>CM032228.1:27490000-28122500 GCA_019009955.1 Riptortus pedestris
GGGACGGGCAGGAGTGGGGGTTGTAAGGGAGGCCTGAATTTAAAAATAGCGGTATTTCGTTTCCTATTAGGGTTTCGGCAAATATGCACCTAACAAAAGTTGTTTATTTTGTTATTTAGAGAAACCTCTGTTATATACACTATCGTCGTATACCGAAGTATAAAGGCGTTATACACTTACAAGTAAAGCCGTGCCAAAAAAATACAATCAGCATTCAGCCTAAAATCAATTCCCGGGCGAAGCCGGGTATCTGAGCTAGTATATATATATATATATATATATATATATATATATATATATATATATATATATATATTTGTCTGTTACTGATCTAGCGGTCGCAATTATTGTTTATTCGTTACCAAACTCTATGTTTAGTCATTTTATATAAAAAGAAAGATCAAGTTCGTTAATGGCTAAAATCGGACAGGGGGAGGGTTTGGAGGGGAAGAATTTTTAAAATTCGAAATATCTCCGTTACTATAAGTCGGACCGAAACATTGTATAAAACCAGCCATATTACAAATTAAATTTACTAAAAATATTGTTATATACATTTATTCCCTATCCTGAATATTAACCAAGATATTTGCATTTTTCAGTTTTCAGTCTTCAGCAAACCCCCACTTCTACCCATGTAACATAAACAGTACTCACGTATGTAATAAATCACATCATTCGAAGCTTAAATACCAAATATTGTTTTCAAGAGACATTTATTATACGAGATACACACAAATATGTTCTGGTGACCCCCCCCCCTTCTTAAGTTTTTGGACTACTTAAATTTGATTGATTGAGATAAAACTATTCTGATTCATTATAAATTACAGTACTAGATATAGTAAATAGTTTCCAATCAAATTAATACGTTATATTCAGATATATTACAGTAATTGTTTTTCTTTCCGGTAATAAGTTGGCAGAACTGTTTGTTTACATTTCAGATACTTTTCGTCGGGAGGTTTCTTATTATCGTTCGTATTTATTCACATAATATTCACGTGGTGTTCTGTTACCAGTAAGTAGATTTATCTATTATTAAAATTCAAGAGGGAAATCAGCTTAGTTTACGCAGCCCCTGCGTGACGAAATTTTGTATTTCAAGACGTTTCATGAAGTATCCATGATAATTAGTTAGTGTCTCTTCTACCAATCTTAATTACGTTTACCTGCCCTAGAAGAAATTCGATCACATAAAAAGTTATATATCCAGCTATTCTGAAATTTTCCCCGTTTGGCAGAAATCCCTTAAGGAAAATCAATTATTTTCCATGTACTAAACCTATACCAGACAAAAGGACATTTTAAATGCAGGTAAAGGAATCTGAAGAATACTAATGTAATAACTCCACATCATAACCCGAAACAATAAATAGCCATATTCTTCAACAAAAAACTAATATCCATAAATTATGGTTCTACAAAAGTAAAACGAACTCATACTAAGTTGAGTTATGGAATGCTAAATCCAGAATTTATAACCTTTTCACCTGCTATAATTCTACTATAACCTGGATCATAATCCATTTTATAGCTCATTAAAACCTATGGAACTCTTAGCACGTACTCACTTAGCAAGAACCCTGGCACAGAGACGTAAACTAAAAGTCTTAACCTTTTATTTTCTCAAATTCATTCTCTTCTCTTAATGGGTTCCAGTAATTTGTTTATTACCCAGTTTCACCATAGGTTCAAGGTGTTTATATTTGGAGAGCATCGTATCCATCCCAAGTTTATAACTGTGGATATGAACCAATGTTTCAATATGGCTGGGATTATTCAGCGCCAAATAAATACTACTACTAAATAAGTATCAGTAAATATTATAAGTAGTTCATGATCTACAATAAAAAATTTGGTTAAAACACTAAATAACGACTTCAACAAAGAAAAGTCCGTCAAGCAGGGTTGCGTTAATTAAGCAGATTTCCCACGCGAAAATTTACAATAGATAAATATACATACACATAACACTACCTTGAATATTAAGTGAATAAATACCAATTTTTAAATACAAGTTAATAATCTCTACAACGAAAACCAGCTGAATTGTAATAAAACTGGCTAGCCATCTTTGTAGCACTGAGTATATAGATAGACCAGAAAGACAAACAATTAATGAAATATATCTAAATATATCATATTAATTTTATTGAAAAGAATTTACTAAAGCTAGTGCTGTAATTTATAATGAAACAGAATCAGTTTTATCTCAATCACCTAGTAGGCAATAGCCAAATAAATAATTTTTAACAGTTATTTGCATATTTTAAAGATATCCTAAAAGCTGTAAACCATTTATAGATTTACCTCAAGGGAAATCAGCTTATTGAGGTCGTACTCATGACGCGATTTTCGAATTTTTGTTCAAATTTCCATCGATCCTACCCAGGAGTTGACGAAAATGAGGTCCTTTCAAGACTGTATGTAAATATATATGTATATATATATATATATATATATATATATATGTCTATTACCACTCTAGCTGTCGCAATTATTGATTAATCGTCACCAAACTCGATTTATGTAAAAAGGAAGATCAAGTTCGTTAACGGCTTAAATCTGACCAGGGGAGGGGGAGATTTAGAGGGAAGGAATTTCGAAAATTCAAAATATCTCCGTTATTATCCGTCTGGTCGAAAAATTGTATAGAAACAATATATTGCACATTACGTTTATTATAAATATTGCTCTATAAATATTTTTCGTATAATGAGTATTAACCGAGATATTTGTATTTTTCCTTTTACGCTTCAGTAAACCCCCACTCCTACTAGTGTCATATTAACAATGAGCTGTTTTCTGTATTCATAAACCACTTTATAACAGGGCTAAATACCAAATATTGTCTCCTTCATTCAACTTTTATTGGTGATATATATGCTAATACGTTCTGTTGAACCCATTTAGCTGATTTCCCTTAAGGGAAATCAGCTATTGAGGTCGTACTCATGACGCGAGTTTCGAAAAATTTCTTCAAATGTCCATCGATCCTACCCAGGAGATGACGAAAATGAGGTCCGTTCAAAATTTTATATATATATATATATATATATATATATATATATATATAACTGTTAATCCTCTAGCGGTCGCAATGTTTGTTTGATCGTTACCAAACTCGGAATTTAATCGTTTCATGTAAAAAGGAAGATCAAGTTCGTTAATGGCTGAAATCGAACCAGTGGGAGGGGGGGTTTAGAGGCGGGATTTTCGGAAAATTCGAAATATCTCCGTTATTATGCGTCGGATCGAAAAATTGTATAGAATCAATCTTATTGTAAATTAAAGTTACTATAAATAGTGTTCCATACATTTATTCTGTATCTTTAATATTAACCAATATATTTGCATTTGTATTCTGCATTGGTCGGCAGGAGTGAGCTGTTTGGTACTTTCCGAAGAGAGCTCTGGCGGCCGTTTTGGTAACTATTTGTCCCTCGTGTATAAGTTTAGTGATTACTACTTACTACACTTCTTATTGGGAAGATTTCTCTATTGTAAAACTTCACGTGGGAAATCTGCTAGTTTACGCAGCCCCTGCGTGATGGACTTTTTTTGTTTTTGGATTACTTAAATTTAAGTGATTGAGATAAAACTTATTCTGATTCATTAGAAATTTCAGGAATAGCTTTAGTAAATTGTTATCAATAAAATTAATATGTTATATTTAGATATATTTTGTTAATTATTTGTCTTTCCAGTCTATCCATCTGTTTAGCGCTAGGAGATTGGCTGGTCTGTTTGTTTACAACTCAGCCGCTTTCCGTTGTAGAGATTATTAACTGGTATTGTAAATTGACTAAAAGATTTGTATTTATTCACTTAACATTCATGGTAGTGTTACCTATTTGTATATGTATCTATTATAGACCTTCGCGTTGGAAATCTGCTAAGTTTACGCAGCCCCTGCGTGACGGACTTTCAATCAATTGTGAAACAAAGAATAATACAATAGCATTGTTGTTTTGTCTATTGGAAAAGGCGTAAAAGCAAACGTTTATCGCCGACACCTCGGGACTTTGCGAAGTAAGTACTTTACCGCTGACTGTGGAACTTAAATAAGAAGCTGGAAGTAAGTTGTTCCTTGTCTCGCTAATGAGAAGACTTTGATCCCAGAGCTCTCCGACCAATTGGTTGTTCCTGTCGATGAACAAACCACTTAGCTCTGGCTAAATTGCTTGCCTAAAGTAAGTCGTTTCATCCAATTCCTCTTCGAATCGAGTTTCAGAATTAATGGGACAATTACCACTAATAAAATTGTACTGTGTGTTTTGTTTTTTTGTTATAGTGAGAACTTGTAATGAAATTGACATTGCATTACATAAGCCCATTATAAATGGCCATATATTTTATATTCTGAGTATTCCCAGCACAGAGCACATTAAGATTATTATGTATGAATGCTTAAATGTATTGTTTTTACCTTTAAATAAGAATTATATCCAATTTGGAGTGAAGTCACCATGTGCTCTAGCATTTCATAGATAACGCCGATGGATTTTGATAATAACATTCACAGCTCTTAACGTCGGTACACTAAGTAATAATACGGATGAATTTCGATAATTAATTCACGTTAAATGCACTTTTTGAGCGTATTTCGATCGGCAGTTCAAAGTTCACTCCCGGATTAGCCCTATAAAAGGACCCTCTTACGGCGGATTAAAGTCAGTCATATTCGGCATCCTCTGGAGGGGAGACCCTGGTTCACGAGCGAGAGTTAATCCTTCAGCTTGTTCCTGCTTGCCTAGCCTACTCTATCTCTCACGGCTAAGTCAGCACTTCTATTAAACAGCTAAGTCTTTTTATTGTAATATAGACTAAGTATTATTAAGTGTCCCCCATTATATTTATAAAGGTGCCTTTTCATTTTAATCATTAATATTTATAATTGGTGAATATTTTTATTATAAATAAATTTATATATTTGAATTTGGACTCGAGTCGATTGTTGGTGGCCCTTCCTAAATTCTTGTTAGTGGTTTGGTTGTGGAATTTTTTATATATTACAGCTTCCACTGCTTATCACCGCAGCCAGATCGCAACAAACTAAAGCGATAAATTGACTCATGGGCGAATAAAAAGAATTGTTTCGTATTCTACTATTTTCCGTAATTCTTCCTTGAGGGCCCCAGTACCTATATAATTCAATTTAATTTGATTACTTATTGATTACACGTTTATTTATTCATATGACAGACTGCATCAACGAAAAAAGTCAGTCACGCAGGGGCTGTGAAAACTAAGCAGATTCCCCGCGTGAAGATTATTAATAGATAAATCTACATACCGGTAACACAACACCACCGTGAATAGTAAGTGAATAAATACGAACGATAATAAGAAACCTCTTAACGGAAAGTATCTGAAGCGTAAACAAACAGTTCTGCCAACTACTTACCTGAAATAAAAACAATTACTGTAATATATCTGAATATAATCTATTAATTTCATTGAGAAGTATTTACTATATCTAGTACTGTAATTTATAATTTTAATCAGAATAATTTTAATCTCAATCAATCAATTTTAATTATTCCAAAAACTTAAAAAGTTGGGCAGAGTCACCAGAACATATTTGCGTGTGTCTCGTATAATAAATGTCTCTTGAAAACAATATTTTGTATTTAAGCTTCGAATGATGTGGTTTATTACATACCTGGTACTGTTTATGTAACATGAGTAGAAGTGGGGGTTTGCTGAAAGCTGTAAAATGCAAATATCTCGGTTAATATTCAAGATAGAGAATAGTTGTGTTTAACAATATTTATAGTACATTTAATTTAATATAAGATTGATTTTATAAATTTTTTCGATCCGACGTAACGGAAGTATTTCGAATTTTCAAAATTCTCCCCCTCTAAACCCCCCTCCCCATGGTCCGATTTTTGCCGTTAACGATCTTTCTTTTTACATAGAACGACTAAATATTGAGGTTGGTAACGATTAAACAATAATTGCGACCACTAGAGCAGTAACAGATATATATATATATATATATATATATATATATATATATATATATATATATATATATATATATACAGTTTTGAACGGACCTCATTTTCGTCATCTCCTAGGTAGAATCGATGGACATTTGAAGAAAAATTTCGAACTCAACCGCAAAAAAAACCGGACACTTAGATTTAGTCTTATAATTTTGTTAAATACTTAATATATATGTATATTAATCTTTTTAATTAAAATAATTGGTTAATCTATAGGTTATTTAAACAAAATCTGCCAAAAGTCAATAATTTTTATTGATTATTTACACAAAAATACAAAATAAAAAAAAATAAAAAGATAAATTAACACATTTAAAAAAAAAATTATTCTTCATTTTTATTACAGTGAATGGTAGACTTCGCTGCCCTAAGCGTTTCGGCAATGTAACGTAAGCTCCGGCCTTCCATCTAAGTTTAAAAGACTCATTATTCTGGACCGAAATAAAAATAAAACATTAATTAAAGAAAATGCTTGGTTAATAATTAAAGATGTTTAAATGTGCGAAAAACTACTTAGAGTTTAGAATAGATCAACTTCACGACAAATAAATCTAATCTGAGTTTTATCTAATTGTTTACTAATCCTGAAGGGATTAGTTCAATGGACTTAGACTCTAAATTCTCTGTAATAACTAGAATACCCACATAAAGAAAATTGCTGAAAATTAGCTTTTAATACGACAAAAATGAAGTGTCCGGTTTTTTTTTTGCGGTTGAGTGTATAAATATTTACAAGTATAAAGTCTACAGCATACCTAAAAACATTTAAAAGGGATAACTTTTATTATATTCATTTAGACAAAGCATGGATATGAAAAACAGTCAGAAATTTAATGAATATTTTCCATAATATAAAAATAAAGTACAACAAAAGTGTACATGAAGGAATAAATATATTATTCTAACAACAATTAGAGATCTTGCCAATTACCATCGATGTGGGGCATGAACCAAATAACAAAAAAATGATTCATATAAATAAACAGGAATATAGTCCGTAAAAAATAAGTAGTCCACCATTAACGCCGTTCTGCAACAGGATTGTATAACTCATCAAATTGGATGAACAAAATATGCTTGTTTTCCAATACTATACGTTTACTAAGGCAGAGTGAGTTACATCCGGCACTATTTTCGAAAGTATCTAATTTGGACGAACCATGGAATGAAAACATTCTACATCCTACATATTTACTGACGGAAGCAAAGCTGACAACAACACACCTGAAGTAGCATTAATTGTTGAGACTACAAATAGACATATCTAAAATACAAATACCCACTTGATGCTAGATGCTCCAATAATCAAGCTGAGAAATGCGCTGATTTAAAAGCTACCGAATATATTATAAAATCGCAATATAACCTATACAAATATACGACCATACACTACTATACACGACCCGCTCACAGAAAACATTAGACAAAATATTCTGGAAATTATACATTTAAATCTACACATATACAGACTTGATAAAAGCCCATTGGAAACGAACAAGTTAATACATTCAAAGGAAGCAGCAAAGGAACATGCAAAGGAAGCAGCTCATGATTCAAAAATAATCCCAGAATTCTCTCTCGTACCACACACACACATTAAAAAAGGCTTACGTACCGTCACAATACGTGGAACAGAGAATGGACGACATGTAACAAATTTTACAGCTTACATCAATACATACCAAATATAACTTACAACTACAATACAATAAAGAATCACCATCACAAATGCACACAATTTCTAACGGAACATAGACAGACAGGACATTATTTAACAAGATTTAAAATTCAAGAAAATGACAAATGTACTTGCAACTCACAGACAACACAAACGTTTTTACATATACTTTATAGCTGTTCAACATTTAATGAAAATAGATCAAATTTAATAATGAATATAATTTTAAAAGGAGGTAATTAGCCAAAACCACCTCATATTATATTTAACGGATATAATAAAGAACTTATAAAGTATATCAAAAGTAATATTGATATAGCAAAAATATTAGAATTTAAAGCTGATTGTGAGGAATGGGAATTATAATTCAATATATTTACCTTACATAGACTCCCAAATTAAACAACGATTGAGTTTAACTTTAATTGATTTGTTCTTATTTTATTTATTTTTTCATTTCATTTATTAATTTTATTTGAAATTATCTTACTTATTTCAATATTTCATTATTATTATTATTATTTTATATTATATTTGAGTAGATAGTTGATTAACGTTTATATATTGTAAAATAAAAATGTATTTAAACATAATCATACATGTAATATGCCATGTGGCAATGGAACATGTATTCAAATAAATAACTCCTCATAGGGTTACTATGAGGAGAAAAAAAAAGTCTCAGTGAGTTATCAGTGTCTTTTGACACAAAAAAAACCTTGAATGTCAAGGACAAAACAATATATTAATTAATCCAAATTCACCAAATACAAAGTAACACATGAATGTTATATACAGTGCAAAATCCAAATTAAAATACAATGTGAAATTCATATTGCAATTTTATTTTAAATGTATATATCGCAGACAAAAAAAGTGAGGGAAGACAGTTATACACAGGCACGCACATTTAAAGACAAAATTACTAATTAAAACCAGATTATTAAATATAACTTATATGAAATCCAAAAAATATACATGAATGTTCAAATTTGAAAACCGAAATGAAAAAATTTTAAAAGTCCTTCAATCAGGAGCTGCGTAAACTAAGCAGATTTCCCACCGCACTGGAATATGATACGTGATGATCTCGTATCACCATCTCTTCTCTATTTCTCCAGAAGGAATGAGTCCATGTAAACAGGACTTACAATGTTTGTTATACTTGGACTGTGACTGAAGTTTTTAAAGTGAAACTCGATTGAGTAAAGATGGGGGTGTAACAAAAAAAAATACAAATAACACGGGTAATATTGGAATCAGAGAAAATATGAAAATAACAATTAAAAACAAATATTCCAACAATATTGGTTACACAACATGTTTCGGTCCAACTCATAGTGATATACTTTGAACTTATTTATTTGGAGCTTCGCGACTGTGGCGATGTTGCTCAGGAAAAAAAACTTTATGAAATTTGAAAACCAAAAAAAGTTAATTTAAACGAAAATAATACAACATATCAGAAATTGAACACGAAAAACAGAAATGCAACACAAAACAGAAATTGAACACAAACAACAAAATTGCAACAAAAACAGAAATTGAACAGGAAAAACAAAACTGCAACACAAAACGGAGAAGGAAACCAAAAACAGAAATGGAACTCAAAACAGAAGTGGAGCTCAAAACCGAAATAGAAAACTAAATTGGAACAGAAACAGAACTGAAACAAAAAACCAAAATTGACACAAAAACACAGAAATGGAACAGAAAAACAAAATGGAAACAAGAAACAGAAATGTAACACAAAAACAAAATGGAAAACCAAAAAGTCTGTCACGTAGGGGCTGCGTAAACTAAGCAGATTTCCAACGTGAAGTTTTACAATAGAGAAATTTCACGAGAGCCGAGAGTTAACGAAACGACCAAACTAGATTTTGGTGGGGAAGCCCAGTTAGCCGCCCAGTTTTAATAAAAATGCAAATATCTCGGTTAATATTCAAGATAGAGAATAAATGTATATAACAATATTTCTAGTAAATTTAATTCGCAATAAGATTGATTCTATACTATTTTTCGATCCGACGTACGGTAACGGAGATATTTCGAATTTTCGAAAATCCTCCCTCTAAACCCCCCCACTGGTCCGATTTCAGCCGTTAACGAACTTAATCTTTCCTTTTACATAAAACGACTAAATATCGAGTTTGGTAACGATTAAACAAAAATTGCGACCACCAGTAACAGACAATATATATATACATATATATATATATATATATATATATATATATATATATATATATATATATATATACAGTTTTGAACGGACCTCATTTTCGTCATCTACTAGGTAGGATTGATGGACATTTGAAGAAAAATTTCGAAAATTCCGTCATGAGTACAACCTCAATAGCTGATTTCCCTTAAGGGAAATCTGCTAAAACAGACATGGAACAGAAAACAGATATAGAAAACAAAAGTGGAACAGAAAAGAGAACTTGAACTTCTGATCATTTCTTGCTTTGCTTAGAGATATGTATCAATCTAATGTAGGGACCCGATTAACCGAGTCGATCGGGACCGCTGTAACCTCGGTTAATCGAAATTCTCGGTTAATCGGAACCTACTAATACCAGCTGAAAATGTAAGGTTTTTAGAATAAAAACTAGTACCTACCTATAAGTTTAATAGTTGTATTCATATTTACATTTTTTAATCATAAATTAATAATAGAAGTAGATTGTATGTACATACATGCATATGTAGTATAAAATAACATCGGACACAAAAAAAAAAATTTAATGGAAAATCGGAAAACTATTTTGATTTAAAAAAATCATTTATTGTTGTTTGTTTTAAACAACTGCTTCTATCAGCAGCTGCAGTGTCTCTCCACTTCCTTAACATCATCAGTTCATATGAAGGCACACCACCTCTGCCTTCTAAATAGAGTAGTGACCTGTCAAGTAGGTTGAAACCCTCCTCATGGCTTACTTTCGTGGGGATAGATACCTCGAATCCTTCAAGCTCTTCTTCGTTAGTTGTTTTCATTATTTCATTAATGATTTCCTCTTCCGTTAGGACCGCTGATCTCTTTAATGATTCTTCATTGACCCAATCCGTAACTTCGAAGTCCATTACATCTTGGGAGTTAAGATCTTTTAACAAAGAGCACAACACCAGATTTGTTGGTGGCTCTTCGTTTGGCTGACTACTATAGGTAACTTCAGGTCATAAGTTTTTCCAGGCTTTATTTAATGTGGTGTTGGGTACTGAATCCCAGGAATTAGCTGCCATGTAAATGACATCTTTAATTGTAATCTTTTTTAGTTGTTCTAGAGCTTCTTTTTGTAAATGCCGAAATTACTCCTTGATCCATGGGTTGGATCAATGATGTAACATTTGGTGGGGAAAACATGGCCTTAATCTCGCCCACGCTTAAGACGTTCTCGTCGGGATGTGATGGTGCATTATCAATGAAAGCAGGGCTTTATGAGGCAGTTTTTTTTCGTCAAGAAAATTTTTGACGTGTGGTACAAAATTATGTTTGAACCAATGCTCGAAAATTTCAGCACTCATCCACGCAGATTTTTGATATTTATAAACAACCGGCAGGTTATTAAAATTGACGTGTTTCAGGGCTCTAGGTTTGGCTGATTTTCCGATTAAAACTAACTTTAGTTTATCCTCTCCACTTGCATTCGCGCAAACCAAAACAGTGACCCTATCTTTAACACCCTTCAAACCACTAACAGATTTTGTCCATATTCGTCGCTAGAGTTTTTTGGGGCAACACTTTATACCACAAACCGGTCTCATGAGCATTGTAAATTTGGTCCGCGCATAGATTATGGGACTTTACTAATAAAGAAAAACTATTACTAATAAATCTGGTCGCAGATTCCGTGTCTGCTGAAAGTTTTTTCACGAAAATGGTGAGTGCTTTTATGCCGTGTCTGTTTTTAAAACGACTTAGCCAACCTTTACTCGCCTCAAATTTCTCTATAGGCGAATATAATTTTAAATTAAGTGACAATGCTTTCTCTTGAATTATTGGACCACTTACCGGGAATCCTTGCTCTCTTGCCTGGCAAAACCACAGTAAAAGGGCTTCTTCTAAAAGCTCACACGATGACTTCTTCAATGTAGATCTGCAGTTAGAAGCCTCCTTGGATGCACTTTGATAAACATAGTTTTCAATTTGCTTCCTATTCCTCCTCCAGTCACCGACAGTATTTTCACCGACACCATAATCCTGAGCAACTTTTTTTAAAGACTCGCCTTTGTCCAAGCGATGAATTGCTTCTAAATTTTTTTCAAGCGAAATAACCACTCTTTTACGTTTTTTAGCCGGGTTGTGACAAGTAGAGATGTAAATACAATATTCCCGGAACAGGGGAAGGAGGGTTGGACGTGGTGCTAGAGATGCATTTCTCAGAAGGCAATTAACGACTGTCTTAGAGCTTCCTTTTCAATAAACCACTTGCTGAACACCTGCATCCGGCCTAGGGTTTTGAGGGTTTTAAAAAGGTTCATAATCACTTCCAAAGGTTACTTTTTTTTTTTTTTTTTTCTTTTTTTTCTTTTTTTTTAAAATCTTTGGCACCTCGGTTAATCGGGACCTCGGTTAATCGAACCTCGGTTAATCGGGTCCATACTGTATTTCAATACGTCTCAGGCTCAGTATTTATCAATTTTTTCGCACCCGTAGTCGGTACCGGAGAACCTCTCGTATCCATGTTTTTATTTATTTTAAGTAAAATGTATTATTACCTTGATCCACAAATTAACTTATCGTTGTTTATGTGTTGAAAGTATTGAGTAATTGTTTTTATTTCAGCATAACTATGTACGTGAACGTCCTATAAATATTTTTTCATTGGCTTCAAGATGTCTGTCAGTTATCTATGCTAATTAATACGGATATTCACAGTTTGGTGACTTTCATTGGAGCCTTATAATGAGTTGCTTAATATAGAATACATTACTTAGGAGGTGTTAATATATTGGAAAGTGAAACCCAATTCACTCAAGAATCTTTCACCTCCCTTTTACATTCACGTCCTTGGTTTTCTGGACATTCTTAATGAGGTAATATAGATCAATGATTTTAGAAGTTGAATATCCTCTATTGTATCGAAGCTCAGTTTTTTGAAACGTTAAAGTGAAATATTCACTGGCTCTAGCAAGGAATGAAATACTCAAATAATAAAATTGCCTCTATTGTTACGTCAGCCATTGATGGTTGTTTGGATACTGTGGATATTGTAACCTCATTAAATCAGCACAACCAAATCTGTTGCACAGGTTTAGTTCAGTATCGTTCGACGTGTAAAAGTCTAACTCTTGATGAATGGTGTAATTCCAAAAAAAATATTAAGAATAAGAAAAACTGTTGAAGGTCTGTAATATTATCAGAGTTTTTTTCCTATCTTACAGTAGTAACAGGTTTCTCCTCGTTGAGTCATTATTAAAGAGACGGTAGGATAGAAAAAGGGTGAGGGGTAGGGGAAAAAGAAAGAGAACGAGAGAGAGAGAGAGAGAGAGAGAGAGAAAACGAGAGAGAAGGTGAGAGAGAGAGAGAGAGAGAGAGAGAGAGAAGAGAGAGAGAGAGAGAGAGAGAGAGAGGGAGTGAGAGAGAGAGAGAGAGGGAGAGAGAGAGAGAGAGAGAAGAGAGAGAGAGAGAGAGAGAGAGAGAGAGAGAGAGAGAGAGAGAGAGAGAGAGAGAGAGAGAGAGAGAGAGAGAGAGAGAGAGAGAGAGAGGGAGTGAGAGAGAGAGAGAGAGAGAGAGAGAGAGAGAGAGAGAGAGAGAGAGAGAGAGAGAGAGAGAGAGAGAGAGAGAATCAAAATTTATTTTTGCCGAGAAATATAGACTTCAAGGGTCAAGGAGTGGCTCATTAGAACAAGCTCATCTTGGACAAATCGAGATGAGAATCGATATCTCTTTTTAAAGATATCAAGCATCTCGTTATCGATCCCCCCCCCCAGTGCTTACTTTCTTTTCACTCATTTATTTAATCAGAGCAGTCACCAATGTTCTGATACCTCCAGTTAGTAATATCTCTTCACCATCCGAATTCCATTTATCAGTTCCAGCCATATTTTGATCTTCTTTTACTTTTCCCTCATTTCTGAGCACTTGTCCGTGGCCTTGAGACTATTGTAACCTCACCCTTATAATAAATACGAGTACTTCTGGGTCCTATATTTTTCACTCTGCCCTTATTTCATTTTTCATTGAATAATCGATCAAACGGGAGGATTATGGACGTTTTTTGTGTCGTCGCCCATATTGGTTCTCGCATGTTAGTCTAGACCAGTGGTCGGCAAACTTTTTAGCCAAGGAGACCAAATATGAACGTTACAAAAATTTCAAAAAAAATTGGGAGCCAAATCTGCTTGTTCAGTAAACTTTTATTACACTATTAAACTAAATGAAACTAAATTTCATACTTAATAAATATTTATTAATGCGAACAATGTGCTCGCAATCTCCTTGGAAAGTTTGAGTAAGTCAGGTTTGTATGTTCTTGTTTTTAATTTTATGTATGATTCCAAGTTCTCATCAATAAGACGACTTCGCAGTTTTCACTTGATAATGTTCATGCTCGAAAAAGATAGTTCGCATATATATGTAGAGCCGAAAAGAAAAATAGCAGCAAACGCGAGCTTTTTCAGCTGAGTCTGGAATACTATTCCAAGCGTTAAAAATGATCATGTCTTCCTTCTCCAGGTCATTCAAAGCAGACCATTTGTAATATGAACTAAGATCACGTTGTTGTTTTTTTTTAAGAAATATGCATGTAATCAATGTAAGATGTAGCTTTTCCTTACCAAGTTTATTTTATTTTTTTTTTTTTAATGAAAATATTACGTCGCCTTCCCTGGATATTTATGCCAGAGCCACATGCGACTCTGGAGCCGCACTTTGCCAATCACTGATCTAGGTTATTATCCACCTAGTGGTGGGAACTTGTGAGACGTTGTGCATTCCATTGCAGTTCTTGGACCAGGGGTCGTGGATTGTAGGAATGATAACAGATAACCTTGGTATAACTGGGGCATTGGCAGGATATATGGAACAACGGCTAAAATTTGCAACACTAGGAACGAATGCATTGTAAAATCGGTGTCCGATTTTTTCTCCTTGTTACGATCATGGAAGCCCCAAAGATTGACCAATACTTCCATGGGATTTGGACATCAAGGTCTGCCGCGGCGAATGACAAGGCTTCTCTGGTTGTCATCATGTGAAAGCCTTAGAACAAGATCAATTTCGGAACATGGTATGTAAGGATGTTGCGGCAAGTCGGTAAGTTGTAAGAGGTAAAAGAGCAGATGAAAAGGTACAGTAAAGCTATTTTAGGTTTATCTGAATCTCGATCGCATGAGAAATAGACGTGAGATAAGAATGCTGTTCAGTCGTGTCCTCCTGCGCTTACTTAGTTCACTAACCGGCCGTACATCCGGAGGTCGCCTTAGGCGGTGGCCAAGTACGGAAACTGCAGCGCTGGTGTACAGGATGGAGTGCTCGCTTTAGGCTGGGCAGCCATTGTTGATTCTACCGTTCCTGTGTGGGCACTTGGTTTTGTTTATGCTCCGCAAACGGGCTCGTTTTTCGGCTCTCACAGCGATTTTTCTCAGAAAGAATCTCTCCACATCGAAGATAGAGGCCTCCGCTAACATTCTCCACCAGCTAGAAGAAGGAATCTGATGTGGAACACAAATAACACTGGAAGGAAAGTCCGCCTCATTGAAAGTATATTTTCATCAAAGGTACCTCTTTATTTTACTATAATGCTAGCATTATCGACGTTGACAACCGAATGAGTACTCATAATAAAGGACATTTCAATCATTATCTAGTGTATATACAGTATTGGTTTGCCGCTAAAGTTTACAAACTTAATAAAGGGCAACCATTATTTTTTTCCTATGTTTTACAGCCCTCTTTAATAAAGTTTCTTTGGTCATATAACAGATTTATCAATAAGTATTAATGTTTATTTCATTAGTTTTAAGGCTAGTTCCTAGATTAGTATTCTTTTCAGGTTTCAATTGTTACAAATTATTATCATTTTGTTCTAACCTATCAGAAGGTTCATTACTTTAAAGTCTTTGTATATGCTACAACTTATTCAATATATTTTGATTCTTTGGAGAACTCAAATAGTGGCTTGTATTATTTTACCCTCATCTTTCCTTGAAAATAGTAAATACTTTGGTATAATTAAGGTGAGGAAATTATCTCTTTTATTTCAGTCTAATGCTTTCTTATTATTCACACAAAGGCTAACCGCACGCCCTAACAAATGCTGCCATTTTAAATAAGAAAGGACATGCACACTCTTAAACGTCTTCATGGTAAGCGATCGGCTGATGATGATTAAGGTAAGTCGTAAACCTGTTATTTTAGTTGTAAGACGATTGAATGTTCATACATCAGAATACTAGGATGAAGAAGTCCTTTATGATCAAATAGAAAAATTATTAAGTATGTCCTTTTCAAAGGGCAATGTTGAAATTTTTGGATAATTTAATTCTGTGACAGTTGAAGGTCACATATGGCTAAAAAACGGGGAAATATTGCCTAGGAAATAGAAGCAATCGAGATAAAACGCTAATGCCATTCTGCAAGGAGCATGATTTTGTGATGACGAGTAGGTTTTATGACGTTTCAAAAAGAAGAGGACACTTGGGCCCGACCAACTGATAGAAAGCGATTTCCAATTGATGACATTAGATTCCCCAAATGAATAAAATCAAGCTATAGTTACACGGGAATAGAAGTGTTTAGAAAAAGGAATAGAATGAAAGACAGAAGGTTAATTTGAAATATATGCAAGAACCAGAGTTTAAAGCTTACAAATTTGGACTTATTTTTAGCTATTAGCTTTTCATGTTTAGTGCAAATCGTGCCTAATCAACATATGCCTTGGGACTCCCAAAATTTAAACCTTTGAAAATAATTAATATAAACACAACGCCATTTTATGCAACTACGGCTACTACAACTGACGTTTTCTAGCAAGGATCTGCCCAGATTATATTTATTTTGCGAGGTCATGGATAATAAGTTGGTATTACCCACTTGAGAGTACCTTGATGGTTACCCTTCAGATTCAAAGATCCTAATTCCCATATCGCCGAGTAAACATTCTATGTTGTTCTTCCGCGTGACCTGCAGGTTTAATTAATCTTAGTTTATTGTTCCTCGTCTCGTTCGCAGTCTTAAGTACGTTGCACTTCAATGCGCGTCTTAGGTCTTTCTTAACTGCTGAATCCAAATATGAATATTTTTAGACACGATTTTGGGGTGTATATTAATTTCATCGATAAAGCCTCGTCATCGTTGAGTATTGTTAGCGTTTTTCAAAGAGGGGACAAGGAAATGTGCCAGAGAAAAGGATATTCCGACGATTTTCCATGTTTTTCAATTATTATAAATTACTAGATAGGAGGAATCAAGTGATTTTTGCGTGTATACATCATCGTATATCTTTATATATATATATATATATATATATATATATATATATATATATATATATATATATATATACGTGTGTATGTCACTAGACTCCTCCTAGACGGATGGACCGATTTGTAAGAATTTTTTTGTAAGCGTATGGGTGTCGCCCTGGATGGTTTAGATTCACAAATCAGCCTGGCAAATGAGCAGGAGTGGGGGTTGTAAAAGAGGCCTAAAATTAAAAATAGCGATATTTCGTTTCCTGCTGGGTTTTCGGCAAATATGCACAGGATAAAAGTTGTTTATCTTGTTATTTAGAGTAACTTTTGTTATATTCACTTATATGACTGTATAACAAGGTATAAACCAGATATACACTAAAAAATTATAGTGGGAGCAACAATTTTGTTGGGCACTAACGATTGCACCGAACTAAACAAAACTCTATATGTAAATTAGCATTAATTCTTCCATGATTATAAGCTATATTAAATTGTTTAGGTTCGAACGGGAGTGGGAGTTACGAAGGAGGCCTGAATAAAAAATTCGCGGTATATCATTTTCTATTTGTTTTTAGGCAAACGTGCTCATAACAAAAGTTGTTTTTTTTGTGATATTAAAAGTAGCTTTTGTTTTAAACCTAAGATTATTAAATTTAATATCCTAATCGCTTGGAATATTATGCAGGACAACTTCTGTCTGGTCCGCTAGTTAGTATATAAATATGTTATATGAAGTGTTAATCCTATCTGTATCTACATGAAGTTGGAGTGAACAGACGATATAGAGGAGGTGGCGATGCATGCTGTACAAGGCTAATCCACTGTGAACCAGATAGATGGAGCTAGTATCGCGCCCATTTCTCCCACTAGGATGCACTGTCATGTTTATAGCACTCTGATAACGTTATCAAATCATTCCATCATTTACGCTACGCTACTTACATCCATGGATGTTGTCCTCCCCGAATAATTATATTCTCCAACCCGGAGTGACATAATCTGTTTCCACTGGATGAAGTAACAGAGAAATCGAAATAAGTAATTTCCCCTGTAGTTCACGATGTACTATATTCACAGCTGATAACGAATGTTAAGCATCGAATAAACTTCATTTACTGTCAAAAGTTAATAAAGAATTTAAATTTAGATTCTAATGTTAAGAAAATGAACTGATTAATACTCACAGAAGTATAAAGTTTCCCTGATGTTGTAATTCTTCCAAGTATAATATACATGGGTAGATCAATACATACCAAATATAACTCACAACAACGGCAACACAATTATGAGTCACCATCACAAATGCACACAATTTCTAACGGAACATGGACAGACAGGACATTATTTAACAAGTTTTAAAATTCAAGACAATGACAAACGTACTTGCAATTCACAGACAACACAGACGTTTTTACATATACTTTATGACTGTTCAACATTTAATGAAAATAGATCAAATTTAATAATGAACCTAATTTTAAAAGGAGTAAATTGGCCAGAACCACCTCATATTACATTTAAAAAATATAATAAAGAACTAATAAAGTTTATCAAAAGTGTAGATATGGATGTAGCAACAATACATTAGAATGTAAAGTTGATTGTGAGGAATGGGAATCATAATTGAATATATTTACCTTACATAGACTCGCAAAGTAAACATCGGTTGAGTTTAACTTTAATTGATTTGTATTTTTTATTTATTTATTTTTTTCATTTCATTTATTAATTTTATTTGTAATTATCTTACTTATTTTAATATTTTATTTTATATTATATTTGATTAGATGGTTGATTAAGGTGTATATTGTAAAATAAAAATGAATTTGAACATAATCATACATGTAATATGCCATGTGGCAATGGAACATGTATTCAAATAAATAATTCCTCATAGGGTTACTATGAAGAGAAGAAAAAAAAAAGTATAATACACTTCTTCTATTGTATGCCTTTAAATCTCTTGAACATTAATGGTTGAAATACTAAGTTACAACCATAAAAGTTTCTTTTATATCATTGTATTTTTATTTTAAGATATGAAATTTGTTTCAATAATCCTCCAATTATTTTTGATCAAACCATTTTTATTAATCCTTATTTTGCTAAAGCTTTTTTGAGTGTCCACGGAAAATTTTATCATAGTAAATAAGTAAACAGGATTAAACATATGATTATACAAGGACTACATTTAAAAATTGATACCTGCCTATGGGAATATTTCACAAAATTTAAATTTTTTCTCACCATTTTCTTCCCTTGCCAATTGTCAGTGAATAACTGCCTTAGAGATTAGGAAGAAAAAAAAGTCACACAATCAGTCAGTACATTATCAGTCAGTAAAGTCAGTGCATTATTGTTATTTTAGCAGATTTTCCTTATGGAAAATCAGCTATTGAGGTCGTACTCATGACGCCATTTTCAATTTTTTTCTTCAAATGTCCATCGGTCCTACCTGTATGTGTGTGTGTATATATATCATTTCATTAATTGATTTTCTTTCCGGTCTTGTATTGTAAATTGACTGAAAGATTTTTCATTACCGTTTGTATTAATTCACTTAACATTCACGGTAGTGTTACCTGTATTTATATTTATATATTGTAGTCCTTCGCATGAGAAATATGCTTAGTTTACTCAACCCCTGCGTGACGGACTTTTTTTTTATTTGTTCATTTCTTTCAAATATTTTTTAAAGAATTTATAGCATTCTTTTATCGCATGATTTTTTCTAGCCCATCATCATTTTTTCACTTAGTGGGGGGAAAAATTATAATAAAATGTCTCATTGAATTATTTAATACTGTGCTAGCAAATTTAAAACTAATTACATATTTACCCAATGCGCGAGAAACAATTATTAATGTATCTCAAACCAGATAAATGTCACCCCTTCCTACGTCAGATTTTAGCCCCGTAAGCCACATCATTTATTTTAGAGCTGGATCATCAAGAAAGGTTTCTTTAAAAATACTCTTGTGAGTAAAGAGGAAACGAAAGAGCAGCTGTCTAGTTGAGTTTTTTAATGATCTCATTTCTGCCACTTGACATTTTCCACTCGGTAATTTAATGGGGAAATCGATGGTACGTTTCTTTCGGCAAGAAATAATAACTGGGCGATATTAGGAAATCATCCAAGAGTCACGAGGAAAAAGGTTCAAACAATTTTCACACTGACATAAATAAAATGATGAAAGAATCAATTAAAAAGGGACAAAGGTTATACGAATTTAAGTTAAATTGAAACTTAATGAATAATAAAAAATTATAAATTGCCAAGGGACAGGTTTATTCATTCTCTTTTTTTGTTTTTCTATTCGGTTAGAGATCGGTCAATTTGTTGTGAATTATTTTCACTTTAAAATGCCATATATTATTTAATGTTTATATTAAAAGCATACATGGTTGTAGAAATATTCTATTGGTGATAGTTAATTATGAATGTAGGTACAGAACTATGTTGAAAATAAATGTCAGGTAGAACCTTTGTCAACTGACTCCACATTGTTACCTTCTTATTTTTTTTGTGCTTTTTGCTGATAGGTTTGAATGTCAGGTTAAGTTATATATATATATATATATATATATTGTAACGGTCGAGCCTTAGAGGTACTCCGTCTGTCTCTCTATATCTATGAGATCAGAGTGATTAGTACTGGGCTTTAAGAGAGGTAGCAGCACCTGTCAAGGGACGGACAGCGGAGCCCTGTGAATCCAGAGGTCAACAAGAATCGTCAGTCGACTCCCAAGATGCAAACAGAGTAAGTGTTTCTTTAATTATCTAGCCTAATTGTGCTATATCTCTGATTAAATAGATAAATTAGCTCTTATAGCAGAGATGGTGGAAACGGGAATGCTTATAAATTTATGACACTTAGTATGCATATTACTACTAACCCAACTTAGACTTTAGGCTATATTAATATCCTCTGAGACGAACAGGAGTGGGGGTTATAAGAGAAGCCAGAAATTAAAATTAGCGATATTTCGTTTTCTAAAGGTTTTTCGGCAAATATGCACATAACAAAAGTTGTTTATTTTGTTATTTAATGTAACTTTTGTTATATACTCTTTTTTCGTATACCGAATTAAAAACGAGATATACGCTAAAACCTATAGCGGAAGTGAACAATTTTATTTGGGACAAAAGACCCAACCGAAATAAATAAAACTCGGTATGTGTATTAGCACTAACGCTTTCATTATAACAAGCCATACCAACATTTCTAGGGATGGGCAGGAGTGGGGGTTGTAAGGGAGGCCTGAATTTAAAAATAGCGGTATTTCGTTTTCTATTCATTATTCGGCAAATTTGGACATAACAAAAATTGTTTATTTTGTTATTTAGAGTAACTTTTGTTATATTCACTTTTGTCTTGTAACATAGTATAAACGAGATATACACTAAAACTTTAGTGGGAGCCAACTATTTTATTGGGCGCTAACGATTGAACCGAATTTAACAAAACTGGGTATGTCAGTTAGCATTAATTCTTCCATGATTATAAGCTATATTAAAATTTATAGGTTAGAACGGGAGTGGGGATATAAGGGAGGCCTGAAATAAAAATTCACGATATTTCATTGTCTATTTGTTTTTCGACAAACATGCACATAACAGAAGTTGTTTACTTTGTTATTTAGATTAACTTTTTTTTTCT
The DNA here is from genome assembly GCA_019009955.1 of Riptortus pedestris. NCBI lineage: Eukaryota > Metazoa > Arthropoda > Insecta > Hemiptera > Alydidae > Riptortus > Riptortus pedestris. The sequence continues at coordinate 27,511,777 of CM032228.1, forward strand.
TTTTTTTTGGTACATTTCTCCAGGAACAATTTGTGGAGCAAGTAATTTGCGTATTGATATGCTCAACAATTCATTCCAATTTGAACTATGAGGTACCTCACCTGGAAAAATTAATTCAAATCTATGTTAATATTTTGTCCTTAATAACTGAAATCGATGCATAATGTTCAGGAGACGGGAAATATGACAGTTTGGAGGACAGTGAAGTCTTACATTTGATAATTTTATTATTAACAAATGCCAACAACGGGTATTAACGCCAAACACTTGGACGGGTAAATGTCAAAATATTGTGCAAAGTAAAGCCTTGCCAAAAAAAATGCCATCACCATTCAGCCTCAAATCAATTCCCGGGCGAAGCCGGGTATGTCAGCCAGTATATATAATTTTGAACGGACCTCATTTTCGTCATCTCCTGGGTAGGTTCGATGGACATTTGAAGAAATTTAACGAAAGCCGCGTTCTCGTAACGCGAGATCGTACTCGTTACGATCTCAATAGCTGTTAAAATCTGCTAAAAGTCACCAATAGTCTCCGAAACCCGTGGAAGGTCTCCACTCCGGCCTGATTGGAATTGGGTTATGTTCACTAAGAACTTCACTAAACACTTTATACAAAGCAGCTCTAATTATAATGTCTAATTATAATGGCGGAGAGGGAATACATCTAATTCAATGAACCTGTTAATTGGCTTGTATTAATCGACCACCATTCTACGCCAGTGGTTGGCGCATTCTAGACAGACATTTGGGATCGCTATATTCAAATACTTTCCTTAACGATGTTATACTTATTATACGTTAATATTTATTTATGTTGGTCATTTTTTTTAATATAATTTTCAAAGAATTTTGTACCGGCGCACAGTGGAAAATATGACCGATTTAGGTGGACAAAATTCTAAAACTTCTCCATATTGAAACCTTTGGGGTCCCAGATTACGGAACAAATATATTAAAAAAAAAATCTAACTAGTTTTTTGACAAGATTGGTGGTGTCAAAAGTCAATTTTAATGCAAAAATCTAAAACTTTCCTACATTTAACCTATGAAGTCCCAGAGTACGGGAAACATAATACAACAAATCTATTTAATCGCTCAGAGTGGCGTAAAACCTGCCAATAAATGTATTTAAAATCATTTACGAATCTCTTCAAATTACAGATTGTAAAACTTTTATTTATTATTTTTTTTTTAATAATTATTGTACATTAAATATAAAATTTAAATCAATTACAGAATTAAAATTAGGCATAAATTTATAATAAATTGATAACGTAATTAACACAGGTAGATAAATAAAAAATAAACTTCACTGTCTTGGCTTCAATAACTCGTTGACTTTTCTTTTTTTTTTTTTTGTTTTCTCACTAGAACATTCGAAACATTTTTTCAGGGCGTCCTGAGCGTTGACAAGTAGGTTGGGTAACTGAAAAATATTATAATCCAAGTGCATCTGAAATCCAGCCAACTAGAGTATTTATTGAAAAAACTCTTTCAAGGGGGGAGGGGGTTTAGAGGGGGGATTTTCGAATATTTTTAAAATATCTCCGTTATTATGCATCGGTATTGAAAAATTGTATAGAACCAATCTTATTGCAAATTAAATTTACTATAAATATTGTTTATATACATTTATTCTGTACCTTGAACATTAACCGAGATATTTGCATTTTTATATGAAGTCTGTGGTCCTGTACGATGTATAGTTCGGATTAACTACGTCGGCCATCTTCGTCCAAATTTCTTTCTCTCTTTCTCGGCTCAGGTGGAGGCTTCCTCTATCCTGTCGTTTTCTAACCTTACCTTACCCTTCTTTACTTTGTGAGATTTATCCAAAAACGTTTCTGTTTATTCCGCCACCCACCCTTCATTAGTTCTTGGACTGCTAAATTTTGAGTTATTAAAATATAAATTATTCTTACAATTCAGAAGCCGTTTCAGTTGGGAATTTATTTTAATTAACTGAAAGATTTCTCATTATCTAGTCACGGTGTTATCGTGTTACCAGTATGCAGATTTCTCTATTGTAAAACTTCACAGGGGAAATCTGCTTAGTTTACGCAGCCCCTGCGTGACGGACTTTTTATTAAATCATTAAATATCGACACCTCTTAGAACAGCAAAGACACCATAAACCACAAACCATTAAGCATATCAACCTCATTCACTAAAATAATAGGTTAAAGTAGGTATGGTTTTGGTTAATATTTTATATCTACAAGTCTAGCAAAGACAGCAATATGCTTCTGACGAGTACGAACCCAATGTTTCTAGTCTCTAGAGCTCCTTCTTTAAAAATCACCATTTAAAAATCTCAGGGAACTTCTGAGGAATACAATATATTTAAAAATAACTAATTCAGGGTCAGATAAATAATATACGACACAAATTTAGCCTTTAAGACATTTCAAGAATACTGCAAGTGAGGTTACACGTATATTTACAAAGATGCATAAACGGTTATCAACTATAAATTTCATAGTTGAAACATATTTAAATAAAGGGTTAGAAGTGCCAGAATAGATGATACTGTTCTCATATCTGTCGGTGGAGACCGTCGTCAGTTGCTGTGAAGGTCGAGCACAGTTGGACTCCCAACAGGTAGAAAGTCCGTCACGCAGGTGCTGCGTAAACTAAGCAGATTTCCCGCGTGAAGTTTTACAATAGAGAAATTTCACGAGAGTCGAACAGTTACGGAAACGGCCGAATTAGCTTTTGACGGAAACTCATGACTAGACCTGAAATTAGCCGATATCGTTTCGTCCGTTACAATTAATAAAAATGCAAATATCTCGGTTAATATTCAAGATAGAGAATAAATTTATAGAACAATATTTGTAGTAACTTTTATTTGCAATAAGATTGTATACATATAATATGTTCTATACACGTTTTTGATGCAACGTGCGGTAACGGAGATATTTCGAATTTTCGAAAATCCCCCTCTAAACCCCCTCTCCCACTGGTCCGATTTCAGCTATTAACGAATTTGATGTGTTTTTTTTTTTTTATAAAACGTTTAAATATCGAGTTTAGTAACGATCAAACTAAAATTGTGACCGCTAGAGCGTTAACAGATATATATATATATATATAATGTAGCTGCTTGGCCTCTCTATGACCTAACTCTTACTAGCTGCCAAAGTGAGGGCCGACTTGATGTCTTGTTGACATAGGCGAAAATGCAGCGTCTGCTTCCTTGGACCATTCCAGAGATGTTTGCATCGCTCTCTTGCAGTTGCCTACTAATGAGTGTAGGGTATGCTGGTGTTCGGCTGCGTTTGGTATGAAATCGCCTATAAAAATTCAGCATTCCCAAGAAACGCCGAAGTTGTCCCTTGTTGCTGGTCGAGGAAACTCCATGATCTGGTTAACCTTTGCTGGAAGGGGCTTGATACCTTTGGGCATTCACGAGGAAGCCACTAAAAATTGACCGCTTAACTCTCGCAGTTGTGTTTGTTTTGTGTTTTTTGTGAACTCTGCTCCGAACCATTTTTTTGTTTATCTATCCAAAGACCGATTGTTTATTATTTATTGCATTTTGTGTTCTTCAATCACTTTAATTTTCGACCAGTTGTTTATTTTTTTATAAATTATAGTGCCTTATTACTTTTAAGTTTTGTTATTGTACGTTATAAAAACCCGTACATTAAATATATATATATATATATAATATATATAAATATATATATATATATATATATATAATAAGATTTGGTTACAGAAATTCTAATACAGTTGTGATTCTGATGGTTTATGCTTATTTCTTCATACTTCCTTGTGGTTGCCGTTCACGTTACATATACTAATGCCGACTTGATGATCGATTTAGCCAAAATCGGTAGAGAAATAAAACTACCAGGACTAGACGATGCTCCACTAATAATGGTGGAACCGAATAGTGTATTCGGAAATATGTGACGGATGGAGAGAGATGGAAGTCTAAGCGATGCATCAGCCATGTTTGCAGAGGCAGCAACCTGACACGGCCCGTGTTGCTAGAATCTATTAGTTGCCCAGGCATAGATGGATCGAACTGATAGTACACTATACCCTCTGCCATTCCTATAACCAATCCATTCAATCTTCAAACTCAGTTTCCACTACTGAAACCATCGGCTATCGAATCTGGGCCAACTTGATTATGTTCCTTTCTTTGTTATAATTGTTTACCTACTATAAATTATTCTTGTAGCAAAGATAAACGAGTTTATTATCGAGCCAAAATAGATTCCCTTCATTCTCAGTGTTTTTTTAGAAATTTCATTTCGTTTTATAAGTGATTGCATTTCATATATCAGTCATTACTGTTTTTGCTCCTGAGGAGAGAAATAAGAAAGTCCGTCAACGCAGGGGCACGATAAGTAAGCAGATTTCCCACGTGCGCCAAGTATGTTGCATTTATCTCAAAACAAAAAATGAAAACATTATTTGGTATTTAAGGCTTCAAAAGAATATGCTTCATAACATAAAAGAATATTACTAATAGATAATGAGAGTAGGAGTTTGGGCTTTACTGAAGACCGAAAACTAAAAAATGCAAATATCACAGTTAATGATCAAGATAAATGAAAAAAAAATGTACATAACAACATTCCGTAGAACATTACATTTATCAATAAAATTGGCACTATACTATTTTTCAATACAACCCACAATAACGGAGATATTAAGTATTTTTCGAAATTCTCCCCCCCCCCCCCCACCTTAACCCCCACCCCCCCTCTTCCTGGTCCGATTTCAGCCGTTAAACGAACTTGATCTTTCTTTGTATAAAACTATTATATATCAAGTTTATAACGATAAGACAATGATTGCGATCACTAGAGCGGTAACAGACAAATATATCTATATATAGATATAAAAATTGTAACCTCTGTCTGTACATTGATTTTTTTCGCGAAATTTCACGATACCTACTTTTCGGTTTCACATGTCCTAGAACACCATAACTGCAATTTTGTTTCTTTGGTGTCTGTTTGTTTGTTTGTTTTGTTTAATTTGTTTGTTTATTTGTTTTGTTTGTTTGTTTGTTACCTTTTTCCACGCATAAACAGATGAACCGAATTTTATGAAACTTTGTATGTATATTACAACTAACCCAACTTAGACTTTAGGCTATATAAAAATTCTCTGAGATGAACAGGAGTGGGGGTTATAAGGGAGGCCTGAAATTAAAAATAGCGATATTCCGTTTCCTATTGGTTTTTCGGCACATATGCACATAACAAAAGTTGTTTATTTTATTATTTAGAGTAACTTTTGTTATATACACTTTTTTCATATACCGATTATATAAAAGAGATATACGCTAAAACCTACAGCGGAAGTGAACAATTTTATTTGGGACAAAAGACCCAACCAAAATAAATAAAACTCGGTATGTGTATTAGCACTAACGCTTTCATATAACAAGCTACACCAACATTTCTAGGAACGGGCAGGAGTGGGGTTGTAAGGGAGGGCTGAATTTAAAAATAGCGGTATTTCGATTTATAATTCGTTTTTTTCCGCAAATAATGAACATAACAAGAAGTTTGTTTTATTTTTTTTTTACAGTAACTTTTGTTATATAAACTTTTTTTCGTATACCGAATTATAAAACGAGATATACGCTAAAACATATAGCGGAAGTGGAACAATTTTAATTTGGGACAAAAGACCAAACCGAACTAAATAAAACTCGGTATGTGTATTAGCACTAACTTATTCATTATAATAAGCCATACCAACATTTCTAGGGACGGGGCAGTAGTGGGGGGTTGTAAGGAAGGCCTGAATTTAAAAATAGCGGTATTTCGTTTTCTATTGGTTTTTTTCTGCAAAATATGCACATAACAAAAGAATGTTTATTTTGTTATTTAAAGTAACTTTTGTTATATAAACTTTTTTCGTAAACCGAATATAAACGAGATATACAGTAAAACTAAAGTAATTTGCGTAGAAATATTGATATGCTCAACAATTCTGTCCAATATGAACTGCCCAGGTACCTCACCGGAAAAATTAATTCAAATCTATGTTAATATTTTGTCCTTAATAGCTGAAATCAATGCAATAATGCACAGGAGAACGGAAATATGACAATTTAGGAGAACAGCGAAGTCTTACAAAAAAAAAAAAAAACGACGGGTATAAACCCTAAACACTGGGACGGGGAAATGTCAAAATATTATGCAAAATAAAAGCCTTGCCAAAAAAAATACCTTCATCATTCAGCCTCAAATGAATTCCCAGGCGGTGCCGGGAATCTGAGCTAGTTTTATATATATATAATATATATATATAATATATATATATATATATAATATAATACAGTTTTTGAATGGACCTCATTTTCGTCATATACTGGGTAGGTCCATCGATACATTTGAAGAAAAATTTCGAAAATCGCGTGATGAGTACGACCCTCAATAGCTGATTTCCCTTAAGGGAAATCTGCTAAAAGAACTCAAATATTCCGTCTATGAGCAATTGGAGCGCGTTTACAATGACATTAACGACATGGCATAAATCTAGTACTAGGGGATTTCAATTACTTGATGAGGTGAGATTTTCAATTCCAGCGAACCATAGGACTAAATAGCCTTTATAAAACATGCAGCAGTAATGAAATAACGTTTCGTAGCTGCAAAAAATCTACTAGTTAGAAGTGCCTTTTCCTACATAAGGACATCCGAAAACAGTGTTACGTTTATTACAAAATCAGCAATAAACGTTGTTTATTAGAGTTCTTTTGGGTTGCAAAATTAAACACACGCAAGCTTTAGAGTTTTTATCACTGCACAATTTATTTAACAATGCACTACACACTTGGTTAATTATTCTTAACTTATATTCACAGTATGCACTGATAGCTTTACTGTTCTTCTTATTGCACAGCCCATTAACTCACTCACGATCACTGAAGTTCACAAAAAAACACGGCACAGCACTGCTCTTCTCAAAGATAACGGTACAGCACTGTCTCTTTACTTTTACACGGCACTACACTGTTCTTTACATAAAACAGCACAGCACAGTTCTTCACGTAAAACTTTACCGCACTGCTTGCTAATGCTGCACTGAACGCACTGTTGATCAATTGAAGAGAACTGAGAACAAAATAACTCTCGGGACGAGCTGAGCCGCTTTTATAGCCGGTAGGTAAACTTCGGATCTAGACACGTCGGATATTGTCGAGAACGGGCTAGACCATCGGTCGGCTACTTTGATCTACTTCGTACTTCTTAAATGTGTGATTAACTCTGTTTAATTTTTTATATACGTACTTTTGCAACTTTATATTTGAACTAGTCCTGGTGGCAGAAGTGAGAATCGGATTGGCCATGTTCTGGTGGATAAAGGACACCGAAGCTTGGTAGAAAATTTTAGAATCTTAGCAGACTGTGACTCCGACCATTACATGATAAGAATTAAATCCAACCAACGGTTGAAGAGAATTCACAAGACTGAGAGCATTCTAAAGGGAGAAAGGTATGAAATTCAAAGTTTAAATGAGAATTGGGAAATCGGTTTGAGGTGCTTGACTTACACAGTTTTTCCCCATGGCGAGCACTGGGCACATGGTTCAATGAAGAACGCCGGAAGGCTGTGCAATAACGAAGCAAAGTAAAGATACTCAGCCTAAAGAAGACAAGGCGACAAGAGATAGGTACGAGGATCCTCAAAAAGCATTTAATAAAACTCTTCGAAATGCCCATCGAGTATTCCTGTCTCAACCATTCCTAGTCATAAGAAAATGGTAAACCAGTTATAATGGGAGAAGCTGTCAAATGAAATGAATGCAAATTTACAGCTTTAAAAGAGGAAGTGCTGGGGATTCGAAAGAACAATTCTGCGTTTATTGATTAGAGGAAACCCAAATAGTGGTGATTACATGGAGGGAAGTATGCTTGAAGAGCCAGATCTCCTGGTTGTGGATATGGCATTCGAAAACATCAATAGGCGACACTAACCCCCGATTAGGTTGACGGTTTTCCAGACTTGGCCCAAGAAAAGTACCGCTGAACCCTATAGCATTTCCGACAGTCTGTTAATTATATTTCTCCTTATTTCGATAATCCCAAGATGCTGATTCATTTTTACTAAGTACGCCCTATTCTCTTCAAAGGAAGACTTGCAGTGTTATTCAAAATGAGATCTATATATATGAAAGACGAGATGGTGTTTGGGATAAATACTGGAACAGTAGCTAGGGACAGCAAGCTAAGCCCGAGGGTGGATCAACTCTTGTTCCGAGCTACCAACCTGGATTACATAACCTTGCAAAACAATACCCCTGCCAAAGTCAAAACACTCGTCTCAGTATACCCCACGGCCAAACAATATCTCCTCCCTCTCTCTCTATCTCTACCCCATCCCCTACCTGCGCTATAAATCCCTACAGCCCACTATAAGCACATAAATAGCAATTAATCTATAAAAAAAACATAAAACAATAAAATCACCAATGAAAATTTATGAATAAAATAAAATAGTCATATGTGTAAACAAAAGTAAAAATTAAGTACGTCCAACTTCAATTAAATAGTAATAATCGTCTGCCTGTGTTAGTTACGTAGACGTTCACAGAAAACGTAAGTAACAAATCACAAGAAAAAAAGTAGTCAGACAATAACGAGTAAAGGGGAATAAGACAGATTTGAGACAACGGCTTGTTCGAATCAAAACTCTCTTGTCACTTCATTAGGCCTACGGACATGAGTGGCTCTCTCATATCTTGTTTTTATCAAGGTTTGAGGTGGATAATCTGTAGACAATAGACTTGTCTATTAGCTTAAAGTTATCCTTCACAGCTGCTAAAGGCGTTCAGAGAAAACCTACTCTAGTTAATGGTAAACATACCAGATTTAGAAAATATACTACTGATTTTCGCAGATTTAGTTTTCTGATAAGCATTGAAACAAGAACTAGCTCAAAACTAGCCACGCCCTCTTAACCCCCTTAAGCCAAGCGATGCCTGCGGTATAGCCTTGTGGTGTAGCAATCCCTTTGGGATCACCTTGTGACGTCTCTGGCTTCGCCTTCGTAATTACTGATTTTTTACTACACAAGTATTTTCTGGTTCTTATCGTTACATCATTATGAAATTTATCGTCAAAAAATATTCCTCTTTCGGTTAGGAAAGAAATTATTTCGTATGTTATATCATTCAAAGGATTTAAAAAAAAAAGTTATATTGGAACTACTTATCTGACAAAAAATAAAATATTCAGGAAATCTTTTATAAAAAAAAAAAAAAAAAAAAAAAAAAAAAAAAAAAAACAAAAAAAAAAAAAAAAAACAGCAGATATTGAGATAAAATTGTATCTAAAAATAAACCAATTATGAAATATTCATGTCATGTAATGAGTGTACCATGAATGATATACATTAAATCGATTTATTAGATAGAAACAGAGAATTTTTGGTGAGATGAGATCAGCAGTGTGTTACACCAGTACATGGGAAAATCAGCTTACTTTTGGTAGCCCCGCGTGACGGACTTTTTTTACCGTTGAGGAGTTAGACCCCTCCAAATCCGGGCATCAATTTGAAAGTAGTCCAAATACCTAAGGACTTGGCTGTGCCCATAAGGCTTGGGCATAAAACTCCGAGTTTCGTAATTTTCTGTATGTCACGACTCTCTGGACTAAAAAATGAAAACCGTCATACACGACCCTCTTTGGGACTAATCTGGCTACCACCCTGCAATACGTCCGAGTCTCACAAGGGAATACTTTTTTTTTTAACTGAAAAAACTGACTTTAGAGGGCATATCTCACTTCATAGTGAGAAACGGGATATTTGATAATTTTTGAATAAGAAACTCGCATATGGGGAACAACATGCTCACGTCAGTTTGTCTGTACAGCAGAAAATATGGAATCGTTAGATCATAAATTATTTTCTCGCCTGCTTACGACCGGAGACCAAAGACCGGTCTTTGGGCGTTCGTAACGGAGAGATTGAAAAATGGTGTGTTGAACGCTGTGCGAGCGTGTGTGAAAGAGTTCTCTTTTATTGAGAATACGATCGAAAAATTGTATAAAACAATCTTGTTGCATGTTTAATTTTCTATAAATGGTGTATTTGTCAAATATAAAGCGAGATAATATTTGTACTTACTGCATTCCTACTCATCTCATATATAACAATACGAAGATTAATTAGAAAACGTCTTATAAATTACCTACCTACCTTAAATGTCAAATATGGTTTTCAACGAACCTAAAATACGTTGTCAATTCCACGATTTTACGTACCTGGAACGAAAATGTTTATTTAACTCATGCAACACTCAACAGAAATATAACCGCTTCTTCCTACATCGAAGATGATATTCGTTAACGGCTGAAATCCGAACCATAAAGGGATTCATATTAAATATATCGGAAGTCGGACCGAAAAATGTTATAAAACCATATTAACAGTATGTAATTTTTCAAACTTATTATGAATCTTTTTAGCTAAACACGTACATAAGTATAAATTGTCTGTAAAATTAGAACTGCATGCAAGTATTTATATAAATACAGCTTCGGAGTTTCAAGAATGTTTTATAAATAATATTATAATTTAAGTTTATTTGACTGAGCCAGCCATCCAAAAGCTAATTAATTAAATAAATGAAGGAGTTAGGAAGATTTGTTTTTAAGTAGGATTTAGCTGCAAAAGAACTTTACAACAGAATTCAATAGTTCACTCCAAGTCCTTAAATTAATTCATCAAATGAAAAGCAGCTTAGAAGAAAATCTTCCGTTTAGTCTGCTTTGCCTTTTTATACACTTCTCATACATTCAAGCAAGCTTTGGTCCTATTATTCTTTTTCTCTCTAAACGACGGTCTTATCCAACAATTATAAGCAATCTCTTTCGAAAAGAATATTATTTCTACGAAATTTTATAAATACTTCTTAATGAGGTATTCCATTTTTCTTAAGAATTCGTTAATGAATAATTACTGAGCTTTGTGCAGGCCAAACTTCCCATTGCTTGAACTTTCAGGTCAAATTTCAGAAAAGAAAAAAAGGAGCGAAATGTTCTAATTAAGTCAAGATTCATTATAACTCATGTTACATATTAATTAAATGAAATTCGTAGAAGAATTCCACCATTTTGAAGACGATTTGTTTTACTGGAATGTAAAGAAAATCGTCTTCAAAAAAGCGTGGAATTCTTCTACGAATTTCTGTCGAATGGGTCTATTCAATGTTTTTAGGTTATTAAAATAATTTCCAGCTGAGCACTATAAGAATATACTGAACACTATCTTTATACATATAATTCTACTGTACGTGTGTATGTCACTGAACTCCTCCTTAATGGCTAGACCGATTTGAATGAATTTTTCGTACACGTTTGGGTGACGCCCTGGGTGGTTTAGCGTCACAAATCAGCCCGGCAGATGGAGCAGGAGTGGGGGTCGTAAGGGAGGCCTAAAATTAAAAATAGCGATATTTCGTTTCCTATTGGTTTTTCGGCAAATATACACAGTATAAAAGTTGTTTATTTTGTTATTTAGAGTAATTTTTGTTATATTCACTTTTATGTTATAACAAAGTATAAGCGAGATATACACTAAAAAATTAAAGTGCAAATTAGCCTTAATTCTTCCATGAATATAAGCAATAATAATTTTTTTACGTTCAAACGGGAGTGGGGGTTATAAGGGAGGTCTGAATAAAAAATTCGCGATATTTCATTTTCTATTTGTTTTTAGGCAAACGTGCACATAACATTTGTTTTTTGTGTTATTAAAAGTAGACTTTGTTTTAAACATAATATTATTAAATTTAATATCCTAATCGCTTGAAATATCATGCAGGACAACGTCCGTCGGGTCCGCTAGTATTTTATAAGATCCTTCATTTAAGTAAGACATGATATGTTTTAACAGCTGTTTTAAGTGAAAAACGTAAGTTTAGACGTGGGGCTGAACAGAAGACTGGAATATAAAAAGTACAAATGACTCAGTTAATAATCGAGCAAAAGAAGTACTATAAGACGCAGTGGAAAATAGCATTTTCAACAATATTGATCATATAACATTTTTTTCATCTGAGTCAAAATAACATAGATATTTAATTTTCATTTATTTTGTCATTTTTCACACACACGCTATAGACATCTAAATATATTTCACATACAAAATCGTTTCTTAATTTTAAAATTTAATTTAGGATAATTTTCTGGACTGAAATGACATTTTAACTTGATTAGTGTCAGGCGTTTTACCACACATAGGTGTAATCATAACTAATACGCTGGCTGCATCATAGGCAATGAAACTCTTAATTATTTTGAATGCTACGAAACGTTTAGGGCGGTAAAATTTCAAAGACTTCTGTTCTAGAAGTTTATGCCAAATATTAATTCCATAAAGTAGAACAGGAATAAAGGTGCATCTTTATAAAAATTTGCCAATACTTCAGTATTTAATCCCAAATTGCACATTGTTACAAATGGCAGGTTTTTATTAATTTTAAAAATTTTAATTGTAATTCGTCAATATGTATGTACCAATTTAATTGTTTATTCTATCATTATTCCCAAATACTTTATAATCTCAAGTTCGGTTAATGGTTTTCCTTGTAATGGTATACATAAGGGAGGGTATGTCCGTTTGTGTGTAATTAGCATATAAATTGATTTTGCATGGTACAAGTGAGTTTGTGTTTATGTATTCATGTGCCAATAATTTGTTTAATTTTGTTAATTCTACCTGTAATTCTCACAAAAGTTTAGATTTTAATTGGATCACAAAATTGCTCGCTAAATCTAAAATAATATAAAAGCCAAAGAAAAGTAAAATCCAAAGAGGTGGGGAAATGTAGGACCTGTCACCGGGCAGTCCTTAGCTAGACTGTGACAAGGGACAGTGTGTACGCTGCGAACAAGGAAGGATGGAGTTAGTGGGAGTTGTACCTAGCCGTCAGGCCTTAACCAACTTCCTTCCAATCCTACCTACAGCTGGCTGTTATGAAGTGGCCCGAAAAGGGGCAAACCTAGTTCTCTAGCTTCAGCACACAGACGACAAGTACCAGAACAGGCCTGACATTTCCGTGCTTCCAACGTACGACCACTACGTCAAGGACCAGCAGACAGGGGCAAGCACTTGCCTCTGGCCTCCACCCGCCACCGAAGTGGCTTGCCCGTAGTACCATTATTCAGTGAGCTGTTCCCAGCTACTCCGGAGGCCTTGAATGGCCCGGAACAGGAAAGCCGACTAAGGACCTACTGTTCCTACGGTTCCCCTAAGTCGGGGAGAACAGGGGGGGACTTACCTGCTTACCAAAAGGAAGGCTTTCCCCGAAGGGAGAGTCCCATGCCCGAGGTGACAAGGGACAGTCCAAAGAGAAGTTGTCGAGGAATGAAAGGAGTTTCCTGACTTGCCGATGAGTGCACGTCCAAAACTGAAGTTGTTCAGAGTTGGCCCTGTTCTGGAGGGCCTATTAATACCTGGCTGATTGGCTGAGAACAGCGACGCCTTTCAACCAAAAACAGATTCTCATGTTCTTTAAGGTTAACATTTAAATTGATTAAATACGTGGTTCAGCCCTCAAGATAATTATTAATTAGATTATACATATTCTTGGGACATTGTAATTACTTACATTATTTTCATAACTATATCAACAAGACAATTGTTTACATTTATATATAATGGGCAATTTCTCTGATACTGTATGAGAGACAACTTTAAATGTAATTTTGGAATACTTAAAGAATTTATGCAGTAAAGCCAGTGATGCTCCTCTGGCATTTTTTCACCAGGCTCTTCCCAGACCCCCTACAGTCTGGTAATGGAGCTTTCCGAGTCTACATCTAAGACGTCAGTGCACTGACAATGATGTGCTGCGTCGAAAGTGCTTTCCTATTTTACTTTAACACTTACTATGCAATTGTAGTATAAACACTTCCACCTGCCAGTAACTGAATTTCAGTTGTTTTGAGCTGATTTTGAACGGAAGCAAGTTTGGGAAAACATGATGGACCGTTAGCGTAAAAGGGGTATATGGGAAAAACACGAGAACCAGGAAGACAGTCAGGTTAATCAATTACATGTGAAAATAGTGAAGGGATGTTTGTTAGAAGACATGGGTGAGAGAAACACAGGAAATGGAAGATATGCAGATAGAAGAGAGGCTGGATTTGTAGATCTGGAAGGAGGCAGAGGACGTAGGAAGAGAAATTTAAGACTGAGGATAGAGCGAGATAGAGGCATACAAATGAGAGGAGGGAAGAGAGAAAGTGTTTCAGAAAATGACTGCTCGTTCCGCCCAGAGCAGTTTGGCTGAAACGTAAAAGCCAATCCTCTGGAAATAACACAAAGAAGACACCAGCTATCTTCTGACGACTTCGATCCGACGCGACAGTTATTTTTAATCGCTTTAAATAGCAAATGTCTAAGTTCTCTCTCGCCAGCAATGGGCGACAATATCAGTTAGAAGAGCATTCCCTTGTTCGGAATTAAAACCACTTGAACGGGCGTAAACTAAAAGTTAAGTGCTACTTGTAATGAGTTAAAACTTTGTTTTTCCAAAAGGCTCCTTCTGAAGATTACCTCACGGCATTAAAATGGCTATTGGCAATGTCTCAAGCGGAAAACCATTTAACTCTTCCTGTTTCTTGCTAACTACCAACTAACTCCGACTTGTATGCGCCTTATTACTTATTTCATTACTTTTCATGACAAGCGCATTGGGGGAGACTCTTTTCTAGAGGCGTGACAGAATCAAAATTTTCATTTCATATGGTCTGCTTAATTTCTTTTACACATAGCTTTTAAACTCCTGGCTATACTTCGTAAAAGCAGTGGAAAAAAAGTCGTCACGCAGGGGCTGCGTTAACTAAGCAGATTTCCAACGTGCGTCACATTTTGGCATTTATCTCAAAAATTAAAAGTTCAATGAAAACAATATTTGGTATTTAAGCTTCAAATAAAGTGATTCATGACATAATAGAATATTGTTAATATGAGATGTGTAGGAGTGGGGGTTTACTAAAGACCGAAAAATAAAAAATTCAAATATCTCGGTTAATAATCAAGATAGTGAAAACATGTGCATGACAACATTTATAGAAGATTAAATTTGCAATAAGAATTATTCTATACAATTTTTCGATCCAACATAAAATAACGGAGATATTAGGAATTTTCGAAATTCTCCCCCTCTAACCCCCCCTCCTTCCCCTGGTTTAATTTCAGCCGTTAACAAACTTGATCTTTCTTTTTTTATAAAACGATTATATATTAAGTTTGGTAGCGATAAGACAAAAATTGCGACCGCTAGAGCGGCAACAGACATATATATATATACACACTCACAGTTTTGAACAGACCTCATTTTCGTCATCTCCTTGGGTAGGATCAGGGGACATTTGATGAAAAATTTCGAAAATCGCGTCATGAGTACGACCTCAATAGCTGATTTCCCTCAAGGGAAATCTGCTAATAGACATAGTTATGAACCTACATACTTGTTCAGTCCTAAAATATTAATCATTGAAATGACCAACTATTAAAAAATACTTCCGATTATTAAATAATGGCATGAAGAAAGCCAACACGAATATGCTCACTATGTAGCATGTCAGCCAAGGAGGACGTAATCCATTTTCTAGGCACCTGTCCGATTCTGAAGGAGTACAGGTGTAATGAATCTGACATTCCATTGCATAAACTCATCAAAAATGCCCATATATTTTATATTTTGAATAATGCCAGCACAAAGCTTATTATGATTATTATTTATGAATACTTAAATATAAAAGTTTTTACCTGTAAATAAAAGTTTTAACCAATTTGGAGCTAAGTCACCACGTGCTCTGGTATTTTAGTAGATAAACCCCAGAGATTTTTATAATAACATTCGCAGCTCTTAAAGTCGACGCTCTAATTTATATACCTGATGTATTTCGATAATAATTTCACATTAAACAGACTTTTTGAGCTAATTTTGATCGGCGGGGGCAAAGGGCGACATCGGCCCAGCCTATAAAAGGTCCACGTCGCAAAGGATTAAGAACGGCCTTACTGGCATCTTCTTGACGGGAGACCCTAGTCCAGGACACATCGCTAATCCTTCAGCCAGTGTGCACAAAAAACTACATGACTACAATACAATATACACGGCAGAATTACAGGCTACACTCTTAGGACTAACGAACATCACAACTACTAAAAGAGACATAGTCATTTGTACAGACTAAATTTTTTGTTAATTTTGTTAAATTTTTAACAATATTCATAGGCTAAAAAAACACATTACTATTTATTGGTTACCCGGTCATGTGGGCATATCTCAAAGTGATATAGTAGACAAAGCAGCCAAACAATCAACTCAACTTGAACAAATAGATTTTTTGGACATAACTCACCAAGATGCTTTCACTCAAATAAGAAAACTCGTAATTAATGACTGGAATAATTTATGGTATAACACTGACAGTAAACTTAGAGAAATCAAATCAAACACGCTCAACTGGACTTCAAGTAATAGACACTCTAGAAGAGAAGAAATTGTACTTACACGCCTACGCACAGGACACACTAGACTAACACATTCATATCTAATGAGCAGACAAGATGAACCTGTACGTCGCTACTGCAACAGAACGCTGATGGCCCATGGCCCACAAATGTATGCGAACTACTGGCCGACAGTAGCCAATTTATAGATGATGTTTTTAAGTATTTAAGAAATAATGGATTATTTGATGAAATATAAAAGCTATTATCTATAATTATGAAAGTTATATATAGCAACCACTGTGGAATATAAGTTTTGCCTTCTTCCAGTTTAACTATTTATAGTTTTTCTTTTAGTTTTTTTTTTTTTTGTTTTTTTTTTTATTTTGTTTTTGTTTCCTTTTGTTGTAAATAAAGTAACAATTTATATTTAGTTTTGTCCATTTTATACATTTGTAAATGTTAGCCGTGTAAAAATTTTAATATTTATTTAATTTTGTAAAATTATATTTTAGCATGTTAAAAATCGCCATTTTGTACATTGTCGTCTATTTTGTACATTTATAACATTTAGCATTGTGAAATTTTTAATATTTATCTAATTTTGTAAAATTATATTTCAATGTGTCAAAAGATGAATCGCCATTGTAGCGGCTTCTCAAATAAATAAATAAAAAATAGTCCTTCAGCTTGCTTCAGCTCGCCCCCAGTCAGACTACTTATCGCCTGCACTAGCTTTTAGAGAACTTCTATAAACCAGGTAAGTTCTTTTATTTTAATTTAATTCAGGCATATAAAAGTGTCCCCTTTATATCGCTAAAAGGTGTCTTTCTCAATTAGATTTATATTTATTATTGGTGAATTTTTAACTATATATATTTAAATTTTGAGTCGATTCGATTGTTGGCGAACCCTTCCTAAATTCTTGTTAGTGTTCTGGTTGTGGGAATTTTCATCTCTTGCAGCTTCCACTGTCTATTGCCACAGCCAGATCGCAACGCAGGATAATTCAATACCAAAGAAGAACAATGTCAGGAAGAAGTGGTGAATATGCTAAATGGCTAAGGCTGAATGAAACTATATAATGAGCACTTCTGGAATATGCTGGATGGTAGAGAAACCAATTGATAAGGAACAATAAAAAGGCCTTGTCCTCTACTGATTTTTACAGAGCGCACTTTCGGAGTCAACACTCCAATATTAAAATAAGTAATTTTGTTTTCTGTAATTTTCATGCTTCGATAGTAAATACGACACTATTAATTTATGATATTTTAATTATAACTATGTTGTTAAATGTACATGTTATTGTTATAAATTTTTTAGTGTTATTCACAGTTTTGTTATGGTCAATTATGTACATTTTAATAGTTTTTAAACTCCTTAATTATGGTATTTTATTGTTTGCAGCTCTGAAAATGGTAAATTTAATTACCCAAAGTGCTAAGCGTTTTTAAGAAATAAATTGTGAGGAGCCACTAAAAAAGTGTTTCTGATTAACCTGAAACGTGTAGAGTTATAATTAAATGAATGAAAGAATTGCGGTGTTTTTTTTTTTATAAATTCTCAACCATTGTCGACAAGGTATGTCTGTATTAAACAGTTTCATTTTAGCTACTTGATTCGTTGAATACTATTTTAACTCTGTTCATTCTAATTTAAAAATAAGTCTGGTCTACAAAGCGTCAGAAAAGCAGCCCTGTAGCTAAATTAAAACTAGTTTATTCCTGAGAGCATCTTCTATTTTCTGTTTTAAATGTGTTTCCTGGAACATAAACATTGAAAGTTTGAGGGACGGAAAAAACATATTTCAAAATTCCGCGGAACTTTTCCTTCATTCGGAAAGTTAATATTCAAATTATATAGACATCTCACCTATTTAAGTGAACAAAATAGTTTACTTCCATTTATTTAAAATTATTTCAAACGCATTGGGTTGAAAAATGTCCAAGAACATAGTTTATAGATGGTTCCTCCTCTAACGCCCTCCCCCCTCCCAGCCTGAAACGATTTTGTTCAAGAAGTGAGGAGCACTCCCATGAATATGACGTCTCAAAATTTTGAAATCAAATTTGATTTAGAAAAAGTCCTTCAAACCGAGGCTGCGTAAAATAAAATGAGTTCCCAAGTTGTGGTATGACTCACTTGTGATCTCATCTAACCTCATATTTTCTATTGTAAGTAAAAAACCGATAAATACAAGACCGGGGAGTGGGGGTTACTGAAGACTGAAAATAAGAAAATACGAAAAGCTCCCTTAATATCTGAGCTACGAAAAAATACGCGGAAAAGCAATTGTAGAGCATCAATAGTCTAATAAGATTGGTCGTATAACATTTCCCAACATAATAAAGGAGATGTTTTGAATTTCTGAATTTCCTCTACGTCAACCCTCCCAATTTCAGTCATTAACGAATATGATCTTTAGTTTTGGCTTAAACGGATAACTAGTACGTTATACATCAAATGAACATTTTAAAGATAAAAACGTAAATCTTAATTGAAGACGTTATCACACAACGAATTTGTATGTGTCTCGCATAATAAAGGTCTTTCGAAAACAATATTTGGTAATTGAAGTGTAGAATAAAATGGTTCATAATATAAGACTTTTTTATTAATATGACATGATCGTAAGTGAGGTTTTACTCAGGCCGAAAACTAAACAATCCAAATACCTTGGTTAAAATTCAAGAAAGTCCGTCACGCAGGGGCTTCGTAAACTAAGCAGATTTCCCACGTGAAGGTTTACAATAGATAAATATACATACAGGTAACACAGCCGTGAATGCTCAGTAAATGTACAACAAAGGACATACAAACAATTAATGAAATATTTCTGAATATAACATATTAAATTTATTGAAAACAATTTACTAAAGCTAGTGCTGTAATTTGTAATGAATCAGAACCAGTTTTATCTCAATCACTCAAATTTTAGTAATCCAAAAACAAAAGAAGAGGGGGGGGGGTCAACAGAACGTATTTGCATATATCTCACAAAGTAAAAGTTCAATGAAAACAATATTTGGTATTTAGGCTTCAATTAATATCTCGTATTATATTACAGAGTATTGTTTATGTGACACAAGTAGACGCTGGGGTTTACTGAAGGCTGAAAACTGAAAAATGCAAATATCTCGGTTAATATTCAAGATACAGAATAAATGTATTTAACATTATTTATAGTGTCTGTAATTTTAAATAAGATTGATTCTATATAATTTTTTCGATCCGACGTATATTAACGGAGATATTTCGAATTTTTTAAAATTCTGCCCCTCTAAAACCCCCCTCCCCCGGGTCCGAGTTCAGCCGGTAACGAACTTAAGAATTCTCTTTACATAAAACGACTAAATATCGAGTTACCAAACTGATGGCACAAAAGTTGCATCCACTAGAACGGTAACAGACAAATATATATATATAGATATATATATATATATATATATATATATATATATATATATATATATATATATAGAGTTTTGAACGGACCTCATTTTCGTCATCTCCTAGGTAGGATCGATGGACATTCGATGAAAATTGTCGAAAATTCCGTCATGAGTACAACCTCAATAGATGATTTCCCTTGAGGAAAATCTGCTAACAGACAGAAAATATGTATATAACAATAACAGGAAATACAATTCGCAAAAAGATTGGTTATAAAAATATTTGATTTGATGTATAATAACGGAATTATTTAAAATTTATTCTCAGCAAAAACCTCCATCCCCCAGTTCAATTTCAAGGGCTAACGGCCTTGATCATTAGTTTTACTTGAAACGCTTATATATCGAGTTTGGTCACGATATGACAAAATTTACGATCGACATAAGCAAATCCTCGATAGCTGACTTCCTGTAAGGGAAATCTTCTAATAACAGAAAGCTGATATATAAGAGCTGGGTTTACTTTGGGAATAACCTTAATATCCCATTTGTAAAGGACCTAATTCCCTTAAGATTCAGAAATTCCACAGGAGGCTATCCAATCATCCTAACTCAGAAGTCCTAGCCCTTTCCAGTACCACTCATCCATATTCCCCTCCACGGTGCCTCAAGAGACAATGGCCCAGAGATCTCCTATAGAAGTGTAAAGTGAAGTGATAGCAGTGGCTATTTTCTTATCAAGTACCATTACTCCTTAGCTCTTGAATTCCTTGCCAGGCAGGGAGAGGCTGGTCCTCTCATTGTGGTGAAGGGGTGTAGCTTCTGTCGAGAATGGTGGAGGGCGATTGAATTGTACATAACACATTACAAAATGCGTTTAAATTGAGACTGTAATATTCTTATTAAAATAAAATAATCTAAAAAAAAAAAGCTTTGGGAAAAATATGAGATCGCTAAGGGGTAATTCATCCTGAATAAGTAATATCAATAGATAATGAGAATTAAGGCGATCCCATAATTCCTGCATGGAAATTATTATTGTAAATTTGAGAATAAACGAATAAAAGTCATTCAAAAATAATAATGTTACTTAGCTCGTAGCCCCAACATGAGGGATTTTCTTGTACAGTTGTAAAGATATATTAGATCTAGAGAGTAGTAAACCAGACATGGTACAAATGGAGAAAAATATTTTGTGGGAAGGTGAAGGCTTTTGTAGGGCGGATGTTTGATGCGTTTGTCTGATTCCATCCAAGATCCGTCCAACGGGGTAGAGGAAGCATTACTCCCCTGAAAGCAGCCATCGGGAGAGAGAGAGAAAGTATAAAACTCTTGTCGAAAGTGAAGAGGCTTGAAGAGGAAGCTAAAAGCTGTGAAAGGCACTCAGAGAAGGGAGGTCTTATCTGAGCGTGCCACCCCCAAGGCCCCACCTCCCCCATACACTCCCATTTTCAGCTCATTTCACATCACCGTGATGTACTGCCTCCATCCAGACATTAAGGCCTCCCAGCAATCTTTCATTCCCGCCCCCGCCGCCTCATCTTCCAAATAGCCTTTATATCCGCCTAAATATTCAATGGCTCTGATAAAAATAACAGCCCTAGATAAATAATGCCCATCCTATTGTTAAACCCTATGTGCTATCTCAACTTAATCATACAAAGTGTTTACTGACAATTTCTTATTTATCCCATAAAAGTTGCGCCTAAAAGATCCTGGTATATCTCTAAACACTCTATTTTTAATAGAATTCAGTAATAAAAATCACATGAAAATGTTCAAACGCCCGCCAATTAGGGGCTGCGAAAACTAATCAGATTTTCCATGTGCTCGTGCGACACACTACTGATCTCCTCTCACATATATTCTTTATTTCGAAATTAAAATCCGATGGGTTGAAGTGGAGATTTTTCAGAAAAATAAAGAGCCCGTCACGCAGGAGCTGCGTAAACTAAGCAGATTTCCCACGTTACGTTTTACTATAGAGAAAATTCACGAGAGCCGAACAGTTACGGAAACGGCCGAACTAGCTTTTGCCAGAAACTCCCGACTAGACCCGAAGTTAGCTGATCTTATCACGTCCGTTATCCGCACACACTTAATAATAATGGAAGTATCTTGGTTAATATTGAAGATAGAGAATAAATGTATATGACAATATTTCTAGTAACTTTAATTTTCTATAAATTGATTCTATAAAATTTTTCGATCCGAGGTATAGTAACGGAGATATTTTGAATTTTCGAAAATGCTCCCCTCTATACCCCCCTCCCACTGGTCCGATTACACCCATGAACGAACTTGATATTTATTATTACATGAAACGTAATAATAATTTAAAAATTTATGTACCCAGTTTGGTAACGATAAAGCAAACATTGCGACCGCTAGAGTGTTAACTGACAAATATATATATATATATATATATATATATATATATATATATATTTTATTTGTTTCCTTCCTATAGTAACCCTATAAGAAGGCCGTTTATTAGTTTCTGCATGTCCCGTGCAAGTTAGCATATCACATCCATTTGTAGTGTTACAATTAATTTATACATAAATAATTTAAAAGTATAACATATATATATATAAAGAATTGACTAAAACAACGTTAAAAGTAAAGAAATTATTAATCTTAAAAAGAAAAAGAAAAGAAAAGAAATAATGATTATCCTATAAATATTTTAAGTATTGTAGTTGTATCAGCCATAATAAGTATTTAACCGATTAATTGTATTAAAAGCATGTTCTGCGAATATTTTAAATGGATTGTTATATTTTAAAAATATCTTGTCTTATTAGATTGGAAATTTGACTTTTTTAGTTTTTGTCGTTAAATATATTTATATATATATATATATATATATATATATATATATATATATATATATATATATATAATATTGAACGGACCTCCTTTCCGTCATCCCATGGGTAGTATCGATGGACATTTGAAGAAAATTGTTGAAAATCCCGTCCTGAGTGCCTTAAGGGAAATCTGTTAAACCGACAAAGTACGTATAACTTGCTTAACATTTGTCCCGAAAAAAAGGTATTCAATAAGAATTGCGAAACAACACTAGTTTATCAAGATTAGACCTACAACATTTTTCGATCCGATTAAAAATAATGGAGATATTTTGAATTTTCAAATTCCACCTCCCTCTTAACCTCCCCAGCCAATAACGAAAATATAATCTTCAGTGTTGAGATAAACGCTTAAATGGAATATGGTATAGATGGAATAAACATTTTTCAATGAACTGATGACGTCATAACACATAGTATTTGCATGTATCTTATGAAGTGAAAATTAGTTGAAAACAATATAGGTTATTTAAGCTTCGAATAATGTGCTTGATGATACAACAGATTATAGTTAATATGCCATGGTTAGGAGTGGAGGTTTATTTAAGGTTCAAAACTTTAAAAAATGTAATAATTTCAGTTAATTTTCAAGGGATAACAAAAATGTATACAACAATATTTATAGTTCATAAAATGTTCAATAAGATTGGCTCTATACCATTTTTCGATCCGATGAATAATAACGGAAATATTTCAAATTTATTTCTAACCCACCTCCTCCCACTATTCCGATTACAGCCATTAACGAAATCTATCTTTAGTTTTTCATTAATTCAAAGTTATACTTTTTGCTCAGTTAGTTGTTGACTAATTGTGATTTCATGACACTGGGGCGCTCCGGACCTTCCCTTGTCACTACAACAAGCACCTAACGATAAAACACACACTGACAGACTGCATCCAACGGAAAAACCTTGACATCCCCTACGTTATGACAAAACTACTGACTGCAGCCAATATATTCCACAAATACTAACATATCTAAAACATATAAAAATTTACAAATACATATAAAAAAGTCCGTCACGCAGGGGCTGCGTAAACTAAGCAGATTTCCCACGTGAAGTTTTACAATAGAGAAATCTGCCCAATAACAAGTGTAGTAAGTAGTAAGGAATCACTAAACTTATACACCTTCCTTTTTACATAAAACGATTAAATTCCGAGTTTGGTAACGAACAAACAAAAATTGCGGCCGCTAGAGCGTTAACAGACAAATATATATATATATATATATATATATATATATATAGATATATATAGATATATATATATATAAAATGTAGAACGGACCTCATTTTCGTCATCTCCTGGGTAGGATCGATGGACATTTGGAGAAATTTTTTGAAACTCTCGTCATGAGTACGACCTCAATAGCTGATTTCCCGTCAGGGAAATCTGCTAATAAAACACAATAGGTCTACAGCATACTTAAAAAGGTTTAAAAGGGATAACTATTATTATATTCATTTAGGTAAAGTACGGATATGAAAAACACTCTGATATTTCAAGAGTATTTTCCACATAATATAAATAAAGTACAACACAGGTGTGCAAGAAGAAATAAATATATTATTCTAACTACCTCCTAATAAGAGATCTTGCCAATCGCCATCGATGTGGAGCATAAACCAAATAATAAAATAGTTTTTCATGCAACGTTAAAATATAACGATCAAACAAAAATTACAACAGCTAGAGCATAAACAGTCCTTATATATATAGTTTTGAAGGGGCCTCATTTTCGTCATCTCCTGGATAGGATCGACTGGCATTTGCAAAACTTTTTTGGAAAGTGGTTCAAGAATACAGAGAAATCTGCTCACCAAATCGTCAAAAGCCCACTGCGCATACTTACTTTAAAAATTATGTCCATTTAAACTTTCTATATGTAAGTTACTAACCAACTCTGCGTATAAATATTTCATGTAGCACTAAAGCTAAAATTAAGAAAATAAAATACAACTCATATATATTTTTGCGTCGGAAAATTAACAAACTTACTAGTACAATAATGTGCTACAGTTGTGTTTTTACAATGTTTTCTCTATCTTAAATATTAACAGAGTTATTTTTACGTTTTGGTTATTAACCCTAAGCTACCCCCTCTCCTATTTACTTGATTTCCACATAAAGCAGTTGCATCACTAACTATATCATGCCCAGTTCATGTCGGCTTCATATTAATGGAAGAAGTAGGGACTAAAATCCTGTTCGTACAACTAGAGCTCAGTATCATCAGCCTTTCATTGCATCACATGAACATATTTACTTTAAACAGTACCGCAAGAATGCTTTTCTTTCTTTAATGGCAGTACACCAATTACGATTTTTTTTAAATAACGTGTATGCTTCTTTATTTCAAATATTAGTAGAAAAATTAGCTTTCTGTCCCAAGTAATACACGAACTAAGGGTTGTTCATATTAATTAATTAGTACATCTCGGATTTGTTTTGCTCGTATCGCTAAAATCTGTAACTAACTAAAAGAAAATGTAAAATTGAAGATAAGATGTTATACTTATGAGTGTCTTATCAGCGGAAACAGCATTTTAACTTGCGCCTTGCACTGTGAAGAAATATTGGTGTGTTCCAAAATATATATATATAAGCAGATTTCCCTTAAGACAAATCAGATATTGAGGTCGTAACCATGACGCGATTTTTGAAAAATTTCTTCAAACGTCCATCGATCCTACCAAGGAGATGTCGAAAATGAGGTCCGTTCAAAATTATATATATATATATACTAGCTCAGATACCCGGCTACGCCCGGGAATTCATTTGAGGCTGAATGGTGATGGTATTTTTTAGCAGGCTTTACATTGCACAATATTTTGACATTTACCCGTCCCAGTGTTTAGGATTGATACCCGTCTTTCCCGTGGATTTGCTAATAATAGAATTATTTGTTCGATAAGGCTTTACAGTCTTCGATATTTTTATATTTCCCGTCTCTTATACATGTAAATATGGTGAATTTTTATTTCAGGCCTCCCTTATAACCCCCCCTCCCGTTCGAACCTAAAAATTTTAATATGACTTATAATCATGGAAGAATTAATGCTAATTGACATACCGAGTTTTGTTAAGTTCGTTTCAGCCGTTAGTGCCCGCTAAAGTTTTAACGTAAAACTCATTTATACTTAGGTATACGACAAAAGTATATATAACAAAAATTACTCCAAATAACAAAATAAACAACTTTTGTTATGTTTATATTTGCGGAAAAACCAATAGGAAACGAAATATCACTATTTTTAATGTCAGGCCTCCCTTATAACCCCCACTCCTGCCCGTCCATAGAAATGTTGGTATGGCTTATTATAATGAAGGCCTCACTGCTAATACACATACCGAGTTTTATTTAGTTCGGTTTAGTCTTTTTTGGACAATAATATTGTTGACTCCCGGTATAATTTTTAGCGTATAACGCATTTAAACTTCGGTATACGACAAAAGTGTACATAACAAAAGTTACTCTAAATAACAAAATAAACAACTTTTGTTATGTGCATATTTGCCGAAAAACCAATAGAAAACGAAATATCGCTATTTTTAATTTCAGGCTTCCCTTATAACCCCCACTCCTGTTCGTCTCAGAGAAAATTAATATAGCCTAAAGTCTAAGTTGGGTTAGTAGTAATATACATACCAAGTTTCATAAAATTCGGTTCAGCCGTTTATGCGTGAAAAGGTAACAAACAAACAAACAAACAAACAAACAAACAAACAAACATACACGAAAGAAACAAAATGCAGATATGGTGTCTATGACATGTGAAACGAAAAGTTATCGTGAAATTTCGCGAAAAAAATCAATGTACAGACAGAGGTTACAATTTTATATATATATATAGATATATATATATATATATATATATATGTGTGTGTGTGTGTGTGTGTGTGTGTGTGTGTGTGTGTATGTGTCTGTTAACGCTTTAGCGGTCGCAATTTTTGTTTGATCGTTACCAAATTCAATATTTAAACGTTTTATATAAAAAAAAATTAATCAAGTTCGTTAACGGCTGACATCGGACCAGTGGGAGGTAGGGATTTTCGAAAATTCGAAATATCTCCGTTACTATAAGTCGGATCGAAAAATTGTATAAAACCAATCTTATTAACCCTAGAACGGTAGTGATATTATTCCCCACTTAATGGTACAGATACGTAAATTTTAATTTTTTTACGCAACTGATAATTGGTGAAATTATCAAAATTTGTTAATGTTTGTGGCTATTTTATTAAAACATACACTTTTTTAACTAATGTCTACGTTAATATCTAATAATGTGCACGACAATCCTTTCAGGCGCTTTGTTCGAAACACGTTCCGGAGGTTGTGTGCTCCATTCATATCCATTCTTACCAAGGACAACCCCAACTTCCACATTTATTGTGACTGATCTGTCAATATTGTGTAGTTGAGAGGTTTTAGTTTGTTTTTGCCTCTGTATTCCTTCTCTTTCTTCAATTGCCTTGATTTATTCTAAAATTTTCTCACTCTCATCGCTATCTACCCCACTCTGGGTTGTAATCATTTCCGAAGGCTCAACCTCCTCATCACTGGAGAATACTCCGGATAATCATCGCTGTCGTATCCATAACCATCTATTCCTTAATTGCCATTTTCCCCTTCTGACTCATCGGAGAGTTCTTTCAACAAATTTCTGACTTCTTCATCAATTGAATATTTTTTTCTCCATTTTTCCGAAACTATAAACAGATTATTTATATTCTTTTTATGCATCATTGTCTTTTTTATATTCAAAAATAAAAGTTAAAAACATTATGAGAAAATAAATTGAGAATAATATTAACTAAGTTATGTCATAAAAACCAGTTATTAGTAGTGATACGTTAATTTTACGTGCCAAAAAGTTGCGGTTAATAGTATTGATACGTAAATATTACGTGTCGTTTTTATTTCAAATAATAGTATTGGATGAGTGGGAAGGTTCACTTAGCTGCACTTGGCGGAGGTCAAGTCCGAACTGTCTGGAGGACACACAGCTGAGGGGTGTGGGTGGTGGGGTCGTTAACAGCCCTTTGATAACAGTTCAAACCAGATCATTTTTACGTTCACTACCATTCTAGGGTTAAAAATTAAATTTACTATACATATTCTTATATACATGTAATCTCTTCCTTGAATATTAACCGAGATATTTGAATTTTTATTAAGAGTAACTTACGAGCTATGGTCGCTTCTATTCCTTTCCGCCAAAAGCTAGTTCGGCCATTTCCTTAACTGTTCAGCACTCGTATGGCGATTTCTATATGGTATAACTTAACGTGGAAAATCTGCTTAGTTTACGCAGCCCCTGCGTGACGGACTTTCTTTAATGTGAAAAAGCCGTTTTCACATAAAAGATTATTTATTGAAACCTTGATGATGAGCAGTCATCATCCAGCAATAACAGGTACGTACTTAATAGATTTCAGTATGTATTTTGAGTGATATAGAGTGAATCTTCTTAGGAGGTTTACACAAGAGACGGTGCAAAGCACAAGTTGCGCCAAGTTTGCTTCAAGTATGCAAGTTGCGTAAGTAAGCTGGCAGGGGATTGATAAATTAGCCAACGGTCTTGACTCGTAAATCAACGGACGTGAAGGGCTTGACTTAGCCATTGTCAAACTTCAGCCCTTCATCACCAACAGTCAAATACCGGCCCTTTCGGCTTTGATGGACTTCAATGGGATGTGACATATTATCTAAATAACTAATAAAGTGCTATACCACCATATCTCAGCTAATAACAGAAATAAGTGTTGCTATTAAGAAGATTGGTGTACATCTTCAGAATGCCAGTCAGGTGATTTACAGGTTTTGTAAGTACTTGAATTAATGTAGGTAGATGAAAGAAATGGCTACACTTCCACTGTATTTATTTATTTGGAGCTTCGCAGCAATGGTGATGTTACTCAAAACAAAAGCTTTATAAGCTAAAAAAACAATGAAATCTAACAAAAAGAAATGGAACACAAAACTGAAAAGTAACACAAAACAGAAAAGGAACGCAAAAGAGAAAAGGAACACAAAACAGAAAAGGAACGCAAAAGAGAAAAGGAGCTCAAAACAGAAAAGGAACCCAAAACATAAAAGTAACACAAAACAGAAAAGGAACGCAAAACAGAAAAGGAACACAAAACAGAAAAGGAACGCAAAAGACAAAAGGAACACAAAACAGAAAAGGAACGCAAAAGAGAAAAGGAACACAAAACAGAAAAGGAGCGCAAAACAGAAAAGGAACGCAAAAGAGAAAAGGAACACAAAACAGAAAAGGAGCGCAAAACAGAAAAGGAACGCAAAAGAGAAAAGGAACACAAAACAGAAAAGGGACGCAAAACAGAAAAGGAACGCAAAAGAGAAAAGGAGCTCAAAACAGAAAAGGAACCCAAAACATAAAAGTAACACAAAACAGAAAAGGAACGCAAAACAGAAAAGGAACACAAAACAGAAAAGGAACGCAAAAGACAAAAGGAATACAAAAGAGAAAAGGAACGCAAAACAGAAAAGGAACGCAAAACAGAAAAGGAACGCAAAAGAGAAAAGGAACGCAAAACCAAAAAGGAACGCAAAAGACAAAAGGAACACAAAACAGAAAATTGATTGAAAAATTGATTTGTTGATATTTTATTTATTTATTTTTTCATTTCATTTATTTTTTTTTACTTATTTTAATATTTTATTTTATTATTATTTTGATATTATATTTGATTAGATGGTAGATTAGCTTGTGTATATTGAAAAATAAAAATGTATTTAAACATAATCCTACATGCAACATGCCATATGGCAATAGAACATGTATTCAAATGAAAACTCTTCATAGGTTTACTATGAAGAGAAAAAAATCTCCCATTAGCACAATATAATACTAGTCCCCAGGGGTTATTGGTCATTATGAAATATATTTCATATTTTTAAATGTTCATTACTTACAGCCCAAAGATTTCGAAGGAAGAATATAATTTTTAATTAATTTGTATCCCTTTCCCCTCGAGAAAATATCAAATCGAAATGAACGTCCACAAAATTACAATTCATTTACTTTAGGTATTATTCACTAGCCACGTCCCGCCGTCATTCTTTTATAAGATGAAAATCTTATTTCCAGCAAAAGAAATTCTTCTATAAAATTATTCGTTATGTTATATTAGCCCTGGGTTCCCTCTCCCTTGCTCCCTTTAATAAGAGCTTAGGAAGAAGTAGTAAGAGGAGAAAGCATCCCACAAGTTACTTTATAAGCTGAGTAACTTGAATTCTCATTCCAGCTCCAGACTGTGGGGGTGGATCTCCTCCAAATATTATGGAGCTTCCTTCTCTTTCTCTTTTTTTCCCTGGAGGCTCCATAGTTGTTAGCCTTATAAAAATAATCCTATATTACTTTCTCTCTTTTCTTTCGTTTTTATTTTCTATTTTTAATAGAAATGATAATTGCTTGTGTAAGAACTTTTTCAATGTCGGATTTTAATAGCATTACATGAAAGAATTCTTATTACTTTTTTTTTGTAATTTTCTGAAGAATTGAAATATTATCCTTTGGACCATTCTGGGGTTACTTTTAACATAATGGTAAGGTATATTTATTGAGCATTGAATCTTCCATTCACGAGGTTACTAATAACATTTATGCATCTGGTAATTCAAATAAAGGGTTAGAACTGCTAGACACTGTTGTCATACCTGTCGGTGGAGACCGTCGTCACTGGCTGATGGTCGAGTACAGCTGGCATTGTGCTTTCGATGAAAGGGCACCATCTTCTAGCCCGTCAAAAGTTGTACTGAGTATCATCGAATCTACAGCACAATGTCAGCTGTACTCGACAATCATCCAATCACGACGGTCTCGGATGTCAGGTCATCATTTATGCATCTATTTATTTTTTCTTTAAGCTCTTAGTGTTAAACATGGTCCTATTATTTTTCTATCATTTATATGTAAGCAATATATATATATATATATATATATATATATATATATATTGCTTACATATAAATGATAGACCAATAATAGGACCATGTTTAACACTATATATATATATTTGTCACTATATATATATATATATATATATATATATATATATATATATATTTGTCTGTTAACACTCCAACGGTCTTAATTTTTGTTTGATCTTTATAACACTGTATATATAAACTTTCTATGCAGAAATAAAATCAAGTTCTATAACGGCTGAATTCGGAAAGGAGGTTGAGAGGTGGGAATTTCGAAAATTCGAAATACCTCCTTATTAAACGTGTGTATAGAATAAATCTTATTGCAGATTACATTTTCTCTAAGTGTTGTTACATGCGTTTTTTTCACTATCATAACTCACGGTCGATTTCAATCTAAAGAGAGGTGTATAACTAGACGTTACAAAATTTCTAGATATGAAATCGTTACATTCTAGGGCGAGATGCTTTTTGACTTATGAGAACACGTAAGTACGAAGAGACGTCACTCACAAAAATATTCAAGCAAGGTCCAGGAAGG
The DNA here is from genome assembly GCA_019009955.1 of Riptortus pedestris. Taxonomy (NCBI): domain Eukaryota; kingdom Metazoa; phylum Arthropoda; class Insecta; order Hemiptera; family Alydidae; genus Riptortus; species Riptortus pedestris. The sequence goes on from CM032228.1 coordinate 27,543,006, forward strand.
ATTAAAACGAATAAATCCGAAAGTCTAAAATGTTTGCGATTGCAATAATTTTTTTTCTATGTATAATGCTAAAAAAATGGCTATGGTCATTTTAATTCATTACTTGGAGAGAGAAAAAAACGTCCAATTCTTCACAAGTTTTTTTATTTCAGCGCAAAGCGCTTTCGAAGACTATTGTCTCAATCTTCAGAGCTACACATAAAAACAACAACGTCTATAAAATCGATATACATTACAACAGGGTCATTAATTACGCTAATATCAATAAATAAAACTCAAAATAAATACTTAAAAGAAATGAATATAAATAAATAAAGTCAAGTAAAATCTTAAAATAAAATATGGAGGGTGAGAGATCCATTGGGGTATAGCTAAAAAATATACTTATTTTATTTTAAGATTTGACTTAAGTTTATTTATTTATATTCACTTCTTTTGGATATTTATTTCTAGATCATTATTGGCCCTGTTGTAATGTATATAGATTGTTGTTTTTCAACGGAAGGATAATAAGGCTATCTTCAGTGCTCTAGAGCTGGTCCCTATTGAGTCAACATCTCCGGCGAGACTCTTTTTATGCATCCGTTGATGATGGACCTCCACCAGCCAGCCTGAATCCCGAGTTGTTGTTTTTATGTGTTGCTCAGAAGATGGAGGCAATAATATCCGAAAGCGCTTAGCGCTGAAATAAAAAAACTTTTGAAGAATTGGACGTCATTTTCTCTCTCCAAGTACACAATATTCTTCACTTCCAACAACACTGCTGTGTTATATTTCATTCGTCAGTCTTGTTCCGAGAAAAAGCGATTGAGTGGTGGACCTGGTTAAAAACCAAAGACGTTACACAGGTTATATCATTGTTTTTACTCCAAAAAGTTTCTGAAATTACCGTTAACGTTTACTTTAGTAAATAAAGACTCATTCGAAGAATTTCACGCTTATTTTACTGAATATAGAGTTAGTATAGCTAGCAAATATAACGAATCTCTCATATTTATGGCCTCTACATCATTTCTGAGAAGTGGAAAGTATTTCTAGAACTGGGGGCTCAGGTTAGCCATGTGTGTTAAAGCGACGACCTTAACTCAAATGGTAAACCTAGAGTGGCGAATTCGATTCCCGCCTTGGGCAATAGGAGTTTATTTAGTGACAGCATAAACTAAATAAAATCATTAGTCCCTGGCTAGAAAAGGGTGGTAACCTGTAGATAACCAGTCCCAATTAGCCTTAGTTGCAAATTGTGGACGTTAATAAATTAATAAATTTCAGAATCAATATTTAATAATTATAAGCATATACTTTTTAGCAGATTTCTCTTAAGGGAAATCAGCCATTGAGGTCATACTCATGACGCGATTTTCGATATTTCTCTTCAAATGTCCATCGATCCTACCTAGGAGATGACGAAAATGAGGTCCGTTCAAAACTGTATATATATATATATATATATATATATATATATGTCTGTTACCGCTCTAGCGGTCGCAAATTTTGTTTAATCGTCACCAAACTCGGTATTTAATCGTTTTATGTAAAAAGAAAAATCAAGTTCGTTAACGGCTGAAATCGAACCAGTGGGAGGGGGTGGTTAAGAGGGGGGAATTTCGAAAATTCGAAATATCTCCGTTACTATACGTCAGATCGAAAAACAGTATAGAATCAATCTTATTGCAAGTTAAATTTATTCTCTATCTTGAATATTAACCGAGATATTAGCATTTTTATTAAGTGTAACGGACGAGCTATGGTCGCTTCTATACGTTCCCGCCGAAAGCTAGTTCAGCCGTTTCCGTAACTGTTCGGCACTCTTATGGAGATTTTTCTATTGTATAACTTTACGTGGGAAATCTGCTTAGTTTACTCAGCCCCTGCGTGACGGATTTTTGTAAAAATTGCTTTGGGCGGAAATCCCTCTACCAAAAATTCGCTGACGCAAAGCATTTATAAGACAAGCTGGTCGAATAACCCATTTGTATTAAATCGTTTTTTTTGTTACTATTTTGTTTGGTTTTCGAAACGAAACTCCACAATTATTGACATATTTGTGACAATTTTACGAGATAGTGAAGGCCAGGAGTTGGGAAAGGGGGATTAACATCTGAAGCTGGTGTATATGAGAGATGAGAGGGAGCCCTTTGAGCACACATATTGCATATTATCAGGGCTTAGGGGCAGCAACTGCTCCCTTGATCAAAAGCCCTGTCACAGCCTCTACAAGAAATAAAATAACACAGCTCCCAATTTCATCCACTGCCTCTCTGATAAGGAAGTCTCTTTGCTGGGAGTTTAATCTAAATCCGGACAGATAATATCTTCCTCCCTTCGCGAAAAAGTCCTATATATCTTCTTCCGTTCCTAAATTGTTTACGTATAAAAAAATGATAAAAAACAAATTAGACTCAATATAATTCCAAATACCCTTAATCCTACTATATTTTCAGACATACGCTTACATAATACATACATTATACTTATAATATTATTAAAATAATTGTAGTTGTTAATATTTTATTTTTCAATTATTTAAAACTCCCTCAATATCCACTTTTTATTTTCCAATTGTGACATTTGAATTTCATACCGCCACACAATAGTAATCTCACTTTTCCTGCTCGTAACCAAATTGACGTTTCGATGGAGTGTTTCTATTCAGCAGGAAGTCGCTCTGCTCTGGCTTTGCAGAAGAAGTAATGCATTTATATCCTGTCCAGCTGAAGATGATTAAAACAGCTTATGGTTAAATAATGGAATCATCTTCAGTTCTAAATAAGATATTCTTTATTTATTTATTCTTACAATAATCGCATCTCGTAACTGGGGCGAATTAGCCACGAATCAGTTAAATTCCTATGATCACTTTATCACATTTACGTAAGTATGCTCATTCCTGCAAATATTTTCAGAATTGTCGTACCCGTTGTTATGTTTCAAGTAGTGTAATAGACGGTCATGTAGTAATTCAGTCAAAGTGTATGGTAGGTCTATGTGAGTCCTTAGATAGCAGTCAGTAAGTATATGTTTTATAGTAAGTCTACAGTTGCAGTGTTGGCAGTAGGGTTCGTCTACTTGTGTGCTATGTCTAATGTTTGTATGTCCGGGTAACCAGTACATAGTTATTCTTTTGTTTAATGTCTGGATTTTGTGTAATATGGACGAGACGAGGGAATGGTCGTGTGATGCGATTTATGTGTGTGTGTGTGTGTGTGTGTGTGTGTGTGTGTGTGTGTACATATATATTTTGGGGCTTACAAAAAAAAGACCCGTTCAATTTAACACACACAAACACACACACACACATATATATATATATATATATATATATATATATATATATATATATATATATATATCCTCATTGCTCTAGGGGCATTTATGTTAGGCCGTTACCTAACATTGATTTACCTAACTTAATCATTAATTAAAAGGTAACGAAGATACTTGTACTTTTCTATTTCTAACCTCAATATAATCCTATTTCCTACTAATTTTGCTATATATCTCCAAACATATGCCTATATATCTCAAAACATCTTATTTCCTCAGATGGTATAGGTGTCTAAAATTCCTCCGAACTATCTCAGAAACACCCATAAGTGTTTATTTTCATGCCAAATTCTTTAATGATATCAATTTGTATTAGATCTATGCCTTATTCAATGTTAATACCGTTTAATTTCATAATAAAGATACTAGCCTAAATTGCACAAGAAACAGTGTGGGCTTAATGAAGGAGTATAATATAAAAACGTCCGTCACGCAGGGGCTGCGTAAACTAAGCAGATTTCCCACGTGAAGTTTTACAATAGAGAAATCTGCCTACTAATAACAGTAGTAGTGACGAAACTCTAAAACAATTCACGAGAGACGAATAGTGAGGGGAACGGCCGAACTACTAAGCCCCGAATGTAGGCGGCTTCTGCCGACTACACACACAATACAAATGCAAATATCTCGGTTAATATTCAAGATAGAGAATAAACGTATAGAACAATATTTATAGTAAATTTAATTTGAAATAAGATTGATTCTATACATTTTTTCGAATTTTCAAAAATTCCCCCTCTAAACCCCCCTCCCACTTGTCCGATTTCAGCCATTAACGAACTTGATCTTTCAGTTTACATAAAACGATTCAACATCGAGTTTGGTACCGATCAAACACAAATTGCGACCGCTAGAGCGTTAACAGAAATATATATATATATATATAAAATTTTGAACGGACCTCATTTTCGTCATCTCCTGGGTAGGATCGATGGACATTTGAGGAAATTTTTCGAAAATCGCGTCATGAGTACAACTTCAATAGCTGATTTCCCTCAAGGGAAGTCTGCTAAAAGACCCAGTATTTGAGCTTATCGAAGCCAGCCGGACATGTTCCTTGGTAATCTAGTCATTTAGTTTAGTATACACTGAAATGTATTTCGACTTCATGGGAGGTATATCTCTATCTTAATTAGACTCAATTTTCGAGTCATTTGAAAGTGTTCGAATGTATTTTATCTAGGTCAACTTCATTTTCAGTCTCAACAAACTAGTAACCTAATGTATTACGTTAGTTATTCCGATTTTTGGTAAAAACAAAATAAAAGATCCGCTAAACCATTGACATTTTATATAAAAGAATATGTCTGTTTATATATATGAATATGTCATATATAAAAGTTTGAAGACATTTTTCAAGAGCCACGTCCTGACCACTATCTAACCCATTTGAAAAATCCACTAATATTGCCGAAAAAAGTCCGTCCTGCAGGGGCTGCGTAAAGTAAGCAGATTTCCCACTTCTGGGACTACACTCTACAGATCTCATCTCTCAATATATTCACTATTTCGTTAAAAAGAAAAAAAAAACAACCAATATTCCATCTTTCTTGCCATTTGTGGAACGTGTGTAGTAGTGCGTAGGAAATGTTTTATATGTGTTACCTCATGACTAGGACTGAAAGTACAATTTTAATTTCTGCCGGAATTTATCCCTGCTTCATATGTAAACTAGTACACGACGACTGCCCATACTTTTTTAAGGTAGACTCTGCAATACACAACTGAATAGAAAACATTTATTTACAGACTGTTGAGTAGGTTAGTGATAGAACTTACTGACCAACGTATTTTAACTTCTACATGACAACAGTGGGTTCATTATAAATATAATAGAATTCCTCATATAAACACACATTTATAATAATATATAAAATATAAATAATATAATAATAATAACGATACTGCAATAATATGATGGATAAATAATACATTCCGTGTTTTTACCTACCTCTGTAGATTTTTTAATCTTTTTTTTTGATTATTATAAGGAGGCTTTTCCTCTAATATTTTAGATTCATTACAAGAAACCAATGTATCAATTTCTTAAATTGCGACACATCTTAATAAACTAAATATGATTTATATTAATAATAAGTCTTCCGCCAGTTTCTTTTTTCGTTAATGAAGTGTGAATTTGCGTTTTTACAAACAAATTTTTGGTTCACTTGTTAACCCATTAGTACGTTCATGAGCTGAGCTTTGACCCATTGAAAGTACAATTTAATTTCTTTTGCCTTGTATTTATATCATGTTGAACATGGAATGGACTACGATAGAATCATGTACAAACAACATTTATTAGTAAATTTGTTGAAATTTTACTGTCTACTTATTTCGAATAACAGGATCTGTTGGTTGGCAAGTTAGTTAATATCGAACCCTTGAACCCTAGAAAGACTATGTGTTTTATATATATATATATATATATATATAAAACTTTAAAATAAACACACACACACGACACACACACACACACATATGTATATATAATTTTGAACGGCCCACATTTTCGTCATCTCCTGGGTAGGATCGCGGGACATTTGAAGAAAATGTTTGAAAATAGCGTCATGAGTATTGAAGGGAAATCTGCTAATAGCTATTATAAGATTATCTAAAAGAATATAATCAGAACAACGTCTTCGTTGGTTGGTAATTCTATCAAATAATAGTTTATTTCTATAATGAATGTTGATTCCTCATACAATTTTCTCTTTCTTGTATTAATCTTGTAAATTCTTCTATTAATTTTCTAGTTTTCATATTGTATCTATTTCTCATCGTTATCGGGTAAAGTAAGCTGACATGAATTCTGGTAAAATTTTTTAAATTTAATTATTGTTCTTATTTATTTTATTAACGTCCACTTTTTGCTATGATAGCTAATTGGGGTGGGTTATCTGCAGGTTACCACCCTTTTTTAGACAGGATTTTATTTAATTTGTTCGTCACTAAATAAACTCCTACTGCTCAGGCGGGAATCAAACTCAGGGAAAATTGACTATCATCCTTGAAAATACATTCGGGGTGGAAACTCGTTTTATTTGAAATAATTAAATGTTTTATTATTATCCCAGTGGGCCTAGTTATCAATATGAAATGCCTAAGCTATTATAACTGTCAAATGAGAAAAGATAGTGTACCTCTCTAAAGTAAAAGAAAAAAGTATATTTAGTGAATGCATAGAACTTTTAACAAGTAATTTCAGGGAACTAATGAATACTCCCATAACAATGTGGATTTTTAATGGGTAAAGGTGTCGGTTTCTATTACTGAGTTACTCTATAGTGTAGTATAGTGGAATAATTTCTTTAAGAAAGTAACATACGCATTCACTTCTTCACATATATGATGACGACTTATTAAGAACTGTGAATGACGGCAACATTGAGAAACTATTTCAATTTATTAACAACAAATATAACCTAAATAAGATTCTCGGTAACTTCGTTTAAAATTAATCTCTTCAGACTTAAAAATTATCAGACAAATTGACAATGAAATGGAGCTCAAACAGAAAGAGAAGAATACCTTTCCAGGAAGAATTATAAATTATTATTCAAGTCAACCCGCAAACTTCAAGAAGAATCTACTAAGAAAAAACACCGACAGCATTACTCAGAACCTCACCTTTTCTACATTAATAAAGATTAATTTTAGACGCTTTTTTTGATATAATAGTGACACTGAAGAATTATTAAAAGCAGAAATCAAAAAGACTGCATAATCTGCTTACTATTAAAGAAAAGCCAAACTTTATCAGAACAATGATAATTTGAAATCGTTTGACCCTGATCTTTTTCGAAATTTTTCAGAATTATTTTTAGAATAGCTTAGAAATTGACAAAAAAACAATTATTTGAGTCGTTTATTTTTAATGATCTTTCAGTACTTTGAAGTTTTTTTATCTTCGGCAAAGACTCATGGAAAGAAGGGAACTAAAATGCGAAAATGAAAATATCTTAGCGCGTGTTCCACTAGATAACTGGAACATAAATTTACAACTTCCTCTGATATACAAAATCATGCCTGCTTAGGCCCTGTTTGCAATTTTCCTCTAAGAATTCAGCCATTGAGATTGTTCACATTACAAAAATACATAAGTTCCATCTTCGCGAATGGTCTTCAATCAAAATCGACTGTGGACCGCAATGTAAATATCATTCCGGGGCCAGAAAGTTACTTCACGTTGCATTAAGTTTCCGCAAAGCTTCAGCAAAGACAAATCGTGGAGAAGGTATAATACACATAGTACAGTGTTTAGAAGGACAAGTTTTCTTTTGATATCAAATACATGAGTTGTATAGTAAATAGAAATATTACGAAAATATCATTACACATATCATTTTTCTAGTTCAGAAAACAGGTCAAAAAAAGTTCAACAGTCAAAAATATATAAAGAAAGAGTGATAGTCTTTCTAAAATTTACTTTTAGTGAAAAATTGCAATTAAGAGAATTAAAATGAACGGAATTCCTGATCAGAGATGCCGGGGGGGGGGGGGGGTGACGCCGTTTGGGAAAAAGTTGGATTTATAAATGAAATAAATGCTGATGTTGGTGTTGAGAGCAGAGATAGTTATCCAAGCTTTAGTACTTTCAAGTAGAACATAAATCCAAGTGAGTAACCTGTAGTTTTGGTAGTCGCCCTCTGCCGCCGGTGTTTACAGATCGGTTCTAAGTTAATTAGGCAAGACTTTTTTTTACAGTAAATTTTAAACAGTCCTGGACTTGCTTGTATATATTGACGCTGCTGACAGAAATTAAAGCTGTCAAATGTATACCATGTGTTATGAAAAAGGATAGTGAGCTTAAAAGCATGGCTTCCTCCGGTCCTTTCGTACGAATTTCAAGCCTCAGCACAAAGAGATTGTTACTAAAACCGCTACTTATTTTTGAAGTCTCTTTAGATGTTTTTATTTTTAATTTTAGTGATAGATACAAGATACTGATTCGTTAATTGATGCTGTTATTTTCCTAATTATTATTGGTACGCAGGTTAGGGATGAGAGTTAAATCGTTGACCTCACATGCTGAACATGGAGGGTCGAGTTCCGTTTCTGCCTGGGCAATAGGAATTTATTTACTGACGAACTCATTAAATAAAATCCTTAGTCCCACCCGGGCTAGAAAAGGGTAGTAAGCTGTAAACAACCCGTCCCGATTGGCCAAGTTCCAAAAAGTGATAACACATAAAAATAAATAACAATAATAATTATATATATATATATATATATATAATTATATACTATAATAAAATATATATATTATAAAATATACTGTAAGAGACATCTAAAAAATAATAAACAAAACCCCCTATACTAATAATAGAGAGAAGATGAAGGAGGTACCTGATTAAAGCTGCGTGTTATTATTTTTTAGATGTCTCTTACAGTTCCTCTGGGTGGTTTTTTCAGAGGTTCTCACCCACTGTGATATGTTTTCCATATAAATCTGAAATTTAGGTAGTTTTTTAGTTTTTAATTTTATTTATAGTTTTTGACATATGCTTATCGTTGTTTGCTTTTATTATTTGACTTGTTATTAATTTTTTTTTTTTTTAATTGTTTTGGTTTTAATTTTTAGTAGTTGACTAGTGATTAGATTTTATATTTTTATTAGTTGACTAGTTTTAAGAATTAACATTGTTTTTAATATTTACTATTATATTTTGTTGTTGTTTTTATGTTGTTTATTTTGCCTTTGGCCATGCTGTGAATGTTAAATTAACTCGAGGTTTGTGTTTGTCAGCAGGCACTGAGGATGGAGCGTTGTCTCCGAATGTGCACTCTGCATTATATTAAAAAACAGTAGAGGACTTGGCCTTCTTATTGATCCTGATCAATTGGTTCCTCTACCATCCAGCATATTCCAGAGAAAGTTTTGTTTTTTAAAGTAGCTTTTATCATATGAACTTTTGCCGTATAATGAAGTTTGAATGAGGTATACACGAAAAACTATAGAAGGGGTCAACTATGTTATAAGACGCAAAAGACTAAATCGAAATCAATGAAACTCTGCATTTTTGACTATAATAATATGATTATCTATGATTATGCTATATATTAAAAAGATACATGCACAGGGAACGGGTAATATAAAAATATTGTGTATTTAGTAGAATTAAGTACATAGGAAATACTTCTATTACTAACATATCCCCACCACAGACAGGACAGGAAAATGTAAAAATATTGTACAAAGTAAAGCCAAAAAAAAAATACCATTATCATCAGCCTCAAATGATTTTCCGGCCAAGGCCGGGTACCTTAGATAGTTGTATAATAAAAATAAATACATGACTTACTTTATGTTGTATATCAATATTTTTTTTCTATTAATAGATTATATATTTATTATCCTGCTCAATTCCTCATCCTGTACGTTTTTTTTGGTTGGGTTTTCAGGCCTTGGAGAAATTTAGTCAACATTACCAGTAGCCTCCACCTTTTTCTGCCCTTGGATTCCCAGTCCAACAGCCACAAGTTCCGCCTATTGGGCACCCCACTTCGGGGCTCCGTGAACCTTGAGCCTAAATCTTTCTTACCTTGTTTCCAGGGTTCGTCAGAGTCCATGTCTCTTGCCGATACATCCGATCGGGTTTGATAATGGAGTTATAGGCCCTTAGTTTCAAGGCTCGTGAGATTTACCTTCATCTTCAGATTCAAAACACCGAGCAGAATGCGCGGATGAAACTAATTATTTTGTGGTCGATTTCATTAAAATGGTCTTTGGTAGAGGTTACTTTGGTAGTTGATAGCTACTGTAGTGTTGAGTAATTTGAATCTACATATTTTTGGGAATGATAAGACCCCTACGTTCAAGCTGCTTTCGGGGCGTAGGTTGAGGCTCACTACCGTGTAATTTTACTTCTCTTCAAGTACAGTATTGCCAAAAAGGATGCCGTTATCAATAATATTAAGCAAACTTCGTATACATTAAATGAGAAGGGGGTTTTTCCGATAGATACGATCTAAAAAACAATCAAAGTTTAATTTTACAAAGAAAAAACCCTGAAAAATGTTCTAAAAATATGTAAAAACCGACTAAAAAATTAAAAACAGAATAGAAAAGTAATTAATGAATTACACTAGAAAATAGCTTCACTCAATTCAGCACCACAAAGAATCTATTAATCCATATCAAATCCCAGAGGTTTTTTACAGGCTATGGAGAGTATTTGAAAAATAGTTTGGTTTCATTATCTCAAAAGCAATGGCTACTATTGTAGAAGAAACAATCTGTAGCTATACGGAAATCACAGTTTCAGTTTTCCACATCATTTATTACGATTCGTGTGCATTTGAAGGGCTGCTTAAGCAATTTTGTAATGTTATTGACCTTCTCAGAATGACCACTAAAATTTAATATATTATAATCTATTTGTGGGAACTTTTCTATCAACCTTTTACTTTTTTATAAATTAAAACCCCGTTTTTCGCATTGTTGTAATGCGTTCCAATCAGCAATAATTTTTGTATTTGATCTTCACTAAATTTTAGTTTGCATTCGTTCATTGGTTAGTACATGTCTTTAATAGGCTGATGCACCTACGGCTGATTTTATAATAATTTTGGTCGTGTGTGAATCACTGTTTCTAAATTTCATGCATTTCTTCCTGATTCCTTTCTTGATAGATAGTCTTTTGCAGAAGGATATGGAAGGAGCGCAATCGTGACTCTTTTTGGGTGATTCCGAGTGTAGCAACTAGTTGTAACTTTTTAATAAATTCAGTATTCATCAAATTCAGGGCAGAAAGGAAATTTAGGATTAAATTAAGTTGAAATTTAGAGGAGTTTGACACTTGAGAGCATGGCAGGAAAAGAATATGAAGACCAGTGAAAATATGATCGTGTATGAACTGTTATACTCAGGGTATAAAAAAATAATAATTTATTCACGGAAACGAGATTCCCCTTCGTCTGTATAACATGTATTATATAAATATATGGGAATTTAAAACGATGAATATCTACCTTGACAACCTGTCACATCAAACGTTCCAAACAAATAACATTCAAAGCTGTCACATAAGTAACATAGATTGTATATTTCCTTTAATACATGGAACTCTTGTAATTTAATAAGTTTCAAATCTGTTCATGTCATTTTACTAAATCCAACGAAGCGTTTTGGATGTTATGTGAATATATTACCTTACTTTTTTTTGCTTTTAAGATATCAAAGAATTTAGAAATAAATAAAATTATATTTTAACAATAGGCAGTATATCTCTGCAAAAAAAAGTAATAAACATTACAAAACATCTACAATTATTTTTAATACATAGATAGTTATCTTTTTTTTATGTCAGAAGACTACAGCGACCCTACCTACGATATGACGGCCCAATCAAATTTCTTCGATCATTACCAAATTTCTTACATACGGGTTTTAAGTTTTTTTGTTAGTTTTCTTTGTGTTAACGTCCAAAGCTGACTGCATATTTGCCACGCCCGAGTCACCAGGTGAACTGAAGGACAGGGAGGGATAGGTGTTCAGTCGTGTGTTCCCGCTTACTTAGTTTATTAATCCGTCGCTTCCACTATTGCCATTTAAACTCCTTCTTTAGCGGTCGCCCTCTCTTTAAATGTTTGTTGTTCACTAACAGGCCGTACATCAGGAGGTCGCCGTAGGCGGTGGCTAAGATCGGAAACTGCAGCGCTGGTGTACAGGTTTGAGAACTCGTTTTTAGGCTGGGAAGCTTTATTGGTTCTGTGTCCGCACATGGTTGTTTCTGCTCTGCAAAAGTGAATTGTTTTCGGCTCTTACAGCGATTTTACACAGAAAGTATCTCTCCGCATCGAAGATAAGGGCCTCCGCTATTATTCTGCACCAGTTAGAAGAAGGAATCTGATGTGGAACACAGATAACACTGGAAGGAAAGTCCGCCTCATGCATAGTATATTTTCATCAAAGGTACCTCTTTCTTTACTATAATGCTAACATTATTGACGTTGACAATCAAATGAGTACTCATGATAAAGGCCATTTCTCATTATTGGCATTGTTGTGCGTTACTAGGGGTAGTGCACAGCATTTTGAAAAGTGACTTTATTTTCTTCTTTTTGACAATCAAAGGTTTCCCGCTATCACTAGTGCATTTAAATTATTAATTTCATTCATTATCTAGTGTATATATAGTATTGGCTTGCCGCTAAAGTTTACAAACTTAATAAAGGGCAACTATAGTTTTTCATTCTATGGGGGGGGGAGAGAGAGAGAGAGAGAGAGAGAGAGATCGAGAAGGGGTGAGGCAGAGAGAGAGAGAGAGAGGAGAGAGAGAGAGAGAGAGAGAGAGAGAGAGAGATGAGCGAGAGAGAGAGGAGAGGAGAGAGAGAGAGAGAGAGAGAGAGAGAGAGAGAGAGAGAGAGAGGAGAGAGACGGAGTGGAGGAGAGGTGAGAGAAGATGAGAGAGGAGGAGGAGAGAGAGGAGAGAGAGATGAGAGAGAGAGAGAGAGGAGGAGAGGGAGAGAGAGAGAGAGAGGAGAGAGAGAGAGAGAGTGAGGGGGGAGAGAGAAGAGGACAGAGGAGAGAGAGAGAGAGAAGAGAGAGAGAGAGAGAGAGAGAGAGAGAGAGAGAGAGAGAGAGAGAGAGAGAGGAGAGGGAGAGAGTTAATATGTATTAATGTTTGAGCGAACGGCTCCTGAAATCATGAGAGCACCTGTGCCGAGAGGTTAATGCCAGCAAGTGATTGAGCCCCAGCTCATTTTCCTGGTTGCTAATGGACTCCAGCCGAAGGTGGGTAACCTTACACCATCAACCTTCCGTGGGGTTATAACAGTACACCTAAGCCTATTTATTAGGTAACCGCGGTGCAGCCTACCTTATATCATTCACTCTGCTATGCCCTGATTTATAACCCCCTATACATATTCTATAAGTCAACCTAGTATTTGCATTCCCAGATGTATGCATGCAGCTCAAGTGTTTGCATGGAACCACCAACCAATGATTAAGGGAGATTAGAATGTGGAAATAGTGCTTTAAAAATCATTTAGATCCTTCAGAGATGCCTAAATCTTTTTAAAAAAATTAAATTTTATTTATACGAGTGCACCTGTAATTAGTCGATTTGGCTCAAAGTTTAACATTGTAAATTAAAAGCGAAATGATAGAAAAATAACAAAAACTGAACCAACAAATAAATATTAGACTAGTAATAAAGATAACAATGTAAAATTCTTTTAATATAAAAATCATGTTATTCCTACTTTTATTGCACCCTCTGCCTGTAAATTTTTTACTACTAACCCAACTTAAATTATAGGCTATACTAATATTCTAAGAGACGAGCAGGATTGGGGGTTATAAGAAAGGCATTAAATGAAAAATCGTCGTACTTCGTCTCTTCTTAGTTCTTTGCAAACATCCATATATCGGAAGGCATTTACGCCGTTATTTAGAGTAAGTTTTGTTATATTCACTTTTGTCGTGCAACGAAGTTAACACGCTAAAATACGCTAAAAACTATAGCGGGGTCAATAATTTTATGAGTACTCATTAAAATGTTTTTAATATGACAAATTGTGCTATGTTTTTAGTCTTATATAATAGTTTTAAGACCATCAGCATTCAGCCTCAAATAAATTCCAGGGCGAAGCAGAGTATCTTTGCTAGTATTATTTAAAACTGATGGACACACGCAGGAGTATCGACAGACGAAGCGACAGCGTACATAGATCCAGATTCTATTTAATTATGTAAGATCAACCTTGATGTATCCAACAATTGTACACATATCACGTTATACCTGTATCTACACATAAGCTAAACCAGACCAACACATGAACTAAAACACTAGAAACGTAAACAACTCAACACGGATGAGGACAACGACCTACCTCACGTAAACAATTTACCCGGACACTTGCTAAAAAAACTCTGGTTCAACAGATCTAAGAGGTAAGTAAACAGACATGGACTAAAACGTAAACAACATAATACTGTGACCAGACACTTAAAACCTACTCTCTAACGGACAAATGCTCCGAGAGCTAAAAAAGGCCGTCTACTTCATGTGGATTCCAAGCCACGTGGGAATAGATGGAAACGAAAAAAGCAGATTTAGCAGCCAGAGAAGCCCATCTATCTATCACCCCGACAACAATTACATCTTCAGAACTCTACCAACCACTCAAAGAAGAAATTAATAAAAACTGGCAACACATGTGGAATGAAACCCAGAGCAATAAACTAAAAACTATTAAAACCACCAACCGTCCATGGAAATATTCGACAAGAGACAACAGAAGAGATGAAGTTGTATTAGGAAGACTCCGAATTGGGTACACACGACTTACGCATGGCTATCTTATGACAAAAGATCAACCCCCGATTTGTGAGAAATGTAACACAGAACTGACTATATATCACATATTAATGGAATGTCATAAGTATACAGATATTAGAAACAAATACAATATTTCCAATAGTATAGAAGTGGCCCTTGGAGATGACCCGAAAGAACTCCATAAATTGTTTAATTTTGTAAAAAACAGGAGTTTATACAAAGAAATTTAAAGTGCAATTGCTTACGAGAGGATACGTCCTCGATTATATTGTTAAAATGGCGATATGGATGAGGATACCAAAATGTGAATTATAAATATTACAGGGTGATGATAACCTAGTAGTTTTTCGCCCTTAAACCCTATACAACAACAACAACAACTTTTGACGGGCTTGAAGATGGTGCCATCGCATCGATAACACAATGCCAGCTGTACTCGACCATCAGCCAGTGATGACGGTCTCCACCGACAGGTATGATAACAGTTATTGAAAATTGTTCAAAATAATATTAAATTTTTCACTAAGCCGAAATTAAAAAGGAGGGAATTAAAATTTTGTAAAACAATTCAATTTTTTAAGGTGATTTAGTATATTATTAAGTTTATTTTAGTTACATGAAAAGGAGAGAGAGAGAGAGAGAGAGAGAGTGGAAGAAAATAAGAGTGAAGCTGACAAAAAAAATCATATCACGGTGCTGCATAGTGAAGGTACCAATATCATGATCAAAGAAAAAAATGCCATCCCAATTATTACGTCAAAATATTTTCTGAGCACTGCATCCATTGTCACTGTTCTGAATAGACATTGGCGAAGAAATTACAAACACTTTAGGGGGCAGCCTTTGCCATTGTGAAGACAAAATGGGCCAAGCAATACAATCGATATAGAGGGTCCGTTGTCATGAAGGCAAATTAGAATATTGATGTTTAATTCAGAGCACAAATCAAAACTGTAGAGTACCTAATATATATTTTCGGGATAAATCTCATGTGGTAACGCCCCCCTAGAGTCGCGCAATTGCGATTTCCGTTTAGGACACCAAGGGGAATTTATTTAGTGACGTACTCATTAAAGATAATCCTTAGTCTCTCCCTAACTAAGAAAATATGGATAACCAGTAGAGTTGATATCCCTTCATAACTATAATGCCATAATACCAAAAATGTGACTTTTTAATAATAAAATTAATTAAGTATTAATTGTAAATAATAAAAAATAACAGCTAGTAATAATTACAATACGGATATTCCCATTATTTGACAAGATCACTTAAGACCTGCTGAATATTATTGACATTGCATAGTATCAAATGAGGATATTATTCGAAAAACCCATGACTAAAAATAATATCCAGAGATAGCTATTGAGCTGAAGTCTGTCACAGTTTAGGCTATTGCTGTAAGTACAAATGGACTCGTGCCAAATACAACAATAGCAGGCACCAATTATTAAAATATGTCAATATAAATATAGAAGAAGCACAACAAGTGGTACATCTTGAAGCTCCTAGAGTTGTGCGAACATTTTTAAATTCCTCTCGACATATGTCAGGATTACTAACTCCAGATCGGTTGGTTTTCTCCCGATGTGGATTTTACTCCAGTTTTAGCAGATTTCCCTTGAGGGAAATCAGTTATTGAGGTCGTACTCATGACGCGAGTTTCGAAAAATTTCTTCAAATGTCCACCGATCCTACCCAGGAGATGACGAAAATAAGGTCCGTTCAAAATTATATATATAGATATATTTGTCTGTTAACGCTCTAGCGGTCGCAATTTTCGTTTGATCGTTACCCAACTCGATATTTAAACGTTTTATGTAAAAATAAAGATCAAGTTCGTTAATGGTTGAAATCGGACCAGTGAGAGGGGGGGGGTTTAGAGGGGAGGATTTTCGAACCTTCGAAATATCTCCGCTATTATACGTCGGATCAAAATATTATATAGAACCAATCTTGTTGAAAATGAAATGTACTATAAATATTATTATATAAAGGTACTCTCTATCTTGAATATTAACCGAGATATTTGCATTTTTCTTTTTTCAGCTTCTGAGATGAGATCGGCTAACTTCGGGTCTAGTCGTGAGTTTCCGTCATGAGCTAGTTCGGGCCGTTCCCGTAACTGTTTACTCTCTATTCTGACATTTCTCTATTGTAAAACTTCACGTGGGAAATCTGCTTAGTTTACGAAGCCCCTGCGTGATGGACTTTTTCTGAGTATAAACATCCCCTATAATAATAAAAATATTAGTCTCCTTTAACGACTTTGTAAAAACTATTATGTA
Source organism: Riptortus pedestris (assembly GCA_019009955.1). Taxonomy (NCBI): domain Eukaryota; kingdom Metazoa; phylum Arthropoda; class Insecta; order Hemiptera; family Alydidae; genus Riptortus; species Riptortus pedestris. The sequence continues at coordinate 27,559,909 of CM032228.1, forward strand.
AATAAAACTAAATTCATCAGTATATACAAAAACAAACGCAAAAACTTTTAAGATGTCGTTGAAAGATCAGTAATTCATTGTATATCATAAAGAATCAAAATTATATAATACGAGTATGTTAAGAGGACTTGATGAGGTCTTAATAACAAAATATTTATATATAGTGCACCATTTGGTTCTTATTGCATCACTTGCACAGTAGAAGAAGCATTGCTGGCCCCATACGTTACTATGTTCTGGACGACAAATATAAAAGTTGAAGATACAGAAGTGATTTTGATTTGATATTCAACGTCCACTTTATGCTGTTATAGCAAATTGGGATGGTTTATCTATAGGTAAACAACATTTTCTAGCCGGGGCAGGCCTAAGGATTTTATTTATTTGGGAGAATCAGTCTCACAAGACTGGGTTTACTAAGTTCATTTAGACCAAAGACTATCCTGAATCCTCATTTAGAATTTAATAACGAAGACAAATTACTATTTGGCAAATTGTTTGAGAACCAAATAATGAACTTGAAGTCCACGTAACATAAAATTTCAGTGTTCAATGCATAGTAAGAGAGTGCGAAGGAGAAGAAGAAAGTGTCTGACTTATACTGTTGAACTATCTGGAAACATAAGTAGGGAGTTAAATTACGCTGAACTGAGATTGTCAGAACAATATGGAAAAGCTCGATGACTCTTCTTTTGGAATGCCACTTGAAAATTTACTGTGTGTTGACAGAGGCAGAAAAAAGAAACAGCCAACTTGGCGGCATTATCTGAGATGTGTGGCAGCCGGTTCTGCAGAGAGAGAGAGAGAGAGAGAGAGAGAGAGAGAGAGAGAGAGAGAGAGAGAGAGAGAGAGAGAGAGACAGAGAGAGAGAGAGAGAGAGAGAGAGAGAGATGCTTTTATTGTCATAGGACCAATGGTCCTCTCTTACAGACAAAAGACATGTATGTTTACTATAAACTGGTTACTAATACTATAAATCAAACTAAACTACTTATAAATTAAATTAAAACTAATCCAACAAACATATAACTACTAAAATATAACAAAAAAATAATATAAATAAAACTAATATACAAACAAAAAACTAAAAATATATATAAAAATAATATACAAACAGAAAACTAAAAATATAAATAAAACTAATATACAAATGTCATTATGATGAACTATGGTGCATGTCATATCCCCATCTCGGTCGTTAGAAAATGATTAATGTAGGCCTTTCGAGAGGGGAGGGGGAGGGGAAGTTCCATTAATCCTATTGGGAAATCTCGTTGAACAGTCGGCTAAATCAAACTGATGAATGCTAAATATATTGAGTTAAGAAAAAATACTGTTAGTTTTTCATCAATCAATCTGCTGGTAGACTGTATCAGTGAAGGTAGTAGCCCTTTGATGCTAAGACTGGAAGGGATCCTCAGATACATTCAGCATTCAGTTACAAATAACAGTCTTTTTCAGTTGCTTAACCCTAGAATGGTAGTGAACGTAAAAATTACGTATGATCTGGTTTGAACTGTTATCAAAGGGCCGTTAACGACCCGACCACCCCCAACCTTCAGCTATGAGCCCTCCAACAGTTCGGCCTTGACCTCCGCCAAGTGCAGCTAAGTGAACCTTCAGACTCATACAATACTATTTTTTTGAAATAAAAACGACACGTAATATTTACGTATCAATACCATTAACCGCAAGTTTTTGGCACGTAAAATTCACGTATCGCTACTAATAACCGGTTTTTATGCCCTAACTTTGTTAATGTTATTCTCAATTTATTTTCTTCCAATTTATTTTTTATATTATAATTTATTTTCTCTTAATGTTTTTAACTTTTATTTTTGAATATAATAAAAGACAAAGATGTATAAAAAGAATATAAATAATCTGTTTATAGTTTCGGAAAAATGGAGAAAAAATATTCATTGGATGAAGAAATCAGAAATTTGTTGAAAGAACTCTCCGATGAGTCAGATGGGGAAAATGACAATTATGAAATAGATGGTTCCGGATAGGACAGCAATGATGATCCGGAGTATTCTCCAAGTGATGAGGAGGTTGAGCCTTCGGAAATAATTGCAATTCAGAGTGGGCTAGATAGCGATGAGAGTGAGAAAATTTTAGAAGACATCAAGGCAATCGAAGAAAGAGAACAAACACAGAGGAAAAAAACCTAAAACATCTCAACCACACAATATTGACAGATCAGTCACAATAAATGTAGAAGGTAAGGTTGTGCTTGGTAAGAATGGATATGATTGGAGCACACAACCTCTGGAACGTGTTTCGAACAAAGCGCCTGAAAGGAATGTCGTGCACATTATTAGATATTAACGTAGATATAAGTTAAAGATAAGTGTATGTTTTAATAAAATAAAAAAATAGTCACAAACATTAACAAATTTTGAATAATTTCACCAATTACCAGTTGCACATGTAAAATTTACGTATCAGTACCATTAAGCGGGAAATAATATCACTACCATTCTAGGGTTAAATAGCCAGCCGATTGAAAAACACAGTGGTCGAAAATGCAATCATATATGCAGTCCAGCAGATGACTTGAATTAAGAAATTCTGTCAGAAATGGCCAGAGAAAAAGCCCTAAGCAGAGTCTGGAAAAAAAAAAAATCTAAGACTCTTCGGCCAAGGCAAAGCAGACAAAGAGCTGGGGATAAGTACAAAGCTCCCAAGGCGCGCTTAAAAAAAGTCAAGAGAGAATTCCTGTCCCAGCGACTCCAATAGTCCAGAACAATGGAACGATGTGTGAGTTTTAGCCCGATAAAAGGAAAGAAAGGACCAGCTATATAGGAAGGAACACTCAAATGAAAAGAAAGCTCTATCTTGTTGGGCCTATGTAAACTTAGTAGTTTCAATACGATTGAATATTTCAAGAGTGTGTAGTCCTAGTAGTGTATCTCAGAATGTGTATTTAGCAGGAAGTAATGAAAATGTAAGTAAGAAAAGGAATAAAATTCCTTAAAAAACATTAAGCTTATTCTAAAAATAAATGAATCCAAATTCATAAAAAAAAAATACTACAATAAAATAATACAATTTTGCTGTGGTATTAGATTTATTCTTATTTTTATTTATCTATTTTAGTTCTCTACAAAGGTAGATTCCACGTTGAAATTAGCCGTATTTCAAATAATCGGCGGAACTGTACCATTATTATCAATAATTGAATTGAAAGAATTCGTTTTATTATTGAGTAAAAATAATATAATTAAATGATAAGATTTAAGCACAATTAGTAGGTGTTCATAGAAAGGCGGCCTTAGTTATGTATATATCTTCTCTTTCCAACCCCAAGAACCCTTCGGTTGTATATGAAGTAGGTAAAGTTCCTATAATTGGCTTTCTTCAGTTTCGTTTTGATGGTTTGAATCACTTCATTTTATTTATGGAGTACAAAACATACATTATAAAAAGATGTGAACTCATCTAATAAAGACCAACCATTTATGAAAGTTTAGAATAATTTGCATAGAAGTGAGATTTTATATGTATATAGGAATATCACTTCTTCATATATTTATATGAAACTAGCTTAGGTAAACTAGTTTTTCTCGGGAAATCATTAGAGGTAGAATGAGGGCGGTATTTTTATTTGGCAAGGCTTTTATGTGAACAATATATTTACATTTTTCCATCTTCGTATTTACTCTCCATTGAGGGACTGGTGGGGGAGGGGGTATTAAAATACACTCATTTATCTACAATTTTTGATTCAATGAGGTTCTCTAAAATACGTTTTATTATGTGGTTTTATATATATACTAAGCTTTTGAATATACTTATTAAAATAAGGGTTATAATGGTATATTTTGGCTAAAGGCTTTACTTTGCACTATATTTTGACATTTACCGTTCCAGTGTTTAGGGGTTAATACCCGTTGTTGGTCCATTTGTTTATAATTTATTTAATTTTTTTATTGTAAGAACTTCACACTGTTTGTTATTTCCTGACCATTTGTTATATTTCCGACTCCTGTGCATTATGCATAGATTTGATTATTAATTGAAAAATTGACATACATTTGAATTAAATTTTTTTCAGGTGAGGTACATGTAGTTCATATGAAAAGAAATGTGTGAGCAAATTTCTCTAATAACAAATAAAAAAACTTTTCTTTAAGTGCTATTGCCGAAAACACCAATAGGAAAATCATTATTATTAATTTCAGGCTCCCTTATAACCCCCACTCCTGCCCGTCTAGAAATGTTAGTATGGCTTATTATAAGGAAATCGTTAGTATTAATTTACATACGCGAGTTTTGGTTTAGTTCGGTTTGAGTTTTTTGTGCCAAAATAAAAATTGTGGACTCCCGCTATAGGTTCTCATGCGTTATATAATCCATTTATACTTTCACACTTTCTACATGCCCAAAAGGAATATAACAAAAGTTTAATCTAAAATTACAAATAACAAATTTTGTTATGTGCATATTTGCTGAAAAAGCAATAGGAAACGAAATATAGCTATTTTTAATTTCAGGCCTCCCTTATAACCCCCACTCCTGTTCGTCTTAGAGAAAATTATTTAGCCTAAAGTCTAAGTTGGGCTAGTAGTAATATACATACTAAGCTTTTGAATATACTTATTAAAATAAGGGTTATAAATCCATTGGCAACTTTAAAACAGATTTTGTACAAAGTAATCTACGCCTGTACTCCAATGAAGGCTCACCAGTTCTGGCTTACAAACTTTCTTTCAGCTGTGCTTGTTCTAAAAGCACCGGTAGAAATCCTAACACCGGAATTGTGAATAGGGCTAACAGCTAAAGCGTCGTTGGGCTGGCAAATGAATATGCTAACATCCATAACCCAGAATTGACCAAGCGAACGCAGAGTAAAATGTAAGCATCATTTATCTGTCAGCACTCCATTGCGAATTACTAAAAATTCTTAGTAAGTTCAATGACTTCTTACACTTAATATCAATGCCTTTTAGTGGGGTACACATTAAGTCGTAACCCAAACCTAAATTTGTGTTTTCAGAGGTTCCCAAGCAATAAAAGTCCGTCACGCAGGGGCTGCGTAAAATAAGCAGATTTCCCCTCGTGAAAGTTTAGTAATAGATAATATACCATATGCTAAAACAACACCGTGAATAAATACAAACGGAAATAAGAAATGTTTCATTCATTTTCAATAGCTGCCGACAGAGAAGGTTAGTTTAGAATGTAAACAACGGGTCCGCCTCACACCGGAAAGAAAAAACAATACTGAAATTATATCAGATATAACACATTAATTTTATTGAGAACTATTTACTTATATTAGTACTGTTAATTCATAATGAGTCAGATAATTGTTATTCAATCAATAAAATTTTAGTAGTCCAAAACTTTAAGATGGGGGGGGGGGGAGTCACTAGTACATATTTAGCATGTTCTCGTATAATAAATGTCTCTTGAATACAATTTTTGGTATTTAAACTTCCAATAATGTGTTTATTATGTATCAGAGTATTGTTTACGTAACATGAAGTTAGAGTAGCGGTTTTGGTGGTAACTGAAAAATGCAAAATCTCGGTTATTATTCAAGATAGAGAATAAATGTATATAACAACATTTATAGTAGTATATTAATTTGTAATAAGATTGATTCTTCGTATAATTTTTCGATCCGACGTATAGTATAACGGAGATATTTCGAATTTTCGAATAATCTCCCCTCTCTTAACCCCACCTCCATTGTCCGATTTCAGCCGTTTAACGAACTTGATCTTTTTTTTTACATAAAACGCTTAAATATGAAAGTTTGGTAAGGATATTAAACACAAAATTGCGACCCGCTAGAGCGGTAAACAGACAATATTATATATATATATATATATATATATATATATATTATATATATATCAGATATATATATACAGTTGAAACGGACCTACATTTTCGTCAATATAATAGTAGGTCGAATGACATTTGAAGAAAAATGTCGAATATTCCGTCATGAGTACAACCTCAATAGCTGATTTCCCTTAAGGGAAATCTGCTAAAAGCATCCTGTACTTAAGAAGAGTTCACAGGAATTTGTTGTTTTTATAATATATATATAAGGGTTTCACAACTTAGGCAATTTACCAATTTGATGTTTGAAGAGAGTGGTTTATGAGAACACCAGTACTATCTGTATCTACCTAAATATTAATATTATTGACATTGCAGTAGTGCCCAATGATGAGAATATTCCAAGATCCTATGCCAAAAAAAAATATTCAGAGTTAGCCACCGAGCTTAAAGAAGTGTACAAGCTGAAGTCTGACACTGTTACGTCTATTATATGGGGTGGTTCTATAACTAATGTCGTTTTTTCAGATAAGATTGTTTGAAATGCATAGTTCAGGTAATACTGATTGCGTGGCTTTGATTATAATATACTATTTTAAAGGTTAGACTTTGGACTGCGTCTAGTAAATAACTGAGTCTGATTAGTAAACAACAAGTTGGTTAAAAATTCAGTTGAAAATGGACAATCGAAAAGAGCATTATCGGCGTATTTTATTGTTTAACTTCCGAAAGGGCAAAAATGCGCTACAAGCATGGAAAAAATTATGTGATGTTTATGGTGAGGACTGTCTTACTGATCGCCAGTGTCAGCGATGGTTTCTTAGCTTTTGCTCTGGACCCCCCCCCCCCCACCCACATCCTACAAATTTTTAATGTGCAAAGATGCACCACATACTGGTCGTCCAACCACTACTGATGATGACAAAATAAAGGCGTTAATCGAAACCAACCGGCGTATGACAACTCGAGAGATAGCAGGAAAGCTCGACATATCGAATTCAACCGTTTACTTCCACTTACAAAAGCCGGGTTACGTAAGCAAAATGGATGTTTGGGTTCCTCACGAATTAAAGGATATCCACCTCACCAAACGCATGAAGATATGCGACTCTTTGCTGATCCTTACTAAAAAGGTCCCATTTTTAAAAAGAATCATACGGGTGATGAAAATGGATTGTTTCCGATAAGTTAGTCCGAAGAAGATCATGGACCAAGCAAAATGAGCCCCCACAATCGACATCCAAAGCCGATATTCTCAAAAAAAAGATTATGCTTTCTGTGTGGTGGGATTACAAGGGAATAGTGTACTTTGAGTTGCTTTCAAAAAACCCAAACTATTGATTCGAATGTCTACTGTCGTCATGTATCAAAACTGATTGATGAAATCAAGAAAAAACGTCCAGAACTGGCCAATCGCAAAGGCGTGATGTTCCATCATGATAACGCCAGACAACACACCTCTTTGACAACTCGTCAAAAATTACCAGACCTCAATTGGGAACTAATGCCACATCCACCATATAGCACTGACTTAGCACCATCAGATTACCATTTGTTTCGCTCCGTTCAAAACCATTTCAATGGTAAAACTTTCGGTTCTAATGAGGCGGTTAAAAATGAGTTGGACCAGTTCTTTGCTTCTAAAAACCAAGGCTTCTTCGAACGTGGAATTTTCCAATTCACCGAAAGATAGCAAAAGGTAATCCAACAAAATGGTCAATATATCATTGATTAATGTTGTAGTTAATATAAATAAATTAATTTTGAAAAATATGAAAAAAAAAAAAGACATTAATTATCGAACAACCCAATAGTAAGTACAAATGGACTCGTGCCAAAACCCACAATAGTAGGCACCAATTATTAAAATATGTCAATATAAATATAAAAGAACCACAACAAGTGGTACATCTTGAAGCTCCTAGAATAGTGCGAACATTGTCAGGATTACAAACTCCAGATCGGTTGGATTTTCTCCCCATGTGGATTTTTCTGAGTATAAACCTCCCCTGTACTAATTAAAATAGTATCTACCAAATCATTTGACGCATTGATATTATGTTCGACTGGTTTTTCTTAGATAGCACCTATTTCAGATCAAGTGTGTCAAATAACTGTGGATACATTTTCCATTTAATTATTTAAATATCTGTCCAATATGTCCAGAAAGTTAGGCCCTAATTAATCGGATGAAGTCTATTATCCATTACTGTCATTTTGAAGAACAATCAAATCTTGGGGCTGTTAGCCTGGATAAAGATGAGTGAAGGAGAAAGGAGGGGAGGGGATAATCGTTGCCTAAATGATGCTGGAATCATGGAAGCCTCGCCGCCCTCTGCCGGAGATTTATGTAGCTAGGTGCTCTAGCCTCATTTTCGTTCCACTAATGGGCTCACCTCTCACCCCCCTGAGTGAAGGCCTCTAATGCTTACACCTAGCTCTGGATTAGTCTCACCCCTCACTCGATTTATTAGCTTCACACTACAGTCTATACGGTCTCCCTTTATTGCTCGCTCCACTCTCAGAGCGGGTCATCGTATAAGCCCTTATATCGACACACCTATAGAAAGGCGCCGATTAGGGTTTCCATTTAATGCTGCTAGTGTGCCGTCAGTTGTATGAACTGAGCTGCACAGCTGTCTAGTAGAGGAAGACCAGATTAATACCTACAAACCCTGGCTAGAAAAGGGTGGTAACCTGTAGATAACCCGTCCCAAATAGTCTAAGGAGCTCAGGTTGGCAGTGCGAGTTAAAGCTTGGGTCTTTTCTCGTGGGGTAGACCTAGCCTAGAGTGGCGGGTTCGATTCGATTTAGTGATGGACTCATTAAATAAACTCCTTGGGCCCACCCTGGCTGGAAGAGGGTGGTAATCTGTAGATAACCCGTCCCGATTAGCCATAATTGCAAAAAGTGGACGTAAATAATAATAAACAAACAAACCAATTAACCTTAGTTGCCAAAAGGTGGACGTTAATAAATAATTTAAAAAAATACCTACGACGTCATAACCAATTGCAGTTATAATTATATCTATAAACAGCTGGTGAATCTCTCAAATCTGCGCAAAAAGTATTCCTAACCTTGGGAGGGGCTCAGGTTAGCCATGTGAGTTAAAGAGTTTACTTTAATCTCACATGGTAAACCTAGAGTGGAGAGTTCGATCCTCGCCCTGAGCAATAGGAGTTTATTTAGTGACGGAATTCATTAAATAAAATCCTTAGTCCCAGCATGGCTAGAAAAGGGTGGTAACCTGAAGATATCCCATCATTAGCCTTAGTTGCAAAAAGTGGACGTTAAAAAATAATAATAAGCTTGGGAATCCATGGTTCACCTTATTTGTCTTCTCATTGCATTTTCACTGCTATACAGCAATATGGATATGCCTGGCGTATGAAATACGTGTAAGCAAAATGTGATTTCCAAGTATTCACACCCGACGATACGCACAATCTAGTTTTTGGAACATAATTCTCTCTAACTTAAATCCTTTGGCATTGATGGTATCGGAGCACTATTGGAAATAAATTACTTACTTGGAAAAAATGGTTATGATATAATTACTAATGAAGTTCATTAGTAGGACACCGAATATGACAGTGACTTGAATCTCGTGAGTAAAGCGTGTATTATTGTTTGTGAAATGTTTTTCTATAAGAAACAAGCTACTTCCACAAGGCTGGTATATTTCTCATTTAGAACTGAATGTAAATATGTGAAATTTACTGCTGTCCATAATAATACATTTACACTGATATAGGAACATATTGGACTAAGGCAACACTATTCCGAACAGTTATAATATTGTTCTTGCAAATGTTCCTTACGTCGCAGTGGTGTCTGCCATATTCTCTGAGTTGACTGGGACATTCGCTCCAGAAAATGTGTTGGTACTACTTGTCATCAGGATGCATTGTGTTTCGGCTATACAGTTTTACTACATCTGTACAGATGGGAATAGGAAACAAAGCGGATCCGTGCCAAGACATGACGGATATCAGCCTGGAGAGGAGCACCCGGGAGAATAAACTCGTTTAATTTAGATTAGGTTAGCGGTGTTTGATTTTCATGATGCATCAAATACCTCACAACGACTTCAAAATGAGAAATGGTAAAGAAAAAAAGGAGTTGCTGTTACTTTCATTCCCCCCAAGTCATCATACTCTTTCATAAGTTGCAAGATTGGCACAATTCGTAGCTGGACTGAAGCTTTACTTCGTGGAAACCGAACCCCCTTTTGCCTAGAGAAAGGTTGGATCCTAAAGTCTCTGGATCTGAAACAGATAACGTCCTGATAGAGTCCTGGAATGGCTTACAAGAATCTGCTGCTCAACATATAGGTCTTCTGGTCAACACTGATTTGTCCTTCCAATTGTTTGAACTCTTCAAAATTGTTTGAGAGGGTCTTGCAGATGAGGATGACATTAGTGCACAATTGTGAGGTATGCCCAAGAGGACCGTTCCGAAGATCGTATACAGTAATGATGGTAGGCAAGGAGACGGTTTCTAGAAACCTCGGGTTATAAGTTGACTATATACATCTGCTTCAATCAATATGTCAAACTCTTGCGATTGTAAGAAAAATAGATCAGCAAGTTAAAGTGACTTGAATTGATCAAATACATGGTATGGAATCCTGAGGAAACGGAGACGTGATATTGACTCAAAGTACACCTACGATTATTATTATTTCGTTTCCCTGCTGACTTCTAGAAGATAAGGTTGTGGCAATCTTAGTCTCTGCCACTTTGCTGCTTCAAAGGCAAAGTTACATGGCACTGCATGCGTTGCGGTTCACTGCTCTGCAAGCATTCGGATGGCTTCTACAGACGTGCCATAATGGTCTTTCCTGCTTGGTCCCTTTACCATGGCTCGAGCTGTGCCGAGAATGACTTGTCAGGAGAGATGTCATCAACGTCAAGATGACCGGTTCTGTCTGGAGAGTGATAACAGGTTGACAGGTCTCAAAATAGCAGTGGTTGAGGAGCTGCCTGGTAAAAAAATCAAAGCTGTCTGATTCAAATTTCGCACGCCTGTCAAAAAGGGCGGAAAGATGGGAATGCGTGCGAATCTGCTATCGTGAAAAATTGATGGATTTAAAATGGCTGCCTAATCACTTATTTAACCATTTCAAGTTATTTTTCACCGAGATCCGCTGACGGAAGATGTGTACAATATAATGCAGAAATATGCATACGTGCATTGAATATCTGGACAAAGCGTGAATTGTTGTTGGCGACATGGGTTTCTTCTAATATATAAACTTCCACGAGACTGGTATATTTCATTATGTAAAAATAAATGATATTGACTCTTCTGTTGCCCATAATAAAATATTTTCACTATTATAGACACTGGTTTGACTGAGAAATGACTATGATCTGAACAGTTATAATAACTTCCTGGTAAATGGTAAGAGCGTTACTGAGAACTGTTGATATATAATTCTCAGACTAATTATGAGTAGAGGAAATGCTTGTACCTTCTCAATCCCACGGAACAGATGGAATTCGAGAAATTTGAATTCAAGCATAATTGCTGAATTACACAACACACACATTCCAGACCAATCTGCTTACAACCTTTAAGATCTAAAATTCTTGAACAAATCATCTTTCTGTTGTGTACTTATGTACAATTCAAAAATACTAATTTCGTAAACAATCATTTCATTACAGAATTATAGTGAAAACTGTATAAGCCCAAATTTCTTTTTGATAGATGCCGTTGAAGTTCCATGTATTGGCCTTTCTTTCAAAAGTGAGTCCATTCCGCCACACGCATAATTTTTTACAGTTCATTCTGATTTAAAGGGCATATTTTCCTGCGTCACGCCAGGCACATCAAAGTTAGTTATAATTATATACCGGGGACAGCAAACTTGTATGCATTGTCAGTTTTTGTACAATAAGCCGTACAGGTTTTAGAAGTTTCCCTTTAACGAAATCTGTTTTGGGTGTTGAAATCATGATGAGATTTTCAAAATTTATTTCCAAATATCGGTTGATCCAACCTAGAAGGCTACGCAAATCAGGGTCATTTCAAATTATATAATATATATAAAACATACGAATTACTCCTTAAGAGCAAAATTTAAATTTTTATTTACAACATTAAAAAATATTTTGCAGATTACTATTATTTATTAACGTCCACTTTTCGATTTTTTGTTTACCGCTTCCCCTTAGTTTTCTAAAAATTGAATATTCTCTTATATCATGTACTTAAACTTACTTTGCTCCTCAAATAAAACCATTATGTTTTCAAAATGTAATGCTATTTCTATGTTTTAAAGCGTTATCTGATGACCAGGTAATTAAAAACAAACGATACATTTTATTGATGTTGTCTATGTATATATATATATATATATATATATATATATATATATATATATATATATATATATATATGTCTGTTACCGCTCTAGCTTTTGTTTGATCGTTACCAAACTCAATATTTAGTTGTTTTATGTAAAAAGAAAGATCAAGTTCCTGAACGGCTGAAATCGGATCAGGGGGTGGGGGTTTAAAGGGGAAGAATTTTGAATATTCGAAATATCTCCGTTACTAAAGTCGGATCAAAAGGTGTATAGTGAATCTTATTGCAAATTAAATTTACTATAAATATTGCTATATACATTTATTCTCTATCTTGAATATTAACCGACACATTTGCAGTTTTATTAAGTGTGAGCACATAACGGACGAGGTGATATCTGATAATTTCTAAGACTCGAGTTTCCGCCTAAAATCTAGTTCACCCGTTTCCGTAACTGTTCGGCTCTCGTGAAAATGAGTTCTCCAATGTAAAACTTCACGTTGGAAATCTGCTTAGTTTACGCAGCCCCTGAGTGACGGACGTTTAAAGAGTATGTGAGAAACAATATGGAGGAGAAACAATTATAATTTGATTTAAGCATTTAACAGTGTATTAAAAAAAAAATTAATGATACTGGTCATTGTGGACCCACACCGCTCATGATAAATGATATGTTCTCTCATTGGCCGTTGGAAACCCGTGATACAAGAAGATAACAATTTATGCTCTACCGCCGACAACGTGTTAATGGTTAAGTCAAAATGAATTGCTCTAGCCGAAACAGGAATATTTGATCGGCAAGAGGGCTTACCGTTATTTGAGCTTCGTACAATAGAGGGTAAGTCTGTCAGAATTATGAGGGGTCGGAAGGAAGCCCCCCAAGCAAGGCCTAACCACTTGATCCCAGCATGGCCGGGAATTAGGCTTAAGTAGACTCATTAACCGGCCTTGTAGACCCCTTTCTACCGCAGATGATGGACCCAGGGCACCCATCCCACCACGCCATGAATGGGGAAAATCCAGCGAATTAATTAATTCTGACGGAAATTATGCATGCTGATGGTTTGTTCCTCTAATCCAGTTTATCGTATATGAGGGAATACTACAACAAAAGTCCATCAACCGATGGCTGCAGAAACTAAGCAGATTGAAAACTACAAAGATACTATAAAAAATAACGAAAGATTTAAAAAAAAAAGTTATGCCTTAAATTATTTATGGCAAATTATAGCATAAAACAAGTCACAACCGATTGTTTTTTCCTGCAAAGGATTTTAATTATATTATTTGGGGATTACAGACCTCCCATCCGGATTAATATATTGAAGAATGCACTTATACTATCCACAATCAACTGGGTTAACATTTCCAGCGAAACAGTCTCGTAATTGAGGATTTCGTAAACGGTAATAATATAAATTCACATCAAAATACGCTTCCACTCTTAAAGGATTAGTAAATATTGGCTCAACATATGAAATATTAATTTGAAAATATATCAATCCCATGAGGAATGGCATATACAAAATTGAATTAAATAAAAGCATGAATATCTCTGTTTATCTCTCTCTCCCCCACACACAAACACACACACACACACACACACACACACACATATATATATATATATATATATATATATATATATATATATACTAGCTATGTTTCCCGGCTTCGCCCAGGAATTCATTTGAGGCTGAATGATGTGAATGGTTCATGTTTATGGAAAGGCTTTACTTGGCACAATATTTTCACATTTCCCCGTCCCAGTGTTTAGGGTTTACACCCGTCGTTACTATGGATTTGTTAATAATAAAATTATTTGTAATGTAAAACCTCACTGTCCTCAATATTTTTATATTTCCCGTCCCCTGGGCGTACAGTTGTTTTTATAACATAGTGGACAATATAATTCATAATCATAGAAAGTATTCTGTTTTCCAAACCATGTATGAATAAAAGTTCCTCTTATTTCGGAACAACGGTGACAGCTGTTTTAGGACGTCATAACCAATATTAAAAATACTCTTTCGTAAGTCTCGATTGGGAATTGTATATTCATATTGGTACATAGTGTGTTCAGTAAAGTATATTATATATTAACAGAGCAGAGTTAATAAATACCAGAAATAACTGGGTGCACCTCCCCAGCGTTAACCCTTATAATTTATTTATGATAATTAAGCAAATTCACATTCCTAAAAATAACATTGCATTTCTAAAAGATTAAACATGAAGTAACTTATAAACATAGACCAATACGAGGTCGCCTGGGATGCGGCAGAACTGATAGGACAATCGTAGTATCCCCACGCCTCTCTGGGCTCGGAGGTGCCAACCTACCACTCATTTAGGATCTCTATCCTGTAATACATTAAATTCTATTAACAAATCTGATTACATTATCATCAATTCTAAAACAGAGTTTGTTCAAATAATGTTTACGTTTTAATTAAATAAAGTATTAAATACACTTAAGGGGCAAACAGGTTTATCTCATGAATTAATGTTTGGGAGAAGAGAAAGGGGGGGGGGGAGGGTAGTATACTTTAGTTGGTTCAATCTGTTACTGGTGTTAAAAATTAACATAGATTTATTATCGTACATTTGAGTTAATTTATCCAGGTGAGGTACCTGGAAGTTCATATTGGAAAGAAGTGTTGAGCATATGAATATTTCTTGGAAATTACAATTGTAAATTACTTGGTTCATGCATTGTTACCGAAAAAAAGTATAAAACAGAAGTTTACAGAACAGAAGTAAGAATAACACATTAAACAACTTTTGTTATGTGCACGTTTGCCGAAAAACAAATAGAAAATGAAATATTTCGAATTCTTATTTCAGTCCTCCCTTCTAACCCCCACTCCTGATCCTCTTAGAGAATATTAATATAGCCTAAAGTCTAAGTTGCATTAGTAGTTATATACGTTATGCGTAAAACGTTAATAAACAAACACCAAAGCTACAAATTGCAGATATCATGTATATGGCATATGTAAGAAAAAAGCAAACAAACTAAGCTAATTGTTGGTTGTAATTCGGTTTTTTCCCCTCAAACTATCTTACACGGAATTACGTCAGAATGAGTGAACGAAATTTTGTTATTTTTTCTATTATTGCTAAGTAGACGTAACCGTTATATTTTGAATGTAAACTAAATTCATACGAATCCAGTGACCTCTATGGAAATACAGCAGAATTTTATAGTATTCTGCTACGAATGGCGTGATAATGTAATCCCTATATTTTGACGACAAGTTTGATTTATTTAAACCCATTAACGTTAATAAATTCGTCAATATCCGTTAAAAGGCATTCCATGCATCACTTTCAAAGCAATAACATGACTGTAAATTGATGACAACATAGTTATTGCTTAATTCTCACGTTAATACAACATTAATTTTTCGACTGGAAATCATAATTATCTCCATTCATTTACGAATCACAGCTATTCTAAACATAAATTCATTTAAATGACACTTATTCTACCACAGATAATACTAATTTATCTCAAAACAATATCTGTACATATATTACATTTTTTTACATTAAAAATATAACGGGGTGATTTGGGGCAAAAGTTATTCCAAGCTTCATATTCATAAACGATTTCTGTTCTAAACGAGGGTAACAAAGCTAGTTATGTAATATAATATACTGTTTGCTACATTACAGACTTGATTTCAATGACAGTTTGAATAAAAAAGCGATTTTTATTGAGTAGTCGAATTGGAATAGCATCTAACTTTTGTATAGCCAGAAGTCTCGCCAGACTTATTTACGTAGGAACAAGAAAACCATAGTTTATTTCATGATATGTAAATAACATATACTTTAAACTATGTATTAAAACTAAATTCAAATATAACTATTACGTACTAAGTGAATATTTTGCCTAAGTCTAAAACTTATATATATATATATATGTCCATATTTTAGATAGTGGAAGGTGAAGGAATCTTTGGCATTTCAGGTAAGAAAAGAAAGGCCTAGTTCATTCCCAGTTATTTATTCTTTGCGACAAAGTGATTTCAGAGCATAAGCTCCAGATTCATATAAACATCTATGACAATGAAACAAATGGAAATATTAAACTAATCATTAAATTGGCGATCATATAATATTACAGAAAGCTACAATTTTGTATATTTAACATGAAATATTAAAACTTGTCGCCTAAATATATTGATTAAGCACTTTTATTCTTGAATAAGTTAGAGATTGCTTGGTATTTTTGTTTCCTTCCCTCTCATTCATGGTAGTAGAAAAATATAAAATATTTCTAGATGAAGATCCTTTACAGGATTTTCTAAAAGCGTTCTATATTTCGACTAACTTACAAATACTATTTTTTTATAATCTTATCTCAGGAGAACTGCTTGTTTCCGTCAACAAGTTTGTTGGTTACACGGCGTTTGTTCACACGACGTTTGGATTTTATACTTTTGTCATTCGAACTTTTGTCAAACAACCTTTAACCTCAACTTTGTCCTAGGCACTTGGAGCGAAAGCTCACTTGCAGCACACGCCTAGCTGAAGAGATCAGAAAGGTCGAAACGAAGTCATCCCAAACATGTCAACGCACTGAAAGTGCATCCCGAAACCAACCTGTTACAGTTAAGTTTCAGTGTGGAAAGAGGGACTTTGGTGGTGATCGTTTTCGTCATACGGTGACTCGTCAGCAACGCGAAGTAGCGTTGGAACGATTGGAGTTAAGCTAAACAGCTTGTTTTAAGCAAAACTGCTTGTTTTCGTCAAGAGTTTTGGTTACAAGGATCTCTTCAGCTATGCGTGTGCTACACGTGAGCTAGCCTAGGACAATGTTGAGATTAAAGGTTGTATGACAAAAGTTCGTATTACAAAAGGATAAAATCCAAGCGTCGTGTATCTCAGGAGAGTTAATCCATATATAAAAAAACTTTGATAGTGGACAGTGAGTCCTGTAGGTTTCTTGCTCATTAAGTAGAACTTCTAACATTACTTTTACCAGGGTGTGTGCGCGTGTGTGTGTGTGTGTGTGTGTGTGTGTGGTAGTTGAATGTTAAAAGAAAAGTTAGAGATAATAGTGTTATAAGGAACAGTACTCGTATTTCTGTTTTTAAGTTATATCTGCTATCTGGTTGGTCCACTATCGTTCAATTCACACTTGAATGAGGTAGTGTTACAGGAATATTAATATATGGCACATATGTACAGAACTCAAAGTAGTTTTAGGTATCTTCTCATTTAGGATGAAAACTCATTATTTCTGGCTACTTAAATATTGACCGACAGTACTCTCTAGACTTCCTGTTACATATAAACATTATTACTGTGTTCTGCATTTAAAATATTACAACAAATACACTACAATCCAATGAATATATGTGAAAGTTATTTCTTAGTTTTTTAACAATTTTCACCAATATATGATATTCACAATTTTTTTTTTAACATTCTGATTATAATTACTTAAAGTACTATGTTTATTTATAACTTTTACTTTAGTTATTGGACTATGTATAATTTTTGACTTTTTAATGGACAAATTGATGCGTTGTCCCTAAATAAATTAAAAAATATACTAAAATATGACTTTTTTAAGTTACCCCAATGCATAACGTCATAAGCTAACCGACAACAGGAATTATCATAGTATATCAGTAATAAAGTATTCATTTTAGGCTATTTCTCAACAACTTTTAATAAGTAGAAAACCAATTTAGGCATCTTACTTAGGTAATTCTTTAATATGAGAGAACCTATCTAGGCTTGTCCATAGTCACTCACAAAAAAAATGATCATGGGGACTAGTAAAATGTCACGAATTTCATTGATATCGCTTTCGAAGAATGCACTGAGCAATGTTTGTAGAATGTAAATAATGCATTTATTTTTCAATATTAATAATGAATTTGTATTTACGACAAATAGCTGGATTATTAGCAAAATGTAGTTTAATAAAATTTTGTATTTCTAAAGCAATGGTTGTCTGTTTCCATTTAAACTGTTTAATTAAAAGTATCCCCATTTACCACCTTATAATTGCTTAATTGTCCAGTTCACCTTGTTTAAAATTCAGCACTGCGGTTTAACATAATCTGCATGCACATGTGTGCACATGCGGAAAACTCTTAAAAAATATCACAATAACACATCCTCTCTCTAATTAAAAAAAAAAAAAAAATCTGTACAATGGCAAAATGTCCGTCACGCAGGGGCTGCGTTAAACTAAGCAGATTTCCCACGCGCATACAGAATTCCCACTTATTTGCATTTATTTCAAAACTTAAAAGTTCAATGAGAACAATATTTGGTATTTAAGCTTGGAAATAAAGTGCTTCATAACAGAATAGAATATTGTTAATATGAGATGAGTAGGAGTGGGGGTTTACTGAAGGCTGAAAACTAAAAAATGCAAATATCTCAATTAATAATCTTGATCCTCCCCACTATCTTGACAGTGACAAAATGTACAACATCATTTATAAAACATTACATCTGCAATAAGATTGGTTGTATACAGTTTCTCAATCCGACGCATAATAGCGGAGGTATTAAGAATTTTCGAAATTCTCCCCCTCTAAACCCTCCCCTCTTCTCCTAGTCCATTCATCTTTAACGAACTTGACCTTTCTTTTTGTGTAAAACGATTATATATCAAGTTTGGTATAGATAAGACAAAAATTGCGGCCGCTATAGTGGTAACACACAAATATATATATATATATATATATATATATATATATATATATGTGTGGTGTGCTATTCTTTTCGGAGTTTTGGTCACTGTTGGTGAAATGAATCTTAGTTTATGCCGATATTTCGAGTTCTTTATTTTCTCTTCTTCAGGGCAAGACTAAATATATCTATAAACTATTATACATTCTTATTGCACTATGACTAGGGTTATAGTGCAATAAGAATGTATAACCCTAGTCATAGTGCAATAAGAATGTATAACCCTAGTCATAGTGCAATAAGAATGTATAACCCTAGTCATAGTGCAATAAGAATGTATAACCCTAGTCATAGTGCAATAAGAATGTATAACCCTAGTCATAGTGCAATAAGAATGTATAACCCTAGTCATAGTGCAATAAGAATGTATAACCCTAGTCATAGTGCAATAAGAATGTATAAACCCTAGTCATAGTGCAATAAGAATGTATAACCCTAGTCATAGTGCAATAAGAATGTATAACCCTAGTCATAGTGCAATAAGAATGTATAACCCTAGTCATAGTGCAATAAGAATGTATAACCCTAGTCATAGTCCAATAAGAATGTATAACCCTAGTCATAGTGCAATAAGAATGTATAACCCTAGTCATAGTGCAATAAGAATGTATAACCCTAGTCATAGTGCAATAAGAATGTATAACCCTAGTCATAGTGCAATAAGAATGTATAACCCTAGTCATAGTGCAATAAGAATGTATAACCCTAGTCATAGTGCAATAAGAATGTATAACCCTAGTCATAGTGCAATAAGAATGTATAACCCTAGACATAGTGCAATAAGAATGTATAACCCTAGTCATAGTCCAATAAGAATGTATAACCCTAGTCATAGTGCAATAACAATTATGACTATAACCCTAGTCATAGTGCAATAACAATTATGACTATAACCCTAGTCATAGTGCAATAACAATTATGACTATAACCCTAGTCATAGTGCAATAACAATTATGACTATAACCCTAGTCATAGTGCAATAAGAATGTATAACCCTAGTCATAGTGCAATAAGAATGTATAACCCTAGTCATAGTGCCAATAAGAATGTATAACCCTAGTCATAGTGCAATTATAGAATGTATAACCCTAGTCATAGTGCAATAACAATTATGACTATAACCCTAGTCATAGTGCAATAAGAATGTATAATCCTAGTCATAGTGCAATAAGAATGTATAACCCTAGTCATAGTGCAATAACAATTATGACTATAACCCTAGACATAGTGCAATAACAATTATGACTATAACCCTAGTCATAGTGTAATAACCATGTTTAATATTTTATAGATATATTTAGTCTTGCCCAAAAGAAGAGAAAATAAAGATTCTCGAAATATCGGCATAAACTAAGATTTATTTCACCAACATTGACCAAAACTCCGAAAAGAACAACACATCACATATCAATACAACCTGGTCAAAAACATCAGCACAATTATATATATATATATATATATATATATAGTTTTGAACGGACCTTATTCTAAAACATAGCCGGATACCACCTTATTCGCAGATTCCCCTTATTTATGACGTGATTTTCGTGAAACTTTTTCCAATTTCCTTAGATCCTAACAGGGAGATGACGAAAATGAGGTCAACGCACGCACACACACACACTCACAAACATATATATATATATATATATATATATATATGTAAACTCTCTAGCGGTAGCAATTTTTTTCGTACATACGAAGTTGATATAAAAGTTTTATACAAAAGTAAAGATAAAGTCCGTAACTTTCGCTGAAATCGGACCAGAGGGAGAAGCGATTTAGAGGGGGGTAATTTCGAAAATTTCAAATATCTCCATTACTATTCTACGAATCGAAAAATTGTATAAAACCAATCTTTTTGATAACATTATATCCTATACATGCTGTTCTACGCATTTCTTTCGTACCCGAAATAGCAAGCGAGTTATTCGCAATTTCCGTCTTCAGTAAACCTCACTTCTACTCATCGGATCTATACTAAGAAATAGAAAATATATGCTAAGATGAGATCAATAAGTTTACACATTACATACATGACGGACTCATTTCTTGTCTTATGTAATGTATTTGCATTTCTATAGACCGTGTCTGGTTTGTCAAATCCGAATTATGTATGTAGAATATACATAATTTCCTAACCGCAGTTTGAGCAATTAAAATTCTCAAAATCCTCTTGATTCTTTAATTGGTATCGCAAGTTTCATGTAGTACGTCGCCTCTTCAAGAGCATAACATACAATTGAAGATGAACTATATCTAGTTTAGGCAGGTAAACTATAGTAGTAGGCAGGACTTCCCGTATAACCAAGGCTTGTTGAAAATTTGAAATAGAAGCCTTTTTTTGCAAAAATATATAAAGGATACTACATTGGGATCAAAGGAAATCACACCGACACGTGCCGTTGTGATCTGATACTTTGTGGTTTTCCTCAAAGAGATTAAGATGGAACACATCCGACGTCTGTTCAAATGCTCAGTACATCTCGCCACAATCAATTTCATCATTATCTAATTAGCATAATTACATCAATTTAACTTCTGTTTTCCTCAGTTCAGTATTACCAAAACCCAATCCGATTTTCACCATCTTACTGTTCGTATCACCCCCATATTTATGAACATATGAAGCATAACTTTTTAAGATATAAAATTCTATCGTAACGTCGTTTTTATGTCAAGAGTTTTGAAAAAGTCTTTCGTTTTTAGTGTGAGACTGAAAGTTGAAATTATCGCAATTAAAAAATATAAAGGGACTTACGGAAAATAGATTTAATAAGGAAATGATAAAGGAAAGCAAAAGTAGAATAATTAAGACTTAGAGGAAGTAAATTGAAGGCTGAACATTCTTAGGCACAATGATTCCCTCATAAATATATTTAGAAAGGAATGTTTTGAAAAAAAAGAAGAAGTGGGAGGAAGTTAATTTATTCATAATGAATGAATGAAATCTGAGATATAAGAAATTAGTTTGATGAAAAACTACGACATTCACCAATAGGGTGCACTCTTAAGTGTATGTATTAGTAAGTGTGTGATAAATTTATTTTAATTACTTGCAAAAAAAAATTAAATAAAAAAAACAGAAAAAAGTACATACATTAAAAGTAAAAGTCATTTAATTGTAATATAGGCTAATTATAATGCCAGTTGAAAATATGTACTTGTAAGGGAGAAAATATATGTTTATGTAATACAATATATAATGAAAAAGGTGTATATACTATTATTATATAGTATAACTAAGTATATTGCCAGTATTGAAAAATGTACAATAACTATTAATTATTGTCCAAACATAAAGGCAGTTTAAAATATTAAGCCAGTAGTAAGAAGTGTAAATAGGTACAACGTAACTAGCACACATCTTTAAGTAAATATATAGATAAATAAAAATGTATTTATAGATTTAGTTAAGAAATAATTGTATAGAATATTATTAGTAAATTTAATACCCTTAGGATATGACAAGAGCGGTATTTACAATATATTAGTTGATATTATTTAAGACATAGAGTAAAACAGGGACTTGTAAACAGCATTGTACTACTATAAAGGGAATAATAACCTAGTTATTGATTGCCCAAATCATATTAATACTAATCCTATAATCCTAACTTACTTGTATTGTTTTAAAATTTAAAAAGTCCGTCACGCAGGGGCTGCGTAAACTAAGCAGATTTCCCACGTGGAGTTTTACAGTAGAAAAATCTGCCCAATAACAGCTGTAGTAGGAAGGGATCTCTAAACCTATTCATGAGGGGCGAATAGTTCCGGAAACGGCCACCAGAGAGCTCTCGGCTGAAAGTTCGGAACATGGCGGAGTCCTGTCGACCACACACACAATACAAATGCAAATATCTTGGTTAATATTCAAGATACAGAATAAATGTATAGAACAATATTTATAGTAAATTTAATTTACAATAAGATTGATTCTATACAATGTTTCGATCCGACGTAGAATAACGGAGATATTTGGAGTTTTCCAAATTTCCCCCTCTAAACTCCCCCTCCCACTGGTCCGATTTCAGCCATTAACGAACTTAATCTTCCTTTTTACATAAAACGATTAAATTCCTAGTTTGGTAACGATCAAACAAAAATTACGACCGCTAGAGCGTTAACACACAAATATATATATATATATATATATATATATATATATATATATATATATATATATATATATAATTTTGAACGGACCTCATTTTCGTCATCTCCTGGGAAGGGTCGATGAACATTTGAAGAAATTTTTCGAAACTCGCGACATGAGTACGACCACAATAGCTGATTTCCCTTAAAGGAAATCTGCTAAAATAACTAGATAATGGGAAACTCTAAAGACTAAATATGCGGCGGTATAAAAAATCTCTTTTACTGAATACATTTGTAACGTATTTATTGATTCATGAAAACACTGAGATTTATAAAAGGGAATTGTTAGAATGATAATGCAAAAACAGTAATTGGAATTCCTTGTGCCGGCATATTTCTTGCGTCAAAGGAAAATTGTAACAACAAAAGTTGTTGAGAAATTCTAGAATGAATATGAAATAGATACGTCATCAAAGACTTTAGAGATTTTATCTTAGTTCATTAGCAACCCCTTGTCTTGTAAAGAACAAAGATAAAGTCGGGGTGGAATAATTTCTGCCTGGAAATACAGGAGAGGCAATTTGCTATAAATTGAGACGATCTCCCCCCTCGCCAGACAAATAAAGAATTCAGAGCCCCCTCCCCCCTTTGACGACACCCTAATCCCCAAGTGCAGGGCTGCCTTATCAGCCGACTCCAGGCAGCTTCTTCCGCTGCAACCCAATCTGACGACATCTTATCTCCTAAGATATACATAATTAATTTCTATCCCTTTGAGTTGGCAGGCCCCTTCCTTCTTTGCTCCCCTTTTAGTTGCAGATAAGAGAGAGACTAATTGCTCGTTGAAATCCCTATTTAATGACTTGGAGGAAACATAATGCTCGTTTTATCTTAGGTGACCGCTTTTTGAAAGAAAATTGCCAATTAGGTTATTTTTAAAAGATTTCACTTCAAGGGGATTTTTTTTTTCGAAAGTAAATGGCAACAGAGCTAGTAACACTTTTTTACTTTTTTAACTGTTTCAATTTATACCGTTGATTCATCATTCTTCTAGATGAAATGTAGGTAAATCCTTGAGGATACAATTTGGATAGTGTCAAGCGTATTCGTTTTATTCATAGCTGCAAGAAGATTAGTTTATGAGTGAATTAATAATATACTCGGAGAACTCTGATATACATAATAGGGTGGGCCGAAAAAAAAATTTATTTTTTTTCTTAATGCTATACTGATAAAAACATGCCTCTATTATGCGTTATCAAAATGCAACAAAGAAAAAAAAAATTGTATACCTAACCCCCAGCAAGCGCAACACACTTGAAATTTCACTAAAATCACAGGATTTTACAATTTTTTTTTAAAGTACCCAACCAAAAAAATATTGAACTGCTATAGTGAAAATCATTTATATTAGAGTTTCTTTTAATTTTAGGTAGCTCAAATGCCTTCAATATAGTTAATTGATCACTTTCACAGTGCTAAATACTATAGTGCAGTGCAGCATCTAATTTATTAAACCAACTACCCATGTGTTTTTTTAGAAATATAATGTTGATGGAACAATTACCTGTAGGAAAAAAAATAGGCAATTTACATTTTCCAAATGAGTTTATCGTGAAATACAAATTGTCAATTCCCAGACTTCAACATTTTATTGTGCTTCTCTTAGAATAGTCCTTTAAATATTTGTAAGTTTGAAATCTTGTTTGCTGGAAAAAACTTGGCATTGAAGCTCTTGATAGCAGCGTTGTTCTATGAAACCATCTTTGTTCTTGGCACCAACGAGTTTTGAAGAGCCTTCAGTTGTATCCTTAGAGCATGAAGGCTGCGAATGTGAAACTAATGAAATGTTAGACGACATAGCCTGATTTTTTGTTCCTTTACGTTGCAGTCTTTTAGTATTTTTTTTTTCGACTCTTTCTTGTCTAAATTTCCAATTTTTCTTTGTCCAAGATTTCTGTGGAAATACATAAACTGAAGTTCAAGCACCGGAATATTTTAACCTTCTTCACATTGACATGAAATTGATAAAGGGTACTCACAGATCTCCGGGACCTTTTTGCAGTTGCAGGAGTATTCTGTTTTACATTTACATGCAGATACATCAAAGATTGATAAAGCCTTTTGCTAAACAGCCGAGTAACAAAGAACATGAAATGGTAGTGCGTTATGGGTAGAGGTAGTATAAGTGGGGGAAGCCCGGCACTTGATCTGCACTTGACTGTATAATGCGTCATTTTCATGTCCGTTGCGCTACTTCAGATTAATATAATTATACTTTTCCAATTATTTATTGTATTTTTAAAACTCTACTGTAAAGGGCTACTGCTATAGCAGCCAAATATGAAACTATTAAGATGCTTTAAAAATAATTACAAAACCTTATGATTTTAGTGAAAATTCAAGTGTGTTGCGCTAGCTGGGGGTTAGGTATATATATTTTTTTCTTTGTTGCATTTAGATAACACATAATAGAGACAAGTTTTTTTCGGTATAGCATTAAGAAAAAAAAATATTTTTTTTTTCGGCCAACCCTAATACATAATACTATCCTTTAACATCTAACGCAATTCGAATGTGAATGTTTGAATATAATCAATAGGTTTTGTGCAATAAACAAATATTACGTTGTTTTGTTTGTTGCGGCGTATCTCCAGTGGTGCCATAGCTCCAGGAGCTGCCACAAGCCAACAAGCGACATGAACACCAGAAGAAGCCGATCGGAAAATCGGTGAAATATTGTGGAGTACCACACCACTGGAGATGCACCTGTACTTGCATCATTGTTGCACCTGACAACAATTACCATGTAAACAAATAATGTTCTCACAGTCACCATTGCGGATAGGAGGGCTGGGGCGGGTACACCAGGACTTAATTAGATCCGAAACATTCATTACAAAATAACAGAGATCAAGTACTGGTCTTGAAATATTAGTTTTTCAAAACACTATGTGGTACCGACATTCCTCGGAAAACCTTTATATCTTGTGAATAGTGCAACTAGTGAGATTGAAGTATAAGTTAAAGCCTGTAAACAATGATTTGGACTGGCCCCGATTTTACAATGAAAGCCTGTTAACTAGCAGTTCTTCCAACATCTCGTAACGACTAGGGGAAACCTGATTCACAACGGAATGAATACTGAAAAACATATGGGAAACTCTATCGAAGCCCAGCTGGAACAATTCTTTCGCATTATTCTTTGTCTCAATATCTGTCTTAAGCTCATGTCAAACCCAGGTGTTCCAATCGTATAACTAAAATGCCTTTAGACATTACGCTTCACTAAAATAACAACAGACGTCTGGTCCAATCCTAAGAATGGTTGTACAGACCAGACTTAGGATAGAACACTTACATTGAATCAACAATTCCCTTAGACAATTTCACCCCTACTC
Source organism: Riptortus pedestris (assembly GCA_019009955.1). Lineage (NCBI taxonomy): Eukaryota > Metazoa > Arthropoda > Insecta > Hemiptera > Alydidae > Riptortus > Riptortus pedestris. Next base: position 27,586,251 of record CM032228.1, read on the forward strand.
TATACAACTAAGCAGATTTCCCGCGTGAAGTTTAACAATAGATAAATATATTATACGTACCTTGGACAAAACTACATACCGGTAACACAACACCACCGTGAATATTAAGTCAATAAATACAAACGATAATAAGAAACCTCCCGACGGAAAGCACCTGAAATGTAAACATACAGCTCTGCCAACTTCTTACCGGAAAGAAAAACAAATACTATAATATATCTGAATATAACGCATTAATTCGATTGAAAACTATTTACTGTATCTAGCACTGAAATTTATAATGACTCAGAATAATTTTTATCTCAATCAATCAATTTTAAGTAGTACGAAAACTTAAGAAGAAGGGGGGGGGGCAGAACATATTTGCGTGTATCTCGTATAATAAAGGTCTCTTGAAAACAATATTTGGTATTTAAGCTTTGAATGATGTGGTTTATTACATAACCAAGTATTGTTTATGTAACATGAGTAGAGAGTGGAGGTTTGCTAAATGCTGACAACTGAAAATATACAAATATCTCGGTTAATATTCAAGATAGTGAATAAATATAAAACAATATTTATAGTACATTTCATTTGCAAATTTCAAAATTCTTCCCCTCTAAACCCCCCCCCCCCTTGGTTCGATTTCAGCCGTTAACGAACTCGATCTTTCTTTTTACATAAAACGACTAAATATCGAGTTTGGTGACGATTGAACAATAATTGCGACCGCTAGAGCGGTAAGAGACAAATATATATATATATATATATATATATATATATATAGAGAGAGAGAGAGAGAGAGAGAGAGAGAGAGAGAGAGTTTTGAAGGGAACTCATTTTCGTTATCTCCTAGATAGGATCGATGGACACTTGAAGAAAAATGTCAAAAATCGCGTCATGAGTAAGACCTCAATAGTTGATTTCCATTAAGGGGAATATGCTAAAAATGGTATCGGTTTACATACAACCTAGTATTTGTCCAAGGTCTTAACTCACTAGAGTGGGCTTATGGAAGTTAAATAACTTAGCATTTAAAAATATACCTCTAGGTAGGTTAGCCATGTGAGTTAAAGAGTTGGACTTATTCTGACAAGGTAAACCTAGAGTGGCGAGTTCGATTTCCGCCTGGGCGAATAGGAAATTTTGTGACAAACTAATTAAAAAAAACCTTAGTCCCTCATATAGCAGCTCATATCAATGAATATTATAAATAAATTTAATCATTTTTAGTGATATGAATATTATTTCCAGAATACACCATCGATAATTACTGTCATCAAGAAAAATGACTTATTTATTATCAGTGCATTCCCTCCTTCAAAACCATTGGGGGAAATATGATCATAGCACATGAAAGAATCAAAGCAGGAGAGTATGTGAGATATCCCTTTCTTAGAAAGAAAGAAATATAAAAAGGAGCATGTCATTAAGAAAGGAGGACAAGGAGTGCTCTAGTCGAGAGTTCTAGGACCACTTTCAAACCCAATTAGAACACACCAGGGCCTTGGTAACTACCTCCTCCTGGATAATGAAATATAAAATAAAATAACATTAAATTATACATAGGTATCTTCAACCAAATGTGTACCTGCTGTATATTTGTGGGTATTTGTGTGGGTGTATGTGCTGGGTACTGGGTATAGTTGAAAAGTGTGTGTGACACACGCGCACGCGCGAAAAAAAAGCACAGGTAAACAACACCCCATACGGACACACACACACATAATCAACCCCCACACACATACAACCACCTCACATATAAAAGCGCATATCAGAAAACTCTAGAATTTGTATTTGGTCACTTAAACCAATATAATCATATCATCTACAAGTGATTGTCGCTGTAAAGGCGGGAAGCTTTTTAAAGGCAAGAATACGAGAGCATTAGACTGAAATATTTATTTTACTATTTTTATGGAAAGATGAGGGGAAATAACACAAGTCACTATTTGAGTACTCATTTAATAAATTTAGCGGCAAGCCAATAATATATAGACAATAGAATGATCGATCGGGCCTATATTGTATGAATACTCATTTAAATAATTTGCGTAGATATTGCTAGCATTATTAGAAGTAGGTACCTGCGAGATTCATATACTTTCCTTGATGTGGAGTTCTCCTTACGTTTGTTTATTTTATGTGTTCCCTATAAGATTCGGTTACTTCTAGCTGGTGTGCTGGAGTTCCGTATATGATGGCTAGGCTTTTGCGGGAGATGAAAGACTGACTGTAAAACTCTGTAAAGGTGTGGAATCCTACATGAAACTGGTCCCCTTGCAACCAGCCGGTGCCTTCTTGAGCAGCAACGTAGTTTCCGCTGTACGCCACAGCCTTGGTGATCTGCATATGTGGGGCGGGTTTATGAACTCAGCGAGCGCGGGAAATTCAATTTAAAAGACGACTGAACGAAACAACAACGACCCAACAGTTTTGATAAAGTTTTCGATAAAATAAACAAGAAATTTCTAATAATGTTTTTTTAGGATGCCACATATAGAAAATAAGATATACATATATACATATATATATATATATATATATATATATATATACTATAATGAAAACCAATTGGGTAATAAAAAGAATCACAATAAAGATGTGTCATAGTCTTTCTACATCCACGAACTTAATCTCCTCCTTTTCCAAGAATTCATTAGCTTTGTCTGTTTGGCAATTTTATTAAATTGACCTACGATAATATGCTGAACATAATTTTTAAACAATAGATTTAATCAAATAAATAGTATTTGTTCAATTCGCTAGCATTTTTTTGTTTTGTTGTTTTTAAACTTTTTGATCAACAACCTTTTTACTTTTAACGCTCCTTGCTTTTGTCTCAGGTGAAATTTTTCGATTCTACCCAGGAGATGAAAATGAGGTACGTTCAAAATTATATATTTGTCTGTTGACACTCTAGCGGTCGCAACATTTGTTTCATCGTTACCAATCTCGATATTGAAACGTTTTGTGTAAGAAGAAAGATCTTGTTTGTTAATGGCTGAAATCGTAAAAGGGGGAGGGGAGGAGTGTTAGAGGGGGATCTCCGTTACTGTGCTTCGGATCGAAAAATTTTAAGAACCAATCTTATTGCAAATTAAATCCACTAGAAATATTGTTATATGCATTTATTCTCTATCTTGAATATTAACCGAGATATTTGCAGTTTTCAGATTTGACCCCCTCCTCTTTCTATTGTTCTTTGATTTCTAAAGTTTGAGTGATAGAGATAAAACTGATTCTGATTTATTACAAGTCACTGTACTAGCATTAGTAAATTGTTTTCAATAAAATTAATATGTTATATTCAGATATATTTCACTAACTGTTTGTCTTTCCAGTCTATCTATCTATCTATTCAGCGCTACAAGTTTGGCTGGTCTGTTTGCTTACAATTCAGCCGCTTTCCGTTTGTATTTATTTACTTAACATTCACGGTAGTGTTACCTGTATGTATATTTATCTATTGTAAACCTCCGCGTGGGAAATCTGCTTAGTTTACGCAGCTCCTGCGTGACGGACTTTTTTCTGTTGCACCGACAAATAAGAAAATGCTGTATTAAGCTGTTTGGCTTTAAATAAAACTCTCGTGAGAGTTGAGAACAGTAATAGCCCATTTCCCAACAATCATTTTTAAATTATGAATAAACTAATTGCAATGGCTAAATGGTAATTTTTAATTGATCAAGAGTTCACTTTGAAAGCTGCTATTATAAAAAAGTTTATTGAATAAGCTACTCTATTTTAAAAACGTTTTGCATACAATGGCGTGATATATTTTTCCCAGATTTTCCTCGGGTAAGTAAAAAAGTCCGTCACGCAGGGGCTGCGTAAACTAAGCAGATTTCCCACGTGAAGTTTTACAATAGAGAAATCTGCCTAATAACAACTGTAGTAGTAAGAAACCTCTAAACCTAAAAAACATTATTTAGGGCGTAATAACCCAGTAGTTTCTAGCCCCAAAAAACAGTTAACCTAACCTCTAAACCTATTCACGAGGGACGATAGTTATGGAAACGGCCGCCAGAGCTCTCGGCGGAAACTCCGAACTTAGCCTACTGGTAGCCACACGCAGAATAAAAATGCAAATATCTCGGTTAATATTCAAGATATAGAATAAATGTATATAACAATATTTATAGTAAATTTAATTTGCAATAAGATTGATTCTGTACAATTTTTCGATCCGACGTATAGTAACGGAGATATTTTGAATTTCCGAAAATCCTCCCCTCTAAACCCCCCCTCCCACTGGTCCGATTTCAGCCGTTAACGAACTTGATCTTTCTTTTTACATAAAACGCTTAAATATGAAGTTTGGTAAGGATCAAACAAAAATTGCGACCGCTAGAGCGGTAACAGACAAATATATAGATAGATATATATATATATATATAGATATATATATATATATACAGTTTTGAACGGACCTCATTTTCGTCATCTACTAGGTAGGATCGATGGACATTTGAAGAAAAATGTCGGAAATTCCGTCATGAGTACAACCTCAATAGCTGATTTCCCTTAAGGGAAATCTGCTAAAATGTTTGCTTATTAACAATATTACATGAGGTCAGAGTAAGCAGTGAAGGGGGTTTTTCCCCTATAGAAAAAGCCTAAAAGAAAAAGGTTAGCAGTTCATTAAACAAGCTTGGCTTCACCGTTAAAAATATAGGAAGAGAGAGAGAGGGAGAGAGAGAGAGAGAGAGAGAGAGTGAGAGAGAGAGAGAGAGAGTGAGAGAGAGAGAGAGAGAGAGAGAGAGGGAGAGAGAGAGAGAGAGAGAGAGAGAGAGAGAGAGAATAAAGGAAGTGATGGCCGAAAGACTTTGTAGAAAGCAGTAGGGAGAGCTAGTCTCAAAGGGCTCCAAATTAATATTGTATCTCGTGTATAAGAAGATAGCAGCCATCTTATCTAGGTTAACTTTCAGCGTCCATAATCCCAAGACAAGCACCAAATAAAGGAGTCCAACGATGAAAAGCCTCTTAGTTTATAGCTGATAAACTTGCACTCTAATATCTTAGCTGTTTACAGCCTAGTAAGAATTTTTTAGATAATCTTCATACTAATGAAACTTATGGCTACTAAACATTTTGGTTCGCTTTCTTTTAGCAGATTTCTCTTAAGGGAAATCAGCTATTGAGGTTGTACTCATGACGGAATTTTCGACATTTTTCTTCAAATGTCCATCGATCCTACCTAGTAGATGACGAAAATGAGGTCCGTTCAAAACTGTATATATATATATATATATATATATATATATATAAAATATATATTTTCCTGTTACCGCTCTAGCGGTCGTAATTTCTGTCTTATCATTACCAAACTTCATATATAATTGTTTTGTGTGAAAAGAAAGATCAAGTTAGTTAACGGCTGAAATCGGACGAGTAGGAGGGGGGCTTCGAGGGGAGGATTTTCGAAAATTCGAAATATCTCCGTTACTATACGTCGGATCAAAACATTGTATAGAACCAATCTTATTGCAAATTAAATTTACTATAAATATTGTTCTATACATTAATTCTCTATCTTGAATATTAACCGAGATATTTGCATTTGTATTCTGCGTGTGGTCACCAGTAGGCTATGTTCTGATTTTCCGCTGAGAGCTCTGGCGGCCGTTTCCATAGCTATCGTCCCTCGTGAATAGGTTTAGAGGTTAGGTTAACTGTTTTTTGGGGCTAGAAACTACTGGGTTATTACGCCCTAAATAATGTTTTTTTGGGTTTAGAGGTTTCTTACTAGTACAGTTGTTATGAGGCAGATTTCTCTACTGTATAACTTCCCGTGGGAAATCTGCTTAGTTTACGCAGCCCCTGCGTGACGGACTTTTTTAATTTTAAGTAGGTATTTTCTCTATAAACTTAATTTTTTTTTAGTCTTAACTTTAATGTTCCATAATTTATAAACTGACAATACACTGCAAGAAGTTACATTATTTATTTGCAATAATTTCCTTTCATATTAATTTTGTATAGAGGAGAATATATGTTAACAAAATTAAGTTATACAAGAGAAATAAAATTGCAAATAATTGTATTGCAATATTTAGCAGTGAACATTTATTCTATTTTGATCCTATATAACGAATCTTTTGCCACTGACTAGTATAATTACCTTTTAGCAGATTTCCCTTAAGGGGAAATCAGCTATTGAGGTTGTACTCACGACGTGATTTTCGAACTTTTTGTTCAAATGTCCATCGATCCTACCCAGGACATGACGAAAATGAGGTCCGTTCAAAACTATATATATATATATATATATATATATTTCTAAGAAAGGGATATCTCACATACTCTCCTGCACTGATTCTTTCATGTGCTATGACCATATTTCCTCCAATGGTTTTGAAGGAGGGAATGCACTGACAATAATTAAGTCATTTTTCTTGATGGCAGTAATTATCGATGGTGTATTCTGGAAATAATATTCATATCACTAAAAATGATTAAATTTATTTATAATATTCATTGCTATGAGCGGCTATATGTGGGACTAAGGTTTTTTTTTAATGAGTTCGTCACAAAATAAATTCCTACTCGTCCAGGCGGAAATGAACTTGCCACTCTAGGTTTACCTTGTCAGAATTAGGACAACGCTTCAACTCACATGGCTATCCTACCTGGAGGTATATTTTTAAATGCTAAGTTATTTAACTTCCATAAGCCCACTCTAGTGAGTTCAGACCTTGGACAATTACTCGGTTGTATGTAACCCGATACCATTGTTAGCCTATTCCCCTTAATGGAAATCAACTATTGAGGTCGTACTCATGACGCGATTTTTGAAATATTTCTTCAAATGTCCATCGATTCTGTTCAGGAGACGACGAAAATGAGGTCCTTTAAAAACTATCTCTCTTTCTCTCTCTCTCTCTCTCTCTCTCTCTCTCTCTCTCTCTCTCTCTCTCTCTCTCTCTCTCTCTCTCTCTCTCCCTCTCTCTCCCTCTCTCCCTCTCTCTCTCTCTCCCTCTCCCTCTCCCTCTCTCCCTCTCCCTCTCCCTCTCCTTCCCCCACTCTCCCTCTCCCTCTCCTACTCCCTCTCTCTCTCCCTCTCCCTCTCCCTCTCTCTCTGACTATCCCCTTCTCTCTCTCTCTCTCTCACACACACACACACACACATATATATAGTGACAAATTTTATCTGGAGTTAAAATGATTTAATTTAGGAAGGACTAAAAAGGATTTTAACCCTCGGTCGGGCGCGTCATGAATATTCCGCCATCGAGCGCGTGTATTTCACAGATCATCCTCAACCGTTTTTACGGAAATACAGTTTTTTAATATATATTTTGCACTGAAATGTTCAGTGTGTGATTAGAAACCATAACAGAGGAAGTATTTTTTGAAAGAAGTAAATTATTTTTAATATTGTGAAGTATTATAATATAAAGCCTAAAATATTTAAAAAAAATTTATAAATATTTCATTTCAGTTTGTGAACAATATAAAAAAATATCTAAATATAACTTCAATCAAAAATAAGTAGCACGAAATCACTTTTAGATAAGACTTAATGAAAATCATCAACAAATTTTAAAAATACCAGCTTAATAGTTATTTCTTTAGCAGAGCTGCATTACAATTAGGACAAAGCATGGAACTATGTTGTAAACAAATTTTATTTTTGTAGTGGAGGGACTTTTTTTATAACCTACATTTTTTTCAGTTTTGCTTGGTTCAAATCATTTTCTTTTGTTCGTTGTAGTGGAGGGACTTTTTTTATGCTGTTCTGTCCTTGAGTTCAATGTATTGTCCAATGAGCTAGTGTACTCTTATGAGTCTCTGTAGTCTTCAAGTTTCGTCCTTGTTCGGTTGACAAACGTCTACTATTGTCACTGCGTCGTACAATATAATAACCTTGTACAAGTTCTTCTGAAAGCTCATGTTTGAGCATAATAATAGCGAAACACAGACTGAAATACTGAAATACAGATTTCAAAAAAACTGACGAGATCGGGCGCGTGGTATCTAGGAGATACAACTGAGTGACAGGTAAAACACACGACTCCGTTAAACACAGTGACTCAACATACCTTGAGGGAGAGACCTATAAAGGACATAACTCGAAGCACTACACCACAACTCTCTGCTAGGAGGAGTGGCAAATATGTTTCTAGCAACTGTGTATCTGAGAGATCACGCGCCCGACGGAGAGTTAAAACGTAATATTTCTGAATTTGTGAGTATATGTAAATGTTGGAGTATTTTGGGAATGTGTGGGCTACCTTCAGTAAATAAGTCATTAGGGTATAGTAATATAGTATATATATATATATATATATATATATATATATATATATATATATATATAGTGCCACTCACGCCAGTATAGTAAATACAGTACTGTAGAAGTTAATATAATGATAAGTAACTTCAGAGAATAAAACTATTATTACTAAGTCATTACAAAGATTTGCTGCCTCTGCGCACTCCATTATTGCCGATTTTACTATACACTACTTTACTGAAGTAATTACATAAAAATAGAGCCACTGAGAATGAAATTGTTGTTAATATACTAGTGACGAAGTTAATAGAAAGTCATAAACACTTTAAGGAGAGCATTATTGTCTAGAAGTATATAGAAGAAGAGAGATCCCTGAATGAAAATTATTGGCTAAGCCTGGAGAGTTTGTTTAGGATGATAGCAACAGGCTTTGAGAAAAAACTAGGACAGAAAGGAGGGGGAAAAGGACCCTATCCAAATAAAGTAGAAACACTAAAAACCTGAGGCCAGTTTTCTCTGTTAAAGATAATGATATGTAAACATAATTTAAAGTTTAATGTTTATTTTTCAAACTAATATCAGTAGCTTAGCCCTAACTCTCGGGTAAGGGGCACTTATTATTTTATTAATTAAGATTTAACAGTTCATAAGAACTTTTTTTTTTCATAATGAAAGCTACGCAATTAATATAGTAATCACTTTAGTCCAGCAGTAGGTATACTGTACTTCAAAAGTGCAGATGCTGCAAAAATAACGAATTTCGAATGATTTGGGCGTATTTTTTCTCCTTAACATACTATTTTGACTGCTGCAGATACTCCGAAAGTTTACTGGAATCTATCCACTACGTTTAGACTACTTCAACATTTCATAAACCAAATTATAACCCTATGCTTCTAAGCGATGACATCTACATATTTAGTTTTAGTAGGTTTCCCTTAAGGGAAATCAGCTATTGAGGTCATGCTCATGATGTGAGTTTCGAAAAATTTCTTCAAATGTCCATCGATCCTACCCAGGAGATGACGAAAATGAGGTCCGTTCAAAATTATATATATATACTAGCTCAGATACCCGGCTTCGCCCGGGAATTCATTTGAGGCTGAATGGTGATGGTATTTTTTTGGCAAGGCATTACTTTGCGCAATATTTTGACATTTACCCGTCCCAGTGTTTAGGGTTAATACCCGTCGTTGCATTGGATTTTTTTAATAATAAAATTAAGTAAGACTTCACTGTCCTCCATATTGTCATATTTCCCGTCTCCTGTGCATTATGCATAGCTTTGAATTATTAAGGTCAAAATATTAACATAGATTTGAATTCATTTTTCCATGTGAGGTACCTGGTAGTTCATATTGGAAAGAATTGATGAGCATATCAATATTATACGCAAATTATTTGCTTCATACATTGTTCCCGAAAAAATGTATAAAACATAAGTTACTCTAAATAACAAAGTAAACAACTTTTGTTATGTGCACGTTTGACGAAAATAAATAGACAACGAAATATCGCGAATTTTTATTTCAGGCCTCCCTTATAAGCCCCACTCCCGTTCTAACCTAAACATTTTAATATAGCTTATAATCATGGAAGTATTAATGCTAATTGACATACCGAGTTTTGTTAAGTTCGGTTTAATCGTTAGTGCCCAATAAAATAGTTGACTCCCGCTTTAGTTTATAGTGTATATCTCATATATATATATATATATATATATATATATATATATATATATATATATATATATATATAGTGTATACATTGTTAAAAGACAAAAATGAATATCACAAAAGCTAAGGTACATGCCCGGGAAATCATTCTCGACTGGTATTTTGAGAGTAAGACTTCAATGTCTACAATTACACTTCTCTCCACGACGTAATGATTTTCCGAAATCGCCAACCCTGAAGGGTAACTTTTGGGGATTAATAGAATAGAAATTTTATTTTTGAAGGATAAATTAAAATGTGTTCCTAATCTATCCCTCTACACTTTTTGACTCACCGTTTTTCAATAGTTCTAACCATAATCATGGGTAGCATTTATTACAATTAAATATCATCTATAATGAACATATATCCTTTCAAAAGCCAATCCGAGCTCACATAGTATAGGCAAAGTTTTGCACGTAAGATTATATTTGTAATAGTGAATCTCACTGGAAATTGCTTCCAGTAATGCCAGACGGGAAATAAGTAAACTCAATTAACTGGTAAGGCTCCCGTCGTCTTCGCTCCCGCATGAGACTTCTCAACATTCTTCTACTTATATTATTGATCCAAAACATTATTTTATAATTTATCTACCGGATAGAATTAAATAATAGTGGTACCCTGAAAATATCATATCGAGTTTAAACGCATATTGTTTTTTGTCATAATGACATTACCATTAACGTTTAATTGTTATTATATTACTATTTGTTTCAATAATATCGAGGTACATTATACAAATTAAATAATAGAAATGCTCTTATAGTTTATATTTCTATTGGAAATATAACAAATAGAATATTTGCCGAAAAACAAATATAAATTATAAAAAGCGAGTTTTTCATTTCAGACTTTCTTATAATCCCCACTCCCCTTTGAACCTAAAATTTTTAATATAGCTTATAATTCATGGAAGAATTAATGACTAATTCCAACACCGAGTTTTTTGCTAAGATCGGTTCAATCGTTAGTGCCCAACAAAATTGTTGGCTTCCGCTTTAAGATTTTAGTGTATATCTCGTTTATACGTTTCTATACGACAAAAGTGAATATAACAAAAGTTCAATCTTAAAATAACAAAATAAACAATCTTTTGTCATGTGCATGTTTGTCGAGAAACAAATAGGAATAACGGGAAATATCACTACTGTTTAATTTCAGGCCTCCCTTACAATCCCCACTCCTGGTCGTCCCTAGGAATGTTGGTATGGCTTATGGAAAATCAAGGCGTCAACACTTAATAAACATTACCGAGATTTATTTAGTTCGGTTGAGTCTTTTGAGCCCAATAAAAATTAAATGACTCCCGCTATAGTTTTTAGTTTATAACTCATTTTACTTTGGGGTTTTAAACGAACAAAAGTGTTATATAACAACAGTTACACAAAAATATCAAACTAAACAACATTTGTTATGTTTCATATCTGCCGAAAAACCAATAGGAAAAACCGAAATATCCGCTATTTTTAATTTCAGGCCTCCCTTATAACCCCCACTTCCTGTTCATCTTAGAGAATATTAATATAGCCTAAAGTCTAAGCTGGGCTAGTAGCAATATACATACCAAGTTTCATAAAATTCGGTTCAGTCGTTTATGCGTGAAAAGGTAACAAACAAACAAACAAACAAACAGACACGAAAGAAACAAAATGCAGTTATGATTTCTATGACATGTGAAACGAAAAGTTATCGTGAAATTTCGCGAAAAAAAATCAATGTACAGACGGAGGTTACGATTGTATTTATATATCTATATATATATATATCTATATTATATATAACTACTACAGTTTCTTACTACTACAGTTGTTATTAGACAGATTTCTCTATTGTAAAACTTCACGTTGGAAATCTGCTTAGTTTACGCAGCCCCTGCGTGACGGACATTTATTTTTTCTACTTTTAACTTGTTTTTTTAATTCGGTTTTATTTCATATTTAGGATAAGGTTGTTTTTGTATTTGTTTAATAATTTAAATAATGTTGATTGCATGATTTTCATGTGGTTTTGTTTATGCCAACAGGCATAAAAGATGGAGCTGTTGCTCTAAAAGAGCACTTTCTCTCAATAAGAAAAATCTGCTAAAAAAAGAAGAAACATATGTAGCCCATTTCACGATCTCGTGCGCGAATTTCTGGTCTCTTCTGCCTAGGCTCGTGATGTTTAATTTGTTTTCCAGCATTCTTCATTTAACTGTGTTTGCCACCTGAATCACAGGAAGTGATGCTTTTATTAATATTCGAAATTTTTAAATCTTCGGCTCAAAAACCCATGAAACGCCAAGGCATGCTTTTGGTGGGTCTCAGCATGACCCTTTCCCACTGTGGTGGCAAAACAAACTGATTCTTAATTCAAGGATCAACTCAATTCCCTTGCTATACCGAGTGAGCACCAAGGGAGAGGAGGAATGTCCGTCCTGGGAGGCTGGTAAGCTCACTGCTAAATACATTTTAGAGTGAGATCCTGGGTTTTGTACTAGAAGCCTCTAGCATATAAAGCCAGTGCAACCACACGCAAATCAGAACATGCAATTTCCCATGGTAAAAGTAAAAAAACTAGACAACATGAAAAATCACGACGGAGATATAGAACTAATACGCCACAATATAACACAATTAAAAACCAGACTGACTTTCATTCACTTCAAATGGGTCAAGGCACATGCAGGAATTATGGGCAATGGAATAGTCGACATCCACGTCAAAAGTGTTTCTAAATGTAGCTAAGAGGTAATTTACAATAAAATTACTCCAACTGTGTTAAAATCTTTACTAAGAGAAAAAAGTATTAATTTGTGGCAACAGAGATGGAATCAAACAGATTAAGGATTACATCTAGAATTACATATCCCTGTTTTAAACACCAATATCTCACTATCCCAACATACGTTTTATCTAACAAAAATACTAACTGGACACGGAAATACAAACTATTACTTACACAGATTCAAACTTACTTACTCAAATACTTGTAAATGCGACAGTTACACTGAACAGACATTCACCCACCTGATTTATGAATTTAGGCCGATTCAAGACAGTTAAAGACTCATATTCCCGCATGGCCTATCGGCCCCGATATTTTATTTTCAATACACCTAAATTCATTATTATTTATTTATTAACGTCCACTTTTTGCAACTTAGGCTAATCGGGACGGGTTATCTACAGGTTACCACCCTTTTCTAGCCAGGGTGGGAATATTTATTAAAAGCAATAGTCTAAAAGAACTACCAGATGATCAATTGATACACTCATGACTTTGGAGAAGGAAGTCACCAATTCTACAATAGAAGGCGCCGTAATCACAAATAGTGGCCAAGAAATTTAATCATTAGTTGAGCAATATTTAAAAGTGTATTTTAGAAATTCAGTCAACAGGGAAACTTGGTGTAGGCGGAAATGATCTTCTTTTGTAGATTAATAAGCTGCTTATTGAAGGATTAGTTTAATATTACTGAGTTCATTACCAATATAAGACTATTGACGGATAAAGGCTAATTGGATTAAGTAATTCTTCGGTAACACTGTTATCATATTTTACAAGCAGTGTATTAATCTTGATTTTAAGAAATTCTCTTGAAATTCGGAGCTGCTTTAGTCGGATTAAATACGGCTAATGAATTAGTTTTGGAAAATACAAGAAAATAATACTGAAACATTTTTTTAAAAAATATAATGATTTTATATTAAAAATCATATTATAAAATATAAGAACTTTAAATTAACAAAATGTTGCTATAAATCGAGTAAATGTTATATAAAATAATTTTAATTTTTGAATTTTAATTCTGTAAACTGCCATCTGAAATTTCGGAACTTGTTTTTAAAACAATTAGCCGTAGCACTCAACATTACGTCACTGCTAAAATAGAATTAATGCTCTTATTAACGTTCACTATTTGTAAACACTTCATACATATCTTCCACCTTGATGTTATCAGGGTATTAAAATATCCCTTGATTTAAATTATTTTTAGTTTTGGCAATATTAAATTCAGGGTATTCAGTAATTCGTGCACAAGTTATTCTTGATTGTAGTATTTAATCTGATCCAACTATCCCACATCTGATGTTCCACCACCCCCCCCCCCACCATTCCCTCTCCATCTCAGTAGGTCATATACTAAAGTAGCTAAGTCAAATTCCAATCACAAACTAACAGCTATCGTTGAAATTAATTTATTCTCAGGGAATAGATGCATAGCACGATATATAGAAAAACCTTTTCGCCATGTGTCCACGGTGAATGAACAATTTTAACAAGAAAGATAGAAAGTTATCCATCCATGGGACTTCGTAAATAACGCCCACAACATACTCCTAATTCGTTTAATAAACCTACAGGCAACTCTAGGATCCAAAAACCTCATCAACTCATCTAATACATACTTCTTCAGTGAAGTTACACTAAGTGGGAAATATTTTGAACTGATAGAGTTATATTAACGTTTTAGCGTGTGGGCTTATGTGATTCTGGGAGTTCATTCTTAATGTGAAAGTATTGAAACAGAACATTTTATTCTAATGGGTTATTTTTTAGAGAAAATTATTTAGCAGAGCATTTGCACCTAGTTTACACAAAGTTCCAATTAATGGGATTTATCTAATCTATTTTGACCGGCTGTCAAAGGAAGTCGAGGAGCCTCACACCATTATTTTATTTTATTAAGAATATTACAGTCTGCATTTAAATGCATTATGCAATGTGATATGCACAATACAATCGCCCTCCATCACTCTCCTCTGAAGCTACACTCCTTCACCACAATGAGGGGAGCAGCCACACCTTGCCTGACAAGAAAGTCAAGAGCTAAGGAGGAATGGCACTTGATAAGGAAATAGCCACTGCTATCACTTCACTTTACACTTCTATAGGAGATCTCTGGGTCATTGTCTCGTGAGGCGCCGTGGAGGGTAATATGGATGAGTGGTACTGGAAAGGGCTAGGACTTCTGGACTAGGAGGCACAATGAAATAATTTGAAAACCCCGTTTGGACACACAAACCAGTCTTCCAAAATCAACACCAATTGTGGCCGTTTCACCACTTTAATATTAATGCCTGATCCTCGACTACAAACAGAATGAAAACGTTTAGTAAAAGAGAGAGAGAGAGAGAGAGAGAGAGAGAGAGAGAGAGAGAGAGAGAGAGAGAGAGAGAGAGAGAGAGGTGATAGCGTTAATCAATATATAAAAATTGATTTAGACTCCGATTACTCAATATTTAGTTTACCGTCAATCAGTGTATTATATTTAACTATAGGGGGCTCAGGTTAGCCATGCGAGTTAAAGCTTTGACCTTATCTCACATGGTAAACCTAGAGTGGCGAGTTCGATTCTTGCCAGGGCAAAGGAAATTATTTAGTGACGAAATTCATTAAATAACGTCCTAAAATCCCACCCTGGCTAGAAAAGGGTGGTAACCTGTAGATAACCCGTCCCAATTAGCCTGAGTTGCAAAAAGTGGACGTTAATAAATAATAATAATATTTAACTATAGCCAGCGATACAAAAGAGGATGGCTTGGAATAAAGTGATATGTTATTTTATTTTTGATTCTAGTATATTATTATTATTAGTATTATGCATAATATAAATAGCCATAGTAGTGAAATTCATTTTACTTTTATCCTTGTAACCTAATGATAACTATGAACGTATTCTTAAAGAATAATACATTATTTTTAGTTCAGTGTAGATAGGCACAATATTAATCGAATAACATATATCATTATTTATAAAATTACTGCATTCGAAATGATTTTTCAAAGTTTGTAGCTCAAAACACGGCTTTAGTTGTAACACCAAAAATATTCACTCAGCAGGTCATTTTTTACAAGAAGCTATAGACATTAAATTTTGGCCACCAAAGCCGAGTAACCTACAAGTGAACTCTAACATCCTCTCTGTTGCCACATTTGTTTTTAGACTAAGTTAAAATGAGCAATATGTTCTGACAGTATATACTGTTGTCAAAATAATAAAAAGTCCCTCACGCAGGGGCTGCGTAAACTAAGCAGATTTCCCTCGTATAGTTCAGTAATAGATAAATCTACATACTGGTAACACAACACCACCGAGAATAAACACAAACGGTAATAAGAAATTTTTCATCCAATTTCAATAAACTGCCGACAGGAAGCGATAGGTTAGAAATGTAAACAAACGGGTCTGCCCGCCTCACACCGGAAAGAAAAACAATTACTGAATATATCAGGAAATAAAATATTAATTTTATTGAGAACTATTTACTATATCTAGTACTGTAATTAATAATAAGTCAGAATAATTGTTATCTCCATCAATCAAATTTTAGCAGTCCAAAACCTTAAGACGGGAGGGGGGGGGGGGTAACAAGGACATATTTGCATGAATCTCGTATAATAAAGGCCTCTTGAATACAATATTTGGTATGTTAATGTGATTTATTATGTAGTAGACTATTGTTAATGTAACATGAGTAGAAGTGGCGGTTTGCTGATAGCTGAAATCTGAAAAATGCAAATATCTCGATTAATATTCAAGATAGTGAACAAATGTATAGGTATAACAATATTTTTAGTAAATTTAATTTTCAATAGGATTGGTTTTATACAATTTTTCGATACAACCTATGGTAAAGGAGATATTAGAATTTTCGAAAATTCTCCCCTCTAACCCCCCCCGTCCCCCTGCCCCGATTTCAGCCGTTAACGAACATGATCTTTCTTTTTATATAAAACGACTAAATATCGATCTTGGTAACGATTAAACAATAATTGCGACCACTAGAGCGGTAACAGACAAATATATATATATATAGATATATATATATATATATATATATATATATGTGCTGATGTTTTCGACCAGGTTGTATTTATATATGGTATGTTATTCTTTTCGGAGTTTTGGTCAATGTTGGTGAAATAAATCTTAGTTTATGCCGATATTTCGAGAATCATTATTTTCTCTTCTTCAGGGCTGTCAAATTGCATGTACTAATTTATAATATTGCACATTGTTATTACACTTTATTGTAAAAGGGTGTTTTTTTTCTTATTATTACTTACCAAGACTAAATATACCTATAAACTATTATACATTGTTATTGCACTATGACTAGGGTTATAGTAACCTTCCTTGTTTTGTTTACATAGCAGGGTCACAGCCTTTTGTATGTTTTATATATTTATAGTATGGTGTCTTTGTTTGTTAAACTATATTATAATTGTTGTACTGTAGTTGTTATATTATTTTACAATAGTTATTGCTAGGTACTATTACAATTATTGCTATGTTTTATTAAATCTATGTTATTGGCACTTACCACTATGTTATTGCAACTTATATTATTTTACAATAGTTATTGCTATGTACTATTGCAATCATTGTCATGTTATTTTAAATTATAATTATTGTTGTGTTATGTTAAAGTCCCTTAAGGGGAATCTGCTAAAAGTAAATAAACATAGTCGGAAGGGTCTCCATTACACCATGATGATAATATATGGCATTCTGTTTCTTGGAAGCTCTTAATATACTCAACAGGTCTGGATTTATGGCCACGACATCAAATGATTGACTTTGTTGGCAAGTCGCCGGAGTCCTCACTTGATTTCAGCTTCTGAATATAAAACTGGACGGCATTGGTTTAAATCTCTGCCAAGTCAAAAACATTTTCCTTCAAATAAGAATTATTTATTTATGCAAAATGGATCAAATTGCATTATTACTATCTAAAGAATATTAGCTGATTTCTCTTAAGGGAAATCATCTATTTAGGTCGTACTCATGACACGATTTTCGAAAAATGTCTTCAAATTTCTATGAATCCTACCCAGGAGATGGCGAAAAGTCCGTCACGAAGTTTTTTCCCATGTGAAGTTTTAAAATAGATAAATCTGCATACAGACAACACTCAACGCCACTGTTAATAAATACAAACTGTAATGAGAAATCTTTCAGTCAATTTTAGTGACATCTCATTGAATAAATGCACAAAATGTTCTGTTGATCACCCCTTAAGGCCTTAAGTTCTTTGACTACTAAAATTTCAGTGATTGAGAGAAAAATGATTCTGATTCATTATAAATTACAGTGCTAGATGTAGTCAATATTTTTCAATAAAATTAATATGTTATATTCAGATACATTTCAGTAAATGTTTTTCTTGCCGAATGATATATTGTTTATTATTCAATTGTTTTAACTAACACATGTTATTTAACCAAACCTCATTTAGTGTAGAGTGTGATTTTGTACAGTTAACATGTGACTAATTTTTGTCTAATAAAACCTAGTCCACAGGTTATCTATAGTTAAATTATTTCACCGGTGAAGAATATTTCTATCTAAAAATAAACGGTTATGAGAAATCTTTCAATTAATTTTAATATCTTCCCAACGGAAAATGTCTGGATTGTAAACGAATTGTACTGCCAAATTACAAAACAGATAGATAGAAATATTCTTCACCGGCAAGAAAAACATTTACTGAAATATATCTGAATATAACACATAAATTTTGTTGAAAAATATTTACTAGATCTAGTACTGTGATTTATGATGAATCAGAATCATTTTTCTCTTAATCTCTCAAATTTTAGTAGTCAAAGAACTAGACATGCATGTATTCGTTGGGAGGTTATTAAAATTGACTGAAATATTTCTCATTACCGTTTGTATTTATTCACTTAATATTTACAGTGGTGCTGAGTGTTGTTACGAGTATCTGTATGCAGATTTATCTATTTTAAAACTTCATGTTGGGAATTTGCTTAGTTTACGCAGCATGATTTAGTTTTAACCGCAATTACCAACAAATCATAATATTACTACAAGTCGATATCACAATAAAAATTAGAGGGAAGAATATAAAATGCTGATTCCATATTGGTAGTTCAATTATTTAAAGATCCAAAAAACATTGGGCGAGATTCATTGTTGTGAGTACTAACAAATGTTTTCGGTCATTCAGTAAAAAAAGTATTGAGAATTGAACGAAATTAACAACATTTGGAGTAAAATAGAAATCTCTGTAAAAAAAAAAAATTCAGGATTGAACAGTAGCACCCAGCTGACAGGTTTATGGGAGCGACATTTTTTATGAGGTGGAGAGCCATTTCTAGCGATCCCCATCAACACGGTTTTACGACCGTTCGGTTAGGAAATTAAATTTAACTGGGTTGTTTTGTGCCAGGGTCGCCCGGGACAAATCTCACCCAATCCAGACTATTAGTGTTGTCTAGATGTTGCCAATTTGAATCAAAACTAATCCAATTTGCGAACCCTTATTCCTCTTTCTGTTTCATTACTCAAACTCTTATCGAATTGCTTTAAAGGTTTTCTCTTGTAAGTCTACATTAGCATTTACAAAACTTAAATCAGTTGTATATTTTTGAGCTCATATGAAGAACATTGAGCAGTAGAAATATGCATCAAACACTATAATTTAAATACAAGATATTCTGCAAGGGCTTTCATAATGGCCTCCTGAATGTTCCAACCAAAGATACCACCATACCGCATGAAATCGTTCAGTGAACGAATCCTACTGCATTTAACACCTTAATATTTAAAAGAATATTCGGCTAAAGTGCAGTTTAGTCCCCCCCCCTACGCCGCCATCTTGTTTCGTTATATCCCCGCCCTAGCTTAAAACCACGGATGGCGTATTTTGGAAATTTTAAAGTGTTAAAAAATATAAAGTTAGAACAACAAAACCCCCACACTCGGTTTTAACCACCGGTGGCGTATTTTGGAAATTTTAAAGTGTTAAAAAAGATAGGTAGAATAACAAAATGGCAGCGTGCCGTCATCGTGCGCCACCAAGGGGGGGGGGACTAAAATACACTTTCACCGAATATTCTCTAATACTAACGTAGCACTCATGACTCATGATATAATAATATTAGTTTATTGAAAATCATGGTCAAATGCCAAAGATGGTCCTTTTTTAGGAAGTGTTATTTTAGTGTTTAGAAGCTGTTCCCTATAAATAAATAAAATCTTGACTCCAAATAATAAAGATTATTGTATTTTCATAAATAATAAATGAGAAAAATTATAACAAAAGTTTAAAATTATGAACACCGAAACATGTAAAAGAATTACGGTTCGTCAAGGTTGGAGTGTAAAGTGAGAGGTTAATGTGAGGCTATCCTGCTGGCCGAGTTGGAGCAGAAAACAAAAGCTTGGAAGGATGCTTTCTTGCTGGCCGGAATCTATGTAAAATATAATTGTTTTTAATCACGATACCAACTCTTGTTTTTAAACTTCTTTTGGTCAATCCTGCTCGGCTGTTGTAGTTTGCAGAGGTAATCGGCTAAAAACAACAAACACCAGTCTTCTCTTGCAGGACACTAGCAACTGACTGTCTAAATTTTGTTTTATAAGCGTTAGGTTAAGTTGTAACCAGGGGCAACGCGACACAGCTGCTACACCCCTGTTCAGTAGATAACAGGAATAAGATCAGCTCAGATTTATATACATACAAGCTAAGATATCCGGTTTCGCTCAGGAAATTAATTGGATGCGGAACGATAATGGTACTTTTATTTACGAAGCTTTGCTATGGACAATATTTTTACATTTCCCCGTCTCAGTGTTTAGGGGTTTATATCTGAATATCTAGTAATTAAAGTGAAATTTTCAGCCTTGAAGTCTAAAGGGAAAAGAAATTCTGATCAACCAATCCGTTGGCACTGTTCAATATATCGTGGAAAGAATTGATCATAGTCATGAATAGCATTCATCATCATTAAGTACCATTACTGAGGTAGCTTTGCTTGGAAAATATTTTGAATGAACGCTAAGTGTGAAATTTATTCATTTTTTGTTTTCATTTGAGTTTTGTTTTGTTTTTTAAGCTTTATTTTAGAGCAACATCGCCAAAGCTGGGAAGCTCAAATAAATAAATAAATTATTCAAGGCAATAGTAAGTCTTTTCTAATTATACCTCCTGCATGCTTATTTACTTCTATTAAGTTTTATAGCTTCCTGGAAACATGGACAATCGATGTGCCATAGCCGTGTTGTCTAGATGTTGCCCATTTTAATGAACACTAATCCAATTTGCTAACCCTTATTCCTCTTTCTGTTTCATTACTCAAAGTCTTATCGAATTGCGTTAAAGGCTTTCTCTTATAAGTCTACATAAGCATATACAGTCACATTTTTAGCAGATTTCCCTTAGGGAAAACAGCTATTTCTAATTAGCGCTCAATCAAAAGCAACACCAGCAAATCAGTAGGCCGAAATCAAGAACTACAGCTACATTTTAATAATTACTAAAATATATATATATATATATATATATATATATATATATATATATTCTACTTTAAAAATTACGAAAAACTTTTCGGACCGGCGTTGTTCTCAAATATCCTGGATTTGTTTATAATATTAATTGTTTATAAAAGTCTGTTAATTCAATAATCAAATTGTTCATTGTGTGTGTGATAGAGAAAGTGGGAGCATATGATTGTGAATGTTCCAGATATTAGAAAATTTAATCTGTTCAATTTATTTATGTACATACTAATTTTTATTTATCTGATTTTATTCTTAATTTTAACCATTGAAGGCATATAATTGTTTTCGTAATTTTATTAGTTCTTATAGTTTTTAATTATCTAGTTTCATTACAAAATATTTTTTTTTTGTATTTAATGTTTCGTTTTTGTTTTTGAATATTTTTTTTATTTATTGTGTTTTGTTTTTTGGTTGCGTTCTTAGTTTGTTCTGTTCTAATTGTATTGCTTAATTTTTTCTGTTACTGTTTTCATTTTTTTGACGAGCAATATCGCCTCGCAGAAAACGCTCCACAATAAATAAATAAAATTGAATGGACACCTGCACTTATCTGTACAAGATTAATTCACTCGTTCTAATATCCTTGTCATAATGAAATAAACAACTCTATGAAAACAGGATGAGGTCGTCAAAAATATTTTCATGGAATGTTCATCCGTGGAAATTCATATATATATATATATATATATATATATATATATACATATATATATATATTTGGATTTCATTGTAAGCTTTAGATATTTATAGCCCCAACTAAGAATTTGGAATCAGGTTTATAGGTAGTAGGAGATCAACTCATGGGACTTGGAATGAAACCCCAAAAGTCGAAGACCAGGTATGACTGATATGTTATCAAAAGAAATAGAGGATATTTAGCTAACTGAAGAATTCGGCAACATGATTAGGAAAGTGTACCGGGAATGTTAAAACGACGAATGTTGAGAAGCCCAGAAAAGAAGGGAGAAGAAAAGCAGACTCCATCAAAAAAAACCTCAAACTGTAGAGCGGAAGAAATAGACATATGAAGGAATATAATTAAATACACTGAATAGGAAGAAAGAAGAAAATGGCGTTATTTCCGAGCTAAGGAAACAGAAGAAATGTTCATGGAAGAAAAAGATCTTCGCCAGCAATTATGTTGGCTTCTTCCTTCCAAGCTTTATTGTATTTCTAACTGTATACAATCATTCTTTTTTAATGGTTATTTTTATATCTGGTAATAAAGCATGTTCTCCTTCTTACACGTGTATCCCATTTTTTTTCTTTGTTCAGAGTTCATTCCCATTTTCGGGTGATTTCCTCATTGTGGCAACATATTATATTCACTGGGTCTGCACAATCAAAAGTCCGTCACGCGGGAGCTGCGTAAACTAAACAGATTTCCCAAGTCAAATTTTACAATAGAGACATTTCACGAGAGCCGAACAGTTACGGAAACGGACGAACTAGCTTTCGGCGGAAACTCACGACTAGAACCAAAATTAGACGATCTCATCTCGTCCGTTATCCGCACGCACTTAATAAAAGTGCAAATATCTCGGTTAGTAACGGAGATATTTCGAATTTTTGAAACCCCCTCTCTCCCAGTGGTCCGATTTCAGACATTAACGAACTTGGTCTTTATTTTTGCATGAAACGTTTAAATATCGAGTTTGGCAACGATCAAGCGAACATTGCGACCGCTAGAGCGTTAACAAACAAATATATATATAATTTTGAACGGACCTCATTTTCGTCAATTCCTGGGTAGGATCGATGGACATTTGAAGAAAAGTTTTAAAAATCGCGTCATGAGTACTAACTCAGTAGCTGATTGCACTTAAGGGAAATAATTATTAAAATTATTTAAATGCTCTGACAGAGTGTTGGGAGGTATTATATTATTAAGATATTATATGAACATATAGCATGAACTATGTACATAGCATAAAAGGTCAGATCAATGTTCATAGTTTCAGCCCTTTAGAGAGATAATTGACCATTTGACACAAGGAACCAAGGATAATGAAAAATTAATTACTTCATGTTTTACGAAAGCTTACTTACTACCTAGTTACGTTAACTAACTTCTGTATTCAAAACTGTCACCACATCACATTAAAAATAAGGCAATATGCCTCAAAACGTCTTATTACAAACTTGCACGTCTTGTTTACGTAGGTCTTCATAGGCTTCCAATTTTTTATCGATACCTATCTCCATATTTCGATATAGAATTTCGATGGATCTGTTAAGTCGATCCATATATAACTAAAGATAAAGTGCAAAAATGGCAGGAACAGAAGAAATAATGGATTATAGAGGAAGTAAAAAGGTTTTTCAGTTCGAAAGATATAGAGAATAGAGATGACACCAGCAGGATCTCATTCCAACATGTGAAAAAGCTGCTTCGTTTACGAAGTCTGTGCGGGACGAACTCTTTTTTTTGTACATTTCGGCCTTCCACCTTTCAGTGTTACAGGTGAACGTTCTAGAGTCTACTCTAGGGTCAATGTCTTCAGCTAGTGTGTCTGTAACGTTTCTCTGGAAACAGCTGTTTCACAAATCCTTGATTTTTTTGCGACAGATTATTCATCATGACTCTGAAAAGAATGTACACATTTAATAAATAAACCTACGATATATACTGAACTATAATTTAAATCGATCAGCAACGACAATGCTTACGAACACTTTAGTATCCTCATTACTTGTTTATTGGCAGTTAAGTGTATTTTATGGTAAGGACCTGTCTAGATTAATAGCAGATCCTAATAACATAATTCTGGGACTAGTAGCAGATCAATAATCCACCACCATCGTAGTAGTTGGACTCAAGTGACAATAAATTAATTTTGAAATAGTGTGTATACAACTACAATTGTTCTAATATTAAAGTGATCGAGCATACAGTTTTAGTGATGACCCCGAATCTAAAATGTATACTAATTCAAATTAGGGCTCGATGAATTTATTTCATGCGCCGATATGTATTAGGCTTTATTTATTAGACCAGTTCCCAACAAACACTATTCACTATAACTGGGTCAGCCAAATCAAGAAGCTGTTTGTTAAACTGAATTTCTTCAATATTTAGCTAAACCTATATGTCGCTACTGCCACAGAACTCTGATAGTAAAACACATACTAACTCACCATATAGAATATTTACAAAATAAATTATTGAAATTAATTAATTGCAGCTAAATCAACATGGGGACTCCAATCAGGAGCATTAAGTGTAATTTGCAAAGGTTCTATTTTACCGGCATTAACTTATGCTATACAAATATGGAAAACGGGCTTAAATAAGAAATATAATGTTAAAAAGCTCGAGAGGGTTCAAAGGCTCATTGGAATTAAAATAATAAAAGGATATCGCACTATTTCATTTGAAGCTACTTGTGTCTTGTCCAATTTGGTACCTATTACTATAATAGCGGAAGAATATACTGACAAATATAACATAATAAAACTACACCAAACTACTAATAAAATAACAGCAGAAGAAGTAGAATACCCGGTACCTTACATGAATTGGACACATCCTGGATTAACACCCGGCATTGTAATTATTACTGAAAATACAAATCACTCATACCAGTATATAATTTACACAGACGGTAGCAAAGATGGACAGGACACAGGCACTGCCTTTATCATTTTTGTAGGAAATAAAACTGATGATGTTATAAAATGTAAAAAATTTAAATTAGGCAACCATTGTTCTAATAACCAGGCAGAAATTATTGCCGTCTTACAGGCTCTAAAATATGTAAATGAAATGGTCTTGCCACCAAACACTTACATTCTACTATACACGGACAGACAACATGAAAAACCACGACGAACATATACAACAAATACGCCATAATATAACACAATTAAAAAACAGACGGACTGGCATTCACTTTAAATGGGTCGAGGCACACGCAGGAATTATGGGCAATGAAATAGTCGATATCCACGCCAAAAGTGTCTCTAAAAGCAGTGAAGAGGTAATTTACAATAAAATTACTCCAACTGTGTTAAAATCTTTACTGAGAGAAAAAAAGTAGTAATTTGTGGCAACAGAGATGGAATCAAACAGATAAAGGATTACATCTAAAATTATATATCCCTACTTAAAAAACCAATATCCCACTATCCCAACATACATTGTATCTCACACAAATACTAACTGGACACGGAAATACAATATCCTTAAGATGAGAGAGGAAAAAATAATATAAAATTAATATTATTTAATTTTTATTGGTTAATTATAATTATTTAATTGTATAATTTAATGTTTTTTGTTTATTTTATCAAGTTTAATTTTGATAATCTTATTTACATTTATTATGTATATATATGGTATTATATAAAGAAGTTAACATTTTGACAAAATGCGCATATAATGCAAATATGCATGGGATGTGCAGAAAAATAAAATCCCTCCACATAGAGTTGCTATGTAGAGGAAATAAATGAAAAAAAAAAAATAACTGACTGCAAACAAGTAAAAACGTACCCATGGTCCACAAATATATGCGAGCTACTAGCCGACAGTAGCTAATCTATAGAAGGTGTTTTTAAGTATTTAAGAAAAAATGGATTATTTGATCAAATATAAAAGCTATTAGTTATTATGGAATCTAATCCACTGTTATTCGAGGTATATAAATTTTGACTTCTTATAACTTCCAATTTGTCTTTATAGTTTTTGTTTTACTTTTTTTTTCTATTTTCATTTTTGTTCCTAGTGCTGTAAATATACTAACAATTTATATTTAATTTATTTCACTCTATTTATTTTGTACATTCGTAAAATTATATTCTAACATGTTAAAAGATGAATCGCCATTGTAACGGCATCTCAAATAAATAATATATAAAAAATGAACAAGAATCCACATGCTATCAGCTCTAGTATATCATCAATTATTGCTGATTACAGAGACAAACTATTGAATGATGATTCTAATAGAAAACCTGTAACAAATTATAGCAGTTTATACAATCATAATAATATGACAGTAGCAACCACTCAAAAATATATTGCCATAAATCTGCCATTTCCAACATTCAAAGCTATATTTCAGCTAAGGACATCGAATAATTGCACATTAAAATTTACTATTACAAACATAGTATATTCCATTGACTCTAAAATTAAGTGCTTAAAATGTAATTTGGACAATTTCGAAAATATTCATCATTTAATTTATATTCTACTGTACATAGCCAAATGAGAGCCAAATAATTTTATTCTATCTCTAAGGAAAACCAAGAAAGTGATTTTCCCAAAGCACTAACCAGCAACAACAAACAGTAATTAACAATGTCATATGTGTACGTATCTAATAAAATGTCGTTCATTTGTTGTTAATGAATAATTGTGCATTGCATTTTATTTTTATTTATAATGTATTTTATAAATGCTGTGTGCTTTTCTTTTTTTGCCACTTATATATAAAATATCATATTGATTTTGGAAGTGATAGCATTTTATTAGAAATAATTTTGAATGCGGAAGGGTTTCTATTTAATTAATTATTGTATTTCGTTTTATTTATTTGTTTTAATAGTTGCAATACTTTGCTTTGTATTAGGTGATTTAATTATTGTTTTATGGAAGTGTTTTTATTTATGAGTGTATATATGTATTCATTTATTATTACTACTATTTATTTATTTATTTTCAAACTAACCTTACAATTAACAAATATTATGTGAGCTGACCCCCTTTGCTAAGGAGAAATCCAGTTAAGCAAATAAAGTATATATCTATCTACAGTTATATCTGAGTTTTATGCTCCAAGATGATACCACAATTCATCAAAATTTTCGTACAACTGCACCTGCCCATGAACTCTATAAAAATGCAATATTCTATCAGCCATGAAACCCATAATATAAAATGTTTTCAAAATGTATATAACTTTCGTAAGCCACGAAAATAGGTATGGATGATGGGGAGGTATGAGGTGAGGGAAAAAATTAAAAAACTAATCTGAGCCATTTAGAGAATTCCTCTTTTAAAATTAATATATTATTTTTCCTATTGTCAATGTGTCAAGAACTTTCAGGAAGACAATGCAAGCTGTCAAACTGCAGAGCAAATGGAATATAAAAGGCAAATCTTTTGTATGGCGTACCTAATATATCAATTGACTTTAAGAAGAGTATATTTTGGTAGTAGTGCCATGTCGAATGAACAAAAACCAGTATCACAAAAAAATATTGATTGGTACAACAGGTAGGTGTAAGAAGTTCTCTTAAGAAGGATTAATATAAGAATCAGATCTCTGTTGAAAACTCTCCCCTTTAAGTGGCATATAACTGAGTCAAGTAAATCACTATGGTACATATTTTGTTCCGACTCCAAAACTATGTGAAATTTATTTCACGGTTCAAACATTGAGAAAGTTTTGTCTCGTATAAATTTTTAATGAATTTAAGGCAATGAGGCAATCGTGTAGACGACATTCTACATACCAGTCCGCATACCA
This sequence comes from Riptortus pedestris, assembly GCA_019009955.1. Classification (NCBI taxonomy): domain Eukaryota; kingdom Metazoa; phylum Arthropoda; class Insecta; order Hemiptera; family Alydidae; genus Riptortus; species Riptortus pedestris. The sequence goes on from CM032228.1 coordinate 27,613,965, forward strand.
GGACGTCATCACTGAGTGCCATCTTTCTGACTAGTTATGAAACAGCTGATCTCTCAGGGATTTTGTAATACGAATTTCTAAAAGTATTGCTATTTTTTCACAGAAGTGAGTTAAAAGTTTGTTAGTCTGTCAGTAGGGGTGTGGTAAGGGCGGAACACTGTACAGTACCTGCTCCAGAACTGGTTGTCAGTTCCAGGAATAATGAACAAATAATGAGGAGATGTGGGAGTTGTAAAGGGAGCGTTGTATTGATCAAGCTATGAGAGGGATCTAGGAGTGAGTGACAGACTAGGAGGCAGGTAGAATAGGACTGGACTGCTATCGAATGGAAGAGGCTGGAGCCTGGAGCAGCTCTGATACTGGATTAGACGTCAGCCCCAGCTCTTGTCTTCCAGGCATTGTAGTTCTCCAGCCCCCTTCATATTCCCTCTCTCTCAATGCTCCTTCAGCTTCTAGCCCTCTCAGCTGGTCAAATTAACTACCTCTGTGCTTAATATTAAATTTACATGCCCTAAGGGGAGTGGGTTATTGGCACAACTGAATGTAGTGCACGAGGGAACTTAATAATACGAGAGTTGATTGAATATGGAAGCACCTATGGTAGTATTGCTGAGTAAAATGCAGGATTAATTACAGAATAACGAATTAAACACGAAAATATCTGATGGACTTTGAAGATACTTGTTGGTGAAGTAACATCATTAAGGGAAATCAGCTATTGAGGTCGTACTCATGACGCAATTTTCGAAAAATTTCTTTAAATTTCCATCGATCCTATCCAGGAGTTGACGAAAATGCGGTACGTTCAAAACTATACATATATTGTCTGTTATCGCTCTTGCGGTTGCAATTTTTGTTTGATCGTTACCAAACTCGATATTTAAACGTTATATGTAAAAAGACAGATGAACGCCGTTAATGGCTGAAATCAGACCTGTGGGAGGGAAAGAGGTGGTAGAGAAGGGGATTTTCGAAAATTCTCTATCTTCAATATTAACCGAGATATTTGCATTTTTCAGTTTTCAGCCTTCAGCAAACACCCACTTCTACTCAAGTTACATAAAAAATACTTTGTTATATAATAAACCACATTATTCAAAGCTCAAATACCAAATATTGTTTCCCAGAGACCTTTATTATACGTGCAAATATGTTCTTGTGACCCCTCCCACCACCGGTCTTAAATTCTTGAACAATTAATATTTTATATTCTGATATATTTCCGTGATGGTTTTTCTTTCCTCTCAGAAGATGGCACACCTGTCTGTTTCCGTTTCAGGTGCTTCCCGTCTGGAGGTTTCGTTTGTATTTATTCACTTGATGTTGACGGTGCTTTTGTTACCAGTATGTAGATTTATCTATTGTTAAATATCACGAGGGAAATCTGCTTAGTTTACGCAGCCCCTGCGTTACGGATTTTTGTTTCTTTTCCAGTGCATGCTAAGACTCTAGAAGACTACTCACCTATATATCCCCGACTGTATACTCCAATGTGATATAAAGGAAAGGGGGTTCCATTTCCCATTCAAATTGCATTAGCGCTATTTATATCAAGTTCAATATCCAAAATCTATCGATAGAAGTCCCTAGACCATTCAAAATGACTCACCAACTACAAGAAATCCATACTTAGGAACTGTCAGGAGTAAATCGGAATTATATTGGTCTAAGGTAGTTAGTTGCATTCTATATCCATAGAGAATGATTGTAAATTATATAAACCTCTAATTCAGTCGTTTGTCTAAATATAGTATTATTCCGGCCTAAGCCCTTCGTATCTAGGATTATATCTGACGCCTATCATACCTGTATAATATAACGGAATTGTTGTATATACGAACGTCGGCCTGCGGTTCCCCCGTTTCCCCAATCCTGGGAATTATTGCCCCCCTTGCTCAGCTGATGTATACACATATGACAGGCTTGACGTGTAATTAAATTTTAATCCGGAGCGTCAAGAACGGAACAAATACGAGACTGGGGAATGATCCCAAAGGGAATTATCATAATATGAATAGAGTATGGTGTTAATGCCGCAGCCATCTTCATATTATGCAAATATCTAAATTGGTACAATCTCGGAGGTTATTGGCTTACAATCCCTTCCTCCTAATCGCCCTTTGTCTATTTGTTATCCCTATTATTTCTTTGTTTTAATTCATCTTTGTCCTATCTGTGTGCTAAAGCCTTTGCAACATGTTCACAATGTAGGGGATTCCGGAAGGCAAAGACTGCTTAAGGGAGGTGGTTTTGATAGTTTATACATTAATTCGTAGTGTGTGCGCATAGAAAATCTCATTTCATTCTTCTTTTCCATGCGCGCGTGAGTGTGTTAGAAAATCTCGATAGATTATTGGTGATAAGATATTTTCTAGAAGATTTATAATTAGATATAACCGTTATAGTATAGTTAATTATTGTATCCGTTATTTGATTGAAAAAGAATCCATTAATTGATACCTTTCAGAATCTTTGATATTTGAAATGAGCACTTTATTGCTTTGTTTAACGATTGACCAGTAACAAAAAAATGGTAAGGATGCAGCATCGTGTGAAAATAAATGTCAATCACTCGTGAAAACAACTTATTATACCATAATAATTCAATAATAATAATTTTAATATAAAAATATATATGCATTAATATGTATATATCTTATTATATAAAAAGTGTCAAATGTTTTGACAAAATGCACATATAATGCAAATTTGCATGGGATGTGCAGAAAATAAAATCCGTCCACATAGGGTTACAATGTAGAGGAAACACATAAAAAAAAAAAAAAAGAAAAGCTTATTATAGCATAGAGTATGTTGAAGCATTTATACTGAAAGCTTTATAGGCGCAAAAAAGAATTACTTCACTACTCGAATATAGAGATTTTAATTCGACAAATAAAGTACCAACGGTAAACATTAATAGATTACAAATTGTCAAAAATAGGAACAAGAGTAATGAATATTTAAACCTGAAAAGTATCCCCTCGTTTAGTGTAATATACCATAGAGATCTTTAGCTCCTCCCAAGCGAAATTCAAGGGGTTCCTGGTAGTGTTTCGAATGATCACCTTGATGTACAGTGCCTCCGTTAACCAAGGAGGACCTGGAATGAGTTGTTTCCAATCGACTGACGGACCTCATTGTACTGATGGGTCTGTGGACTGTTCACACATTTTAGTAGATTTCCCTTCAGGGAAATCAGCTATTGAGGTCGTACTCATTACGCGATTTTCGAAAAGTTTCTTCAAATGCACATCGATCCTACCTAAAAATAAAGATCAAGTTCGTTAACGGCTGAAATCGAACCACTGGAAGGGGGAGTTTAATGGGGAGGATTTTCGAAAATTCGAAATATCTCCCGTTACTGTACGCCGGATCGAAAATTTGTATCAAACAAATCTTATTACAACTTCATAGATCTATAAATGTTGTTATGTTCATATTTTCATTATCTTTAATATGAAACGAGATATTAGCGTCTTTTTAGTTTTCGGCCTTCAGTAAACCCCCAGTCCTACTACTGTCATATCAACCATAAGCTGCTATATTATGAAGCACTTTATTTGAAACCTAAATAACAAATATTGATCTCATTGAACTTTTACGCCATGAGATAAATGCAAATACGGGACGCCAGTGGGAAATCTGCTCAGATAACGCAGTCCCTGCTTGACGGACTTTTTAGCCTACTTGTGAACGGGTTTTAAAAGAGTCGTAATCGTTTGTAATCCCGAGGTGCTGTTAGACGTATATTCTAGTTAGACTCACGCTAATCCACAAGCTCCCGACTATAGCGCGCACTGGAAGAGAACGCGTGAACTATTGATCTCCTTTGGCGGGGATCTAATCTACACCTATTTTTATGTTCTCTCACTAAGTATAGAAGTAGAAGTACCCACCCCTTAGCCTACAAGGCCACGGCGTCTAAAACTGATTAATTTTGTTTCTAAAAAGTAATGTAGGTATCTCACCTATTTGACTCTTGGCAGAAAGAGAATGGTTCAGTGTTTAATTTGTGATTTAAAACGGTGTTTATATACTTTTTGTGAATATTTATCTTCACTTCTATGCAATCCAATGAATTCGCTTTATTACCTTAATCCATAGAAGAATAAAAATAACTTCAAGTTCAAGAACCAATTAAATTCAATTCATTTTGTTATTTACATTTTATTATATTATTGATATTCCGCATAACTATAAACATTGTTAAACTACAAAATGTCTATTGAAAAAATTTAAATAATAAGTGATGAACAACTATTATTATGTACATATTTACCAATAAACGATCGGGTTCTTAATTTCTGGCCTACCTTAAACAATTACTACACTCCGCCCTAAAAAATATCAGTAATAATTAATGCCTTAGTTGGGAATCGAGAATATCATACTTTTTTTTCTCCTCTTAGTAACCCTATGAGGAATTATTTATTTGAATACATGTTCCATTGCCACATGGCATATTACATGTATGATTATGTTTAAATACATTTTATTTTACAATATATACACGTTAATCAACCATCTAATCAAACATAATATAAAAAAATAAAATAAAATAAGTAAGATATTTATTATCACAAATAAAATTAATAAATGAAATGAAAAAATAAATAAAAACAAAAAAGAAATCAATTAAAGTTAAACTCAACCGATGTTAAATTTGCGAGTCTATGTAAGGTAAATATATTGAATTATGATTCCCATTATCCACAATCAATTTTACATTCTAATGTATTTCTGCTACATCCATATCTATACTTTTGATAAACTTTATAAGTTCTTTATTATATTTATTACATATATAATGAGGTGATTCTGGTCAATTACCTCCTTTAAAATTATGTTCATTATTAAATCTGATCTATTTTGATTAAATGTTGAAGTCATAAAGCATATGTGAAAACGTTTGAGTTGCCCTTGAGTCGAAAGTACATTTGTCATTGTCTTGAATTTTAAATCTTGTTAAATAATGTCCTGTCTGTCCATGTTCCGTTAGAAATTGTGTTCATTTGTGATGGTGACTCTTAATTGTGTTGCAGTTGTTGTGAGTTATATTTGGTATGTATTGATGTAAGCTGTAAAATTTATTACATGTCGTCCATTTTCTGTTCCACTTATGCATTGTGTCGGTACGTATCTTTTTTTAATGTATGAGTGTGGTACGAGAGAGAATTCTGGGATTATTTTTGTATCTTGAGCTGCTTCTTTGCTAAAAGAATATCATACTTAAGTAAAATCAAAGGTGAAAAAACAGGATTCTGAGAAAGGCTACAATTTTAAATATTAATATGTATTAAGGACTTCCTCCCAAAATAAGCTATACAGAGCAAACTGTCTAAGTCTAAGCTAGACATAGATGTCTCCGCTAAACTGATTACGTCACCCTGAATTACAAGGATTGAATCTAACAGATCTCCTAGATGACCAGCTTCAGATCTCACTCAATCATCTATTTCTCAAGCAAAAGAGGCCTATGCAGACATGTCTTGGGATAGAAGTAAATTAGCATTAAATGAAAAGTGCATTAGTAGAAAGGAATTGACTGAACACTGAAAACGAAAGATTCCGGTGCGGAAATGAAACATTTTCCTTTTGACCCCTGTGATTCCAATTGTTGCTTTGGTTTCTTAATATTATTGCCATAAAAAAAATAATTATAATAATAATCATCCCGAACAGAGGTTTTATGTCGTTCAGGAGCTTTAGCAGATTTCCCGTAACGGAAATCTTCTATTGAGGTCGTACTCATGTCGCAATTTTCGAAATTTTTCTTCAAATATCCATCGACCCTACCTAGGAGATGATGAACCTGATATATATACTGTTTTAAACTGTAAATATATTTATGTGTGTGTGTGTATATATATATATATATATATATATATATATATTTCACCGCTCTAGTGGTCGCAATTATTGTTTAATAGTTACCAAACTCGATATTTAGTAGTTTTATGTAAAAAGAAAGATCAAATTCGTAAACGGCTGAAATCGAACAAAGGGGAGAGGGGGTTTAGGGGGGAGGAACTTCGAAAAATCGAAATATCTTTGTTTCTATACGTCGGATATAAAAATTGTATAGGAGCAATCTAATCGAAAATTAAATTTACTGTAAATATTTTTATATACTTGTATTCTCTATCTTGAATATTAACCGAGATATTTGCATTTTTCAGTTTTGAGCCTTCAGCAAACGGGGTTTTGGTTGTTGTAGAAGTGGGGACATCTACTCGTGTTAAATAAACCATACTCTGTTATATAATTGTTTTCCAGAGGCCTTTATAATACGGAGGTCATGCAAATATATTCTAGTGGCCCTCGCCCCCCGTCTTAAATTCTTGGACTTCTAAAATTTGATTGATTGAGATAAAAATTATTCTGTTTCATTATAAATTATACTACTAGATATAGTAAATAGTATTTAATACAATTAATATGTTGTATTCTGGTATGTTTCAGTTATTGTTTTTCTTTTTTTCTTTTCGGCGAGCCGTTGGCTGAACTATTTTTTTACATTTCAGACACTTCCGAAAAGGAGGGGAAAGATGTCCTTTTACCGTTTGTATTTATTCACTTAATACTCACGGTGGTGTTCTGTTAGCAGTATGTAGGTTTATCTATTATTATACTTCACGAGGGAAATCTACTTAGTATACGAAGCCCCTGCGAGATGGACTTTTAATATAAGTAGTTTAGGTTGGCCAAAAATTATTAATTCTTGTATGATTTTGTGATGAAGTTCAATTTGCAACATAAATGAGATGACCTCGATGACCGAAGGGTCAACATTTTGGATAAAGTTCACACCTTTCATCTATTCGTAATTTCGTCAGCACAAATTGAACCGGGCTAGGTACTATAATATTACTAATAACAACGTATTGTGCATATTTGAATTAGTTTATGTGTCGCTGACAATTTTACCAAAAACATATTAATTGGCATGTACAATTTTTAAATAGTTAATACGTTCAATCAATTTCTTGCTTTCAACTTCATGCGTTTTAAAATAGAAACATCGTATAGTTTAGCAAAGAAAATTCTTTAGTGTAACAAATTTTAAATATTTAAATAAGAGAATTTTTTTTTTGAATCGGCTGAGACACAAATCCGCCGTTGGTTAAAAATTGGGGTGGAGATTAATTCAGCCGAACTACCTTATTCTTCTAAGTCACCTTCTTGAAATTCTCAATAATCCGCCAAGTCGGTAGTATAGAGGTCTCATTTTTGCTGTCTGGAAATCAGGTTTCAAGTGTTGGCTGTCTAAAACTTATTTTCCCCAAAAAAAAATGAAAAAAAACCTTAAATATTTTATGAATGTGAATGCTGTCATCCCATTTTAAAAAAATTCCGTCACGCAGGGGCTGCGTAAACTAAGCAGATTTCCCACGTTAAGTTTTACAATAGAGAAATCTGCATACTAGTAACAGTAGTAATAAAGAGTCTCTAAACCAATTTCACGAGAGCCAAACAGTTACGGAGACAGTTGAACTAGCTTTCGGAAACTCAGGAATGAAACATCAGCCGATCTCATCTCGTCCGTTATCCCCACACACTTAATAAAAATGCAAATATCTAGGTTAATAATCAAGACAGAGTCAAAAAGGTGTATAACAAAACTTATTGAGAAATACATTTAGAATAAGATTGGTTCCTTACAATTTTTCGATCCGACGTATAGTAACGAAGATATTTCAAAATTCCCCCTCTAAACCCCCCTTCCTCTGTTCCGATTTCAGCCATTAATAAACTTGATTTTTCTATTTACATAAAACGATTAAACACCGAGTTTGGTAACGATTAAACAAAAATTGCGACCGATAGTGTGTTAACAGACACACACACACACACACACATATATATATATAGTTTTACATTTGAAGAAATTTTTCAAAAATCGCGTCATGAGTACGGCCTCAATACCTGATTTCCCTTAAGGTAAATCTGCTAATATAAACTTCTTATCCTGAAAGTAGTAAATCTACAAAACTTCAACAAATTTTGAAATTTAATTCCGTCTGTTTATAGATTCCACCAGTCAATTATATACAAATATGAATTATTAAATTTCGGAAAAAGTTGATACCCTGTTTCTCTTATGTTAATATATATATATATATATATATATATATATATATATATATATATAAATATGTGTGTGTGTGTGTTTTGTGTAGTCAATCACTATATTTGCTTTACATAATGCGTGGAAATAAAATAAGAAATAATTTCACAATGTAGAAAAGTTGATAGCTATCGATGGTAAGGCGTATTTAAGATCCTGTCTTCGGCTAATTTCAGATAATAATTAATTAATGAAGAATCATGAGGAAATCATCAGAATTTTTTTTTCCTCAGGACTTTCGACCTCAAAAAATAACCTTACACGTATAGAGACAATTATAATAATAAAGGTAAAGCGCGGGGTTCAATTTCTTACAAATGCACTGTCCATAGAGCATGTGTTATAAGAAGTTTAAGCAATAATACAAGCTAAAGACTAAATTTTGCCATCGATTTTAAAGACGATTTTAACTGTAACTGCGAAGGAACTGATGAAACGTTCGCTCTGGAAGGTAGTGTAACTTAAACGAGAGTCGCAGGGCGAGTGTGTACATGAGTCAAACACATTTAGGGATAAACTGTCAACACCGAACACATTGTCAACACAAACAACTTATCAATACACATAAGAGACAGTGCCTAGCAGGGCAAATCGTAGCTACCCTTCTGTGTCAGACGGTCTCGATAAATACCGGCTTCGACTCAAACAATTCGGTCTTCAGAATGCTCCTTTACCTGTCAGCCATTCGATTTAGGCCCCCTATATCTGGCCTGACACCACTAAAGTGAGCTTCACCTTACTGCCTGTAGTGCTATGTGCCATGCTTTCTTGCTTTGTCCAACCACTAGTTTTAGCACGTTTTTCTTAAGGGAAATCAGCTATTGAGGTCGTCCTCATGACGCGATTTACAAAAGATTTCTTTAAATGCCCGTCGATCCTACCCAGGAGATGACGATATACGTACACTGACAGGCAAAAAATTTCACCCACTTGATTTTTTCATGTTTTTATCTAATAATATTTCTGCTTTGGATTGGTATATTGTTTTTAATGAATAAATAGGTAATCTTTTTATTTGTTTTCAAATAGGAATGTCAATATAGAGGACTGTAACCTTTAATCTCCAATTCAATGAAATGACTCTAGATTCCAATGTTTACTTTCTATGGAATCAAAATATTTATTCAGTATCATTAGTTCAGTGCCGTTTCTTGCTGCAAATTTCTTAGTCTCCGGCTTTTAATTTTTCAAAATTAAGTTTAAAAATGCCTCTTTAAAGTATGTCAAGGCGTCTTCAAGAAGTAATAAGGGCAAGAGGAGGAAGCACGCGCTACTAAACGATGATCTCATTAATTTTTTCTGGAATATCAATGGTCCCGTTTTTCAATATTTATTTATTTTTTTTCAAAATTTTCTTAGCCAATCACATTTTGATTTTAATTGTAAACACACATTTAATAATTGATAAAATGCTGTTAAAGGTAAAAAAAGATTATAAAATTTAATAAATACAAAGTATTATCTACAAAAGCCATGTATTATATACAAATAAAACTTTTTTTACAAGTGGGTGGAATTTTGTGCCTCTCAGTATATATATATATATATATATATATATATATATATATATATATATGTCTGTTAACGTTTTATGTAAAAAGAAAGATCAAGTTCGTTAATGGCTAAAATCAGAAAAGTGTGAGGGGGGGATTAGAGGAGAGGATTTCAGAAAATTCAAAATATCTCCATTACTCTACATCGGATCTAAAAATTGTACAAAACCAATCTTATATATATATATATATATATATATATATATATATAAATATATATAAAATTTGGAATAGACCTCATTTTTGTTGTCCCCTGGGCAGGATCGATGGACATTTGAAGACATTTTTCGAAAATCCCATCATGAGTACAACCTCAATAGCAGCTAAAAAGACCTTCCAAGTTTTACCCCTCTATGGACCTATTCTACAGTTAGTACGGCACCTTTGTATATGTGTGTGTGTGTGTGTGAATATGCTTAATATATTTAAACACGTATAATTTTACGAGGCCCAGGAGTTTTACGAGCCCCTGCGTGACGAACTTTTAGTAGATTTTTCATTATTTCTTCCATTGTGTGTGTATGTTGACAATTTGATGATTGTTTAATTCATTTCATTTTATTAATTATTAGCTGTCAAATATCACAAAATCATGAATACATATTTTATAATGGTGCTGGTACAACAATTATGATCACATATCACCACCTATTAAAACTCGACACTGATGGCAGACAACAAGAAAGTACGAATTACACTCTCAATACTTGAGTTACCAAAAATGCAAAGTCCAACAATTGCAGAAAATCAAAAGATAAACAAGATTGCTTCTATAACATTTAATGATCCGACTCATAATAATGAAAATATTTTGAATTTTCTAATTCTCCCCCCTCTCTAAACCACCACTATTCCAGGCCCGATTTAAGTCAATAGCAAATATGATCTTGTATTGACTGAAACACGCCCACACACGCACACACACACACAAGGCTTGCCTTGTTTAATCGTTACCAAACTCGATATTTAGTCGTATTATGTAAAAAGAAAGATCAAGTTCGTTAACGGCTGAAACCGGAAAAGGTCCTACCTACCCACACTCTGTCAAAGCATTTAAATAATTTTATGTCTCAGCGATCTATGGTGTTTCAACAGATTTCCCTTAAGAAAAATCCGCTATTGGAGGCCGTACTCATGACCTGATTTTCAAAAATGTTCTTCAAATATCCATCGATCCTACCCAGGAGATGAAGAAAATGAGGTCCGTTCAAAATTATATCTACCTATATATATGTCACTGTAAAACCCCGAAGTGAGGTAAATGTCAGGACTAACCGGTAAATCCTAGGATTCACCAAGAGCGCTGGTAAAAGTCCGAAATCTAGATGAAATTTGAGATTTTACCGCTTGGCAGATGGTAAAATCCCCGGATTTACCGTCTGGCTTGGTAAATGCTCGAAAAAATAAATGTGAGATTTTGCACTTTTATCAATGTTGTTTGGTAAATGTGCGTATTTCCCAAGGCTCATTAGTAAATGTCCAGTGAAGAGGAATGGGGACAGGGATACTCCCCCCTACCGCGGATGAGCAGGAGAATCTCATGTCTCCTGACGAAGTGCCCGACGAAGAGATAAGCCTTCGCACCGCAGTTCGTCAACAATCATTGGTTGGTGGCCAGGGTTTCAAAAAATGCAACCTGCTTAAAAAAATGTTCAAATGAGAAATGTCTGTGCAAGTTAGCAAATATTAAGTGTAATTCAAAGTGCCACAAATCTCTCCCATGCTGTAACAAATAATAATAAAACTTATTCTAAAATTTTCATTTCAAATAACCCTTATTCCAACGTTTATTGAATTTTAATTAACTTTTTAACTTCCAAATGTTAGGATTTACCAAAATCTGTTGGTAAAAGGCCGAAAGACGCATCCTGATTGAGATAATTCTAGCTTTTACCGAGCCTCTTGGGAAGTCCCTAGATTTACTGGCTAAAGTCCGATTTGAAAGATAAAATCGGACATTTACCAATGCTTCTGGAAAATCCTAAGATTTACTGGTAAATCTTAGGATTTACCACACTCCGGGGTTTTACAGCAACATATATATATATATATATATATATATACAGAGAGATAGAGAGAGAGAGAGAGAGAGACAGAGACAGACAGAGAGACAGACAGACAGAGACAGACAGACAGAGATTTGTGTGTTAACGCTCTAGAGGTCGCAATTTTTGCTTGATCGTTACTAAACTCGATATTAAACTTTTTATGTAAAAATAAAGATCAAGTTGGTTAATGACTGAAATCTGGCCAGTGGGAGGGGGCTTTAGAGGGGAAGAATTTCAAAATATCTACAATACGTCGGATCGAAAAGTTTTATAGAAACAATCTTATTGCAAATTAAATTTACTATAAATATTGTTCCACACATATTTTCCGTATAATGAGTATTAATTGAGATATTTGTTGAGTATTACACTCCAACTAGTGTCTTATTAATAATAAGCAGATATATCATGAAACATTTCATTACCAAAGTTTATAAATATCGTTTTCAACCAACCGTTATTATATGTGATACAAATAATTACATTCTGTTGACTCCCCCCCCCCTTATTTTCTTCTTGGATTACTAAAATTTGACTGATTGATATAAAAATGATTCTGATTTAATACAAATTACAGCACTACTTTATGTAAATTGTTTTCAATAAAATGAATATGTTATATTCAGATATATTTCTCTAATTGTTTTTCTTTCCGGTCTATCTATCTATTCAGTGCTACTTGGTTGGCTGGCCCATTTGTTTACAATTCTGCCGCTTTCCTTTGTAGAAATTATTAGCATGTATTTTAAATTGACTCAAAGATTTCTCATTGCCGTTTGTAAATTAATTCACTTAACATTTACGGTGGTGTTACCATATTTATCTATCGTAAACCTTCCCCTGGGAAATCTGCTTAGTTTACGCAGCCCCTGCGTGAAGGGCTTTTTAGTGGTCAGATGCTTTTCAGAACACTCTCTTTATCATTCTGATCTAGTAATTATATCAGATTTATCAAAGACCAACTATTCATTTTGCCATTATCGTTTGATCGTGTTTACTCACTATTATTAAATTTCCACAAAACACTAGATACATACAGTACTAATACATAAGAGTTTGGAAATTAATAAAATAAATTATAGCTAGTCTCATATCTATAATTAAGAAATGATTTATCGCCCTTATCAAATCGCCTTATCATTATTACAAAGTTCCTTTCAGCTCATGCTAACAATTCACCTACAGAAACGTGTGAGTGTTATTAGCAAGATAGCAATCTCTTTCACTTGGGCTTGCAGGGCTTGCTTATAATTTTGTCCTCTCCCTTACTAATGGCATTGTCTTTAAATAATTCCCCAGTGACTCTGAAATTTGCTGAGAGGTTAAATCCAACAAGATAACAATCTCATAAATATTATCCGGAACATTAATTAAGGTTATAAGATATTTCTCAGCTAACTACTCCTACATTAATTTGTTTATCTTATTTTCCGCTGCTGTAATCATCATGAAAACTCTGGCAATTAACATGAATCTGAAAGCATTTATATTCCGCCAGCAAACCTGTTTTTACTAAGTCGGTTTATTTAAAGTGGGTTATTTTAACTACTGCGGCTTTCGTTAAAGCTTTATTTTTAAACCAAAGCATCATTCTCTCGTTAAAATATTCTCCATCCCAGCAGAAGCATGAATTAATTACATTACGAAAAGGTTTTATCAAAAAAGTTTAATATAAATAAATAATGGAGCTCATTCCAAGTCCATTAAAAATTATAATATATTTCGTAATGTATTATTTTTACAAATGAACTGGACCTTGAATTGTTTTTGTTTCATTAACTGAAATAATTTCGGAAAATCCGAAGTTATAGGCTCTCTCGGAGATCCTAGTTTGAATTATAAATTATTCATATTAACGAAATAGAAATTAATTTTGGATTTGAAAATATAAATTGTGCTGACCAGACTTCGCATTGGCCATTCCTTGCTGACCCACGGACACTTAATGACAAACAAGGACACACCGACTTGTAGACATTGCAACGAAACTTTAACTGTACAACACATATTGACTGACTGTCGACGAAGAGACAATTTAGACATTCCACATGACTTACAGGAACTTTTGACCGATAACAGTGATTACATAGACCCAGTCATTAAACATCTAAAAGACACCAACATATATTACACACTATAATCTACACTTTCTACACACCACTCTTCACTTATTTCCTATATTAGCAGGGTGAATAAACTATAATATTATTTATTTTCTATTTATTTATTTTGTTTTTTATTTTATTTTTTTTTTGGTAATCCCTTTTCCTTATTTTTTTTTATTTATTTAATTTTTCTTCCCCCCTCCTTTCTATAGTTACATTTTCATTTATATATAATGTTCATTACCATTATGTTTCCATATCGTACAATATCGTTTGCTTTATATCACCGTATATGCTTCAAAAATCATTTGCCAAACTTCACTCTTTTTCCGTTTTTCTTGTTGTTTGTCTTTTTTTTGCATTTCACTTTTTAATGACACTTTAATAATGAGTAAATCACCTGCGTTGCGGAACTCATTTAAATTAAACAAATAAAAAAAAAATAAAATTAAAATTTGACAAATATTTTTGAGGTAGAGGCCATCAATGTGGGCGATATTTCTTATAATTTTTGAATGATACTATAAGCTTCGTAATTATAATGAGGGGGGTTACAAAGATTGCAATATTATAATTCCTGAGTACAATGCAAATCCATAAAATATTTAAATTAAATTAATAACAATATATTACTCATTAAATAAAATCCTTTGTCCCACCCTGGCTAGAAAATTGTGCTAACCTGTTGATAAACCGTCCCAATTACCCCAAGGAGCAAAATGTGGACGTTAATAAATAATAATAATATATAATAATTATACTAATAATATAATTACAGTAATAATATTAATAATAATAAGTATATTTACAATATATTATAATTAGTACTATTTGCTAAATTGTGTAATAACTAAATATAAAAAGGAACGAGAAAGTGAAGCGTGAAAAAGACATACTGGATTAATGGCTGAAAACTGAAATGAGACATAACACTGATGTTCTTTTATAGATGTTCGAAACTGTTCCCATTTTATTTTAATAAAATGTGATTTATTACACTCAGGTATACAACGATATTTTTTGGTTTTCATTCTTGCTTAGTTACATATGATTTGTAGCCAAGAGTTAAAATGGTAAATGTAAATTATAAAAAAGTTGTTCATAGTTTTATGGCAAGGGCCACCAATAAAAAACATTTTTTCTCGAAAACTTTATTCATACTGCCCTACATGTTTCATGGTACCTTTTCAGGAGCTATGATAATGATAAAACATGATTTCATAAAAAACTGAACACAAAAATTCAAATATCTCGACTATTATTTCGTAATAAAGAAAAATCTATAAAGCAATTTATTGGAAATTAAAGTTGGAAAAAGATTAGTTATATACAATTTTTCGATTCGACTCATTATAACGGAGATATTTTGAATTTTCGATTTCCCCCCTTTTATCCCCACTCATCCCTAAGTCCCGTGTCAGCCATTAACGAACTTGATCGTTAGGTTAACTTTTAAATATCGAGTTTTGTAACGATTAAATAAAGCACACACAAATATATAAAAATAAAAAAAATAAGCTGCCCTCTTTCTGAGGGTACCTGTATGGTCAGTCTCCTAATCTGCCAATTTCTGGTAATAATGTTTTTTTATTTTTTTATTTTTAACTTTGTTTAAATTCTATACGAAAAATTGAAATACATTGAATATTACAAATTAGGGGGGTATCTCAGGTGGGAGTGCAGCTTATTGTTTTTATCTTTATTTTTTATATAAATGATGATGTATGATCCTTATTGTTGATTTTAGAACAAGTGTGGATAAGTTCTTCAGATCATCGTTTGTTAGCCCTTGTTCTATTAGTATCTTCACCGTTTTTTGATGGAGGACTCCTCTTGAGCCGAACAGTAGCCCCATAACTGTCCAGTCCTGGATTTCGTATTTCTTTATGAAATAGGGGCAACAAGGTTCATATATGTTTTTTTCTCCTGGTCCACCTCGTCTGCTTGATTTTATTTTAATCTCAAAACGGACAGTAGGATCCAGAATTAAGACCCTTTTTTCATTTTTCTTGATGGCTACAATATCCGCTCTTCTTGGACTGCCGTCTGAGGAATTGCAAGCCACCTCTTCAAATATATTACAATCTGGGTGCTTCTTTTTCAAGAGGTGAGCAATTTGAGTCCGGACCTTATGATGCCGAGAAATGCGCATTTGCTCGCCCCATTAGCAGGAACCTAGAACATGCGGGAGGGTTTTGGTCTCGCTGCTATGATATATATATATATACACACACAAAATAAACCGTTATATAATGGACCATTCTACAATATATTTTTTCCATTGGGCAGTGATTCGAGTGCTAAATCCTATTACGTTTGGTGTGAGGTCATCATTTAAGTTAATACATTTTAGACAACATAAGTTGTATTCTATCAATATCCTACGCTACGTTTGTGCTAAACCAAACATTATATTCGTTAACAATTTAAATCTGACCAGTATCTGGGGTTTAGAGGAGGAGAGGAACGAAAATTGGAAATATCTGTCTGCTGTAAGTCGAAACGAAAACTGTTGCATAACTAATCTTATTGAACATTTAATTTTCTAGTTATTGTTCAATTTTTTCAACTAACTCGAATATTAACCGAATTATTTGTATATTTTTTATTTTGATTCAGCCTTCAGTAGACTGGTTTACACGATTTTTACATTAAGTAACTGACACACTAAATATTCCAAGCTTAACATTTAATTGCTGACTTCTTCTTGCTAAAGTGCCGTGCAAATTCTTGCTTCGTCTTCAAGTTCTTGCGTCTGTCAAATTCTTATTGCAGCACTTTGGAGTTCACGAAAATTTTGTATCCCTGTTCATTGTCCTGTATTCCGCAACCACGACAGTTTCTTTCTTCCTATTCCCATCTTCCTTTCTTCGACTCTACCTTGCTGGATAAGGCGCTGGAATTCATAAAGGTCTCCTCTCTTATGTCTTAAGTAGCATATCTTTCTATTTTTTGTCTTAGCAGATTTCCCTTAAGGGATGACGAAAAGTCAAGTTCGTTAACTGCTGAAATCGGACCGGAGGGTTTTAGAGGGAAGAAATTTCGAAAATTCAAAATATCTCTGTTACTGTACGTCGAATCGAACAATCTTATTGTAAATTAAATTTACTATAAAAACTGTTATATACATTTTTATTCTCTATCTGGAATATTAACCGAGATATTTGCGTTGTACAGTTTTCAGACTTCCACAAAACCCCACTCTACTAATGTTACATACAAATACTCAGTTATATAATAAACCACATTTTTCGAAGCTTAAATACCGAATTTCGTTTTCATTGAACTTTTACTTTGTGAGATATACGCAAATACGTTATGTTGACCCCCTCCCCTTCTTTTGTTCTTGGTTACTACTAAGATTTCAGTGATTGAGATATTTTGAGAAAAATGATTCTGATTCATTATAAATGGCAGCACAAGCTATTGTAAAAAGTTTTCAATAAAATTTATATAATTTCAGTAATTGCTTTTCTTTCCAGTCTATCTATCTATTCAGCGCTACGAGGTTGGCTGGCCTGTTTACAACTCAGCCGTTTTCCGTTGTACAAATCATTAACTTGTAAATTGTCTGAAGGATTTCCCATTACCGATTGGATTTATTCGCTTAACATTCACGGTAGTTTTATTTATCCATTGTAAGCCTTCGCGTGGGAAATCTGCTTAGTTTACCTTGCGTGACGGACGTTTATTAATACGTAGAGTTCGCGATCTTCTAACGGTGCTGTAGGGAGAACTTCTTCATTTGTTAAGCAACTTTCTGACGATACTCTTAGCATTATTTGAAGACATCACATCTTGAATGCTTCCAAATTACTTAAAACGTTCGTTTTAGCAGATTTCCCTTAAGGGAAATCAGCTATTGAGGTTGTACTCATGACGCGATTTTCGAAATTTTTCTTCAAATGTCCATCGATCCTACCCAGGAGATGACGAAAATGAGGTCCGTTCAAAACTGTATATATATATATATATGTGTGTGTGTGTGTGTGTGTGTCTGTTACCGCTCTAGCGGTCGCAATTATTATTTAATCGTTACCAAACTCGATATTTAGTCGTTTTATGTAAAAAGAAAGATCAAGTTCGTTAACGGCTGAAATCGGACCAGTGGGAGGGGGAGTTTAGAGGGGAGGTTTTTTGAAAATTCGAAATATCTCCGTTACCATACGTCGGATTAATAAATTGTATAGAACCAATCTTATTGAAAATTAAATTTACTATAAATATTGTTCTATACATTTATTCTCTATCTTCCATATTATTTGTATTTTTATTAAATGTGGGCCGATAACGAACGTTCAGGCCAAAAGCTAGTTCGGCCCTAACTGTTCGGTTCTCGTATAGAGATTTCTCTATTGTATTGCTTCATGTGGGAAATCTGCTTAGTTTACGCAGCCCCTGCGTGACGGACTTTTAGCAGATTTCCCTTCAAGGAAATCAGCTATTGAGGTTGTACTCATGACGCGATTTTCGAAATTTTTCTTCAAATGTCCATCGATCCTACCCAGGAGATGACGAAAATGAGGTCCGTTCAAAACTGTATATATATATATATATATATATATATATATATATATATATTTGTCTGTTACCACTCTAGCGGTCGCAATTTTTGTTTGATCGTTACGAAACTCGATATTTAACCGTTTTATGTAAAAAGACAGATCAAGTTCGTTATTGATTTAAATCGGACCAGAGGGAGGGGGGGTTTAGGGGGGGGGGTTTCGTAAACTCAAAATATCTCCGTTATTATGCATCGGATCGAAAAATTGTATAGAACCAATGTTATTGCAAATTAAATTTACTATAACTATTGTTTATACATTTATTCTCTATCTTGAATATTAGCCGAGATATTTGCATTTTTATGAAGTCTGTGGTCGGGTATAGTTCGGATTACGTCGGCCATCTTCCTCATTTCTCGGCTCAGGCGGAAGCTTCTTCTAACCTGGCGTTTCTAACCTTACCTTACCTTCCTTACTTTGTGAGATTTATGTAAATACGTTCTGTTCATCTGCCCCACCCCCTTCTTTAGTTCTTGGACTACTAAAATTTGAGTTATTAAAATATAAATTATTCTTACAATTCAGAAGCCGTTTCAGTTGGGTATTCATTTTAATTAACTGAAAGATTTCTCATTATCTAATCACGGTGGTATTGGTTACCAGTATGCAGATTTCTCTATTGTAAAACTTCACTGGGGAAATCTGCTTAGCTTACGCAGCCCCTGCGTGACGGACTTTTTTTAATATTAATTTTCAGGAACTATTTTGTACTTGTTTCATTCTCATGATCCAACAACTACAATCTACATAGGGTTTTTACTACTTAAGAAATAGAAACATCATCATGAAATAGATTATCATTTGTGTCACATATCAATATTTCGGAATTTGCTTAGCATACTCAGTCATTTCGCAACGGACTTTTTATTTTGTTAAACCTGATGATTTGGAAAATGTAGAAACAAGAACGAAAAAGTATGAATAAAAGAGCTAATAAACGTGGAAAGCTTCGGACCATGAAGTCGATTTTATCTGTTTTCAGGATAGAAAAGAATAATAAATTGTAAATAGGCAATTCCAATTAACCCTAGTTGCATAAAACAGACTTTTATTTAATTAAATTAATAAGCACTGCGTGTAGGTTTAACTCGAATAATTAGAGTAAATCAAGTATTCGCTCTGAGGATTTTTGCAAGGTCAGGAAGTTCTCACGATGATGAAAATAAAGTAAAATGCAAAAACCACTTCAATACTGAAGACTGAAACCAATCTGTAATTACCAGGAATATCCATTACTCCATTTATATTGAGTTAGGAAAATATAAACATGAATATCCAATTTCCTATTTGTGTCGAAGATAATAACTCCGGGAAAGGTAAACACGTATTTCAAATTAAACATTTCTTATACTCTATCGTAAGAGTAGAAACAAGACGGACACCAAATATTTGAGAATATAATAATCATTGACAAAGAGAGTGAGATAATTCTAGAAAAGAATCCCTAAAATAGTAAATAATGAACCAAAGACAGTATTTAACATTTTAATTTAAGTAGAACATCTGTGATTGAGTATTTCTAAGGCAACAGGAAAAAACTTACAGAAAATTATTATCTTGTCTCAGGGTCTGAAGTAATATAAGTACCCATATTAAAAGTGCTCAATCTCTCCCCCCTCCCTCTCTCTCTCTCTCTCTCTCTCTCTCTCTCTCTCTCTCTCTCTCTCTCTCTCTCTCTCTCTCTCTCTCTCTCTCTCTCTCTCTCTCTCTCTCTCTCTCTCTCTCTCTCCCTCTCTCTCTCCTCTCTCTCTCCTCTCTCTCGCTCTCTCTCTCTCTCTCTCTCTCTCTCTCCTCTCTCTCTCTCTCTCTCTCTCTCTCTTCTCTCTCTCTCTCTCTCTCTCTCTCTCTCTCTCTCTCTCTCTCTCTCTCTCTCTCTCTCTCTCTCTTCTCTCCTCTCTCTCTCTCTCTCTCTCTCTCTCTCTCTTCTCTCCTCTCTCTCTCTCTCTCTCTCTCTCTTCTCTCTCTCTCTCTCTCTCTCTCCTCTCTCTCTCTCTCTCTCTCCTCTCTCTCTCTCTCTCTCTCTCTCTCTCTCTCTCTCTCTCTCTCTCTCTCTCTCTCTCTCTCTCTCTCTCTCTCTCTCTCTCTCTCTCTCTCTCTCCACACACACACACACACACACACACTCGAATCCATTGACAGCCTACTCTGCCTAATCCGGGCGATAAGTAGAGATACAGGATACCTGTATCCTATTGGAGCAGCACTCAGGCTAATGCAGCAGGTATGGGATGGGTGTAGAGTGGACAAAACAAGGGCAGAGCCCTGTAGCGGAGTGACGCCTCCCAGGATGATTGATGGGACTCTACGTGTTTCGCGCGCCGCCTTCCTCAGGGGATCCCCGGCAAAAACATCCCCTCAGCCAACTTACTCCAATCCATCAGCCTGCCACTCTCACAGCCTTTGGATAATTAAATAACCCCATTCTCTATAGTGTAAGCAGCTTTTTCACTTCATAATTAACTCTGCTCTCTTCATTAAAACTCATTAAAAACGAATAAGTTCCCTCTATATCCGTAATCATATTCGTATGTTGTAAATTACCTCAAAACCCATATCTAGGAAGGCGATTTTCTCGAAAATTAATTTTTTTCCATTTAACCTTTAAGGTTTATCGGCGATTAAATATATTACGTCTTTCAAAGAAAATCCTGGGTTTAAAAGGTCTCTAAGGGGTCCAAATATCTTTATGAGGGTTTTATTCCAATGCATAGTGAGAGACAGGTAAATAATTTCAAACTCACCGCCTTCACGACCAATATATTTCGCCAATCTTTCTCTGCAGTTGCTGCAAGAGAGCTAAATGCTTTACCAGAAGAAATAAAAGCATCATCATCATTCCGAAGGGCATGCAATAATCATTTCCTAACGACCGACATGGGGATATGACAAAACCATTTTTATATTAGTATATACTAGAAAATTAAATGTTTTCTATTTAACCTCTATATGACTCGAGATTTTCGGTGACTTTT
Source organism: Riptortus pedestris (assembly GCA_019009955.1). Lineage (NCBI taxonomy): Eukaryota > Metazoa > Arthropoda > Insecta > Hemiptera > Alydidae > Riptortus > Riptortus pedestris. Next base: position 27,635,339 of record CM032228.1, read on the forward strand.
TAATTTATAGTACACAGTATGGATAGTAAATTTCTGATTCACGAATAAGGTTGTTTATTTGAAGACGTTTCTTTTAGTTAGGTCCCATGCTAATGAAAAACATTTTTTTTCAGGTTATATATTTTATTACTTTTAAACGTATTTAGTCAGTATAAAATCAAATATAGATGAATTTATATGGTCCCAGGTAAGAATTGAAACGCCTCGTTCCTTCACAGTAGTTTATTCTATGCGACAGAGTGCTCAGAGCATACGATCCAAAAATATTACTGGAGCAAAGGATTCCCTGTGACACTTAAGGGATATCTGCTAAAAAGTGTAGCTATTATTATCGAATTGTTATTTAACCCTTTCCTCACGAAACCACGAATACTGAGCGAAAGAAAGGTAGTAGTGCTGTAATAAATTCTATTGTGAAGGGAAATCTATCCACCACTTGGAGCAATCTCTTTTTTATCTCCGAAGTCCATTCTGAATCGAGGAGTATCAGATTGGAAGGGATAGATGTTCCTGGATTATCCCCTTGTATTGGCTGGACCTTGGAAACGAAGTTTGCTCCGGGATGGCGGTTACATGTAGAAAGGGACTAAATTGACGGAAGGGTGAATTCTCTGGAAGGGTGCCTACAACAAAATAAGTAACCAGGATTTGGGGAGGGGGAACGTGTCGCAGGAACCGGGAAACTTTATATAGGATAAGCGTGAGTAAAAAAGTTTTTTTTTTTTACTTCCTCAAGATTCAAATTGCATTCCTATCTCAAGACAGCTCTCAAGTTTCTTTCCGAAGCTCGACCGCTCCCCCCTCCTCTCCACCTCCCCACAAACCTTTTCTTATATTTTTCATGGACCTCTCCCTCCACGGCGTTGAATAAATTTTATAACACATTCCGATATATTCATTGCTTCCGGTATTCTTCCAAAAACTTTCTTCTCCCACCGCTTTAAGAAATGTATGTAGTTTCCCCTCTTCCGCCGAATCTTCTGAATTATTTAGTAGGAAGCTATTTTAATTTGTATGAGCTGTCTTTCGCCTGCTCTCCCCCCTTTATCTATGATTTATCGCAGTCGTCTCTAACCGTTCGGAAAAGCTCTTTCCATTCTGACTTTCTCTGAAAAATGGTTGGGATTCTCAATTATTCTGGACGTGGTTCCTTTTTTTGCCATTGCCCCTATAAATACTATGGAACTATATAAAATGTGAATAAATATGATGATATCAAATAGTTGATAATGATCTTAAATTAGGTTTAAAACAACCACACTCAATAATGTCATGAATTTTTAACTGATCATATAACATGTAAATATTCAATTATTTCAATACCATTTGGAGAAAAGAAAACAAAATGTATCTCTTGGTTTCATCGACAGAGGTACACTATTAGAAAAAGATCATTGCAATTTGCAAATTATTATTTTCTATTCAATACAATTAACTATTACTTTGGTCAATCTATTTATTTTACATTAGCCTGTAAACTTTTTATTCTGAATGAGTTTTACTCAGTATTTGTAGGAGCAAATTGGCTAAAGAAGGCTTCAATGAAAGAGAAAATATAAAAGAATTAAAGACAAAGAAATTTAAAAACTTATTTCACAAAACTAAAGCTATTTCCTAAAAACCCTTCTAAAAGAAGTGTTGGCTTATTGTCAAAAGACATCGTCCACTGACGGTTACAACGATATTCAAATGACGAATAAAAAAATCCGTCACGCAGGGGCTGCGTAAACTAAGCAGATTTCCCACGTGAAGTTTTACTGTAGAGAAATCTGCCTAATAACAACTATACTAGTAAGAAACCTCTAAACCTATTCACGAGGAACGAATAGTTAAGGAAACGGCCGAAAGAGCTCTCGGCGGAAAGTTCAAACATAGCCGAATCCTGGCGACAACACACAGAATACAAATGCAAATATCTCGGTTAATATTCAAGATACAGAATAAATATATAGAACAATATTTATAGTAAATTTAATTTGCAATAAGATTAGTTCTATAAAATTTTTCGATCTGATGCATAATAACGGAGATATTTCGAATTTTTGAAAATCCCCTCCTCTAAACCCCCTCTCCCACTGGTTCGATTTCAGCCGTTAACGAACTTGATCTTCCCTTTCACATAAAACGATTAAATACCGAGTTTTGTTTCGATTAAACAAAAATTGCGACCACTAGAGTGTTAACAGACAAATATATATATATATATATAAAGTTTAGTGAACAAGGTGATGAAAAGAAAATGAGTTAACTTGAAACAGTTATAAAAATAAATACAAATTACTTAATAATTCATTTAAAGTAAAAATGCAGTTGTTGTTTTCATTAGTTTTTAGAAGATTTCCCTTAAGGTAAATCAGCTATTGAGGTCGTACTCATGACGCGAATTTCAAACATTTTCTTCAAATGTCTATCGATAATATATATATATATATATATATATATATATATATATATATATATATATATATATATTTGTTTGTTTATATATATATATATATATATATATGTGTGTGTGTGTGTGTGTGTGTGTGTGTGTGTGTTAAAACGTTTTATATAATAAAAAAAAAAATATGAAGTTCGGGAAAATATAAAAAGGAACTTACATATTACTTTCGTTAGTTTTTATTTATTTGCATTAAAATTATTTTAATTATTATAATGTATTATATGTAATATAATAAACTTTTGAATATAAAGACATTGGATATAGTTATTTCTTAACAGCCTCAACTACTTCAGTCAGTGTTTCACACAGTTTTATAAAGTAACTACCCAAGTAACAGTAGTTGCAACTACAACTACAGTTACAATTACTAATTGTAGTTGTTTTTGGAACTACCGATTTGCTCAACTACTAACTGTAGTTGTGAAATTTCAATTACAATTACTTTAGTTGAAAAATGTAGTTGCCCATTATCAATAATTAATTACATTAGTAGTTGTAATTGTAACTATATTTCGACTAATGTACTTATAACTTGTAACATGTAAATGTAATTACAATTTTGCCCAACTCTGATTACGAACCACGAGGAAAACTGAAGAGAAAATGGTCTGGGATAGTAAACTAGAGTAAGGATGAACAAATCAATTAAGGCTAAAGAACTCAAGGTCTGAATCTCCCATCGGAAAAAAGAAATAGTAATATTTACCATTAATAGAGCTAATAACCTTAGAATAGTTTATTCCTATGAATAATGAGATAAGGTAATTGAATTATTTATTAGTTAATGACGGCATTTCTCGTTCTTTAAATAATTCCATAAACAACAACTTATGGTATAAACAATTATTATTGATATGTATTAACGTCCACTTTTTGTTTCTATGGGTAATTGAGACGGTTTATCTCCACGTTACCACCCGTTTCCAGCCAGAGTGGGACTAAGGATTTCATTTGTAACAATTAAGAAGTTAAGGAATTTAATTAAAACGAGCAATTAAATTCTCTCGTCGTGTCTAATAATTATTCTGACGTTTTTCCTCATATAAACGAAGCGTGTTGTGTTCCAGCTATCAGTTTTACACGTTGCTCTTACAAGAGACAATGGCTGAGCTACCGTATTTCAGACTTATTGTAGGCATCCTATTATACATATCATCTTTGGCGAACGCTGTGAGTATTTAATATTTCCTAATGATGAAACTATTAGTTGCGCCTCTTTTATTTAATTTTGGACAAGTAGTTAGGTTCAAACATTTCAAAATAATTAAACGAATATACAGATGGTAATTGATGTTGGTATTAGTAAAATTCGATTGAAAATAAACACTTGATCTTGATTTAGGTTTCTTTAACGTTATTAACATGTCATTTGTCTTTCAATCACTGTATTCGTATTCTGAAAATAAATGTAGAAGGATATCATATTTCACTGCTCCTCCCTTAGTTTGTTTTGTTTCATAAGGTTTTAGGGCGAAAAATTACTAGGTTATTATCACCTGTAATATCTATAACTCTCGTTTTGGTTAAGTACCTGCATTTTGAGAGAGAACTGCGTTTATGTAAATTGTAAATATTGTAATTCTTGTAAATTTGTATTGTATTTATATCCTCATCCATATCGCCATTTTGATTCTAACAATATTAGCGAGGGTCTGAAAAATTTGTAATTTAAATTTCTTTATACAAATTTGTAATTTTCATAAAATTAAACAATTTATCTATCTCTTTGGGGTCGTCTTCAAGGGCCACTACTATATCATTGGAAATATTGCATTCGTTTTGAATATCTGTATACGTATGGTATTCCATTAATATGTGGTTGATAGTTAAGTCTGTGTTATACTTCCAACTCCCTTAGCTAGTGTTCGAAAGGAATCCACTTGTGATATTTGATCTGTAGTTAAATTTTTGGTAAATCTAGTGATTAATACAAACCTAGTTTGGTTTTTTTTTTTATTTTTTTTTTAAGTGTTCCCATCATGCTGCTAATTCCATTCAAAATTAAGTGTATCTCATTTTGATTGTATAGTATATTAAAGCAAGTTTATACATTGAAAAAAGACAAAGACAAACTTTTACACTAGTGAATGTTATATTTCTATTCATAATGCCGATGCAGATTTTCCAAATACTAGAATGTTACAATTGAAGACATCAACAATTATTCATATTTCTAGCTTGCCTCATAAAACTTTACACGCAAAAAAATATTTAAATCAATGATGCTCAACAGAAATAGTGATATAGTAAATAAGAGAGTCTTTAACTTCACCTACGTAAGACTAGAGTTCTACAGGACCCAATAACTCAGTTAATATTCAAATGATAATTATAAATTATCAAAAAAAAAAAAAAAAAAAAACTGTTCAAGGAAAATCAGCTGAAGTTGGGTGGGATGACATACAAAAATAAACAATGTTGTTCGTTGAGAATACTAATCAGCCGAAATATTCTCGTCTTTTTCAGAAATAGGTGTATATCAAAAATAATAGAACAAGAGAAACTGTCGAACAAATAAATATAAACAAATATCACCGAATATGAGAGATTTTATCAAATTTCGTGTTGTATTTTTGTATGAACTAAATTACCAATTGAATTCAGTTTACAAAATTTTTATTCCGGCATTCTTGATATTCTCATACCAACACTAAATTTAACATACAAATTAACCTGTGGTGTGCAACTAGATTTCAAACACATATATCATTAATTGCCACTTGTGTGTGGACATGTTTAAGTACATATATATATATATATATATATATATATATATATATATATATATATATATGTCATCAGCTACCCTCAAGGAGGACATTACTACAAGCATTAGCTTTTTTTATGCACTACTACTAGAACATTACTTTATACATTACTATTAGAAGTACCATTTTCAGCCATTCAAATGCAATGAGTTATTCACAAACTATGCTCAACACCAATAATTTGTTTTTATAATTCTACTACCAAAAGTACCCGGCATCCCCCAGGAATAGTTTTACATATTCCCGTATATGTTTACATATTCCCGTATATGTTTACATATTCCCGTATATTTTTACATATTCCCGTATATTTTTACATATTCCCGTATATTTTTACATATTCCCGTATATTTTTACATATTCCCGTATATTTTTACATATTCCCGTATATATTTTACATCTTCCAGCATATTTTTACATTTTCCCGTCTCAATGCTTAATATTTACACCCGAGTCCGGCGTGCTGGGGATATGTTAATTATAAAATTACTCGTTATGTACTTAATTCTACAAATTACACAATATTTTTATATGACCCGTTTCCAGTGCATTTTCTTTATATGTAACATAATCATAGTTTATCGTATTAACCATATTATTCATATATACTCTATTAAATACATTTAAGGAGAAACTGGCATTTCTGATTAATTAATGTTTGGGAAATAGGGGGGCATGACAATTTGGTCTTCATTCAACCTGTTAATAATGGCTGTTAAGTTAATGAAAGAGTATTAATCCATCAAGGTACGATGTTGAATAAATTCATACATGTATACGCATTGATGAATATAACAAAACGTCTATGCAAGTTACTTGCTTTATAAATTACACTAAAGAAGTATATAACAAAAGTTACTCTAAATATCAAATTAAACATCTTTTGTCATGTGCACGCTCGCTAAAAAACCTATACGAAACGAATTATGTCGATTTTTCATGTCATGCCACCCTAACAACACTCCTGTTCGTTCCTAAGAATGTTAATATAGATTATAGTCAAAAATACGGAGGTTCGTTGATTTCAATTTAGTCTTTGTGTCCTATAACATTGTTGACCCCTTCTATAGTTTTTCGTGTATACCTCATTTATACTTCGTTATATGGTAAAAGTCAATATAATAAAAGTTACTTTAAATAACAAAACAATTGTTGTTATATGCACGTTTGCCAAAAAATGAATAGGTAACGAAATATGGCTATTATTAATTTCAGGCCTCCCTTATAACCCCCACTCCTGTTCGTCTCAGAGAATATTAAAATAGCCTAAAACCTAAGTTTGTTTAGTAGTAATATACATACCAAGTTTCATAAAATTGGGTTAAGCCGTTTACGATTCTATAAAGGACATACAGACTAACATTCATGTATATATAAAATGTTTATTTACAATTTTTTCTACTTTTGTTATTTGACATTTTATATTATTTGACTTTTTAAAGGGCAAATCGCCTTTGACCTCATGTGCATAAATAAATATTCCGAACCAGCCAAGTGTCCATTAATTTCTTTATTTCTTTTGGGTTTTCGAGTACCGCTTTACCGATTCGGGTAAACACGCTCGGGTACCTCTCTGTTCCTGGACTATCTGACACTTGAACAACTGCTGTCAGCCATCCAGACCAAACTCCAAAGTACACTTTTTTTGTGTATTGTAAATTCTACCAGATATTGATAGAACTAATTAGTAATAGTAGCTTATGCTATTTGCTATTTGTTCTCCCTTATTTTAAAATTTATCTACTTGCAGAAATTTTTAACTTGGCGTTAATGACCAAAATGGTTGACACGCAAAAAAAAAAAAAAAACAAAAAAAAAAAAAAAAAAAAAAAAAAAAACTTTTAACTATTAATTCTGAAGTATATTATATGTTTACTTCTTCAAATTATGGTTCCAAATGTTATTTTTAAGTAATATAAATGTAATTTTTGTTTGGAATAATGTATAATGTATTTGTCAAATAGTATCTCTTATACGAATTACTGACGTTACTTTAATTTTTCTAGAACATTTTTTTTTAGCAGATATCCCTTAAGGGAAATCAGCTATTGAGGTCGTACTCATGACGCGATTTTCGAAAAAAAATTTCAAATGTCCATCGATCCTACCCAGGAGACGAAAATGAGGTCCGTTCAAAATTAAATATATATATATATATATATATATATATATATATTTGTTTGATCGTTACGATCAAGTTCGTTAATGGCTGAAATCGGACCAAAGGGAGGGGAAGGGGTTTAGAGGGAAATGTTCGATAATTCGAAATATCTTCGTTATTATGCATCGGATCGAAAAATTGTATAGAACCAATCTTTTAATTAACTGAAACCAGTGTGCAGATTTCTCTATTGTAAAACTTCACATGGGAAATCTGCCAAGTTTACGCAGCCCCTGCGTGACGGACTCTTTTAAGTCCTGAAAGGAAAAAAAGTCCGTCACGTAGGGGCTGCGTAAAATAAGCAGATTTCCCACGGGAAGGTTTACAACAGACAAATCTACATACTAGTAACACCATCGTGAATGTTAAGGGAATAAATAGAAACGGAATTAAGAAATCATTCAGTCAATTTACAGGTTAATAATATCTACAACGGAAAGCGTCTGAAATGTAAACAAACAGGGCAGCCAAGCTCTGAATAGATAGAATTCTTCTAGGCAGGAAACTTGAACAATTAATGAAATATTTCTGAATATAACATATTAATTTTATTGAAAACTATTTACTATAGTTAGTTGAGCAATTTGAAATGAATCACTATAATTTCTATCTCAATCCCTCAGATTTTAGTAATCTAAGAACAAAAAAAGGGGGGGGGGTGGCAACAGAACGTATTTGTTTGTATCTCGAATAATAAAGTTTTGTTGAAAATATTATTTGGTATTCCACCTTGCAATAAAATGGTTCATGATATAACAGGCTATTATTAATACAACACTAGCATGAGTGGGGTTTACTGAAAGCGTAAAATCCCAATATCTCTGTTAATACGGAAAATATGTGTAGAACAATATTTATAATAAATGTAATTTGCAGATTGGTTCTGTACCATTTTTCGATCCAGCTCATAGTAACAGAGAAATTTATTTTGATTTATTTATTACATCAAAAAAATGTTTGTAAATATTATCATAGGTTGTGTTACTTTTTCAAATTGTAGAATGGTTTCTAAATCGTGGTTAGCAAGACAAGTAAACACATATGAGATGTTACACAATTAGGATGAGCTTGCACGGCATGACCTTAGTGGGTTTATTAAAGTGATGATGGGAAATATATAAAAAACGGGAATGAGTTACATGCAATTTTACAATCTTCCAAGGTAACTTGTTGCACGCGTTCTGTTATTAACATTTTTTTTATTATAATTTATTCGAAGATACAAAGAAAGGAACGATCCAACTTCTTTAATGAATGTTATGTAACCCACTTTTTTTTATAATGTTCAATAGTGAGTCAGGTGTAATGCATTTGTTAAGGCATCGTTCTCATAGACTTGGTAAACCGAGTGAAGATATAAAATTCTTACTTTGACCCTGATTAGAAAAGGGAATGGTAGCATCAAAACAGAAGGGAATTCAAAATCATGTATATCTATGTTATTATAAGCCGGATCGAAACATTTTAGATTACAAAATACATTTTTTTTAAATATTGTACTACAAATATTATATATATATATATATATATATATATATATATATATATATAAAACGATATTTAACCGTTTTATGTAAAAAGACAAATCATGTTCGTTAATGGCTGTAATCGGACTAGAGGGAGGTGGAGTTTATAGGGGGGATTTTTGAAAATTCAAAATATCTCCGTTATTATGCATCGGATCAAATAATTATATAGAACCAATCTTATTGCAAATTAAATTAACTATAAATATTGCTATAAACATTTATTCTCTATCTTGAATATTAACCGAGATACTTGCATTTTTCTTAAGTGTGTGTGGATAATGGAAGATATGAGATCGGCTAACTTCGGGTCTAGTCTACGTGAGTTTTCGCTAAAAGTTAGTTCGGACCGATTCCGTAACTGCTCTCGTGATATTAAATCTTCACGTGGGAAATCTGCTTAGTTTACGCAGCCCCTTCGTGACGGGCTTTATTATTTAAAATAATGTTGCCAAAATATCCAAGATATAAATAGACTGTACTATACATCATCTATAGAACACGTGTAAGTCCTTGACTCATTTAGTTTCCAAGCACTATGCGAACAACTCTCACAACAGATATTAATGATAAGGATCAATAAATAGGTCTTGTCCTCTACTGATTTTGACATACGCTTATCGTTGTTTAGTTCTTTAATTTTTATTAGTTGACTAGTTATTAAATTTTCTATTGTTTTTACTCTTAATTTCTTGTGACTGTTTTTTATTTTGTTTTTGGCCATGCTATGATTGTTAAATTGACTCAAGGTTTTGTTTGTCAGCAGGCACTGACGATGGAGCGCTGACTCCGAAAGTGCACTCTGCATAATATTAAATACGGCCCCAATAGCAGATTTCCCTTAAGGGAAATCTGCTAAAAACAGTAGAGGACAAGGTCTTTTTATTGATCCTTATCAATTGGTTCCTCTACCATCCAGCATATTCCAGAAATATTAATGATTTCTTATAGTGCCATTTGTTTTAGACACCTTTGCCAAATGGAAGTCGGGAGGAATTAAATAAGGCATATGCGGTTAATTTAGAAGCTTGTGCTAAGGAATACAATTTACCGGAAGGTTTGTCAAATAAACTAATGGTTTTCTATTATTTAATTTTTTTTTCCTAATTTTCGTTTCTTGTCTTATTATTCTTGTTTATTCCAGATGACTTAAATAAAATAAAAGACTCTTTTTCTAAGAATTCAGAACTTCCAGATACAAAGAATGGGAAGGTACGTCAATAAACTATAAGTTAATTAATGTAATGAAATGCTCATAAACCATATAAGTCAAATCCATATGATTCTATTTATTTTCTTTCTTTTTTTCAGGACGCAGTATACTGCTTTCTGAAGAAGATGGGATTTGTATGTTTTTGTTTTTTTTTAAGTTTTTCGTTCACATTTGTTTGGTTGGTGCTACCACAATGTTGTGCATATTACATTCTTTATAAAAATGTAACGTATCGGAAGTCATTGTATACGGAGTGAAGAAAGTGCCCAAGTCTTCGCAAGAATTTTTTATTTCAGTGCTAAGCGCTTTCGAAGACGCTTTGTGTCCATTATCAGAGCTACTTGCATGCAATCATTGGGTATGACAGCAAGTGAGCCTCTTGCTTCATTCCCAGTAATTCCATGCTAGTAGTTCTGAGAAAGGAGACAATAGTCTTCGAAAGCGCATAGCGCTCAAATAAAAAAAAATGCAAAGAATTTCACGCTATACTACAAAATATTCTTCACTTCCAAAAACACTACTGTAAAAGTCATTGTAGTTTTTCAATTTGTAAGGATCGATATTTGGCAAAGTAACTACTTTTGATCACTCGACCATTGTTTAAAAAATTCTGGAACCATGGTCTGGAAATTCGAACAAATATCTCTGAGGAACAAAAATAAACACACACACAAATATTAACTATGATAATTTTTGTTGGTACAGTCGAAGGCCATATTCTAGCTTCTTATATATGGCCAAATTAATGACATTTCGACCATCTCACTACTTTTCCTAATCCCGTACCTCATGTCATGTTTCTGTACATCCGAAGAACAAACCGATTCTGTCATTGTATACAGAAATACGTTTCCTTTAATTTTAAAACATTGCCCGACAATTACGAAGAAAAAGCATTCTTTGTAGATTGACTTTGAGCTATTGATAGTTCTTGAAATTTTCATAAGATTCAATTTTTCACTTTCTATTCAAACTTCAGAGTATGATATGTTACTTTTGTTATGGAAACCGTCTGTTACCGCTCTAGCGGTCGCAATTTTTGTTTGATCGTTTCCAAACTCGATATTTAATCGTTTTATGTAAAATGGAAGATCAAGATCGTTAATGGCTGAAATCGGACCAGTTGGAGGGGAGGGGGGTTTAGATGGGGAATTTTCGAAAATTCAAAATATCTCCGTTATTATGCGTCGGATCGAAAAATTGTATAAAACCAATCTTATTTCAAATGAAATTTACTAAAAATAATATTACATACATGTATTCTCTACCTTGAATATTAACCGAGTTATTTGCATTTTTATTAGGTGTGTGCCTGAGAACAGAGTTGAGATCGGCTGGTCAGTTCTGTTCGGGACTTTCCGCCGAAAGCTAGTTCGGCCGTTTCCTTAACTGTTCGGCTCTCGTGAAATTGGTTTAGAGACTCGTTACTACTACTGTTATTTCTAGGCTGATTTCTCTACTGTAAAACGTCAGGTGTGAAATCTGCTTAGTTTATGCAGCCCCTGCGTGACGGTCTTTTACTATGTGAGATTCCACACATGGCTAACCTGAGTCGGCTAAGATGATCGATCCCTCAGTGCTGTTCTCTGGCGCAACAGGAATCAAATAAGATAATAAAGTGTTAAGCCACTTCACAGATTATATGGCCGAAGGTCAATATATTGTGAATGAGTATTTAAATAATTTCTACAATTATTTTATTGCCCGATTAGTCCCGCGTCCTCCCCTGAAATGTTGTATTTTGTACCACTAGTTGGACAGTGCTCCTAACGAGGACACTAAACCCAAACTAGTAGGGAAATAAAATGATTTTTAATTTTCTTGACCTTCTGTCAAATAATTTCTGAACATTATTCTGATTCTGGACCCAATATCATTTACATATTCTTCAAATTTTATGGCAAGGGTCTCCAATTAAAAACAATTTTTCGGTGCAAACTTTATTGAAATTGCCCTACATATTTCGTGGCTTATTTGCCACCTCTTCAGGGGCTATCCGTTTCTGACGTGCTCTTAAACCTTTTACATTACTTTTCGAATGTCCTCACATAGAAGGTAGAAGATACTGCCTTAGTAGTCGCATATTCTGCCTCCTCTGTGATGTAAAAGGTAAACGAGGAATTCAGAAATGGATAACCCCTGAAGAGGTGGCAAAGAACCTCGAAACATGTGGGGCAATTTCAATAAAGTTTGCACCAAAAAAATGTTTTATTGGAGACCTTTGCCATAATATTTGAAGAATCTGTGAATATGCGGGTTTTTTTTTTTTTTTTTAATATGAACCTAAGGATTCAGAATCTTCAGATAGAGTATCTAATATTTGTTAAAGGTGACTTACACCCGAAGGATAATAATGATAAAATGTGAACAAATCTGAGTTATTTTTAGTTATTATAGAATGATCATTTATTTTATTTAATATAAATTGTGTATAATTAATAATGTTGTTAGTTAAAGAGTCAATTAATTTTCAGTTAAATGAGAACGGAACATTGAAATATATCGAAATGACGCAAATGAAAGAGGCCATGGGATTTGCACCAGAAGAAGTAAGAGCTTCATTTAACACTTGCATATTAAGAGGTAAGTTACTCAACAATATTGCAAATATCATTATTAATTGTATTAAATGATGAAATATTGTAACTCAAAGTCATAATTTTTCTACTTATTGCTTTGATCCAATTATTTAGACCTATAACTTTTTGACAATATCTTCTTAGTCTATTGGTAGTCCAGTAAATAAAATGTTTCCTTACCCACAAAATTTTTTTATCATATTTTGCTCTACAATCTTCGAGTCTCATACTAATTATATTTCTCTATATGACGCCTCATCATAAGCTCAAGTTCACGCTAGAGAAGCGCTCGTATAACATTGATCCCCCACCAAAAATTTATTTTTTTTTAAATTTTTTTATTAAACATACTGTTTAACCAACCTCATTCCATTTCATTTAAAGGCAATGGTCGATATCACCGTTCATATACATCGGATCAAAAAAACATCATGGACTATAATATTTAGAAATTTGTATGAAACAAAAGAAGTCCTTAACAAATATCGGAAAAATTGGATTTTTTTATCAACGGGTCAAGTGGAGATTAAAAGGCTCTCTGGGATGGCTTGGTTGACACTTAGTACAAAAGGAGCTACGAATAGATGATATCAAAAAAAAATTCAAAATATTTTCGTTATGATTTGTTGGATCAATTCATGTTAATATTGTTGCAAATGCAATTTATCTACACGCTTTTTGTGTCTTGAATATTATATTATATTTATTATATTTTTATTTTAAATTTATATTTTGTTCTTTATATTATTTCGTGTTCCATTTTTTGTTTATTTGCTTTTGTTTGGTTTTCTCCCATGTTTAAGAAGAGCCAAGTCGCCATAGTTGAGGAGCTCTACATAATAAATAAATAAACAATTTATTTATTCCGTCTTCAGTCAACTATTTCTATTCATCTCGTGCAGCATGAAAGGTCTTTTGGAAGCTTAAATAGAAAATATTGTTTTCAAAGGATCATTATTATGAGAGTAAACTGAAAAATATGTCATTCGTTACATCAAGAATTAAGATGTTACGTCATATAGTTAAAAAGTGTTATACGGCCAATTCCATACACTATTTTTAACCGTTTCCTGCAACACCGATTAATGGCTGATCAATGACGATTAATGAGAAATCAATCGTGAAACACCGGAATTTTTTTGGTGTGTAGAATCATGAATTTGAAAGTACTCTGTTATTATAAATCTCATCGAAAAATATTAAGTAATCTGGATTGTTCAAAAATAAATTTTCTATACTATTTTTGCATTTTTTCTGGGATATTAAGTTGTTTTTAGTAGATTATTGTATTCAGCAAGTCCCATTCCTACTCGTACGATTTTGAATACAACCCCCTAATAAGGGGAGTGCACGGCCTTCCCCCGACCGATTTAAACGAAAATGTTTTAGTGTTTAGTACTTGATGAAAAACCAGCTCGTTTAAAGGGAGAGAACGCACTTCTCAAGCGTTTTGTGGAACACACTAAAAATTAAAAAAATAACTTCTTATTTATTTATTAATATTTATAATTAATATATATAATATATATATATATATATATATATATATATATAAAATTTTGAACGGACTCCAGCCATTAACGAACTTGATCTGTCTTTTTGCATAAAACGTTTAAATATGGAGTTTGGTAACGATCAAACAAAAGTTACGAACGCCAGAGCGCTAAGAGACATATGTATGCATATATATATATATATATATATATATATATATATATATATATATATAATATTTTGAACGGACCTCATTTTCGTCATCACCACGGTAGGATCGATGAACATAATTTGAAATTTTTTTTCGAAAATCGCGTCATGAGTATGACCTCAATAGCTGATTTCCCTTAAGGGAAAGCTGCTAAAACTGGCTCCAGAACAGGAGTAACAAACAAATGCTAAACACAATAAGGTAAAAAAAAGTTTAAATTAGTAGTGGCATTATACTTATTTATTTTTCTATTTTTCAGATCGCACAAATGATACAGATTTTAAGGAGATGGCTTTTAATGATATGCAGTGCTATTACAATGAAGCAAAACAGGTAATTTCTTATTGTCTTATCAGCTAGCCTAGTAGTATAAAGTAGACATTAATAAACAAAATACTTTATTTCTATGATTTCATTCACTGATTTAATTATCTCTAGAGACTAGCTGTGTATTATTAATTAACATAGCAACATATAACGTGTATTTTGAATAATTTTAATCGTTTATCGACTTAACACATGCTCTACCAATAATGTATCATCTAGAAAATTAGTTTCTACTTATGTAACAATTGTCTGCAAAAACCCAACATTTATATGAGATCTCTAAAGTTATATTTGAGCTGTCCTTGCACTCTTTACTACATTTTAGCAGATTTCCCTTAATGGAAATCAGCTATTGAGGTCGCATTCATGACGCGATTTTAGAAAAATTTCTTCAAATGTCCATCGATCCTACCCAGGAGATGACGAAAATGAGGTCCGTTCAAAATTATATATATATATATATATATATATATATATATATATATATATATATATATATTTATACATATATTTGTCTGTTAACGCTCTAGCGGTCGCAATTTTGATCGTTACCAAAATCCATATTTAAACGTTTTATGTAAGAAGAAAGATCAAGTTCGTTAATGGCTGAAATCGGACTAGAGGAAGGGGGGATTTTCGAAAATTCAAAATATCTCCGTTATTATGCATTGGATCGAAAAATTGTATAGAACGAATCTTATTGCAAATTTAATTTACATTTATATATAATTATAATTATTATATTAAATATTGTTATATACATTTATTCTCTATCTTGAATATTAACAGAGATATTTACATTTTTATGAAGTCTGTGGTCGGGTAAAGTTCGGATTAGGTCGGTCGTTTCCGTAACTGATCGGCTCAGGTGGAAGCTTCTTCTAACCTTACCTGTCGTTTCTAACCTTACCTTACCTTCGTTACATTGTGAGATTATGCAAATACGTTCTGTTCATTCGCCCCCCCCCCTTCTTTAGTTCTTGGACTACTAAAATTTGAGTTATTAAAATATAAATTATTCTTACAATTCAGAAGCCGTTTCAGTTGGGAATTTATTTTAATTAACTGAAAGATCATTACCGTTTGTATTTAATAACGGTGGTGTTGTGTTACCAGTATGCAGATTTCTCTATTGTAAAACTTGACATGGGAAATCCGCTTAGTTTACGTAGCCCCTGCATGACGGACTTTTTAGTTCTTCTGCAGTTAACAAGGACTATTGATATGGGCGTAAAATACAACAATCGTGAACTAAGGTCACGGTTAATTTAAAACATCGAATTTGAAACCTGGGGAGCAGATAAGGGAGTTGTATTTCACGTTCACATTATTAAGTACATTAACATAACTATAAGAATATGTACGTGGAGTACTACTGCCATTTCTGCTTTGAGTTTGCGCTTTACCTGATTGCCTAAGTGTCCAAATCAATGGGCAAAGAATTACACGGAAGTCAAAAACGTTTGAGCGTTTGACGGGCGATATTTCTGCTTTGAGATTCAGCTTTCTCCGTATTATCTTCAGACCAACGTCAGTTATAATCATATTCCCAAAGGAACTGTTCTCGATTTATGGAGCCTTTTCATCCACTACCAGGTTTCCAGTAGAACCTTTATCAAATCAATTGATGAAACAGCATAGTCCAAGGAGTACATGGCGATAAGATTTCAAATGCTGATTTGACTTTGCAGCCATAGCATAAATGTTTACTTACTCTCTTGCACTAAACCAGCTAGTTAAACAGTCTGCGATGAGCGTAAGTTATTTATTTTAGGAGCACTAAATCTAGTAGATTTTTTATTTATTTCCAAGAACTTTATTTTTCACTAATGGTTTATTCCTTTATATGTTACAGTTCAAAGGAAAGAAAATGTCTTAATTGGTACAGCTTATAATGTACTCTGTTGAAAACAGTTGGTGACTTCGTCTCTGATTGAAATTTAATATTTGGGTAACACTCAATACCACCATAGAAATTTTAATTGTGGTCATTTTTTTATTTCTGAAAATTGCAGAATATTTTTTTTTCATGTAGTTCAGAGTACCTTTATTTTGTAATATGTATTACAGTTCATTATTTTAAAAATTTAGTAAACATGTATTGTTTACAAAGTTGATTTATGTATTTTAAAGATGATATAATGAATGAGATAATATAATTTTTTTCCAAACAAGTGTTTGAAAAATATTTTATTTTTTCCATACCTGTGTCTGGTTGATTTTTTTTCCTTCCATTTCCTATACCTTACTAAAATTAGTCAAAGCAGGTATTACAGAAACTAAAATCGAATGGTGTGCATTAATACGAAATTTTAATTAAGTTTCTGTAGTTTGAGTTTCGAGTCAATGTATAATTCAAGGATGTGGGAAAAGAGATACGATTGTTGTTTAAAAATACAGCGGGAGGCTAGTTTAATTGTTATGCATTGAAATTTAACAGCTCGTCTAATGTTGTAAGATTAACGAATAGTGATATGAATTGGGGTGTACGTACAGGTTTTGTGTTGGTAGCGAAGTTTGTGTTTATCCTCTCTCTACAAGCACGTCTAAATACTGTCCATCTTCTGTCTTCATTGTTAACTGCCCAAGTTAACGCAGTTACGATCTGCCACACCTTAGGACTTAACACAATAGTGCATAGTGCCTGGCTCATTTAAGATGGTTGGTGGAAAACGATAGTTGTGTGGTGGTTAAAGACTAAAGGATTAGGTATCCACTCACTGTTTCCACCCTCACCAACAACATGCACACACACTGTCTGGCTCATCCAACACCTTGAAAGTAGATCCAAAAGAATTATAATATTAATTATATAATAGCAGGAATAATCACAAATTTAACAGCCCTAATTACAAATATGAATTACAAATATGAATGAACCATAGTAGCAATTCATGAGGTGCTTTATAAAATCAATTAACAATTTATTCCAGAAATATCGATTCGTCCGAAGTTGATTAGAAGAAATAAAAATAAAATTAAATTATTTATTAACTTCCACTTTTTGCTACTAAGGTTAATTTGGGACGGGTTATCTACAGGTTACCACCCTTTTCTAGCCAGGGTGGTGCACTGAGGATTTTATTTAATGAATTCTGACACTAAATTATTTATTTATTAAAGCACATTATTATATTTCTAGAAATAGAGCATCAATTTTCTGTTCCACACATGGCGAAAATATGCTGCTTATATAAATCTTACTTATTAAGAAAAATATTTTAGTGTGACGGGATCCACATGAATGGCGATTCTTGTGTTGAATATTATTGATGTCCTGTTATCTAGTTTACTAATTGATGGCCAATTTCATTATGTAGAGTTGCCTTGAAGTTGAATTTAAATTTAAATTATTTATTAACGTTCACTTTTTGCAACTAAAGCTAATTGGGAGCGGTTATCTACAGGATTTTATTTAATGAATTCCGACACTAAATAAATTTCTTTGTCCAGGCGGGAATCGAACTCGCCACTCTAGGTTTGTCATGTGAGATTAAGATCAACGCTTTAACTCGCAAGGCTAGCCTGAGCCCCAAAATAAGAATAACTTACTTTCAATTGTAATAGTAGCAAACAAAGGTATAAAAATAATAAAAGAAATTTCCAAACATGTATGTTTTCTTATAGTACACTTGTATTTTCCGACCAAGTGATGAATTCATTTTGTGATTTTTCAATAATTTTTTGAATCTACATATCTCCAACCACTGAAGTTTAGGTTTATGTCTGGAAAAAGTTTAGAAATTATTCCTTTAACACTATAATTCTATTTACACATATAAGCACAATATTTATCCTGATGTTACGTTCTCATAACGCAATGCATTTTGAAAATGTTCATTTTCAGGAACAAAAGGAGATTGAATTTGTATTTATGATGACATAAAACGGATAGTATTTCTCTACTAAAGACAGGACCAAGGGTCGGCGTTGTTTGATGTGCTAGTTCGACCCATGGGTTAGGGGTAAATCCTTCAACAGCGCCCCCCGCTATGGGTGTATGACCCAACATTCTCTCCCATTAGCTGACCCTGACTCTTGCCCAGAATGGCCCTATCCATAATCGTGTCAGAGCAACAGATGGGGAGGGGCGAAGCAAATGGCTGCCACTACCAAATCCCTACGGCCCCGAAATATGAGAGACTATATCTCATTTAAACATAACTCTTTCCGGACAAAGTGTCAACCAAGCTCTCTCATTTTTCTAACTTGACTACGAATTGGGACCACTCTCTGGGGGAATATTGAAAAACAAATCTGCCAACTGGGAGAGAATGCACTTTATTCTCAACGATTAAACATCCCCATTTCAATCACTTAATTTTCAAGGTAAACCAATTGTAGTTCCATATCAATTATAATTGGCTTACTTTGAAAATAATTCCATTTGAGGGGCTCGGGTCAGCCATTTGAGTTAAAGTATTGGCCTTAATCTCATAAATCTAGAGTGGCGAGTTCGATTCCCGCCTGTAAATATATTTAGTGACGAACTCATTAAATACCAAATAATTAAGAAAGCAAGGGATTACAGGAAGCCAATGAGGTTCTTGTTTCATTGTTTTGACCGGTGTAAAAACTACTACCATAATGCAAAGCATGGAGAACAGCTCCATAAATAATAGAAATTAAACTATTTATTAACGTCCATTTTTTGCAAATAAGGCTAACTGGTACGGGTTATCTACAGGTTACCACCCTTTTCTAGCCGGGGTAGCACTCAGTATTTTATTTAATGAATTCCGTCACTAAGTAAATTCCTTTGTCTAGCCGGGAATAGAACTCTCCACTCTAGATTTACCATGTGAGATTAAAGGCAAAGCGTTGCCTTTAAACTCGCATCATAAATAAAAGTATTTTTAAAATAACTATTGTAAGCTACAAGGTAATAATAAATCAATTAAGAAACAAAAACCAAATGAAAATTCCCGTAGTCAAAGGAGTCAGGTAAGGGAACATATTCTCAGGAAAGGTGTTATGGACGACCTAGAATGGAGTAACGTCCGTTCTGGATCAGAGCTCAATAAAGAAAAATGGACCAAGTAAATAATTGTTACCGAAAATGTCTAAGAAACAGTAGATACAGCTTACCTCTGAAGTATCAAGAAAAGAAAGCGACATAGAAGTTGAGATAGAGGGAAGATTGGATAACTGAAAATTAAAACTTGTGTAATTCCCCGCCCTGGCCAAACCTGAATTGATCGCAGAAGTAAGGTCTGGATGGACCTTCTAACGCTAAGGTGACGTTTTTCCAAAGTGCCGGAGGACAGGCAATAGTGTAGCTAAGAGAGCCCGACCTGACACCGATAAGTTCCGTGGGGGTAATGATAATTACAACTGATATCGTCAGGGAACGGATCCACACGAAGCAGGGGAGATGTGGAAGACCTGCGATACAACTGAAAACCAAGTATCGGAACGGGACGCATGTACTCTGAAACAACGGCACAGAATACAGGGTCAGCTTCTCTCCAGCTTACAGTGGAATGAATGGTTCAGCCACTGACTAGCAGAGCGCGGAAGGTCAACAAGCGTTTCTTAAATCGCTAAACCCACTCCAAATTACAACTCACATTGTGGCCGCATGACAAGGAATCTCAATTGCCTCTCACAAAAAATTATCCTAAGTAATTATAAAAATACAACATATTCCAATTAGTAAAAATAACGAACAGTTACAAAGGAAGTACCACAATATCAGGCCTGGCTGCAAGATGGAGTTTAGTAAAACATAATCGGGCTCAAAGATCAATGCTAGCTGATTTTAGGCTGACATTCTGTTTAAATGACAATATTAATTTTTTTTTACCATTATTTAATCCAAGTTTTAAACATCTGCAAGAACTATAACATATTTACAAAAACTCCACAGATGTACTTTCATAATAAAAAATGTATATCAATCATTCAAAATTAAAGTTAAAATTAATGTTTTCCTCAGCTCTGAGCAATGCGTGTGAATTTATAAATAAAAAAAAACAATTCTTACAAAAAAAAATATTTAATCATAATTTTATCTAGATCAGATTGAGATAATCTCTCTCTCCCTCCCCCTCTCTCTCTCTCTGTCTCTGTCTCTGTCTCTGTCTCTGTCTCTGTCTCTCTCTCTCTCTCTCTCTCTCTCTCTCACACCTCTCTCTCTCTCTCTCTCTCGTTCTCTCCATCTCTCCTCTCTCTCTCTCTCTCCTCTCTCTCTCTCTCTCTCTCTCTCTCTCTCTCTCTCTCTCTCTCTCATCACTCTCTCTCTCTCTCTCACTCTCTCTCTCTCTATCTATCTCACTCTATCTCTCTCTCTCTCTCCCTCCTCTCTCTATCTCTATCTCTCTCTCTCTCTCTCTCTCGCTCTCTATCTCTCTCTCTCTCTCTCTCTCTCTCTCTCTCTCTCTCTCTCTCTCTCTCTCTCTCTCTCTCTCTCTCTCTCTCTCTCTCTCTCTCTCTCTCTCTCTCTCTCTCTCTCTCTCTCTCTCTCTCTCACTCTCTCTCTCTCTCTCTCTCTCCTCTCTCTCTCTCTATATCTCTCTCTCTCTATCTCTCTCTCTCTATCTCTCTCTCTCTCTCTCTCTCTCTCTCTCTCTCTCTCTCTCTCTCTCTCTCTCTCTCTCTCTCTCTCTCTCTCTCTCTCTCTCTCTCTCTCTCTCTCTCTCTCTCTCTCTCTCCCCCCTCTCTCTCCCCCTCCCCCTCTCTCCCTCCCCTAGTGTTTTTTTATGCCACCTATTCACAGCCCCTTCTGGACCAACCAAGCCCTTCGAGAGAGCCTCTCAATCTCCACTTGACCCTTAACAACTATTTGGACCTCCCCCAATAGCCTTCCCAGTCCTAGGTAGGGTCTATTTCCTGATGGCAAGGTAATGGAGCGTGGGGGACCCTCGACCCTCCTAACCACTCATTCAAATGAGTACAAGAGACCAACATCACAAACCACTCACAGCTATAGCCCTTTCACACCCACAGGCTAAATAAAGCCCTCTCCCACCAAACGCCTAGAGTCCATTCAAGTTAAAACATACAAAAACCGAATCGCAGTCAATTCTCCTTATCAATGACGATATTGAGCACATTCACAGATTAATTGATTTCTAAAAGTCTTTAAATCTAGGTAAATATTGCCAGTATAATCCGTTTGAATTATAAAATAGCATAAAATGCATTATAACTTTACTCAAGAGAGATAGCCTCTCGCTATTTCGCTGAAATCTAACGTAAGTAAGAACTTATTCAATTATTTTCTTTCCAAATTGTTTGAATTTATCGCCATTTCCTTTTTGATTGTGATTATCATCATTTGATACAGAAGCTCTTACTTCAAGACGGGGCTCAGATAACCACGTGAGTTAAAGCGTTGCCTCTAATCTCACATGACAAGCCTAGTGAGGCGAGTTCGAATCCCGCCAGGACCAAGACATTTATTTAGTGTCGACATTCATTAAATAAAATCCTTAGTCCCATCCTGGCTAGAAAAGGGTGGTAACCTTTAGATAGCCGGTCCCAATTAGCCTTAGTTGCAAAAAGTGAACGTTAATAAATAATTTAAATTTAAATTCAACTTCAAGGCAACTCTATATAATGAAAGTAACCATCAATTAGTAAATTACATAACATGACATCTATAATATTCAACCCAAGAATCGCCATTCACGTGGATTCCATCACAAAGAAATATTTTTCTTAATCAGTAAGATTTATATAAGCGACCAGAGCATGGTTCTCCCCATGTGGAGAATCAAGAAAATTGGTGCTCTATTTCTAGAAATATAATAATGTGCTTTAATAAACCAGTAACGCGTTTATTATTATACCAATGGATGAACAAAAATTCACCCACCCTCTCTTTCTCTCAGAAATACTCCTTCTTTTAGATTGTGAGAAATTCCGCAAAGAAGGAAAACTTCTCCAGACTCCAAAATCTTTAATTACTTCCAAGAAGCACTTGGAGGTAATGAAACTATTACTAATGCAGCATTCACCTTCTGGAAAAAGAAACTTATGTTTATCATTTATTGTGAACCTCTACTTTTACAGTTCTTCCACTGATCCAAAAGGTTAAAGGCAGTAGTCAAAATAATTAAATCTATCTTATTTTTAAATATCTGCGAATGGAGATGTTTAATATTTCTAATCATCTGATTCAAGACAATGAGAGGATCAAGTTTAGTAAGTTACAAGCTGCTCTTAATTGACTTCGTAAAACGGAAATCGTGAGTTGATTCCGATGTACAACCCTGAAATGTATTTAGTCAGAGTATTCCTCAATCATTTCTCGCATCTGGGCTAGAAAAGTGTGGATATTAGTAGATAACCAAATTCAAATGTCAATTAAAAGTCCATCACGCAGGGGCTGCGTAAACTAAGCAGATTTCCCACTTCAAGTTTTACAATAGTGAAATTTCAGAATAGAGAGTCGAACAGTTACGGGAACGGCCCGAACTAGATCTTGACGGAAACTTACGACTAGACCCGAAGCCGATCTCATCTCAGAAGCTGAAAACAGAAAAATGCAAATATCTCGGTTAATATTCAAGATTCAGAATAAATGTATAAAAGATTATTTATAGTAAATTTAATTTGCAATAAGATTGATTCTTTATAAATTTTTGATCCGACGTATAGTAACGGAGATATTTCGAATTTTCGAAAATCCTCCCCTCTAAACCCCCCCCTCTCTCACTGGTCCGATTTCAGCCATTATTGAACTCAATCTTTATTTTTACATAAAACGTTTAAATATCGATTTAGGTAACGATCAAACGAAAATTGCGACCGCTAGAGCGTTAACAAATATATATATGTATATATATATATATATATATATATATATATATATATATATATATATATTTCGTCTTCTCCTGGGTAGGATCGATGGACATTTGAAAAAGTACGACCTCAATAGCTGATTTCCCTTAAGGGAAATCTGCTAAAAGAACATTATTGGATATACATTTTTTTCATGACAACGGTAAGAGCCTTAATTGACGAATATGATCTTTATTGTTAAATGAAATGATCAATTATTGAGTATGATATAGATGAAATAAAGATTTTCAAGTATAGAAGGGAAATCCTTATTGAAGAAGTTTCACATATTTTACATGTTGCATGTAAAGGTTGCTCACATAGGAACCATGTATTGAAAACAGAATTGAGTTCTCACGCTTGAAATAAGACGTTAATGATATTGTTAACATACGACGACTAAAATTAGGGGTTTTCTAAAGGCTGAAAATAAACAAATTTAAATAACGCCCTTAATAATTGAATTAAGAAACACACGTAGACATGTACACACATGCACACACACATATACATTGTGAGGAGATCATTTGTTTGCTCCAGCGGTGTGATTTTCAACGGAAATACGTCCATCTTCGTCAGGCAGTGTATTTAATTTGGTTAGCTACCTCGCTTAAATCATTTTTTTTTTTAAAAAGATGATTGAAGCGAGGCGCTATCTCGGACTACATTTTGACACACGACTTACATGGCGGCATCATATCCACATTAAATTGCAACAAGCACACACACGACTTGCACAAATATATCCTTTAATAAATAAGCATACACCACTGAAACTGACTTGCGCAACACTAATTTACAAATCTCTCATACTCCCTATATTAACATACGCTTGCCCTGTCAGGCTGGGCATCAGCAACACACACACACAAAAAGAGACTCCAGTCCGTCTAGAGCAAAGTATTCCAGGATAGCGGCAAATGCTCCCTGGTTTGTTTGGAACAGCCAAATCCACAGGAAATTGGAGGTTGCTCCTATTTCAGTTCATCTTCAACAACTTGTTAGGAAATATCATGGCTGCTTTCCGAAGTCATGTAGAGCCACCCATTATATGTAGGTACAACGACTGAAGGACCACTACGTCAAAGGTTGTGCCTAAATATCTTAATTTTGTAATAAATGTAACAATTTGTATATAATACCTTTCTTGTATTGGACCAATACCTATATACTATATAGTTTTCAACTAACCTCGTTTTCGGTATCTTCCGAGTTGGATCAATAAGCAAATTCAAGTGAACAACATACATGCCTGATTTCTCTTAAGCAAAATCGACTAATAAGAGTTCACATTCAGCACACTCTACTCCATCTTCATTGACTAGAAAAGCAATAATAGTCTATTCCGTAAGGAATCGTGGATTAGTCTTTGCTTTTGCTGTTTTTTTGTGTGCAAACATCTCATGGCAATAGTGTTCCTTCCTGAAGCAAGCTGACTAGTATTACTAGCCTACTGTACATATTAAAAATATGATATTAATGAATTTTATTGAATGATACGGTTTTTAAATTTATGTCAAAGCCATTTTATATGTATTTGTAGAAAGGTAGCCTGGGATATTATTCCTGTTTGCCCAAATACCTGGATGCACCCACTATAGATAAAATACATCAACAAAATGTTATCAAATTGAGTTCGGGTTATCTATACCGTTCCTCATTATGGGTACTTCGCTAGTTCATCAAGTTAACCTTGAGTATAAACTGGCCTGACCACTGTCAACAGTATTCCCTCATGTACATATTGGTTGGGAAAGAGGGTCGCAAAACCCTTTGGAAAACTTAAGAGGCATCAGTAAAGACGGGGAAGATGAATTGACTTCGGCATGATAGAAATTTCTACCGATCCTTGCTTAATGATGTTCTTCCCATTTGAATAAGAGTGGTCTCCGCCATCGTAAATAATTCAAGGAATTATAAGTAAACCGCTTACTGGAGTCCCTTTCCAGCAAAGGGTTTACCTCTTCCCTTCCAGCTCCAGGCCCTTTGACTTCCTCCGTATTCCCTTCCTCCCCTGCAAACCCCATGTCTTTTCACATGGGCGGCATACTCAAGTATTTACTAACACGATCGTTAAATTCCTTATAGGCCCTTTGAGAGCGAAAGATCGCTCAGGCCCTTACATGAGCTCAGTGAATTTCTTGAACAGAATGTCACTGAGCTTTAGGAGCTCTGGAATATATTGTTATGTTTATTTAAAAAATCAGTTATAAATATTGTTGATTAGAGTTCTTTTGGATTGCAAAATTAAACACACACAAGCTTAAGAGTTTTTATCACGGCACAATTTATTTAACAATGCACTACACACTTGGTTAATTATACTTAATTACTACTCACAGTACGCACTATAGCTTCACTGTTCTTCAGATAATACAGTCCAATAACTCACTCACTATCACTGAAACACAGCACTTCACTGTCCCTCACTTCGCGAAGTCAACGGCAGTGCACTGTCTTAAACACGGCACTATACTGTTACTTACAGAGTCACGGCACAACACTGTTCTTCACATAAAAAAGTCCGTCACACAGGGGCTGCGTTAACTAACCAGATTTCCCACCTGCGCCACGTATTTGCATTTATCTCAAAACCTAAAAGTTCAATGAGAACAATATGTGGTATTTAAGCTTCAAATAACGTGCTTCATAACATAATAAAATATAAGAATATATGAGATGAATAGGAATGGGGCTTTACTGAAGACCGAAAACTAAAAAAATACAATTATCTCAGCTAATAATCTAGATATTGAAAAAATAATAACATTTATTATTTTATAACAGCATTTATAGAACATTACATGTGCAATAAGATTGGTTCTATAGAATTTTTCGATCCGACGCACAATAATGGAGATATTAAGAATTTCTCCCCCTCTAAACCCAGCTCCCCCTGGTCCGACTTCAGCCGTTAACGAACTTGATCTTTCATTTTACATAAAACGATTATATATCCAGTTTGGTAACGATAAGACAAAAATTGCGACCGCTAGAGCAGTATCAGACAAATATATATATATATATATATATATAGTTTTGAACGGACCTCATTTTTGGCATCTCCTGGGTTGGATCGATGGACATTTGAAAAAAAATTACGAAAATCACTTCAAAATCAATATCCCTTAAGGGAAATCTGCTAACACTTTACCGTACTGCAACTAAGTCGCACTGTTGCACTGAACGCACTCATGAACACTTGAAGACAGCTGAGAACAAACTAACTGCCGGGCGAGTTGTACAAGCTTATATAGAGGAGCAGTAACATAAAAGGAATCTGTCTCGAAAGTAACTCTTAGTCTGGAACAATCCAGGCTCCACTAGACACTTCGGGCGCCAATAGTCCTTCCTCAGTCGGCTCCTTTCATTCCCTTCTTTCTTCCTAAATACGTGACTATCTCTGTTTAATTGTTCATGAGTTTAATATTCGCAACAATATGATTTAATGAGTTACATCATTTTATTTTTTGCGCATATATAATATTGTACATTAGTCTAAAAAAAGTACAAGTAACCATTGTTTGCTAGAAGGGAACAGGGATGAAATGTTACATTAATTTGATTTAGGCGTCTTTTAACAACCCACACTCATATTTTATTTTATTTTTTAACCTTCTCATCCCACCGCTGTACCTTAGACATCCCACCAGTTCTTCAACCAATTTATAATTTTTACATTTTTTATTCGATGAGATGACCCGCTATCACCCACCTTGTGTGTTCTTGCTAGTCACGGTAGACTTCCTCGCAGTAATTTGCTGCATATTTACATCGAGAGCCTAAAAGTTGCTAATGGGCGCCTGCATTGGAGCCTCACTGTCTCTGTCAGCCAGACTCCAATAATACCCTGATAACTTATCTTACCTTCTTAACTATTTACATTTTGCACCGCACATCTTACATACAATTTATATATGCAGTTCAAACCTTCTTTATATACCTACTCAACCACCACTTATATCCACGAATATTAACATAAGCTACAGAGTTCCGTTACCTAAAAATACATGCAAATAGGGATCACCGTCATTGTATTTTTTTTAAAAATTAAATCCATTGCCTTCTCGGTTAACACAATAATAGACAAATTAAGGGCAGTAGGGGGTAGGTCATTCATAGCAGATGGTCGAAAATTTCCTCTAGGGGGATGTTTTCAGTTATTTCCGTTGAATGTTGTTCTCTCCATCTAAGTAACCCCCTCTCCTCCTAATACCTCTTCAACCGTTGACGAACTTGATCTTTAGTTTTGTATGTGCTGAGTTTGGTAACGATAAGATGCCACCGCTAGAGCAGTAACAGACAAGAATATATATATGTGTGTGTGTGTGTGTAATTTTGAAAGAGCCTAATTTTCGTCACCTCCTATGTAGGATCAATGGACATTTGGTGACATTTTTCGGCAAACATGTCGTGAGTTCAATAGCTGATTTCCCTTAAGGAAAATCTGGTAAAAACTACAATTCGACCCAGGGGAAAGGGTTAATCATTCAGAAGCAGAAACAAGAAGTGGCTTCCTTAACGATGATATGTATGGGGCATTCTGAGCAACACTTGGAAACCTCCAAAATGGACTAGATCCAATCATGTGTCCAGTCTGTCAAGACCATGGAGTCACTGACGGGTTCACATATTGTTCTCAGAAATGTGCTTTATAGGCTAGGAAGCAATAGAACATTCCAGGGAATCCTTAGCAGGCAGCGTTGACAGAACATTAGAGTACCTAAAGAAAATACAGATATGCAACAAACCCCAAGTTCTTTGTTTTGGCATATTGTAGTGATTTTCAATTGTAATTTTTAGTTCGTTTTAATTTAGTTAGTAGGTTTAGATTAGGTAGTAGATTTGCATATTATATTATATCAAATTCTCTTTTCATTTTATGTATAATCATTAGAGTGGCGAGTTCGATTCTCGCCTGGGCAAAGGAAATTATTTAGTGACGAAAATCATTAAATAACATCCTAAAACCCCACCCTGGCTAGAAAAGGGTGGTAACCTGTAGATACCCCGTCCCGATTAGCCTAAGTTGCAAAAAGTGGACGTTAATTAACAATAATAATAATAAGTATATTCATTATTCGGATAATTCTGTTATTATTATTATTATTTTATTAAATTATTATTTTGTAAAAGGCCAATACTATAATGAAAACTATATTAACTAAAAAAAAGTCCGTCACCCAGGGGCTGCGTAATCTAAGCAGATTTCCCACGTAAAGTTATACAATAGAGAAATCTCCATACGAGTGCCAAACAATTACAAAAACGGACGAACTAGCTTTCGGAGAGAACGAATAGAAACGACCATTGCTCGTCCGTTACACTTGATAAAAATGCAAATATCTCAGTTAATATTCATGATACAGAAAATATGTATAGAACAATATTTAAAGATAATTTAATTTGCAATAATATTGGTTTACAATTTTCCAATCCGGCTTATAGCAACTGAGATATTTCGAATTTTCAACCCCCCCCTAAACCCCCCTCCCACTGGTCCGATTTCCGCTATTAACGAACTTGATCTGTCTTTTTACATAAAACGTTTATATATCGAGTTTGGTTACGATCAAACAAAAATTGCGACCGCTAGAGAGCGTTAACAGACAAATATATATATATATATATATATATATATAGAGAGAGAGAGAGAGAGAGAGAGAGGGAGAAGTTTGAATGGACATCATTTTCGTCATCTCCTGGGTAGGATCGATGGACAATTGAAGAAACTTTTCGAAAAACGCGTCATGAGTAAGACCTCAATAGCTGATTTCCCTTAAGGGAAATCTGCTAAAATCTTAAATCTGCTTATACTTTACTAATCAAATAAGTTTTACAAAGTAATATTCATTTATATTTGTTTAAAATTTTAAGTGCTACATTTCTATTAGTAAATTACTTTCTAAATATTGAAGTAGAGTAAATGGTAAATAAATAAGAAAATTCGTTGAGTACACAGCTTTGGACTTTTTTTTTAAATGTATATATGCCACTTAGCAATCAGAACATTGAATTTAATTACTATCCAAATTGTTTTATTTAGATTTTACTTAAAACTTTTCAAATCATTTATTTTTCAATTAATTTAACGGAATTTCTTTAATAAACATAAAAAAAGTCCGTCACGCAGGGGCTGCGTAAACTAAGCAGATTTCCCACGTGAAGTTATACAATAGAGAAATCTGCGCACTAGTAACACAATACCACAGTGATTAGATAATGAGAAATCTTTCAGTAAATTAAAATAAATTCCCAACTGAAACGGCTTCTGAATTGTAAGAATAATTTATATTTTAATAACTCAAATTTTAGTAGTCCAAGAACTAAAGAAGGGGGGGGGGGGGCGGATGAACAGAACGTATTTGCATAAATCTCACAAAGTAAAGAAGGTAAGGAAAGGTAAGGTTAAAAACGACAGGTTAGAAGAAGTTCCGCCCGAGCCGAGAATTGACGAAGATGGCCGACATAATACGAACCACAGACTTCATAAAAATGCAAATATCTCGGTTAATATTCAAGATAGAGAATAAATGTATATAACAATATTTATAGTAAATTTAATTTGCAATAAGATTGGTTCTATACAATTTTTCGATCCGATGCATAATAACGGACATATTTTGAATTTTCAAAAATCCCCCCCTCTAAACCCCCCCCCTCCCTTTGGTACGATTTCAGCCATTAACGAACTTGATCTGTCTTTTTATATAAAACGGTTAAATATCGAGTTTCGTAACGATCAAACAAAAATTGCGACCGCTAGAGCGTTAACAGACAAATATATATATATATAGATATATATATATATATAGATATATATATATAATTTTGAACGGACCTCATTTTCGTCATCTCCTGGGTAGGATCGATGGACATTTGAAGAAAATTTTCGAAAATCGCGTCATGAGTACGACCTCAATAGCTGATTTCCCTTAAGGGAAATCTGCTAAAAAATCTATGTGATTCGTATTATTTTGGATATCAAGGATTTAATTTAGTTAAACTGTTAGCAACCGATAAGAAAACAAAGCTGCCCTATATTAAAAAAACAATGTAGACCTTACAAACTGCTCCCGTCGTTTTAAGAACTAAATTGAGTTACGAGCGAGTCAAAAAATCTACAGACCGTATACGAGATTAAAAGAAACGTTAGGACTCGCCGAAAGACAAAAAAAAAAAAAAGTAGAAAAAACAGCGGCTAAAGTGATGAGCAAAGAGACCAAAATCAATTAGAACCAGCGAAATTTGTTTAAAGGATCAACGTTTAAATGTGAGCTACGAGGTAATTCTTTTTTCATTATTTCAACAGGGCGAAGAAAGATAAACAAAGAGGCGGGCTGCTGTAAAAACACATGGCGTAGGGGAAGGACCAAGGGTTGTTTATCCTGCCGGCAGAGGGCTCTCCACTTGGCCAGCTCCAACTTTTCCAGAGAACAATGAAAATTCAATGGCACGCCCCCCCCCCCATGGTGGACATTGAAATTCCTACAGGACCAACTCACTGAACACCATAATGCCCTGCTCACTGGACCTAAGGTTAGAGCATTAGCTGTTGCATCAGTCGCCCATAGCTCCCATTACAGGAAACACATTCCCTTATACTAGTACTAAGTTAAAAATATATATATGAAATCAATTTGAATATTATTATTATTATTCTTACAAATATCGCGTTTCGCTACTGAGGCAATTGAGCGACATATTTCTGCAAATATTCATTTACGGTTATCAACATCAGGTCGGCCCGCCTCACACCGGAAAGAAAAACAATTACTGAAATATATCAGAATATAACACATTAACTTTATTGAGAACTATTTACTATATCTGGTACTCTAATTAATAATGAGTCAGAATAATTGTTATCTCAATCAATGCAATTTTAGTAGTCCAAAACTTTAAGATGTGGGGGGGGGAGTCACCAGGACATATTTGCATGTATCTCGTATAATAAAAATCTCTTGAATACAATTTTCGGTATTTAAACTTCCAATAATGTGATTTATTATGTAGCAGAGTATTGTTTACGTAACTTGAGTTGAAGTGGCGGTTTACTGAAACCTTAAAAGTCCGTCACGCAGGGACTGCGTAAACTAAGCAGATTTCCCACGTAAAGTTTTACAATAGAGAAATCTGCCTAATAACAACTGTAGTAGTAAGAAACCTCTAAACCTAAAAAACATTATTTAGGGCGTAATAACCCAGTAGTTTCTAGCCCAAAAAACAGTTAACCTAACCTCTAAACCTATTCAGGAGGGACGATAGTTATGGAAACGGCCGCCAGAGCTCTCGTCGGAAACTCCGAACATAGCCTATTGGTGACCATATGCAGAATACAAATGCAAATATCTCGGTTAATATTCAAGATAGAGAATTAATGTATAAAACAATATTTATAGTAAATTTAATTTACAATAAGATTGATTCTATACAATGTTTCGATCCGACGCATAATAACGGAGATATTTTGAATTTTCAAAAATCCCCCCCTCTAAACCCCCCCTCCCACTGGTCCGATTTCAGCCATTAACGAACTTGATCTCTCTTTTTACGTAAAACGCTTAAATATGAAGTTTGGTAACGATCAAACAAAAATTGCGACCGCTAGAGCGTTAACAGACAAATATATATATATATAGATATATATATATATATATATATATAGATATATATATATAATTTTGAACGGACCTCATTTTCGTCATCTCCTGGGTAGGATCGATGGACATTTGAAGAAAGTTTTCGAAAATCGCGTCATGAGTACGACCTCAATAGCTGATTTCCCTAAGGGGAAATCTGCTAAAAATGCAAATATCTTAATAATATTCAAGATAGAGAATAAACGTGTATAACAATATTTATAGTAAATTTAATTTTAAAAAATATTGGTTATATACAATTTTTTGATCCAATGCATACTAACGGAGATATTTCGAATTTTCGAAAATCCCCCCTCTAAACCCCCCCCCTCCCTCTGGTCCGATTTCAGCCATTAACGAACTTGATCTCTCTTTTTACATAAAACGGTTAAATATTGGCAGTAGGACGTCTTCTCCAAAATTTAGGTGTGAGACAGACATATATCTATATATAACCTTGTTAAAACTATATATATATATAATATATATATGAAATATTCACCAGTTATATATATCAGTTCTCAT
This sequence comes from Riptortus pedestris, assembly GCA_019009955.1. Taxonomy (NCBI): domain Eukaryota; kingdom Metazoa; phylum Arthropoda; class Insecta; order Hemiptera; family Alydidae; genus Riptortus; species Riptortus pedestris. Next base: position 27,668,021 of record CM032228.1, read on the forward strand.
TTTCGTTATCTCCTGGGATTCGTGAAGAAAGTTTTCGAAAATCGCGTTCAAGGGAAATCTGCTAAAACTGAACTAAGTGTTGCCATTAGTTCATTTTTGAGTAGCTGATTTGGCGAGCTCGTCTTCTTGTGTGTCTAAAGTTAGTATGTCCGCGTAACCAGTACATAGTTATTCATCAGATTAATGTCTGGATTTTGTATAATATGCACAAAATGAGTGGATGTGAACTATATATGGCAATTTGAATAGTAAATATGCAATTAAATTGAAAATCAAAATTTGCTATTGATATAATTGTAATAAGGTATAAATAAATGCGAAAGTGACCTGTTTGGTGGTGTATCATCAAAATACAGATTTAAATTTTTAGTTTCAATAATTCTACAAAGGTGGCAAATAGTCGTACCACGTATAACTCAACAAAGACTAGCCTTAAGATGTTGAAATTTCAGGACTGTCGTAACATCTAGTTGTGCAGTAACTCACCTTCAGAACAAATACGAATAAGGACATGGGGAAAGTGGATAGAGGACGAAAATACTAAATTGTAATTCCTTCGTTCGTATTGAATGTACAGACGATTTTTTTTAAGAGGTTTTTTGTTTGTCATATAAAGATTAGTAAATTATTATCTGTGACAATATCGTGCTGACATGCATCTAAACGGAGATAACGTATTTCACTTGCAAATAAAATAACATTTCGAAAATTCCAAATATCTCTGTTACTATACTTCGGATCGAAACATAGAAACAATCTTATTGAAAATTAAATGCACTATAAATATTGTTCTGTACATATTTTCCATACAATGAGTACTAACCGAGAAATTTGGATTTTTTAGTTTTACGCTTTCAGTAAACCCCCACTCCTACTAGTGTCATTAATAACAAGCTGTTATATCATGAACCACTACATTACAAGGTTAAATACCAAATATTGTTTTCATTGAACTTTTTTTTGTGACATATATGCAAATACGTTCTGTTGACCTCCCTGTTTTTTTTGTTGTTCTTGGATTACTAAAATTTAAGGGATTGAGATGAAACTGATTCTGATTCATTACAGCACTAGCTTTAGTAAACTGTTTTCAATAAAATTAATATGTTATATTCGGATATATTTTATTAATTGTCTGTCTTTCCGACAAACAATTACGAGTTTACTCTACGAGTTTGGCAGACCTGTTTGTTTACAATTCAGTCGCTTTCCGTTGTAGATATTATTAACTGGTATTGTAATGTAACTGAAAGATTTCTCATTACCGTTTGTATTTATTTACCTAACATTCAAGATAGTGTTACCTGCATGTATTTTTATCTATTGTAAACCTTGGCGTGGGAACTCTGCTTAGTCTCCGCAACCTCTGCGTAATGGACTTTTTTTGTTTAAACTTAAAGCACAAAGAACCCCCCATGATAATTTCCTGCCCGAAATATAGAAATGAATATTTCTACCTCCATTTGAATTTCCACCTATCAAAATATATACATCGATTTGAATACATTTAACTACCGATAGGTCACAAGGCCAGACAAAAAGAGTATGCGTGAAGCCGGGCTTTTAATATTTCAAACAACAACAAAACGTTTGTTGTTGTAATGGTTGGTTTAAAAAGACGGTTTGTTAATCGTGTTGTTCCAGTCAGGCAAACATCGAGCGGTGATTCTGAGAAAGAGTAATTATCCTTGACCCTGTAAACTAAGCCGCGCCATCAAATAAAGTTTAAAATCACTTCAATTGAATCCCGGAAAACCACTAAAAAATACCCAATTCCATTAAACGAATGAAAAGAAAGCGGGGATTAACCTTAGAAAAGAAACACTTAGCTTTATAAAAGGACCAGCTAAATAAAGTGACATTGTTAAAACTACCTTTGTAATGACAAAGATTAAAAAACCAATTCATTAGTTAGCATTTCACTCTTCCAGATAACTCTGGCTATGAAAAATAAGGCATCCATACTAAAACAGGAGATAAAACATTTTTAATAATTGTGTTAAAACTAAAATACCTCTTCTCACAGCATTATAATGAGCGGAAAACAAAGTTTAAAAGTTAACATAATACAGCATTTACGAATCATATTTAACGTAATAGTAATATTCCGATTAACAATAATACAAGCTATTTTGAAGAATATCAGATATATTTGGTAATCTTTGGATGATCTTAGTTCTTTATTTCATAGTAACCTGTTTACATATATATAAAAAATTCTTCTTATTCTGGACCCAATATTATTTATATATTCTTCAAATTTTATGGCAAGGATCTTTTTTTTCTTTTGTTTTTAAACCTATATAACTTCTAGACATTTCTAGATCTAAAATTTTATATTTAAAATTATCAATAATTTTTACAAATTTATTATAACCAAAACATTTTTTATCGGATATATTATAACAACTAGTAAGGAAGTATCATGGCAGACTCCCAATGTCAAGTGGAGCAACTCATTATAATTTAGGTGCAATGACTGAAGGACTACTACGCCCTAAATTGTACCAAAATCTCTTAATTTTGTATAATAACATCCATTTGTGTATAATACTTATGTATTGGTCGAAATAAAATGTTCTTTCTCTCAAATATATTATATAAACTTCTTTTTTTATTACATATGAAACAAGGAAATTCTTCTTCCTCCTCTTAAGTTTTTGGGCTACTTAAATTTGATAATTATTCTGATTCATTATAAATTACAGTACTAGATATAGTAAATAGTTTTCAATCAATTTAATATGCTATATTCTGATATATTTCAGTAACTGTTTTTCTTTCCGGTGAGAGTCGAGTTGGCAGACCTTTTTGTTTACATTTCATACGCTTCCCGCCTGGAGGGGAAAGATTTCTTATTACCCTTTGTATTACTTACTTAATACTCAAGGTGGTGTTGTGTTACCAGTATATAGATTTATCTATTATTAAACTTCATGAGTGAAACTTTTAAATTCGGACTTTTTAAATTCATGGAAAACTAATTATGATATTAGGTAATGGCTGAAATCGAGCTTGGGGTATAGATGAGGGATAATTGAAAATTCGAAATGACAGTCGAATAGAAAAACTTTATGTTTTATAACCATTGTTGTTTGAATTTTATTTAATCTTCTGCAACTACTGCTTTATACAGTATCTCTATGAGTATTAACGGAGTTATTTGTATTTTTTTTGGTTTTAGCCTTTGGTAAAACCCTACTTCAACTCATCTGATTTTCATTTCAAGTATCTCAGTCACTAAACATCTTAATTCCAAAAACATTATAACTTCTGTTTACATAGGCTTTATACTGTGGGGAAAATAGAGAACAGATGGTGAAATGAGATCATCAGCGTATCTTACTAGCTTGTGGGGAAATGTGTTTAGTTAACGCGGTACCTTCGTGACATTTTCTTTCTAGTAACCAGGAAGTCAGCTCTGAGCGTATTTTTTTACAAAATGCTGTATATTTTCTTAATTCATTATTTTTTTTCAATTTCCTTCATTTATTTAGTGATTTTATTTTTTGATGATCGCTATCCTTTTCCATTATATTTAGTAGTTGAAATTCTTTTTAAAGAGGAAATTAAAAAGTTTTCCCTTTTATCTGGAGATTGTGGAGTTTTTATTTTTAATTTTTTTTTTTTTAATATATTTTCTAAGCTATTTTCTAGATAACCTTTGGAAGATGCCTCAATTTTCCTCTGGATCTTCTTCCTGTTTTTCTTCACTCTACAATTTATTTTTGCTACAACAGCCTTACGTTCTCTTTTAATATAAATATCTTTGACAACCAAAATTTGTTACAATTTTATTTTTATTTTGACACTCAGGTCCTGAAGTTCGGCTAGAATCATGGCAATAGCAAATTCCCATTATGAATCTATCTATTTATATATTTTCTTAACACTATCTTCTTACAGTGGTCATAAATGTTATTTAAAATTTGAAGAAATCTATATTTATACCTATCGTGGAAAACTAATGAAAAAGGTCGTAAATGGTAGAAATCTACCCAAGAGAACTAGGTGTAATATTTTAAATCATAATTATCCGTTATTATATGGCTAACCAAAAATTGTAATATAATCAATTATTTTAATTACGCAATTCTCTACAATTCTGGTTTTTATATATTTTTCTCTAACTTAAAAGGAGCTGTCTTTACTTGTTATATCCTTTAGTAATTTTTTTTGTCAATTTAGCCTTTAGCAAATGATCACTCATGTTCATCTCAACTTAATATGTAAAACAATCTTCTAATCCCAAGCTTAAATCCCTCGTACAATTTCCATTGGCCATTTACTGTCTGAAACCATGAATAATTCTGAAATTGGGTTATCAAAGCACTTCATTTGAAGCATTGATTATGTTTGCATATATATTAAGTGGGGATACATTTCTTTCCAATTCGACACCAGAATTGCCTTAAATAAGTTGGTATCGAAATTGAATTCTTCTCTGGCAGTACGCCCATTAGTTATACAATCACTCAAATGATTTCAGTGGACCTTTATATAAAATACACATATATATGGGTGTCAACAATCACAAGGTACAACATGGACTATATTCTAGTAGTATAAATTAACTTCAAAACACATATTCATAAATATATTTGTTAATATTGATTTTATCGAAACAAAATATGCACAGAAAAAGTTGAGTTTAGAATAACTATTACAACAGACACCAACTCTGGACTTCCAAGTACCAAAGGCTATTCGTTTTTTTATGTAAATTGAGTATTTAGGGGATGAATTTTGCTAACATGCTCTATTTTATACTTGTCTACCTCCCTCAGAGAGGAGGTTCAGTTTGACTTCAAAACATTTATTCTTCAACATCTTCGTTTTAGAATACTTTTTCTGCCCCTAAAACCGTTATGAATTCGAATAGGTTTAACCCGACTTCTGGTCATTAAACAGAATTTATTAGTGCCTACAGAGTTTCATGAAAGTGCCTGGATAAAATAACGGAATGTTTCATTACATATATTCATCAGGGATATTAATATTGTCAACATGTGCTATTTTACACTTGTTTAATACTTGCAGGGCTGGGGTTACTACGATGTTAAAACTTAATATTTTCAAAGTGTTAATTGTTTTCAAAATGTGTTTTTCAATGCTAATGTGTCATTTAAATTTATAAATTGCAAAACTTCTGATTTCCAAATTCCTGTTACAAAATAGAGTACCCATATTCCACGAAAATGTTTCAAGTAGACAGTGAAATTTTATTTATATTTTTTTTTAGGACTTCTTATTATACCCTTGTAGCAATGATAGGAGTGGGGGTTTACTTGGAATAACCTTATAAATATCCACGAGATGCCAGTTTCATTTCAACCCCCTACGACGATAAAAATATTAGCTAATTACTTCCGATTTCGTCTTGTGCAGGATAATACCTGAACAGAAGGTTTCTCAGAATAGGAAGATGCAGCCGTTATAGTTAATGGGGGGAATAAATTGTTTGGTTTTTTTTTACCTCATGAACGATAATAAGTTGGCAAATATTCGTCCAGTAGCTGCTCACATGTACCACTATAATTAATACATATTCTTGGGTGGTTGTCGGTCACATAGGGTGGAGTCAAACTATTTCTGCTTGCCAACGTTTCGTTATAATTTATTACCTTTATTAAGGCAAACTTTAATACTGCTGTTTAACGCTGAAACAGTTTAAAAACAAATATTTAAACAACAATTTCGGGAAGAAGAGGCGGAGAGAATATAGAAATGAAGTAAGACTATAGAATGTCCTAGCACTTCTTATGCCTAAACAAATGCTTTGTATCATATTGTATGCCTATGAAATTAAAAAAACTTTTTTTTGTAATTTGACGCTTTTTTGGGGTTTTGTTTTGTCATTAAATGAAAGTAGCAGCAGAAATTTATAATTTTATCTGTCATTCCTCAAGAAGTTTAATGAACATTATATTTTCTTCAATGTATATTCGCCAAATTGATGCATTTGAAACTAGACATAAATAATTTGTCACATAATCACTAAACAAGATATAAATATATGCTTCAATTTCGAAAGCATTATTTTGTTACGTTTATTACAAAAACAATAATAAACGTTGTTTATTAGAGTAATTTTGGATTGCAAAATTAAACACACACAAGCTTTATCACTGCACAATTTATTTGACAATACACAACACGCTTGGTAAATAATTCTTAACTATTACTCACAGTATGCACTGATAACTTCACTGTTCTTATTATTTTGAACAGTACAATAAATCACGATCACTGAAGTTCACAAAAACACGGCACAGCACCGATCTTCACAAAGAACACGGCACTGCACTGTTCTATACATGAATACGGCACTACACAGTCCTTTACATAAACATTGCACAGAAACTAAAAGCACTGTTCACTAAACTGAGAACAAACTAACTCTCGAGCTAGCTGGGCCGCTTTTATAGACTAGCGGAAAGATGTAAGACGACTGTCTAGATAAGTCTAGATCTACTAAATAGATAGATAGACGGGTGGTTCCTGTCGTCTTGCTCGTACTTCTTAAATATGTGATTCACTCAGATTAATTTTTCATGTACGTAGTTCTTTCAACAATACTATATTCACCAGGGAACTATAGCGTGCAGTCGGGACGTATTAAATCAATTATAAAATGTTAATGTTCCCAAGATGGTGGCCTAAAGAAGATGAATAGCACGGTCAATTGTTTGAATATGGGGGAAAAACTCAAATGCACACTTCACGGTAATACGTCCACAAAAAAAATATGACTACGTTTATTTTATTATCAGAGTAGAGGCAGGTTTCTTAACTTTAATTTTTATACATAGTTAATCCTCAGGTTGATTATAAAGCATTTCAATTAAATTAAAATAATGTCCGTCACGCAGGGGCTGCGTAAACTAAGCAGATTTCCCTCGTGAAGTTTAACAATAGATAAATCTACATACTGGTAACACAACACCACCGCGAATACTAAGTGAATAAATACAAACGATAATAAGAAACCTCCAGACGGGAAGCACATGAAACGTAAAGAAACAGGTGTGCCCACTTCCCACAGGAAAGAAAAACATTTATTGAAATATATCAGAATATAAAATATTAATTTTATTGAAAACTATTTACTATATCTAGTACTGTAATTTGTAATGGATCAGAATAATGTTTATCTCAATCAATCAAATTTTAGTAGTCCAATAACTTAAGAAAGGGGGAGGTCAACATAACATATTTGCATTTATCTCGTATAACAAAGGTCTTCTGTTAATTTATGGTATTTAAGCTTCGAATAATGTGGTTTATTATATAACGGAGTATTGTTTATGCAACGTGAGAAGAAAATGGAAAATGAAAAATGCAAATATCTCGGTTAATATTCAAGATAGAGAATACATGTTCAAATTGATTTCTTAAGAACATGTGATACTTAAAATCCAAAGTAATATTTAAATTTATTGTCTAATAATGTATGCAAAAATCACTGCACTCTACATTTGTATATGCTACATTTTTTATATGTTTTAACATTTAATGGGACTTTTTGCAGTTAATTTCATTTCAACTTGGATGCCAAATGCCTCCCTAAAGCCTGAAAAATTTAAATCTCTGTTATACAAAGAGTTTTAATATCTTTTATTAATAAAATGTCATTTCAAGCACATAATTTAATCGTTGGAAATGTCAAGGGAAAAAAAAAACTTTTTCATAATAAAGTTAAGGGCCTAATTAGCAGAGTATATCAGTGATAATTCAGAGCCGGAGAGAGTTTTTAAATCATTTTGTCTTAAATGTGATTTTGTAAAAGTGCTTTAACCCCTTGGGCCTTTGCCAGAACGCCAGACAGTTTCACTTTATTTAATATCTCTAGATAAAATATGGAGCGTATTTTTATCGCATTTTCTGCTTCAATTCCTTTCAAGAGAGAATCATTTATACAAAAAATATTCTTTTTCGTGATAACCATTATTCCAAAAGTGGCTTTCGTAAAGTAGCTCACAAACAGTTTCATATATCATGCAATGGAAATTTTTAAAACTAACTTATCCTGGGCGATAGTGACATTTAAATTCTCTCAAAATTGATAAAATGCCAGAAGGTCAAACCAGATTTAACGTGAGATATTTAAATTAAATACCATAATCTGACAAGGAATAAATATTCCTAAATAAATACATTTGATTGTGTCATTATACTTCATCCGGATATAGTTAGTTATAGGATATAGGAATCAGATGTGTTCCGAAATGAGTGTCTATTATATTTCTTCAAATGACCTGTTGATAAGGAATCTGTAAATCATTTTGGTATAATTTTATGTAAGATTCTGAAGAAGTACAGAAGGAGGCTTAATCTTGTAAAAACATAAACTGTTTACTTTATAAACTGCAATTCTAACCAGCTTACTTAGTGAAGATATTATCCGCTCATATGTCAGTCAACATTATTGCCTCTGAGCCCTTTAAATTAGAAACCAAGCGAAGATTCATGTCTTAAAGTTAAATCAAAAAAGGAGGAAGAGAGAGAGGAGAGTGAGAGAGAGAGAGAGAGAGTGAGAGAGTGAGAGAGAAAGAGAGAGAGAGAGATAGAGAATCGATCAATTTTTTAACGACTGTAATTCTTAATCTATAATTTCTAAACTAGATATTTAGAAATTATTCCGGAGTTAACTTTTAGTTTTAATTAACTCCGTTAATTATCCATGTTAGCATAGAAAAAATAATTTAGAGAAAACTTAAGTACAAAATCATAAATATCTCACTTATTATGCAACGACTCAAAAATATTACAATATTATTCTTCTGGAAAACATTATTCCCAACATTATTTGTCCTATATACGTACGTATGTGTGTGTGTGTGTGTGTCTATATATATATTTGTTGTTTTTTAACATAATTGACCATATAATTCATAATCATAGAAAGTAATCAGTATTCCAAATCATGGATGAGCAAAAATACTTTTCCCCAAAAGCGGTCCAAAGAACAACGATGACAGCAGTTTTATTTGACGTATATATTAATGAAACTTCAACAAATTCAAATTTCTGAGAATAACGCTGCATTACTAAAGGTATAAGCATCAAATCACATTTAAACAAAAATCAATGTTAGCTCGGGAGTTTTGGGGTAGAAGTGATTATAACCTATATTTGTGCATTCCTGCCATAATACGTCTTGTATAATTTCTCTTGTTACACTAAAATAGTTTGTCCTCACTTCAAATCCTCCCAGTATTAAAATCCAAGAGTGTTAGGCATACACATAGAACACAAAAGTTGTCTTAAACATCAGGAAAAACTAATAGTTTAAACAACTCATTGTAATGTAAGGTTAGCAGTGAGAAGACAGAAAGGAAGTCTCCCACCTTTCTTGCCAACAGTCAGTTTCGCCAACCGGCCTCTCGCTCATTTAAGATCTCGGTTCTGTTAACATTATATTATGTTAGCAGTTCTAATTACATTATTTTCAAAATACAAAAAGTTTATGTTCAATTACTTTTCCTGTTTCAATTAAATTGAACGTTAAATACATTTAAAGGGAAGTTCAAATTTCCGATTTATTAATGTTTAAAAGAAAGGGTGGTGCACGGAAATATACATTGATCTTCGTTCACCCTGATAATGGCTTTAAAATATTAATGTGGATTTGTGAAGTAGAAGAATGGAAGCGACTGTTTAATAAATTATTACATGCGAACGAAACTTTAAAAAAAATCAAAATCCAAATGCAAATTACTTGCTTTATAAACTGTTATAAGACAAAAATGTATATAACAAAAGTTGCTCTAAATAAGAAAAGTCCGTCACGCAGGGGCTGCGTAAACTAAGCAAATTTCCCACGCGAAGGTTTACAACAGATAAATATAAATACAGGTAACACTACCATGAATCTTAAGTGAATAAATACAAACAGTAATGGGAAATCGTTCAATCACTTTACAATAGAAGTTACTAATCCCTACAACGGAAAGCGGCTGAATTGTAAACTAACAGACCAGCCAACCTTGTAGCGCTGAATAGATAGACTGGAAAGACAAACAGTTGAAATATATCTGAATATAACATATTGATTTTATTGAAAACAATTTACTAAAGCTAGTGCTCTAATTTTTAATGAATCAGAATCAGTTTTATCTCAATCACTCAAATTTTAGTAATCAATGAACATAAAAAGGGGTCGGTCAACTGAACGTATTTGGATATATATCGCTTTTAAACATAAAGTAAAAGTCCAATCAAGACAATATATGGCATTTAGCCTTGTAATATAGTGGTTCATAATACAACAGCTTATTGTTAATATGACATGAGTTAGAAGTGGGGGTTTGTTGAAGGCTCATAACTGGAAAATGCAAATATCTCCGTAAATATTCAAGACAGGGAATAAATGTATATAACAATTTCTATAGTAAATTTAATTGGACCTTGAATGGTATTAAAAAATAAAATCTAAGGGTTCTCAATAATTAAAGTAAATTAATATTCGAAATAAAAATTTTAGCATGCCAAGGAAGCAGGAAGGAATTATTCGCTACATTTCAAATAATATTACTAATGGCCAAACTAACTGAGTCCATACCTCTAACACCACTTTATCAGATATTTTGTGGTTTGTAGTGAAAATTAGATAACATTTTCTCCTCGCTTTCATCGTATAGCTCTCAAGCATTGTTTGTTGGCAGCAAACGCCCAAGGTATTGTCCATAGTGGTTCAATTACAGCGATAAAGCAACATTTGTTCTAGCACGAGTGAACAAGCACAGCAAGCCTCGGCGAGAATGAGCCATCCGAATTATGCAAGCTCAAATTGGCCACGAAATTGCTCTCCTAATCAGCCGAAACGGCTATGACCGTATTACAACCACTTACAATCACCAGCTCAATTATTAAATCCTTCCCTTGTTACCACCTTTTTATGCTCCGCTTTCATCAAAATTAAAGGAAATTCGCCAATTGGGACTTTACTCATGACACATTATATGAATTGCTTATTTAAGAAAGGGGATAAGTCACGATGTTAGTCAAATTTACTTTTTGACGTAATAAAAATATTTTAAGCGCGGAGCATCGTTTTGTAAAAGGAAGGGAATTAGACAAACATTCTAACCACTTTAATCAGTCAATTTAGTCAATGACTTATTCCCTTTCAAAAATAATCATGAGTTGTAATGTCATTAATACTTTCTTAATCCTGATCCCCTGAAGGGTTCAGAGTTTACCAGAAGGCATTACCAGGTAGATAACACGCTTGATAACATTTCCTGATACCTGCTTGTTCATTTATGTGACTTTACTCAGTTCATAGTGCATATCACACCTTTCCAGTTAAATTAGTCTCTTACAGATTAAAAAAAAAAAAAATATGAGTGAGTGTGTTAATGTGTTTGAAAACTTTTGTGACAGTAGTGAGGGGGATGTTGAAAGTGAACCAGTTAAGAGAAGGAATGGTATTGTGGATAGTGATAAATATAAAGTAATGTAATAAAACGCGCAAGACTCCACGGAAAAGCCTTCACTGGTTATTCTGTTAAGCAGTATGATGCAAAAACGACTGGTCCATCCTGTACATGTAAAAAGAAATGTTTCCAACGAATCTCTGAAGAAGAACGACGTTCAATTCTGCGGGAACTGTTGTCGATTGGTACTAAAAATGCCCAAGATCTACACATTCAGCGACTGATGCAATCAGATACAGTCAAAACAAGAAGACATCGCAATTTGGGTGATAGTCGAAGAAGAGAATTAAAAGAGCGAGCTGCATCTTTTAAATACTTTTTATTGGTAAATTGCAAACGTGTGGAAGTGTGCAAAACGGCTTTTTCAAGCACACTTGCTGTTTCGAAGAAACGAGTTTGGCGTTTGCAAAAACTTCTTCTTAATAATGAAAGTCCCCGGGATCTTCGAGGAAAGCTGTCCAATCAGAAGATTCATCCAACTGAATTGGTCAATAAAATTGTGGATCACATTTCTTCTTTCCCACGTAAGTTGTCACATTATTCTTCCAATGACGTCCATTACTTAAGCTCTAATTTGAATTTCAAAATTATGTACAGACTATTCCTGGAAAAATACAAAACTGACAACGTAAAGTACTCTTCTTATTATTAAATTTTTAAAGAATGATTTAACTTACGTTTCGGACGACCACAAGTTGATGTGTGTAGTGAATGTGAAAGACTGACCCTACGTATGAAAGGGGAATTAAATCCAGAGGCAAAAAGAGTTGTTGCTACTGAATTGTTAGTACATAAAAAAAGGGCCAACAAATTTTACACTGCTTTAAGAGAAACAACAGAAACGTGCCAATCCAGTGAAGGTTCTGAAGTTTGCCTGACATTTGATTACATGCAAAATAATTCATTACCATCAATTCCGGTACAAGATATGTTCTATTACAGGCAGCTATCAGTCTTTCCTTTTGGTGTTCATAATGTTAATACTGAGGAGTCAGCAATTTATCTGTATCGAGAGGGACTTGCAAAGAAAGGACTGAACGAAGTGTGCTCATTTCTACACCATTATATACAAACCAACATGAGTTCACAAACTAAAATCCTCCACTTGTTTTCTGATAACTGCCCGGGGCAGAATAAAAACCACACAGTGATTCGTTTTCTAATGGCACTTACAGATACAGGTAGATTTCAAAAAGTTATCTATAGGCTGCCTCTCAGAGGACACTCATTCCTGCCTAACGACAGAGACTTTGGTTTAATCAAAAGAAAACTACGTCGAGAGGACCGCTATTATACATTAAGAGATGTAACCAAATTGATTTTGAATTCCAGTCGCAAAACGAATAAATTCATCGTAAATCGTCTGGACAGAAGTTTTATAAAAGAAAATTGGTGGCCTGCTTTATACAAAAAAAATTGTGAATCTGAGCAGAGTAAACTGCTCAGCCATCAAATAAAGAGATAAAATGCCTTTGTTCTTAAGGCTAAACGTAGCAAACAAGTTAGTAAAAATGACAGTCCAGAAACCGTAGAAAAAGATAACTTTAAAATATCCAAATATAGCCAATTTGTGTTTAATTCTTCGAAAAAAGGTGTAGTCACTGTGAGCGAGTTTATAAACGGCTCTACAGTAAAAGAATTCAAATTAGGAAACAACAACCCTGCCCATATCTCTTTGGTGCAGGCATATAACAAGAAGAACCCAATATTAGAAGGCAAAATAGTAGATTTAAAGAGAGCTATGCAATATATTCCTGAGCATAAGAAAAAATTTTTCGACAATATCTTGAGTTGGCCCACAAGGAAGAATGCTACCTCTGAAGATGATTAGTTTTGAGATTTCATATTTTTTTTCCTTCTTATTTTTGAATTTTTTTTGTTTAAATATACGTACATTACAAACAAAAATTATGGAGTTAAACTGTGTAATTTATAAATATACAAATTTATCTTTCTTGAATAATTCATTTCTTATTAATTAGGTTTTATTTAAGAAAGGGCAAAAGTCATCTGGTATAATTATGCTATAAACCCAGTAAAAGAGGTTTTAAAATTCATGGCGATACTGTTATAGGTATCATGTTATAAATGTAGTAATATAAACATTTTTTTACAATTTTTGTACCATTTCCTTTAACTTAAAACTGTTTTTTTTTAATTTTCCCTAAAGTTATTATTTCATGACTTATACCCTTTCTTAAATAAGCAATTCATATACACTTTTGAGGGCTCAGGTTAGCCATGTGAGTTAAAGCGTTGACCTTAATCTCACATGGTAAACCTAGAGTGGCGAGTTCGATTCCCGCCTGGGCAGGGGAATTTATTTAGTGCCGGAATTCATTAAATAAAATCCTTAGTTCCACCCTGGATAGAAAACGGTGGTAACCTGTAGATAACCCGAATTGGCAAATTACGCCATATTTATGAGCCGGGTCGAAATATGTTGTATGGATAATCGTGTTGCAAACAATTCGACTATCATTTTTCAATACGTTTTATTAATAACTTGATTATTAAACCAGTTATTCGTAATTGTTTCCGTATTCAGGCATCAGTAAACTCGTACTCCCACTCACCTCTGATTAACGAAAAGTCAATACAGACCGAGCAACACACGAACGTGCTAGTTTATTTAAATATTGCGATGTGTTATACCACGAAATAAGTTATTGCAATAGCTGTTATGGGCAAGGTGATAATATACTATTATTAAACATTTCAATTTACTTTTTATCAATTAATGTTTTAGCAGATTTCCCTTAAGGGAAATCAGCTATTGAGGTCGTACTCATGACGTGATTTTCGAAAAATTTCTTCAAATGTCCATCGATCCTACCCAGGAGATGACGAAAATGAGGTCCGTTCAAAATTATATATATATATATATATATATATATATATATTTGTCTGTTAACGCTCTAGCGGTCGCAATTTTTGTTTGATCGTTACCAAACTCGATATTTATACGTTTAATGCAAAAAGACAGATCAAGTTCGTTAATGGCTGAAATCGGACCAGTGGGAGGGGGGATTCTCGAAAATTCGATATATCTCCCTTACCATACGTCGGATCAAAAATTTGTATAGAACCAATCTTATTGTAAATTAAATTTACTATAAATATTGTATTATACATTTATTCTCTATCGTGAATATTAACCGAGATATTTGCATTTTTATTAAATTTGGGCCGATAACGGACGACGGGAAGTTTCCCGCCAAAAGCTAGTTCGGCCGTTTGCCGTAACTGTTCGGCTCTCGTATGGAGATTTCCCTATTGTATAACTTATGTTCAAATTTATATATTGGAGTTAGATTAATTATTTATATTCAAATCTTTTAAGAAAACAAAAATTGTACATATTCTTTAAAATTTCTTATTAATCTACAAATATTTGTACTGTACTATATTGTACGTTACATGTAGGAAATAAACTCCCTCTCTGGAGGGTTACTTCATTCAGGATATATATATATATATATATATTAAAACAGTAATAGAATCTTAAGACATGGTGTTATTTATAGAGTGGCTACCCACCTGAATAAACTAAGATTCCATGAGGCAATTGGGAGTTGTCTGTAGAAAACCGGAGAAATCACCTTGATAAGACCTTCAGGTTCGTTGGTGGTATCGTAATTCTGAGGTGCACTGCTGCACAACAGATGCATGCTCTGGTAGTGCATTTATGTACTAGCACTAGGCACTTGTCATGTTCAAAATACGTTTGCTATGATGTTATGCAACACTCTCGGTGCTCAATCGGTGCTCACCTTTTTCGTTCTGAAGTAAATTTATTTTTAATTATACTAGTTAATTTGACCTCTTCCATTAATTCTGTAGGAAAGCTATTGTTTCTGAAAATCAGCCTTTATTTATTTTTTAAATCTTTGAAAAACTTCTGCGAAGTTAGAGTTAATTTGTCAACTGTAAAGTAGACTCAACTTGATGACTTCAGTAATAATTAATTATTTTTCCAGAAAAGGTATTCTTACTATCCCATTAAAAACTCCATTCTGTTCTCTGATAACTTCAACGTCTAAGAAAACTAATTTTGCGTTCAGCTTCATTTTAAATTTATGTTACATTAATTGTTAAACATTCAAATTCAAAACTCACAAGCTGAATTGCTTGACTACAAAGTATGTAGGTAAAATAATTTTGTTGAAAGTATAGGCGATTTAAGAGATACATTGCATCATAAACTGTGTATAATTAGTTGAAACTAACAACATATAACAGATCTAAGAATAATTTCTTATTCCACCGTGTGAGTTGTTTCATGATATAACAGTTTGTAGTTAATAAGACATGAGTAGGAGCGGGGATTTACAAAAGGCCAAAAACTAAAATGCGGAAATAGCTCGGTTAATTTTCAATATAGAGAAAACATGTACGAATATATAACAATATTTATAGAAAATTACGTTTTTAGTAAGAATGAGTCTATAAAATGTTTCGATCCAACGCATAACAACGAAGATATTTCGAATTTTTGAAATTCTCCTCCTCTAACCTCCCTCCTCTCATTGGTACGATTTTAGTGGTTATCAAGCTTGATGTTCATTTTTACATATAAAGATTAAATATCGAGTTCGGTCGGGTACGATCAGGCAAACATTGTGACCGCTTGAGCGTTAACAGGCATATATATATATATATATATATATATATATATATATATATATATATATCAGAGTTGGGCAGTAGTTAACTAATTTCAGTAGTTAAATACATTTTAACTACTAACTACAAGTAGTTAACTAATTGAGCAATTAATAACTACTAGTTAGTACTTAAAATGTAGTTAACTACTTCTTTTAACTACAATAATTGTAGTTATTCTTTTAACTACTAACTACTAGTTAAAAAAAGTAGTTATTCTTTTAACTACTAACTACTAGTTAAAAAAAGTAGTTAGAATTTTAACTACTAACTACTAGTTGGTAGTTAACTAAAAAAAATAGTCAATTACCAGGATAGTTAACTACTATTGTAATTAACTACTGTATCAGTGAGTCAACTACAAATTCAACTATCAGTTTACTGAACTCTCAGACAAATTCTGAGGTGGTCCTTGTGGAGGGGAGGGGATTTCTTGTCAAGAAAAAGTCCCCTCGTATAATAACAGTAATAATAAGGTGGGGGAAGTTTTAAGCAGGATTAATTACAGGAGAGATATCGGTATGATTTGCAAATACATAGGCAAAATGCCCATATCAACTAAGAGTGTACCTTACGAAAAAATCCCGTTGAAGAGAACAATTCATGTACTAATGGTATTTAATGTTTTGTATTTTTAAAGTATACCACTTTTGTACTTTGGACACTTTTGTTTAGTATTGGTATCATGTTTCTGAAAATGAAATAACCAAAAACACTTTAGCGAGCGCTTAAATAACCACACACACAGCAGTAAGATTATACATGCAAAGTGTTGGCTAATAACTGACCAAACCTCATGAATCCCCCCTAAAAACTATACACACACACACACACACACACACACACAAATAATAATTAATCAGCGTAGTAATTTAATTTAGGCTTGTTTTCACCTCATGTGAACTATGAAATGTACCTGACAAGACACCAATTATTATTTTAGTACATTATTGGCATACCAATTTATGGTTTAACTGAGCCCATAGGTTTAGTCTCCCCCTGCTATAAAGTCTGTAGTTAAACTGTCTCAGAAGATGTTAAGCACTAAAACATACAGCAGTAAAATTGTGTTGCAATATTGTATTAATTAATATCGCTATGCCAAATTAAAGAAAAAAGGAAAAAAAATAAAAAGTAGTTAGTAGTTAGTAATCGTAACTACCAACTACTTTTGCAATTAACTAATTTTGTAGTTAACTACTTTTGTAGTTAACTACAAAAGTAATTAAATATTTTTAACTACTAACTAGTAGTTAGAAACATGTAGTTAACTACAAAATTAATTAACTACAATACAACAGTAGTTATTAGTTGTAACTACTTTTTGCCAAAGTTATTGTAGTTAGTAGTTGTAGTTAAAATTACATTTTGCCCAACTCTGATATATATATACTAGCTCAGATACCCGGCTCCGCCCGGGAATTGATTTGAGGCTGAATGGTGATGGTATTTTGTTGACAAGGCCTTACTTTGCCCAATATTTTGACATTTACCCGTCCCAGTGTTTAGGGTTAATACCCGTTGTTGGCATTTGTAAATAATAAAATTAATTTTTTATGTAAGTCTTCACTGTCCTCCAAATTGTCATATTTCCCGTCTCCTGTGCATTATGCATAGATTTCAGTTATTAAGGACAAAATATTAACATAGATTTGAATTAATTTTTCCAGGTGAGGTACCGCATAGTTCAAATTGGAATGAATTGTTGAGCATATCAATATTTCTACGCAAATTTCTTGCTCCACACATTGTTCCTGGAGAAATGTATAAAACAAAACTTAATCTAAATAACTAAGTAAACAACTTTTGTTATGTGCATGTTTGTCGGAAAACCAATAGACAATGAAATATCGTGAATTTTTATTTCAGGCCTCCCTTATAACCCCTACTCCCGTTCTAACCTAAAAATTTTAATATAGCTTATAATCAAGGAAGATTTAATGCTAATTGACATACCGAGTTTTTTTAAGTTCGGTTTAATCGTTAGCACCCAATGAAATAGTTGGCTCCCGCTTTAGTTTATTGTGTATATCTCGTTTATACTTTGAACTTAAAAGACAAAAATGAATATGACAAAAGTTACTCTAAATAACAAAATAAACAACTTTTGTTATGTTTATATTTGCCGAAAAACGAATAGAAAACGAAATATCGCTATTTTTAAATTAACTAATACACATACCCAGTTATATTTATTTCGGTTGTGTCTTCTGTCCCAAATAAAATTGTTCACTTCCACAATAGGTTTTAGCGTATATCTCGTTTATAATTCCGAATACGAAAAAAGTGTATTTAAAAAAAGTTACTCTAAATAACAAAATAAACAACTTTTGTTATGTTCATATTTACCGAAAAACCAATACGAAACGAAATATCGCAATTTTTAATTTCTGGTCTCCCTTATAACCCCCACTCCTGTTCATCTCACAAAAAATTAATATAGCCAAAAGTCTAAGTTGGGTTAATAGTAATGTACATACCAAGTTTCATAAAATTCGGTTCAGCCGTTTATTCGTGTAAAGGTAACAAACAAACAAGCAAATAAACAAACAAACTAACACACACGAAAGAACCAAAATGCAGTTATGGTGTCTATGACATCTGAAACGAAAAGTTATCGAGAAATTTCGGGAAAAAAATCAATGCACAGACAGAGGTTACAATTATATATATATATATATATATATATATATATAAATAAATATATATACTATCGGAACAGACAACAGACAGACGTTACATGATTTTTCAAGCGATTAGAATATAAAATTTAATAATTTATGTTTAAAACAATAGCTGGTTTTAATTATACAAAAAATAAATTTTAGTTACGTTTGCCTAAAAACAAATAGAAAATGAAATATCCCAAATTTTTTATTCAGGCCTTCCCGTTCGAACGGGTTCTAACCTAAAAAATGTAATATAGCTCATAATCATGTAAGAATTAATGCTAATTGACATAAAGAATTTTGTTAAGTTCGGTTCAATAGTTAGTGCCCAATATAATTGTTGGCTCCCTCTTTGATTCTTTAGTGCACATCTCGTTTATACTTCGTTATACGACAAAAGTAAAGATAACAAACGTTGCTCTAAATAACAGCATAAACAACATTTATTCTGTGCTTATTTGCCGAAAAAACAATAGGTAACGAAATATCGCTTTTTTTAATTTTAGCCCTGTCTTACAACCCCTATTCCTGCTCCATATGCTGATTTGTGAGTCTAAACCAGGGGTCTCCAAACTACGGCCCGAGGGCCACATCCGGCCCGCGTACAGATTTTGTCCGGCCCGCGGAGAGCATACTTGAAAACTCCTTTTAGAGAACATATTTTTTATAGCAAATTAAATTTAGTTTACTGAAGTATTCTAATTTTATGTTGAATAATTATTAATATGACATCTACATTGATATGGTCATGGGCTAACTACTTTTTTTTTTTTCATCAGTGGACTATTTCACTTTTTACCACCGGCAACAATGATAATATGGTTTTGGCCCTCGGAACTTACTGGAGTAATCAGTATGGCCCTAAGGCTGGAAAGTTTGGAGACCCCTGGTCTAAACCATCCAGGGCGTCAGCCAAACGCATACAAAAAAAGTCCGTCACGCAGGGGCTGAAAAACTAAGCACATTTCCCCCGTGAAGTTTTACATTAGAGAAATCTGCACACTAGTAACACAATACCACCGTGATTAGATAATGAGAAATCTTTCAGTTAATTAAAATAAATTCCCAACTGAAACGGCTTCTGAATTGTAAGAATAATTTATATTTTAATAACTCAAATTTTAGTAGTCCAAGAACTAAAGAAGGGGGGGGGGGCGGATGAACAGAACGTATTTACATAAATCTCACAATTTAACGAAGGTAAGGTAAGGTTAAAAACGACAGGTTAGAAGAAGCTTCCGCCTGAGCCGAGAAATGACGAAGACGACCGACGTAATCCGAACTATACCCGACCACAGACTTCATAAAAATGCAAATATCTCGGTTAATATTCAAGATAGCAATATTTATAGTAAATTTAATTTTCAATATGATTGGTTTTATACAATTTTTCGATCCGATGCATAATAACGGAGATATTTTGAACTTTCGAAAATCCCCCCTCTAAACCCCCCTCCCTGGGGTTCCGATTTCAGCCATTAACGAACTTGATCTGTCTTTTTACATAAAACGGTTAAATATCGAGTTTGGTAACGATCAAACAAATATTGCGACCGCATATATTTATATTATATATATATATATATATATATATATATATATATATATATATATAATTTTGATCGGACCTCATTTTCGTCATCTCCTGGGTAGGATCGATGGACATTTGAAGAAAATTTTCGAAAATCGCGTCATGAGTACGACCTCAATAGCTGATTTCCCTGAAGGGAAATCTGCTAAAAATTCGTTCACATCGTTCCAGCCGTTTAGGAAAAGTTCAGTTGCATACACACGTGCAGTAGAATTATATATATATATATATTCTATCATTATTTATTATTATTATTATTAATTATCATCCCATTATACCTAAGATACATATTGGTTGAAAACACCCACAGGCAGTTTGGCCAATTACTGGGCTACATGGGCTGAGACAGGCCAGTGTATAATTAGTGTATTTACACACCACTAGTGTATTGTTTGTGTTTATGGACTGAGAGATGTATACCATGGCTAGGAGGATAGGATTGGGCCGGCCATTGGATCGGCTGGGTCGGATTAGTGGAAGGTCCAAATTACTTGGAACAGGATTTGAACCCACAACCAACATCTAATCTCATTACCTATGCACGTCCGCTAAATACATTCGCCCCATCAATTCGCCCCCCCCCCGGCTCTCGTTCTCCTACACCGCCTCACAATTACATACACTCCCCCATCTCCCTTAACATCTATCCTATTTACCTATTTGCATATATTATTCCTATTACGTACATTTCAATTGTGTTTAACGACCACGTTGACTGCTTAATATATGAGTGAGTGTGGGGCCTGTAATAGAGTTCATATAACATATTCAAAGATGAGTAAATAAGATTTTTCCTCAGGATTATTAAGGACTGACAACATTTTTAAAAAAGTCCATTACGCAGGGGCATTAACAAAAATAAAATATGAAAAAGGTCCATTCACGGCCACACTTAGACTCCTATTGTCACAGTCTATAAATACGCACTATAACCAAAAAGTCCGTCACGCAGGAGTTGCGTAAACTAAGCAGATTTCCCGCGTGAAGTTTTACAATAGAGAAATCTACATGCCGTAATATACATCTTAACACAGTGTATATTAAATGAATAAATACGCACGATAATAAGAAACCTCCCGGCGGAAAGCATCTGAAATGAAAACAAACAGTTCTGCCAACTTCTTACCGGAAAGAAAAACAATTACTGTAATATATCTGAATATAATGTATTAATTTGATTGAAAACTATTTACTATATCTAGTACTGGAATTTATAATGAATCAGAATAATTATTATCTCAATCGATCAAATTTAAGTAGTCCAAAAACTTAAGAAAGGGGGGGGGTCACCGGAACATATTTGCATGTATCTTGTTTAATAAATGTCTCTTGAAAACAATATTTGGTATTTAAGCTTTGAATGATGTGGTTTATTACATAACCCAGTATTGTTTATGTAACATGAGTAGAAGGGGGGGGGGGTTGCCGAGGGCTGAAAACTGAAAAATGCAAATATCTCGGTTAATATTTCTAGAAAATGTAATTTACTACAACATTGTTTCTATACATTTTTTCGATCCGACGTATAATAACGGAGTTATATCGAATTTCCAAATTTCTTCCCCTCTAAACCCACTTATTCCCTTTGTCCGATTGAACTTGATCTTTCTTTTTACATAAAACGACTAAATATCGAGTTTTGTAACGATAAGAAAAAATGCGGCCACTAGAGCGGTAACAGACATATATATATATACAGTTTTGAACGGACCTCATTTACGTCATCTCCTGGGTAGGATCGATGGATATTTGAAGAAAAATTTCGAAAATCGCGTCATGAGTAAGACCTCAATAGCTGATTTCCCTTAAGGGGTATCTGCTAAAACGTGGTTCACAATCCGAATGGCGTATTTAGACTGTTCTTAATTTCGCTAATATATAGACTTCTCTATAGCATCGTACAGCAACGATATACTCGCGAACACACGACAATTCAAAGACTAACTGTGAAGATTATTCATCAGGTTCGCGAGTAGCTTATAATGGGATTTCTTCACTCACACACCTCCAGTAGACATTAATCTCAATTTGAACTAATAGGTTTTTTGGCATCTAGGTGCACAAAAATGAAAAGTTTGTTGGCGCTGGTCCTGGGTCTTTCCATGTGGCCTATATATTAAAGGAAATTCGCTCTCAGTCACTAGAGTTCAAAAACTTAGTTAGTACACCTTATCAACTTTTGAAATTTGATTAGCCACCAGAAAACTAACTATTGTTTAGCTTTCATTAAATGCAATCATGAACAGCTCATCTTTTACAGAGTTTCATTCGTATTCTATGAATCCAAGGCAGAGATGGTCGAACCATTTGTCTGCTTTCCTATTCTTTACAATATTAAGTGAAAAAAAGTCCGTCACGCAGGGGCTGCGTAAACTAAGTAGATTTCCTATGTGAAGTTTAGCAATAGGGAAATCTGCATACTGGTAACACAACACCACCATAAGTAAATACAAACGATAATGAGAAATCTTTCAGTTAATTTTAATAAACTCCCAACTGAAACGGCTTCTGAATTGTAAGAATAATTTATATTTTAATAACTCAAATTTTAGTAGTCCAAGAACTAAAGAAGGGGGGGGGTGCGGATGAACAGAACGTATTTGCATAAATCTCACAAAGTAACGAAGATTAGAAACGACAGGTTAGGTTAGAAGCTTCCGCCAGAACCGAGACTTACGAAAACGGCCGAACTAACCCGAACAACACCCGACCACAGACTTCATAAAAATGGAAATATCTCGGTTAATATTCAAGATACAGAATAAGTGTATATAAAAATATTTATAGTAAATTTAATTTGCAATAAGATTGGTTATATACAATTTTTCGATCCGATGCATAATAACTGAGATATTTCGAATTTTCGAAAATCCCCCTCTAAAACCCCCCCTCCCTCTGGTACGATTTCAGCCATTAACGAACTTGATCTGTCTTGTTACATAAAACGGTTAAATATCGAGTTTCGTAACGATCAAACAAAAATTGCGACCACTAGAGCGTTAACAGATATATATATATATATATATATATATATATATATATATATATATATATATATATAAATATATATATAATTTTGAACTGAACTCATTTTCGTCATCTCCTAGGTAGGATCGATGGACATTTGAAGACATTTTTCGAAACTCGCGGCATGAGTACGACCTCAATAGCTGATTTCCCTCAAGGGAAATCTGCTAAACACCCATAATTCGTTGAATTATTTTTGGTAATTGCCCATAATTACCCATTATTGAAATTGCTACGACAGTATGTTTGCTTTTAAATCTCAGGTTGTGAAGCGAAGAAAATAAAATAAACATAAATTGTAAAGGTGAAAGGTTGATCTCATCCTGATGGGGATAGACTGCTCCAAGCATAACTCTTTATAGGTACTTCATTTTAACAAAATTTATGGCTAAAAATATGAACACTAAAGTGAAGGATGAACCATAAAAAGAAGTGATGGCATATTTTATACAGCCATTTACAGCTGAAGTATAATGAGAAAGTTTATTTTAAAGAGGATTAAAATTCTTGTTTAGCGCAGCAAATTTATGAATAATAAAAATAGTTTTATCCACGTTGGGCTAGCCGTTTTTATTATTATTAAACATAAATTCAGTAGATGGATTCCAGAAAATACAGGAATGAAGTTGAGTTTGCGTCAGGTAGGGATTATTTTTAAAATCAAGTCTAAGGAAAAGAATAAGTACGAAAGGCACCAAATTGTTCAAGGGCTCTATGGTAGAAGGTATCTGAGGCGAGACTACAAAGGTTAGGGTTTATCGCTTGACAGAGAATGTGAAATTTACCAGCTGCTACAATGCAGTATGATTTATAAATTTGTAGCTGAAATCGATAGGCTCATGTCATATATGGCTAAGTTATAATATGATATGTGGTGTCTACGCTGAATGTATAAACACGAGAAACATAATGTAAAATATTTTACTTCATACTGCGTGTGAAAGTGGTGCTTTCTCATATGGTTACTAGGCTCGAAAGAGATCCATTACTGTACTAGTCACAGTAAAGAATCTTTACAGTGTCTAGACACCGTAAAGAAAAACATATGGTAATGAAACTATGTTAATGAAAATATTTGAGGTTAGAATTTGTTTGCTAATTTGGTATTTTATGACCGAAATGAGTGATGTTTCGTGTATTCCCCAAGATATTATTGATGAAGCAAATGAAGCTGTAGACCAACTTCTTCCTCCAAAATCTCGCGGGAGATATGAAGGTGAATATTTCAAATTTAAGGAATGGATGAAGACCATAAATGTACAGCTCATAACAGAGGAAGTAATGTTAGCATATATTGAGGTGTCTCCAGTGTATCAGGACAATGAAAAATGCTGCAAACGTGACCTTAAATTACCTTCAAAAGCATTTAATATTAGTAATAATAGCAATTGTACGATAAATATAAATATGTAGACTTTTTATGAATTGAACTTAGTTCTAAACCATATGTTTTCCATCGTGTATAACCTAATTTTTTTAATAAATGATTATTCCAAATAATATTAATAGAAATATGTATTTTATTTAAGTTTGTTTCAGTATAAAGTAAAATTATATACTGCACACGTCCAGAAAGTGACTCTACAGTACTCGGTCTAATTATCGAGCTCGACTTCGCCTCGCTCGTCAAACTCGACCTCGTACAGTAAAGAGCCACTTTCTAGACTAGTGAAGTAAATAACTATTGTATCCTCTTGTTTAAACTATTCCCAAGACGGAACAACTCGAGAAGTGTATTCTAACTATCTGTGACGAATGCGGCCACCAATCAGTTTCACACATTTTCCCTTTTTTCGAGAGCCAGTTTTTCATCAAATTCATAGCAACTATCTCCTTGACCCTTAGTTAAATCCTTCCAAATATATAAAGATTTCCCCTTCCCAACAGAAGAAAAGTCGTATCTACCTGACCGTTACGCCAATTTTTTTATTCAACTAAAGATTTGGGGAGCAAGAGTAACTCCAAAAAAAAACTACAGTAGATGAGTCTTCTCTATAATATTTTTACATAGGAAACCATCTTTATTTTCATTGTCTAATACAGCCATTGAGCATTAGTTTGATTTTGGTATTCTACGTTTCATGAATTTTATTGACAGCATTTCTATAAGAGGAAGCAAGAAATAATTCCCTTGCTTTTTCTAAAGTTATTTAATGCGCATGCACCTCTTCTGTCTTGGGCTAAAAATAGCTCTAGCGACTTCAATTCCCAAAACACAACTGCCCTCGTCACTTTTCGTAATTGTCACCTATGATTCATAACATTTTGAAAGTCGCCAAGTTTCTGTAGTTAGGGGTAAATATTATGTTGTTTATGGTTCTGAGAGAATGCGCTATGCATAAATATGTTACATTTTTTTTTTTAATTTTATGGTCCGTTAGCGATGAAAGTAGAAAAACTAATATAAACCTAACAATAAAATCGCAATAAAAACGCCACACGTATAACCTAAAACGCTACAATAAGGAATAGAACATTGGTCAGTGAAAAATAAAAACAATTTATTTATTTATTTTAAACTTATTTTTACATACAACATTTTCAAAGGGACAACGCCCTTTCAGAGGCTATGCACCGCTCGCCATCTTCAACGCACACCCTACAGTGCCTCCTCCACCAGTTCAGCTCCTACTACTTGGCTCTCACGTGTCAAAAACTTTAAAAAAGTCCGTCACGCAGGGGCAGCGTAAACTAAGCAGATTTCCCACGTGAAGTTTTACAATAGAGGATTTCGCGAGAGCCGAGCCAGTGAGAAAACGGCCGAACTAGCTTTTGGCGGGAAAGTAACTCTCGTCCGTAAGGGGCCCCAATTTAATAAAAATGCAAATATCTCGGTTAATACTCAAGATAGAGAACAAATGTATAAAGCAATATTTATAGCACATTTAATTTTGAATAAGATTGGTTCTATGCACTTTTTCGACCCTACGTACAGTAACAGAGATATGACGAATTTTCGAAAATCGCCACTCTAAACTCCCCCTTTCTACAGGTCTGATTTTAGCCATTAATGAAGTTGATCTTTCTTTTTACATAAAACGATTAAATATCGAGTTTAGTAACGATCAAACAAACCGCAAGCCCTAGTGCGTTAACAGACAAATATATATATATATATATATATATATATGTGTGTGTGTGTGTGTGTGTGTGTGTGTGTTATTTTGAACGGACCTCATTTTCATCATCTCCTAGGTAGGATCGATGAACATTTGAAAATTTTCAAAATCGCGTCATGAGTACGACCCTTGAGGGAAATCTGCTAATAGATAGTTAACTATATTGTACCATTATGTATTGCTAATATGTAATCCATTAATTATGGTTTATATTTGACGGGCCTATAAATAATCTCTAAAGCCGGAGCAGAACGGCAGGCAATAGAAGCAGAATTGAATGGTAGCTACAGAAGGATGATTGGAGAGCAAGAAGCTACCTCAGATCAAGATGGCTTCCTTTTGTGGATGTAAAATGAGAGATCAAAGACACAATTGCCGTCTCTCTAATCTACCGTTTACCTTTCTCTTCTGCTTCAGGCCTAGTCAACAGCAGAATACAAACTGCTTTCCTCAGAGAGGCACAAGGTACAATGGATTTCCATTGTCTCACGGTTTCTTAAATAAGGTTTAAATTGATATATTGTCAAATGTCATTGAGATATAGGTATATGAAATAGTATTTATGTTCTCAAATGTGACGATGTATATTATTTTGCCACTTACATAAAAATTGTACCGTTTATATTAAGTTCTTACATCCTATGCCGCATTCTATGCTTAATTATTGGTAGCAAATAGAACAAATCACTACTAGGGAATAACTGAGAGCGATACATGCTAAATAATACAATGACTCATGTTAAACAAGTATTTCAATTTATACTGATGTGCAGAACAATATAGACGACAAGGAGACTGGATGAGAAAATGTGTAAAATATTTATTTTTATTGCAGAAATGCATTGCCTGCAAATGTATGTATTTACATACAATACTTTTTCTCTAATATTAAAATGGTGAGTATGACCATTTCCAATAAATTCTACGAATTCTAATATTAGACAGGAATTTAATATATTATATTATTATTATTACTAATTAACGTCCACTTTTTGCAACTTAGGCTAATCGGGACGGGTTATCTACAGGTTACCACCCTTTTCTAGCCAGGGTGGGATTTTAGGATGTTATTTAATGAATTTCGTCACTAAATAATTTCCTTTGCCCAGGCAAGAATCGAACTCACCACTCTAGGTTTACCATGTGATATAAAGGTCAACGCTTTAACTCGCATAGCTAACCTGAGCCCCTAATATATTATAACCCACACCCAGAACTATGCGCCACTCTCAGCAATTCTGGTTTTGTTCAGAGTTTCACAAACATTATTTAAGAGTGGCGTATCAGGGTGGCTTTTTTCCTTTTTTGCCAAAATGGAATGGACGGGGATGTTGGACCTCACAATCCCCAACTTCAGCTAACATCAAATTCTTAATTGGTGAGAATGAATTTGAACTCATCATTTAATAAATGCTGTCAAACGCACGACCCAACTGTCATGAGGGTTAGTATCTTAAAACGCCTACTCGCCAACGCATAAGGCGGTGTAGAATACTATCCTGCTAAAAGGACTATTGGTGCTGCATTAGTAATTCAAGTAAAGGTTTTTTTTTTTTTTTTAATTTAAGAATTCCCATTATATTAATTCTCTACTCATTAGTCTATTTTAAAACAGAAAAAAGAAAAACCATTTCCATTATCAATGGTAACACGCCTCCATATTTCAAAATCCAGTTAAGTGCTTTCGGGGCAACCCGGCTCGACGTCAGTGCTCTAATATAGTCCCTATTCACGCGGGATCTTGGCGAGACCCCAATTATGTATCCGAAGTACAGTATTGTTCTCAAACACAACAGTTTAAAAACTCGATATTGTAATGATTTTGTATTATACCATTTAACTTTGACTATGGAATATTTAGCGTCTATTCTTTAGTTCATGACTAGATATTAATACTTCAAATAACCATAAATACACATCTCCGTGTCTTTCTATATATTTTAAGTCTAATTATTCTTGATTTTTTTCCCCGGTTTCATTAGGGGAAATCTGCTATAGGGGTAGTACTCATAAAGAGGATCCTGAAAATGTTGTTCAAACACAATTGCTCCTGCCTTGGAGACGATGAAAATGAGGTCCTTTCCAAAGTATATATATATATATATATATATATATATATATATATATATATATACTAGCTCAGATACCCGGCTTCGCTCGGGAATTCATTTGAGGCTGAATGGTGTTGGTATTTTTTTGGCAAGGCTTTACTTTGCACAATATTTTGACATTCACCCGTCCCAGTGTTTAGTTTAAATACCCGTCGTTTCTGTGGATTTGTTAATAATAAAATTATTTTTTTATGTAAGACTTCACAGTTCTCCATATTGTCATATTTCCCGTTTCCTGTGCATTATGCATAGATTTAAATTATTAAGCACAAAATATTAACATCCATTTGAATTAGTTTTTGCCGGTGAGGTATCTTGTAGTTCCAAAGAATTATTGAGCAAATTTCACTAAATAATAAAATAAACAACTTTGTTATGTGCATATTTGCCGAAACCCCAATAGGAGACGAAATATCACTATTTTTAATTTCAGGCCTCCCTTATAACACCCACTCCTGCCCGTCCCTAGAAATGTTAGAATGGCTTATTATAAGGAAGACGTTAGTGCTAATTCACATACCGAGTTTGGTTTAGTTCGTTTGTGTCTTCTGTGCCAAATAAAATTGTTGACTTCCGCTATCATTTTTAGCGTATAACGCCTTTATACTTAGGTATACGACAAAAGTGTGTATAACAAAAGTTACTTTAAATAACAAATTAAACAACTTTTGTCATGTGCATAATTGCCGAAAATGCAATAGGAAACGAAATATCGCTATTTTTAATTTCAGGCCCCCCTTATAACCCCCACTCCTGTTCGTCTCAGAGAATATTAACATAGCCTAAAATCTGAGTTGGGATAGTAGTAATATACATACCAAGTTTCATAAAATTCGGTTCAGCCGTTTATGCGTGAAAAGGTAACAAACAAACAAACAAACAAACATACACGAAAGAAACAAAATGCAGTTATGGTGTCTATGACATGTGAAACGAAAAGTTATCGTGAAATTTCGCGAAAAAAATCAATGTACAGACAGAGGTTACAATTTTATATATATATATATATATATATATATATATATATATATATATATATATATATAATCCGTTACCACTCTAGAAAATGTTATATAACTACTCTTATTACATATGTAATGTCCTATAATCATTATTCAATACATTTTTTTTTCATTTACTATGACCTCAACAAAGATATTCGGATTTTTTTATTTTTCGCCACTGATTGAACCCCCGCACCTACGCATTTGACATCAAGAATAAGCCAATATTCTATCACTAAGAGTCTTGTCTTAATTTTATTTTTTGTTTAATATATGAGATGCATGCAAATATTTTCGATGTGACCTCATTAATAAAAATAGTGGTTTCTAGTGCCCTCAATTTAACTTGCTCCTTGCCATCCTCAATATTTATCCATTCATATACCGGAAGAGGTAAACATATCTTTCATACCCAACTTAAATTTTAATGTGATATAATAATCCTATCATTTGAAAAATCTGGTCTAACCAGCACCTGAGTAATGGAATTTTTTTAAATTTAATTTGATGTTTTTTTTTTCTTTTTATTTAAGCGTAACTTGGTCCATTCGGAAACTACAAATATAAAACTACCATACTAATACATTCACAGACAACAGGACAAAGTTCTTGCTTAAGTGTGGATGGTTTGTAATTATATTCAACATATGTTGAAGCTTTTGCAAAAAAGTAGCTGGGAGTTACTATGTCGGCTGCATTAGCACATTCTTGAAGTAGCTGAGAGCTTTTTACATAGGCAAAAAGGTTCTCTGACTTTTTTTTGATATTCGGAATTAGAGAGGTGACGAGAGTAATGTCGGTAAATTTAGTGAAATTGAGGAACGCCCGGGAACGAGCAAGGTAGATAAGATACCTTTATCTTATGTCGTACTAGGCAGACAAGCTGGAACTCCTAATCCTGGCCGGCCTAATCTTATCTCTAGCAACTTCCCTCGGGCATATTTATGCTTTAGAGGCTTAGTGATTTTATTAGTGATCATTGATTTTATAAATGGATGCGTGGTTGAAAATCTAGGTGTAGGGTCATTCCATCTAAAATCATCCAGACCATGTCACCCATGGTTTCAGATTTCAATGAAAATTTTTTTAACAACACTTTTTACCTTCCTTATGAAGAATATAAAATTTTACTTTGATATCTCCAGTAGTTTTCGTGAAAAAAATGCTGAAATATTGAGAAAGTTTGTGTAACTGACATTTTTAAGGTTGCTTATTTGGGCACATTCTATTAGAAAAAAAATCATAACTTTAGTGATTTTCAACATATCAAGATAAAATTTTCACAAAAGTGTTCACAAATGCATGGAGATACAGGAAAAAATAAATTGATGGTCATATTAAAATATAAGCTCCCCAAAAATTTCACTAACTGCATCCTTATTAAATTTTTTTTTTAAGAAACCCCAATTTTTCAAATATGCTTTTGCACATGAGGCAGAATACTTAAGCAAGCAAACTTTTTTTTAAATTATGCGTTAATGTGCAAACTAAAAGACTATGAAAGAAAAGCAATGGCTTTTTGAGTGCAGCGTTAGGTTAGCATCTTATTGGAAATGAAAATGGTAATTTTTCATTTATTCCATAAAACTACAATATATATATATATATATATATATATATATATAAATTTAATTCACTTAAGAAATAAAATACATTAAATAATCAGTAAATATTTTAATATAAGTTTTTTATTTGACCTATTGCATAGCACATGATTATTTTTTATATTCTCCTCTAATACTGAATTTTACTCTACTAGAAACTGGTTTTAATTTTAAATTTGTCACAGCATATAAATGCATTAAACAAACAACAATAGTAATAAATCATAAATATTATTTTGATAATAATTATAATAAAGGCCATTTTTCTTTTTACATAAAACGATTAAATTCCGAGTTTGGTAACGATCAAACAAAAATTGCGACCGCTAGAGCGGTAACAGACAAATATATATATACATATATCTATATATATATATATATATATATATATATATATATATATACAGATTTGAACGGACTTCATTTTCGTCATCTACTAGGTAGGATCGATGGACATTTGAATGTCGAAAATTCCGTCATGAGTACAACCTCAATAGCTGATTTCCCTTAAGGGAAATCTGCTAAAAGTCCGTCACGCAGGGGCTGCATAAACTAAGCAGATTTCCCACATGAAGTTTTACAATAGAGAAATTTCACGAGAGTCGAGCCAGTCAAAGAAACGACCGAACTAGCTTTTGGCGGGAAAGTAACTCTCGTCCGTTAGGCTCCGAGATTAAATTAAAAACAATTCAATAAAAAACAGTTTTTTTTTTGTTTTTTGTTAATTATAATAAGTTAATACAAAGGGAAGGAAATGTAATTAAGATCTTTTCTTTGGTACATACTTGCAAAAGCAGATTAAAAAATGACTCCTTTTTTTCCCATGAATATAAAATTACAGGGATTTAGATTTACTAAAAAATGAAAAGTAAAATTTTTCATTATTATAATTTAATGTCATGCATTAAAAATGTTATATATCATTTATTAATTTACATAGTTTTCACGAATTTCAAACTGCACTGCGCTATATAAATAAATTATCTTTCGTCTAAGTTACTAATAATTTTCATGTAACGACCAAATAATAATAAAAAAATAAATAATACAAATTCAAATAAATTATTAAATTTAAAGCTTTAAAAGAACTTGTAGCTTAACAAATAATTATTTAAATTGCAATTTGAAAATTCCATAATCAGTTCTATCTGTAATAACATTTTCTGAACAAATATATATATATATATATATATATATATATATATATATTCCAAAAAATATATAAGCAATTCTAATTCTATTTATGTCTGAAAGCTGAAAAATAATTATAGTAATTATAAAGTAACATACAGTATTAGAGGAGAATATAAAAAATAATCATGTGCTATGCAATATGTCAAATAAAATAATTATATTAAAATATTTACTGATTATTTAATGTATTTTATTTCTTAAGTGAATTAAATTTATATATATTGTACTTTTATGGAATAAATGAAAAATTACCATTTTCATTTCTAATAAGATGCTAACATAACGCTGCACCAACAACAAGACTGGTAGAGTGTAAAATGTCCCTGAAAAGGACTTAACTGACATTCAAGAACAATGCCTCTTGATTTGAAAAAGAAGGAATCACTAAATGGTAATATATTTAAAGATTTATAATACATTTAAGATAATCCAGTTCTTCCAGTTTTTCAAATGATAATTTGTCATTTAATAGAGATTTAATTTTTTCAATATTATATGTGCATCCTTCCCTATTTATCAATTCTGTAAATAAATATTACATTTTAATTAAACCAAGGAATTTTTTTTTTAAATTCGTAAGTCTTTTTAAAAGGTCATACACCTAAACTAACCATTACTTAATTTTTTTTTGTCATTATTTTTCATATTTGTTCATAGAATAGAATTTTTTGAGAAAATTCCAAATTATTTTGGTTTATCTCCAAAAAAAATGCATAAGCACTCAAAAAGCCATTGTTTTTCTTTCATAGTCTTTTAGTTTGCACATTAACGCATAATTTAAAAAAAAGTTTGCTTGCTTAAGTATTCTGCCTCATGTGCAAAAGCATATTTGAAAAATTGGGGTTTCTTAAAAAAAAAATTTAATAAGGATGCAGTTAGTGAAATTTTTGGGGGGCTTATATTTTAATATGACCATCAATTTATTTTTTTTCCTGTATCTCCATGCATTTGTGAACACTTTTGTGAAAATTTTATCTTGATGTGTTGAAAATCACTAAAGTTATGATTTTTTTTCTAATAGAATGTGTCCAAATAAGCAACCTTAAAAATGTCAGTTACACAAACTTTCTCAATATTTCAGCATTTTTTTTCACAAAAACTACTGGAGATACCAAAGTAAAATTTTATATTCTTCATAAGGAAGGTAAAGAGTGTTGTTAAAAAATTTTCATTGAAATCTGAAACCATGGGTGACATTTTCTCATTTTGCTGGATGATTTGAGATGGAATGGCCCTGTAGCCGATACCATAGCGTTAGAGTTATCTCCTTATCATGAAGGGTACTATCAGTTACTTTCTCCGGTTTGGGGTTCAATTGTCGTCAGATACCCCCTATTTACTTTCTTATTATTTGCTTATTGTTTTAAATATTTTGCTTTTAACTCCCTTCGATTTTTCCTATTATACTTCAGAGTATTGAAAGCACTAGGCCTTCATATAGCATATTACATTTATGCTTTAATATTAACACAGAGGAGTATATTTCTCAGATCTCACGTTTGGCAGTTGAACATTTTAAGCAGATGCCTAATTGATGATTTATTTACAGGGTTCGTGGAAGATGCAGATTTAGACGTGGTCGAAGGGACTTCTTGCCTAGGTAGCATTTACCAACAGGTACAGGAAATTATTGAGGGGATAGAGGAATGGCAGGTCAATCTAAAAATGGAATTTATTACCATTAGGGAGACATATATGAATATCTGATTGAACAGTGGACTGAACAAACGCTACTATGGGTGAGGTAATGTCAGGTGATCTCTCAAGAGACGTTAGTCCTTTACCGGGAGCCTCTCCGATGACGGTTACCGTGCCTCCAGTACCCATATGTAGGTTTTCATAAGCTGTTATTTTACAAACTGAGCAGTACGGTGGTGTCTCTGATGCTGTCGCAAATATGTCCTCGGCAGAAGATATTTGGAGTCCATTGAAAATCGGGAGTAAACCCAATGACCCAAGGTTGAGAGCTCTTCGAAATCTAAAGGGCCAGAAAGTCCTAATTCTGACTCAACGTCGAGCACTCTAGAAAGATCCGGTTTTAAATAAACTGGGCCTCCGTGCGGATGATTCAGTACGCAAGATCGCGCCCCGGTTTATTATATTTGGTAACCCATAGTTACCTAAAATACATTGTCAGAATAAGCATCTGAGCATCAGTCAATCATAGAATGAGACGGCGGTCGTTCAACAGCTGTCAGAAAAGAGTGAGCTACTGGGATTGTCTATAGAAGGGAAGGAAAAAATTGTTTCCTCCATTCTATAAAGCAGTTAATACGGACAAACCTAGGATGCATTGGTTTATTGCAGCCGCACCTGGCCAGCGGAAAGCATTTCTCGCTAATGGTGGTTTTAATTTAGACTGGGCAAGTCGCTGCCTGGAATATTATCTATGAATTTCCAGATGCTATAAATTCCTTCTATTCGGACTTGAACGGTCGCGGTTTAACCTCAAGCAGGTGTGAGATCACTTCAGCGAAGAGGGTCGTAGCGCATGTCCTTCGGGGAAGAAGAGAGTGTTTCCTGCGCTTTGAAAAGACATTGCATTATATATACGCCGTGAACTATTCATGCGATCAGTCTGACTGAAAGCATATCAGGATCTTATAGGGGGTATCTTATAACCACTTACATCCATTCGACGGAGCTCAATCGTCGATGGGCATTCCCAGCACTAGGATATGGAACCACCAGAGTAGAGCCCTCAAAGTTTCTATCCTTTACTGCGGTTTCAAAGGTACTCTATAAATCTTAGACAAGAGGTCAATCCAGTTAGCAAATAACGCTCCGCGCCATAGGAAAATGAGAAGCATAGGTAGACCAAGCCCCTAGAGCCCAGGGTGTTCGGAAACCCTAAACCCAATGTCTCTCTCTCTCTCTCTCTCTCTCTCTCTCTCTCTCTCTCTCTCTCTCTCTCTCTCTCTCTCTCTCACACACACACACACACACACACACACACACACACACCATTATATTCAACCTGAGTTACCAGGCTTACAAGTTCAGTCTCCTTAAATAGCCTCCCTATCCTTGGGGTAACATTATCTACAAAATCTCCATGCAGGTCTGGAACTCATAATTGTTCTTTATTTCGTACTTTTTTATTAAGCAGCCACCTTATCCAATTCATTTATTTCATTTTAACTACAGCGAACATTAATTAACATTCGATCTTAAAAAATAGACACTTTGTAAATCAATCCTCGGAAATTTCCACCTTATGGATTCATTTCACTGGAGTGATAGTTTTGCTTTGATGTAGATTTTTATTTCTTCAATTTTCTCTTTTACAAACAGGATATTATCTAGGAAGTAAGAGGAAAAAATGAACAACATTGACCGATAAACTTCTAAATTTCGTTCACTTACGTGACATTTGAAGAAGTTGTAGACAGATAGATACCTGAAACGTTCTATAGTTGTGGCCAAGAATTAATGACGTCTTTCAGTCTCATGACATTCTCATACACAAGGAGGCATTGATTCTAAATGAATGAATTACTTGAGTCCCGGCTGAGAGAATGAGATTTCTGAAGAGAACCAACAGCTGCTTCACTAATTAATTCTTAATTACTGTTTTGAGGAGAGTCCTTTCAATGGGGGCTTCAAGAGAGAGTTCTATTCATCAGACGACCTTAGCCTTCGTCGAGTGATGGAACAACAAGTGGTCGCGTGCTACCCCTCCCCTCCGTCATCCCCACCCCTAACCCTTCCCCTACACACCCTCCTCCAACCCCCGGAGCCCTTATTAAAAGCAATCACTCAAGATTCAATGGCTTCCCTGTATTATATATTAGAAGCCACTCCTCGCTTTATTTACTTAATCCTCTAACACTCTCCTTAGTCAAACTTGAGCCTAACTCCTGGAGATGATTTAAGGCAGCGTATTCAGAGAGCCTTTCCCCTTTATGAAGCCTTAGTGAAATGTCGCATACTATACGATATTGTCCACTAAAAGTGATAAAGAACCTTATCAAGGAGCAAGACATGAATATTACATGCGCAACAAAGATACTTCATAACCTTGTTGACGTAAATTAATATATTATCTTACCCACGTCACAGTGAACCAACGTCTTGGAGAATTCCCTATTGCATTTAACACATTCACTACATCAATATTTACAACCAAAGCCTCTTTAAACACAAAAACATACATGAAGAACACCCAAAAATACAAATACTTGGAGTCCTAAGTGCGACACGTATAGGACAAAATATAGTTATATATTCGGATACAGGATTAACAGCGTATCGGCGTCGTACAGTAATAATATACTTTCCAAAGGGACATTTTAGTTATAAAACTTACCTACACGGCTCAGTAATAACTCAGGTAAGAAAAGAAAGGCCTCGTTCCTTCACAGTAGTTTATTCTATGCGACAGAGCACTTTCAGAGCATACTCCATCATCAGTGCCCTCCTGGCAAACATTTGCCATTAATAACGTCGTATAAGATGTAATTATATTAAAATATATATATATATATATATATATATATATATATATATACATTGAAAGTCAATAGTTAGAACATAAAACTTAGTAATACAAATTAGTGGCCCAGTGAATATATATGAAGAAAAATATTTTTACAGATTAAAATTAAAAGCTTACCAGTAAAATACATACAAACTATTTTAATAAACAGATAAAATAAATAAATAATAAAAAGTGAATATTTACTGTTAAAACTTTTTAATATTAATTTACTTTTGACTGTTGATTAAAATTGTTTGTTTGTATTTTACTGGTAAGCTTTTAAGTTTAATGTGTAAAAATATTTTTCTTCATATATATTCACTAGGCCACTAATTTGTATTCTTTAGTAACATATGTTTTAGCAGATTTCCCTTCAGGAAAATCAGCTATTGAGGTCGTACTCATGATGCGAGTTTCGAAAAATTTCTTCAAATGTCCATCGATCCTACCCAAGAGATGACGAAAATGAGGTCCGTTCAAAATTATATATATATATATATATATATATATATATTTGTCTGTTAACGCTCTAACGGTCGTAATTTTTGTTTGATCGTTACCAAACTCGGAATTTAATCGTTTTATGTAAAAAGGAAGATCAAGTTCGTTAATGGCTGAAATCGGACCAGTGGGAGGGGGGTTTAGAGGGGGGGATTTTTGAAGATTCAAAATATCTCCTTTATTATGCGTCGGATCGAAACATTGTATAGAATAAATCTTATTGCAAATTACATTTACTATAAATATTGTTCTATACATTTATTCTATATCTTGAATACTAACCGAGATATTTGCATTTGTATTCTGCGTGTGGTCACCAGTAGGCTATGTTCGGAGTTTCCCCCGAGAGCTCTGGCCGCCGTTCCCATAACTATTCGTCCCTCGTGAATAGGTTTAGAGGTTAGGTTAACTGTTTTTTGGGGCTAGAAACTACTGGGTCATTACGCCCTAAGTAATGTTTTAGGTTTAGAGGATTCTTACTACTACA
This sequence comes from Riptortus pedestris, assembly GCA_019009955.1. Taxonomy (NCBI): domain Eukaryota; kingdom Metazoa; phylum Arthropoda; class Insecta; order Hemiptera; family Alydidae; genus Riptortus; species Riptortus pedestris. The sequence goes on from CM032228.1 coordinate 27,705,914, forward strand.
GTTGTTTTTAGGCATATTACTCTATTGTAATACTTCACGTGGGAAATCTGCTTAGTTTACGCAGCCCCTGCCTGACGGACTTTTTTTTTTTTTGGTTTTAGCAAATTTTCCTTAAGGGAAATCAGCTATTGAGGTTGTACTCATGACGGAATTTTCGACATTTTTCTTCAAATGTCCATCGATCCTACCTAGTAGATGACGAAAATGAAGTCCGTTCAAAACTGTGTATATATATCTATATATTTGTCTGTTACCGCTCTAGCGGTCACAATTTTGTTTGATCGTTACCAAACTCGGAATTTGATCGTTTTATGTAAAAAGGAAGATCAAGTTCGTTAACGGCTGAAATCGGACCAGTGGGAGGGGGGGTTTAGAAGGGAGGATTTTCGAAAAGTCGAAATATCTCCGTTATTATGCGTCGGATCGAAAAATTGTATAAAATGAATCTTATTGAAAATTCAATTTACTATAAATATTGTTCTATACATTTATTCTGTATCTTGAATATTAACAGAGATATTTGCATTTGTATTCTGCGTGTGGTCGGCTATGTTTGGCCTCTCTGGCGGCCGTTTCTGTAACTATTCGTCCCTCGTGAATAGGTTTAGAGGCCCCTGCGGAAACAGCCGAACTAGCTTTCGGCGGAAAGTCCTGAATCTAGCCGACTTCTGCCGACTACACACAATACAAATATCTGGGTTGATATGCAAGATAGAGAATAAATGTATAGAACAATAGCAATTTATAGTAAATTTAATTTGAAATAAGATTCATTCTATTCACTTTTTTTGATCCGATGCAGAATAACGGAGATATTTTGAATTTTCAAATATCCCCCCTCCCACTGGTCCGATTTCAGCCATTAACGAACTTGATCTTTCATTTTACATAAAACGGTTAAATATCGAGTTTGGTAACGATACAAAAATTGCGACCGCTAGAGCGTTAACAGACAAATATATAATTTTGAACGGACCTCATTTTCGTCATTTCCTGGGTAGGATCTATGAAGTTGAAGAAATATTTCGAAAATCGCGTCATGAGTACGACCTCAATAGCTGATTTCACTTGCTTTGCTGCACTCACAGCTGAGATACCTCCCGAATTTGCGACATACAAGAAGTCAAAATTGTTATAAAATAAATAATTAAATTATTAGTTATTGCAGATTAGAAGACAAACCATACAGGTACCCTCCAAAATAGGTCAGCATATTTTGTTCTTTTTTATACAAGAAAAGTTGTCTCCTAACCAGTACATTTTTCTTTTTTGCCCTGCCCATAAATAAGTATTGTGTTCAACAGAACATGTCTATTTCTCTAATGGTACCTGAAGAGTGACAAATGAGAATCTGTAGAAAATGAATCTATGTGATGGAAGTCACATTCTTAGCAAAGAATATTACAGACAGTGTTTCTTTCTGACTTTCCTTTGAATGTTCACAAATATTCATTAAAAATACTTCTTTTGAATTTAATAATTGTGAAGAACGCGTTGTATACCAGTAGTATAGAAACAATACTTTGGAATGAGTACACACCCGTGAGGACATAGTTTAAATTTTTTTTCAGATTAATAGGCCTTGTTAATCGAAGGGCGAATAATATAGCCTGAAGAATAATAATTTTCTGGGAAATGTGGTGGGAGTTACTTTACATGACAAAGGCCTTCACTTTTGCTTAATTGACTTATAAAAAATGTAATTAATGTACAAAGTTTACTTTGAAGGCTACTCTCAACTCCTGCCCTCAGCAGTTGTTTATGGAGTTAAAAGCCCTCAATGGATTAAACAACTCATAATGCCCAAAGAGCTACCGACAATCATCCTTCAAAAAAAAATATTTAAAAAAAATGAGGAAAAACGATTGGATAATGAATAAATTATAAAATTCCGAAAGAACTTACTTTATTTTTTTAAATGGTCAAATGAAATAAAAGGCAAGCCTACAATAATGTTCGAAACGAATTATGCCTCAGATATACAAAGTAATCAGTATTCAGAAATAAAGAACTTCACGAATTTTGATTCCAAAATAGATACACTTTTCTGTTTTCGAGAGATAGTTGCTGGCCAAGTTGGAGCAGAAAGCGAATGGTTAAAATGAGGCTTTCCTGCTGGCCAAGTTGGAGCAGAAAACGATTGGTTAAAATGAGGCTTTCCTGCTGGCCGAGTTGGAGCAGAAAACGATTGGTTAAAATGAGGCTTTCCTGCTGGCCAAGTTGGAGCAGAAAACGATTGGTTAAAATGAGGCTTTCCTGCTGGCCGAGTTGGAGCAGAAAACGATTGGTTAAAATGAGGCTTTCCTGCTGGCCGAGTTGGAGCAGAAAACGATTGGTTAAAATGAGGCTTTCCTGCTGGCCAAGTTGGAGCAGAAAGCGAATGGTTAAAATGAGGCTTTCCTGCTGGCCAAGTTGGAGCAGAAAGCGAATGGTTAAAATGAGGCTTTCCTGCTGGCCAAGTTGGAGCAGAAAACGATTGGTTAAAATGAGGCTTTCCTGCTGGCTGAGTTAGAGCAGAAAAAGAATGTGCAATATTTAGGAGATTTAGTTTAAGTCCGAAAAGTCCTAGGGGGACCAACAGCTGCGACTCTTTTGTCTCTATTCAGAGAAGTGGCAGCAAGAGCCTAATTAACTAGCCTACATACCTAAAGCCTAAATACTAACCTAAACTCACATAAACAATACATATAATTTACAAATAAATACATTTTTACTTCGTTTTCAACACCTCTTGGGCAAAGGTCCTGAAGGCTGAAAATCTATCTGCGTCGTTTACCAACTATGGTAACTCTCAGCAGGAACAGTTAACATATGAGAAAGCACTCATTAGCCGAATACGCTTGGCGTTGAAACGCGGACATTGGAGGATCACATGGTCCAGCCGTATCCAACTCGCCACACGAGCACAATCGTTTGAAGAAGTGGAGCTTGTTATTGAAGTGCCCGTGACCACTGATAAGTTGGCTGGAGAAGTAATCTGGGACGTACCACGTGAGCTTAGTTCTAGTTCCGACATCTGGGAAAAATCTGAAGGTCATCCTACCTTTGATGGAGTTAGTCCAGCGACTCTGCCAACTGTCCCAGATGGTTTCTTCAATATGGTGGAGTGTTTCTCTAAGGTCCTGCTGTCCTATTGTGAAGATAGACTCTTCACAGATCTTGTAAGGCAAACCCCTGACCTCTTGGTATATAGCAGCCCGCTTTGCTACCTCCAGGACCATCGGAAGCTGGCCACCCATCAACTGCAATGCATTGGTCGAAACTGTCCTATATGCCCTGGTTACCATTAGGAGGGCTCTTTGGGCTTGGCATAGGTTTTTGGTCGCTTTTGACATCTTTTGGGCCCAGGATGAAACTGCGTAGCACACTATAGGGAGAAACAAAGCTTTGTATAGGATGCATCTGTTTTTATCAGTGATGCCCCAAGTATTACGTGCTATTGTCCTTAGGTGGTGAAATCGTCCGCTGACCGAAACCCGGAGATGAGAAGCGTGAGGGTTGAGATTTAACCTCTTCCCGATGTAGACTCCTAGGTATACTACTTTGCGCTGCAGTTGAAGCCTGGTCTGACCTACTACCAACCTTGGGGGCCACCTATGACAAAGTTTGCCTTTGAACAAGATGCTTTGTGTTTTCTGTTCATTGAGCGGAAGTTTATTTTGAAAACACCAATCATGAATAGCGTTTTAATGATCTGCTGGCCCTCCACTTCCTGCTCCTGCCTGCTATTTCCCTTAAATAAGCACCACAGATCGTCTACATAAGCCGTAACCTCAATGCCAAGGGACCGGATATTTGGTTTAGAGAAAATAATAATTAAACAAAATTTAATTTCTAATAAGATTATCAATATAGTATTTTTTGATCCGTCTCATAATAACGGAGATATTTCGAAATTTTCAAAAGCTTTTTTCAAAGGAAATCTGCTAAAAAAAAAAACATAGTTTCCTTTTGCCATTTATCAGTTACGAAAAATAACTGATAAATCCAGGAAATCAGTTTTAGACATTGAACAACTAAGTTGTATTCAATTTAAGCAATATTGTGACCCAGCCTCAAAACATGAAGTATAATGTAAGAAATATTTGAATAAATTTTGAAGCAAAAACAAAAAAAATTAATAAAATATATCAATCTATCACAAAATTCATTTTCATGCCGCATGGTAAAATAGGACTGTAGCATCATTATGATTTGGAATATGTGAAGTAATGGATAAAGTAGAGAATAATATGAATATGAAAAAATGTTCAAATATTATTTAGTCCTAGTCATTTAATTCCATTTCAATAAGAACATTTGAAATTTATATATATTTTTATTCCTTTTATTATGATTTTAACCTTAATAATTTAACACTCTCCATTTTCCATTTTCTGGTAACTTGATATTAAGTGATTTCCCTTAATTAATTAGTACCCAAAAGCAACCAAGATAGTTTGGCAAGAGTATTGTTACACATGAATGGAAAAATGTTTCAAATTGTTCTCAGGATGTTGTAACTATTTTTATTTAGAAAGATCCAATAAGAGTCTGGGAAGAGTTGAACAGGAAACTAAATGAAAATGTATAAAAAGGAACGAATAGAGCAACTTTTCTTTTCAAAAAACAAAATTTGTTTTGGTATACTTTAACCATTTAGCAACCGGTTAATTATTAGGAGAGGGATAAGTTTTATTATCGGGGCGCAATCTAAAAGAAAAACACAAATAGATCTATATGGAGAGAATCCTGTTTTACAGATGGCGAAATCGCTTCATTGAAGGAAAACTTTAAAATGAAGCGAAGCGTGAAAAGGCAGACCCGTTGAAAAATACATTGAAGTGCATTCGAGGCATTCATGAACCCAGTTAAAGTGAACTACTCTATATCGAATGGTTCAATTACACACATTAGGGGTTAATGAACCGCGAAGGAGTTTAGGATTGAACCTCGTTGGAGCGAATCTCGTTGGACAAATCAATTAGAGGCCTGGTTATTATTGTTCCAGCGAGCAGTTGCACATAGTTCTCTCTGCATGAGTGCATCCACAGCCCGACCTTCTGCAACTTCTCTCTATACAACTGATAGCTATTCAATCGAATAGTTTTCTAAATCTATTCACTCCCCCCCCCTATATAGCGAATCTGAATATCTTTGATTGTTTGATGTAGCTGTCCCTGAATGTCTCACAAAAGACTCATCTTATTAATTAGTCCAACCAACGGGCAGTCAAAAAACTGCATGTCTTTTTGACAACCAAAAATATATTCAAATAATTTTGTATGCATTAGCTTAACTCAAAATCTCGCTAGTTGGATCAGTTCTATTTCAAATCTCTTCAGAACAGTAAAACTAAGCAGATTTCACAGGTACTGGAACGTGCCACAAATTTAAGTTGGACGTGAGACGATTACTGAGACAAATGCTGAAATCTGAATATCGAATAAGTAGGAGTCGGGGTGGACTGAAGGCTGAAAACAAAAAAAATGCATATGAATCGTTTAACCTTCCAGTAGTCGCGCTGAACCTGTGTGGTGCATGGAACAGTAATTCATCCTTTTCAAATTAGCAGCTTCCGCTAGGGGTGCCACCTTCTTACTATCTTCCTACTTCCTTCCTCTCAAGGTCTCAGTGGCATTTTCCATTTCTAGGTGTCATCATAGCATGTATCATCATCAAAAATCACCTCAGAGGTGCATGCGACTATTAATGCAAGTATATACAAATTCATATTTCGATGTATTTCACGTAACCATTCGTTCTAGTTCATATTCAGTTTATTATGTTAAACTAATTTTGTGTTACTTTGAAAAATGGCACCGGGAGAAGACAACACCTGTGAGGTGCATGCGACCATTGAAGTGATTTTTTTGTTTTATATTTTCAACATATTTCATAAGTTACAAAAAAAGCATTATTATAAAAAACAATGATTAAATATTGCTGCAGGCTAGAATGGCTAACGAAAGTAGAGTTTTCAACCTTAAAAATCCTCTCGATATAGCTCGACTTCATGCAGAGCTATTCTCTAGCTTGTTTGCCTTTAGAAGGTACTATAGTCTCCTATGTCCCTTCAAAAAATAATTTTTTTTTACATATATCCAGCAAGCATTTCAACGCCAGAAATCGTCACCTATTATAACAGCACCAAGGGCGGAGTAGACACCGTCGATAAGCTCTGCGCACCTTATAATGTGGCTCGAAATACGAGGCGTTGGCCGATGGTGATTTTCTTCTCCACACTAAACGTGGCCGCTATTAATGCACAAATAATAGATAATGGAAATGGGTTTCATATAAAGAATCAACGTGGATTATTACGACAGCTTAGCGCTGAACTAAGACGGGAACAGCTTATTAGGCGAGAGTTAGAGGAGGTCCAATTCCGAGAAGTCTAAGAGTTCGACTGATAGAAGTCAGAGGACAGTCCATTCCATCTACTTGGTCACATTCTATAAGTGGTCCTCCAAGTAAAAAATGAAAATATTGTCAGCCTTGCTTAGATAAGGAAAGGAAAAACACCAAATACCAGTGTGAATACTGTCAGGTGCACTTATGCTTGAGCCATGTAAAACCAATCCGCAGATTGTAGGAATACATTTTAATTCTTTCATTTATTAATACGTTGTAATATTTGTTAAAAGTATTTTATTTGATTAGTTTATCATTTATCATAATATTCTATAACAATATTTTGTATCTACACTTACTGTTTTTAAGTCAATCCAATGTGAAATTTAAATTTTAGGCCGCAACTTTTTATATTTTTATACTATAAATAATTAATTAGTAATGCATCTAATTTATTGCTATTTTGACCTTGTATGAGTACAATAAAATATATCATATAGTTTTATTTATAGTACTAAAAATAATAATGGAAAATCAAACTAATGCTAGTACTTTATGCTATTATAAAGATTTTTTTTTAAATATTCTTATGGTATTTTATAAGTGTATTATAGTTATAAAATTGTTTTTAATGCTTTATTAAATAAAATTTAATTAATTGAGCACATTTATTGTTATTCCTGGAGTCATTAATAATAGATATATCAAGTTTTATTGCTTTGCACCTCACAGGTGCTCTGCGACTACTAATGTCTTAAAATAAGCGCGACTACTGGAAGGTTAATATACAAATTAGAGAATTGTGGGTAAAACAAAAAGGGAATTGTGGAAAATTAAATGGTTAACAAGATTGCCAATGAACATTTTTCAACAACGGAGATATTTCGAATTTCATATTTTAACCCTGTCTAAAACCACCCCAACTCTCCTTTTGGACCATTATCAAATTTTATACGATATATATATATATCTTTATATATATAATTCTAGCGTACGTGTGTATGTCACTGAACTCCTTCTAGACGGCTGGACCGATTTGAATGAACTTTTAAATACGCGTTCCAGTGACGGTCGAAGGGTGAAGGGCGAGGTTTTTGGAAATGTTAATATGCTTATCTAATGTATGTCCTTAGAATTTAGGTATGTCATCTAAATAAAGCTGCTCGCAGCAGCGAGAGGTTTTCACTTTCAGACATTGTTATTTATTATCCAAATTTATTTTAATCCGATTTGAATGTCGCAATTATTTTCTTTCCTTTATTTATATTTATGTATTTGCATTATTATTGTTGAGGGTTTTGTTTTATTTCAATTATTGGTCTACAACTATTTGTTTTATAAAGAAGTGTAGTTCGCATTCTACCAGATAATCATAGAACTAAAACGTCTTCTTTTCCTTCTCTCATTTTTCCTTTTCTTTTTGCGTACAGAGTTTTCGCGATATTTTATTTACTATTTGTTTTTTAGGCAAACGTGCACATAACAAATGTTGTTTTTTGTGTTATTAAAAGTAGCTTTTGTTTTAAACATAATATTATTAAATTTAACACCCTAATCGTTTGATATATCATGCAGGACATCGTCTGCCGGGTCCGCCTATATATATATATATATATATATATATATATATATATATATATATATAAAATATATTTAATTAAACAATGTTATTATTTTCATTGAAGACGTAACATCGAACATATTTGCATGTATCTCATATAGTATTATTAGAGCTATATTTTATATTTAAGCTTTAGGACACGGTTTTTATTGATATGTAAACATATTGAGTTATGAGGAGTGGGGTGTTTACAGAAGGCTGAAACTAAAATAAACAAATGTCTCAGACGATATTAGAGATTGAGAAACAAATAGTAAAGCAACAAATTTTGTTTTTAACAAGAATGATTCTGTATCATTTTTCTATCCGATTTAAAATAACTGAGATATTTTCCATTTTACCACCCCTTTTAACCTACCCCTCCCCTCGAATCGTTAACAAACGTCGCCCTTAGTTTTCACTGACTTCTTAATTATCCAGTTTCGTAATGATCAGACGAAAATTACAAAATATCTGAATGGGCCTCTATTTTAGCAGATTTCCCTTAAGGGAAATCAGCTATTGAGGTTGTACTCTCGACGAGATTTTCGAAATTTTTCTTCAAATGTCCACCGATCCTACCCAGGAGATGACGAAAATGAGGTCCGTTCAAAACTGTGTATATATATATATATATATATATATATATATATATATATATATATATATATATGTCTGTTACCGCTCTAGCGGTATTATTATTTTATCGTTACCAAACTCGATATTTAGTCGTTTTATGTAAAAAGAAAGATCAAGTTCGTTAATGGCTGAAATCGGACCAGTGGGAGGGGGGTTTAAAGGGGAGGAAATATCTCCCCGTCGGATCGTAAAATATTACAGAATCAATCTTATTGCAAATTAAATTTACTGTAAATATTGTTCTATACATTTATTCTGTATCTTGAATATTAACTGAGATATTTGCATTTGTATTCTGCATGTGCTCGGCATCAGTGGCTATGTTCGGACTTTCCGCCGTGAGCTCTGGCGGCCGTTTTCGTAACTATCCGTTCCTTGTGAATAGGTTTAGAGGTTTCTTACTACTAGGATTTACAAGGTGTCCTGGACATAGGTCTCTCGTCAGTATCTGAGATATGACTGTTCTCAATCCTTTGCGACGTCACCATTTTACTGCCTGAGCCGATGTCCCACTTGACCCCCGCCGATCAAAATATGCTCAAAAAATGTATTTAACGGGAAATTATTATCGAAATTCATCCGTAATATTATTTAGTGTATCAACTTTAAGAGGTGTGAATGTTATTATAAAAATCCATAGGCGTTATCTGCTAAAATACGAGAGCACATTGTGACTTAACTTCAAATTGAATAAACTGTTATTTAAAGGTAAAAACTAGACATTTAAGTATTCAAAAATAATAGTAATAATAATAATAAATGTAGTTATATTTAAGAAAATTATTAATTTCTGTGTTAAACTGCTCTCAATGCCTGACCACCGACTTCCGAAAAAATGTTTTCTTAAGCTGCTTAGTTTGTACAATAGGAAAAGCGACATAAAATATAATTGGGTGTCACAAGTAAAATTGATAGCAGGAAATAATCATGTTGAAGAATATTTTTTCGAATCTTTAGACCAACAAACTTTGCTAGCCAACAAGATCACAATCATTGAAACAATTGTAAACAATCTCCATTCCGTAGACGTGGATAGAGTTCTTAACTCAAGTTACAGCCGAATATATAGAAGTATTTGTAGTTTTAACCATTCTCTCCCTGAAAATTATTTAACGTTCCACACAAACATAAATAAAATCAAACTTATCAGTCAAACAAGGATTTCCTCTAGCGAGTATTTAAAATTATCCTATAGAAACATGACTCAAATTATAAAAACGGGAGAGGTATGTAAATGGTGCCAAAAATATATTTACCTACATTTGAATCATTTACTGCTGTATTGCCCCGCTTTTACATCACACAGAGTAAAATTCCTTGACAAATATATCGTGCCTCAAAGAGAATACCTATCATTGGTAAACATTCTGGATTACAACAATGAAAGTAAAGTAAATGATATTTTTTGTTTCTTATCAAAAGTTTGTGAAAGTTAGCAATATAGAAGAAAGAATTGTATTATATTTTTATGGGGGTGCTTATTCAATAATAATCGGCAATTTATTTATTATATACAGTTATACTTATTATTAGAAGAGTTATACTTATCTTAGATAATAGTCATGTTAATCTGATATGTTAGAAAACTGATTTTTAATTAGACATTAAAAAAGAATGAATTAATCTACATTTAAATTTAATTATAACCTATTGAATTCAGTATTATAATTATTTAGATTAATATTAATATTGTATTACGTGCCAATGTATATGGTGTTCAGTTGTAATTCTAGGAATTATTATTATTTTATTTACACATACTTTAAGAAGTATAATATATTAATAACCATACTAACACTAATTGGCCAGACTCTTGGCAACATGTTGTAAACAGCAGCCAATAAAATATCTATCTATCTATTCAAAAATAATAATCTTAACGTGCTCTGTACTGGCATTATTCAGAATATAAAATATATGGTCATTATTGCTGAGTTTATGTAATCCAATGTCAGATTGAGTACAAGATCTATAATACCAATTACTATTAAATGAATTCGGCAATACACTAGATGTTTAAATCCACCCGAATATAAAGGAGTAGATTAAAATCATACTTGAGTTTCTTCGATATAGACAAACCCTGCCAGAAGCATGTATCTCTTCAAATAATGAAATGAACTCAAGACCAAGCAAAACATATGATACTCCATTCATGGCAGAAATCTTAGTCTGCAACAACTGATAACAAACTTCGAGAAGTGAAACATGTTATTAGTGAATGGCCTTCCTCAAAAAGGCTAATTAGAAGAGAAGAAGTAGTTTTAACTAGCTTAAGAATTGGCCATTCACGACTGACTCACGCTCACTTACTGGAGAAGACGAACCCTACTGCCAACACTGTAACTGTAGACTTACTATAAAACGTATACTTACTGACTGCTATCTAAGGACTCACATAGACCTACCATACACTTTGACTGAATTACTACATGACCGCAGCCAGTATATAGACTGCGTATTACACTACTTGAAACATAACATTTTCAAAAAATTATAATGTACGACAATACTGAAAAGAAAAGTTTGTTTTAGCAGATTTCCCTTAAGGGAAATCAGCTATTGAGGTCGTACTCATGACGCGAGTTTCGAAAAATTTCTTCAAATGTCCATCGATCCTACCCAGGAGATGACGAAAATGAGGTCCGTTCAAAATTATATATATATATATCTATATATATATATATCTATATATATATATCTATATATATATATATATATATATATATATATAGATATATATATTTGTCTGTTAACGCTCTAGCGGTCGCAATTTTTGTTTGATCGTTACCAAACTCGGAATTTAATCGTTTTATGTGAAAAGGAAGATCAAGTTCGTTAATGGCTAAAATCGAACCAGTGGGAGGGGGGGTTTAGAGGGGGGGATTTTCGAAAATTCGAAATATCTCCATTACCATACGTCGGATCAAAAAAGTGTATAGAACCAATCTTATTGCAAATTAAATTTACTATAAATATTGTTCTATACATTTATTCTGTATCTTTAATATTAACCGAGATATTTGGATTTGTATTGTGAGTGTGGTTGGCTATGTTTGGGAGTTTCCGCCGAGCGCACTAGCGCTAGTGTGGCCATTTCACTAAACTATTCGTCCTCGTGAGAATAGGTTATTACTAGGCAGATTTCTCTATTGTAAAACTTCACGTGGGAAATCTGCTTAGTTTACGCAGCCCCTGCGTGACGGACTTTTTTTTTATTTTGGACCAATACATAAATATTATACACAGTGTTATTATAAGATTTGTAACAAAATTAAGAGATTTTGGGACAACCTCGGACGTAGTCGTCCTTCGGTTGTTGTACCTAAATTATAATGAGTGGCTCCACTTGACATCGGAAGGCAGGCATGATATTTCCTTACAAGTTGTTGAAGGTGAACTGAAATAGGAGCAACCTCCAATTCCCTGTGGATTTGGCTGTTCCTAACAAACCAGGGAGCATTTGCCGCTATCCTAAGTACTTTGCTCTGGAAGGACTGCAGTTACTTTTGTGTGTGTTGCTGATGCCCAGCCAGACTGGTACATGCGTATGTTAATATAGGGAGTATGAGTGATTTGTAAAGCAGTGTTACGCAGGTCAGTTTGAGTGGTGTATTTTTGTCTATTAAAGGATATATTTGTGCAAGTCGTGTGAATGCTTGTTACAATTTAATTTGGATATGATGACGTCGTGTGTCAAAATGTACTCCGAAATAGCTGATGCTCTGGTCCTTCGAAGTTCAAGGAATTGAATGATGGCCAATTATCAGTTCAGGATGATCTTTGTTCTTGAAACTACGAAGATCAAAAATCTTGGCCTGCGTTTTTTCGAGATCCAACGAGAGCTTCTACTTCTTGGACCATCTCGAAACCTCAATACTGAAAATATTTGCAGAAATGAGCAAACTGATTACAGGAATTTAACTGATTCGTCGCTAAATCGCCCCAGACGCGAAATGCGATTATTGTAAGAATAAATAAATATTTATTTATTACGTAGAGCTCCGCAACTATGGCGACTTTGCTCTTCTTAGACATGGGGGGAAACAAAACAGAAACAAAAAACAACAACATAAACAAAATAACAGAAAATTTAACACGAAATAATATATAGAACAAAACTAAGGGAACGCAACACAAAACAAAAGAAGAACACGAACACAACATAGAAATAAAAACAGTCGGTAAATATATAAGTGAAAAGAAAACTTGATAACTTTGAAACAAAAACTAAATAGGTCTCTCACACACACACACAAACATATAAGCACGCTCACACATTAAAAAATTTAAAATATGTAATTAAATATTCTCAAACTGCCGTAATGTTTTTAAATATGTCAGAATCGTGGCAATATGTGGGCTAGCCTCAGTCAGTAGTTCGTTCGTCATGTGGAATGTTTATGTAAGCTCGTAATCTGCATTCTGTTAGTAGGTGTTTTATAGTTAGTCCAGTGTTGCAATGAGTACAAGTAGGCTTGTCGTTTTTGTTCATTATGTAAGAATGTGTCTGGTACGTATGTCCAATACGGAGTCTGGTGAGCACGACTTGGTCTCTTCTACAATCTACGTACTGTCTCTTTGACCATCCAGTAACATTGCGTTTTATTTCCAATAGTTTGTTGTCAGTACGTAACCAGTGTATTTGCCAGTCTTGGAGTATTTTTGTTTGTACAATCTTATTGAGGTCTGTTGGTGTTAGTGTAGTTATGTCGGTAGTAGTCATTTTTGTTGCTAGTTTTGCATGTGCGATATCAGTCATTTGTTTAATGTCCTTGTGTCCGGGTAACCACAACATTTTAAAATTGCAAGTGTTTAGTGCGTGAGTTAATTCTAGTATGTTTGTAATTAAATAAATAATGAAATAAAATGCGTATATAGACTATTAATAACTTAAATTTTACTTTTTTGTGTAACCGAGCCATTTTTCAAAACATCAAATAAATATCTGAAATTTCATTAGGACCTTTTTAATAAATCATAAAGAAATAATAGAAATATAAATGAATGATGATAACTGTAGGGATTGGAGCTTGTTGTATGAGAGAAATGGAGGTAGATTGTGAGGTTAAAACTTGACGAAAGGAAGATAAATAACGCCGGAGTCAAATCAGGCAATTTAGCCGGGAAAGAACAACTATAGTGGGGGGAGGGGGATACCACACACACACACACACACACACATGGGAAAGGGGACAGACAATCCATCATATGTCGTCACCTGCCGACGATTTGTCAGTAGCTCCAATCTCGAGGCGGGAACAGTCTCTCTCTCTCTCTCGGGAATCCTTCATTTCCCTCTCGTCAAAAGCAAAATCCTATTATGGCCCTTAATAAGTGATAAAGGCTCCGGCGGAAAACTGGCCAATCAGCGACGCCCTTTCCACCGTTCCTACCATTACGCCCCCTAGCGGAAGGGCTTTATTAACAAACGGAATCTATAAAACAGCCGGCACTGGTGGAACGTTCCCCTTAACACAATAACACATCAGACAAACATGGTAACGACATCCCGCGAGACACCGTCAATAGAAATGGTTACATTTCGACTGTGTATTAATCAAACTACATGTATCATATACAAAATAAAAGTAGGAACTAGCATAACAAAGTTAAGAACACTTACAACCCACGGGAGCATCGAGGGAGAAAAAATATAATGTGGACACCACTTCCTTGTACATTACTTACAAAAAATAAAAAAAAGTCCGTCATGCAGGGGAAGCGTAAACTGTTTACAGATTTCTCATGCAAAGTTATACAATAGAGAAATCTCCATACAAGTGCCGATCAGTTACGGAAACGGCCGAACTAGCTTTTGGCGGGAACCAAAGCTCGTCCGTTACACTTAATATAAATGCAAACATCTCGGTTAATATTCAAGATCAATAAATGTATATAACAATATTTATAGTACATTTAACTTGCAATGAGATTGGTTCCATATACACGTTTTCTATCCGAAGTATAGTAACGGAGTAACGTATAGTAATTTTTTCGAATTTCCGAAAATTCTCCCCTCTAAACACCCCTCCCACTGGTCCGATTTCAGCTACTAACGAACTTGATCTTTCTTTTTACATAAAACGATTAAATATAGAGTTTGGTAACGAAAAATTACGACCGCTAGAGCGTTAACAGATATATATATATATATATATATATAAAATCGATGGACATTTGAAGAAATTTTTCGAAAAAGGGGAATCTTATTTCTTAAGGGAAATCTGCTAATAAAAAGCCATATACGATGTCCGTTCTAAATGCAACAGACCGAAAACATAATTTATAGATCTTTTAATAATAATAAAAAAAGATCCTACACAATTCTTTTATATTCTCTAATATGGAAGGAAAAATTTGCAATTTGTTATTTTGTCTCCCTCTTCATTAGTTAATTTCGGCCAAAAGAGCACTCATAGACGTTACAACAATCCCAAATATGAACCTTCAGTATCTGATGGCTCGGCCGTGATACGTACATAAAAACGTCACCCCGAAACTAGTCAATGTGGGTTCAGGGAATATCAAAAGTCCGTCACGCAGGGTCTGCGTAAAATTGTTTCGAAAATCGCGTCATAAGCACTAACTCTATAACTGATTTTCCTTAAGGGAAATCTGCTAAAAGACTACTTTTAAATAACAATATTGGAATTGTTTTTTTGTTAGAAATTGTTTCTTGTTCATACTTTTCCTAGATTTCTGACCGTTATGACAGAAAATTTTAATTTTTTTTTTATCAAAATAACAATAATTATTCATTAATCATAATAATTCATTTTTGTATAAATCATAAAAAAAAAATAATCTCTATTTTATAATTTTATTTCAAAGCAGAATATCTTATAAACATAAACAAAGTGCCGGACTCTGTATTTCTTTGTTTAAAATGCATAAGAGAGTGATAACTGTTTGTTTACTTTTTTTGTAGTATAAGAGAACAGTTTTTGAACAGTCGTTTAACTAACATCCATTAATTTTAAATTGATGTTATAAATTATTTCTTATCTAAGTAACATGTGACTATTTATTTTTATATTATTTACTTGTGTGAATAAGGGGCTATTTTCAATATATGTAATTAAAAGCATTACAGACAATACTGAGAGATGTCACCATCTTTCCCACAAGATAAGTATCCGGTTAATTAATTTATAGAAAGAGAAAAGAAAATTTTCTATGACAACGAAGAAAATTTATAGAAACGACAGTGAATTATAAATGAATAAATAGCTAATCTCTGGAAAATCATATAGAAAACTACCAGACGCGTACGTGGAGAATTCCGAAACGGTGGCGTTTCATACTTAATACAAGTCCCTTCACCAGACACTACTGAATATAAACGACGATAAATGAAAATTTTAGATTTATTGGTTATTATATAAGCAGATCGTCGGTCCAAACATTTTTAGAAAAAGTCCATCACTCAGGGGCTGCGTAAACTAAGTAGATTTCCCTCGTGAAGTTTAGTAATAGATAAATCTACATACTGGTAACACAACAGCACCAATAATATTAAGTGAATAAAAACAAACTATAATAAGAAACCTCCCGATGGGAAGCGCAAAAAATTTAAACAAGTAGATCTGCCAAGTTGTCATAGGAAAGAAAAACAATTACTGAAATAACATATTAATTATATCCAAAACTATGTATTATATATAGTACCGTAATTTATAATGAATCAGAATAATTTATATCGCAATCAATCAAATTTTAGTAGTCGAAGAACTTAAGATGGGGTGGGGGGGTCACCAGAACATATTTGCATGTATCTTGTATAATAAACGTCTCTTGACAACAATATTTGGTATTTAAGTTTCGAATAATGTGTTTTATTACATAACAGAGTATTTTTTGAGTAACATGAGTAGAACTAGGGGTTTGCTAAATGCTAAAAACTGGAAAATGCAAATATCTCAGTTAATATTCAAGATAGAGAATAAATCTATATAACAATATTTATAGTAAATTAAATCAGAACTAATTTGGTTCTGTACAATATTTCGATTGGACATATAGTAACGGAGACATTTCGAGTTTTTAAAATCCCCCTCTCTAAACCCCTTCTCCCACTGTCCAATCTCGATACTGTTGGTCTTTCTATTTACATAAAACGATTAAATATCGAGTTCGTTAACGCTCAAACAAAATTTGCGATCGCTAGAACGTTAACAGACACACTCATATATATATATATATATATATATATATATATATATATATATATATATATTTACGGGTCCACATTTTTGTCATCTCATGGATAGGATTAATGAACATTTGAAGAAATTTTCCCCTAAGGGAAATCTGCTAAAAATAATCGGACAATCTCACAGTGATATTCTTCCAGACATACCTCCAACTTAATTAGAAAACTAGTTTGTTACCTGTCGTTGGCGGGATGATACAGAAAGGGTTTCCCTTGGAAATATAAAGATTAAAAGAACTTCGCACAAAATCTTCCCGTTTTATTATTCACGTAACACAAATATCCTGAAGCAGGTTCAGCAAATTTACAAAGACTCTATTCTAACCGGTGATGTAACAAGTTTCAGTGATGTAACAAGTCACAATATGGCATATTTATGATTAGAATAGCTCGGATACCTAAATGGCTTGAGATAATAAGGATTGGATTAACGTAAGCATTGAGTAATCACTTTATTGTCATGAAGTTGTTGTTTTAAATCTAAAGCATGGAATAGCTTATAACGAATATTATCGACTTTCAAATTATAATGATTACATCATCCTATCATTTAGAGAAGGGGCATGATAAACCTCTGCTGCTATACAATAAATGTAAAAGTTTCAATAACAAATATAACGACTTCATCTGCTTAGCCTTTGTGGCAAAATATAAAATTCCGTTCATGGATTCTGCTGCAATTCAATAAAAGAGTATTCGAAGTGAACATCAAAGTCGGAAGTAATTAAATAAAACATTGTTACCCGCCTTGGTGAGCTCAAATAAAAATTGTTTTCCGTGGAAATATGATTAAGTTTACTGCCAGTAAACCCTCATTCCTATGAATAGTAGAAGAGCATAATATAGACTACGTTGCCAAAATGCATGCCCAAAATATGTATGACATAAATATTCATGATGTTTTGGATGTAAGTCTCCGGAAAACAATATTTGGTATTGAAGCATTCAATAATGTGGTTTACTATATTACAGAGAGCTGTTTATGTAACAAGAGTAGAAGTGGGGGTTTACTGAATGCTGAAAACTGAAAAAGTCCGTCACGCAGGGGCTGCGCAAACTAAGCAGATTTCCCACGTGAAATTATGCAATAGAGAAATCTCTATACGAGAGCCGAACAGTTAAGGCCGAACTAGCTTTTGGCGGGAAACTCATCCGTCCGTTATCGGCCCATATTTAATAAACATGCTAATATCTCGGTTAATATTCAAGATATAGAATAAATGTATATAACAATAGTTATAGTAAATTTAATTTGCAATAAGATTGGTTCTATATATAATTTATTGATCCGACGTACGGTAACGGAGATATTTCGAATTTTCGAAAATCCCCCCCCTAAAGCCCCCCTCCTACTGGTCCGATTTTAGCCGTTAACGAATTTGATCTATCTTTTTACATAAAACGACTAAATATCGAGTTTCGTAACGATTAAGCTATAACTGCGACCGGTAGAGCGTTAACTGATATATATATATATATATATATATATATATATATATATATATATATATATATATATATGTGTATATATAATTTTGAACGGACCTCATTTTCGTCATCTCCTAGGTTGGAACGATGAACATTTGAAGAAATTTTTCGAAACTCGCGTCATGAGTACAACCTCAATAGCTGATTTCCCTTGAGGGAAATCTGCTAAAATGCAAATATCTCGGTCAATACTCAAGATACAGAATACATGTATATACCAATATTTATAGTACACTTAATTTGCAATAAGATTTATTCTATTGACTTTTTCGATCCGACTTATAGTACCCCCTCCCCCTGGTCACATTTCAGCCGTTAACGAACTTGAACTTTCTTATATATATTTACACACACACACACACACACACAGTTTTGGTCGGATCTCATTTTCATCTGCTAGGTAGGGTCGATGGCGATTTGAAGAAATATTTAAAAATTGCTTCTTGAGTACGACCTCAATAGCTTTTTTGCATGTAGGGAAATCTTCAAAAAAAAGGCCGTCACGCAGGGGCTGGCGTAAAATAAGCGGATTTCCACGTGAAGTTTTACAATAGAGAAAGTTCACGAGAGCCGAGCAGTTAAGGAAACGGCCGAACTAGCTTTTGGTGGGAAAGTCACTCGTCCTTAGCAGCCCAGATTTAATAAAAATGCAAATATCTCGGTTAATATTCAACATAGAGAATAAATGTATAATACAATATTTATAGTAAATTTAATTTTCAATAAGATTGGTTCTATATAATTTTTTGATCCGATGTATGGTAACGGAGATATTTCGAATATTCGAAAATCCTCCCCTCTAAACCTCCCCCAACCCACTGGTGCGATTTCAGCCGTTCACGAACTTGATCTTTCTTTTTACATGAAACGACTAAATATCGAGTTTGGTAACGATCAAACAAAAATTGCGACAGCTAGAGCGGTAACAGACAAATATATATATATATAAATATATATATATATATATACATATGATTTTGAAAATTTCATGATACTTTTCGTCATCACCTAGGTAGGATCGATTAACATTTGAAAAAATTTTTCGAAAATTGGTCATGTATAGTACTACTAACCCAATAGCTGATTTTCCTTGAGGGAAATCTGCTAAAATAGCAAATATTTCGTTTCCTAAAGATTTAGGCAATACGCACATAACAATATTTATTTTAGTTTATTTGAAGTAACATTTATCATATTCACATTTTTCGTATACCGAATTATAACGAGATATACGCTAAAAACCTATAGCGGAAGTGAACAATTTTATTTGGGACAAAAGACCCAACCTAAATAAATAAAACTTGGTATGTGCATTAGCACTAACGTCTTCCTTATAATAAGCCATACTAACATTTCTAGGGACGGGCAGGAGTGGGGGTTTAACGGAGGCCTAAAATTAATAATAGTGATATTTCGTTTCTTATTAGGGTTTCGGCAAATATGCACATAACAAAAATTGTTTTTTTTTTTTTGTTATTTAGAGAAATTTGCTAAAAAATTCTTTTAAATATTAACTACCAGGTACAGAGGGTGTCCATCAAACAAAAATTATGGTAACTGAGCAAATATATATATATATATATATATATATATATATATATATATATATATATATATATATATATACAGTTTTGAACGGACCTCATTTTCGTCATCTACTAGGTAGGATCGATGGACATTTGAAGAAAAATTTCGAAAATTGCGTCATGAGTACGACCTCAATAGCTGATTTGCATGTAGGGAAATCTGCTAAAACGACTCTGTGTCAAATCTTATTCTCTCCCTCAGGGGTGGCAACATTTAGATAAATAACAGATAAGAGCGTGCCTATTCGGTGAGCCCTGGAGTGGAGGTAGGTTCCTCCAAAATGATGTGTTAGAATAACTGATAGAACAACTACAGCAAGGAACGTGAATAGAGATGGAGAAGTAGAGGCGACGGCAGCGCCATCTCTGGGGATAAAAGTGCCTCTATAGAGAATTCCCTTTCCTCTCTCATATTCATACAAATCTACATATTTTTCACATATTTCCTACCTCCCCTCATCTCTCTCTACTTCCCCTACCCCCGGATTACCGCAGCACACTCTACATATGTATATATTTTAAATTTAGAGTAACTCCCTTAAAAAAGTTAATTCTGAATTTAGACTCAAAGTATATATAGCCTTATATCATTTCCGTGTTATAAATATTATTATTTGTCTTCTTTCAACAAATGTTTGAATTTACTCGGTACATTTGTTTATTTTCTTCTTTTGTGGCAATAATATATGTTTAGAAAAGAAATAAAAAAAAATGCACATTCCAAGAAGTTTACAAGTATTCCATTAAGAATTATGGATAAAGAAAGACAGCAAGACCTTAAGGTCTAAGGGGCTACGAAAAAACTAACCCCCCCCCCAAATGTTGGTGTGACACACTATTGATCTCTGCTGGCAATATAATTTTCTATTTCTCAGTAAAACTCCGATGAGTTGAAGGGGTGATTTTCTGAAGGCTGAAAGCAAGAAACTACGAAAAAATCAATTAATATTTGAGATAGGAACAAATGTATAGGATAATAATTATAGAGTAGTTCAAAAAGTCCGTCACGCACTGTCCGCGTAAACTAAGCAGATTTCCCTCGAGAAGTTTAATAATGCATACTGCTAACACAAGGCCACCGAAGTGAAATAAGTGAATAAATACAAACGGCAATAAGAAACCTTTCCTCTCTCGAAGGGAAGCGTCACAAATGTAAACTAACAGGTCTTCCAACGGCGCACCAGAATTGAAACACAATAACTGAAACATATCAGAATATAACATTAATTTTATTGAAAACTATGTACTTTATATAGTACTGTAATTTATAATGAATCAAAACAATTTTTCTCAATCAATCAAATTATACTAGTTCAAGAATTTAAGTTGGGGGGTGTGGTCACAAGAACATATTTGCATGTATCTCGTATAGTACAGGTCTCTTGAATACAATATTTTACATTTAAGCTTCAAATAATGTGGTTTATTATATAATAGAATATTGTTTAAGTAGCATGATTAGAAGAAATTAGAAATTAGGTTTGCTGAAGGCTGAAAATTTAAAAACGCAAATATCTCGGTTAATATTCAAGATGAGAATAAATTTACATAACAATAATTATATTAAATTTCATTTGCAATAAGATTGGTTCTGTAGAATGTTTCAATCCGACGAATAGTAACGGAGATATTTCGAATTTTCGAAAATCCTCCATTCTAATCACTCCTCCCCTGGTCCGATTTCAGCCGTTAACGAATGTCATATTTCTTTTTACATAAAACGATCAATCAAAAATTGCGGCCGCTAGACCAGTAACAGACCAATATATACGTTTATATATAGACATATATATATACAGTTTTGAACGTGCCTCATTTTCGTCATCTACTAGGTAGGATCGATAAACATTTCGAAAATTGTGTCACGACCTCAATAGCGACCTGAAGGGAAATCTGCTAAAAGATTGTTTCTATAAAAGTTTTCGATACATTCATAATAACTGAGATATATTGAATTATCGAATTCTCCTTTTGAATCAAGAGCGTTAACAGACACACACACTTATCTATATCTATATATATATATAAAATTGTAACCTCTGTCTGTACATTGATTTTTTTCGAGAAATTTTCACGATAACTTTTCGTTTCACATGTCATAGACACCATAACTACATTTTGTTTCTTTCGTGTCTGTTTGTTTGTTTGTTTGTTTATTTGTTTGTTTGTTTGTTACCTTTTCACGCATTAAACGGCTGAGCCGAAATTTTATGAAACTTGGTATGTATATTACTACTAGCCCAACTTAGACTTTAGGCTATATTAATATTCTGTAAGACGAACAGGAGTGGGGGTTATAAGGGAGGCCTGAAATTAAAAATAGCGATATTTCGTTTCCTATTGATTTTTCAGCAAATATGCACATGACAAAAGTTATTTATTTTGTAATTTAGAGTAACTTTTGTTATATGTACTTTTGCTGTAAACGGAAGTATAAATGAGTTATACGCTAAAAACTATAGCGGGAGTCCACAATTTTATTTGGCACAAAAGACTCAACCGAACTAAACCAAACTCGCTATGTGTATAATTACTAACGATGTCCTTATAATAAGCCATACTAACATTTCTAGGGACTGGCAGGAGTGGGGGTAATAAGGGAGGCCAAAAATTAAAAATAGCGATATTTAGTTTCCTATTGCTTTTTCAGCAAATATGCACATAACAAAAGTTGTTTATTTTGTTATTTAAAGTAACTTTTGCTAAATACACTTTTGCCGTATACGGAAGTATAAATGAGTTATACGCTAAAAACTATAGCGGGAGTCGACAATTTTATTCGGCACAAAAGAATCAACCGAACAAAATAAAACTCGGTACGTGTAATCGGACTAACGCCTTCATTATATCAAGCCATACCAACATTTCTAGGGACGGGCAGGAGTGGGGGTTGTAAGGAAGGCCTGGACTAAAAAATAGTGATATTTCGTTTCCTATTGCCTTTTCAGCAAATATGCACATAACAAAAGTTGTTTATTTCGTTATTTAGAGTAACTTTTGTTATATTCACTTTTGTCGTATAGAGAAGTATAAACGTGATATACACTAAAATCTAAAACGGGAGTCAACAATTTTGTTGGGCACTAACGATTGAACCGAACTTAGCAAAACTCGGTATGTCAATTAGCATTAAATCTCCCATGATTATAAGCTATATTTAAAATTTTAGGTCCAAACGGGAGTGGGGGTTATAAAAGAGGCTGAAAAGCGAGAAGTCTAATGCGGGAGCGGAAGATGACGGCAGCCTTACCCGGTAATTGAGTTTACTTATTTCCCGTCTTGCATTGCTGGAAGTGATGTCCAGTGAGATTCACTATTACACTTATCATCTTACATATAAAACATGCCTGAACTATTTGAGCTCGGGTAGGCCTTTGAAAGAAAATATGTTCATTATGGATGATATTTAATTGTAATAAATGCTACCCATGATTATGGTTTGAATTATTGAAAAACGGTGAGTCATAAAGTGTAGAAGGATTAATTAGGAACACATTTTTCATTTATCCTTCAAAACTAAAATGTCTGTTCTATTAATCCCCAAAAGTTACCCTTCAGGGTTGGCTATTTCGGAAAACCATTACGTCGTGGAGGGAAGTGTAATTGTACACATTGAAGTCTTACTATCAAAATACCATCATTAGTCAGTCAACAATAATTTCCCGGGCATCGCCGGGTATCTGAGCTAGTATATATATATATATATATATATATATATATATATATATATATATATATATAGATATATATAAAAAAAAAAATTGTAACCTCTGTCTGTACATAGATTTTTTTTTGCGAAATTTCACGATAACTTTTCGTTTCACATGTCATAGACACTATAACTGCATTTTGTTTCTTTGTTGTCTGTTTGTTTGTTTGTTTGTTTGTTGTCTTTTCACGCATTAACGGCTGAACCAAATTTTATGAAGCTTGGTATGTATATTACTACTAACCCAACTTAGACTATATTAATATTCTCTAAGACGAACAGGAGTGAGGGTTGTAAGGGAGGCCTGAAATTAAAAATAGCAGTATTTCGTTTTCTATTGGGTTTTCTGCATATATGCACATGACACAAGTTGTTTCTTTTGTTATTTAAAATAACCTTTGTTATATGTACTTTTCCCGTATACGGAAGTATAAATGAGTTATACGCTAAAAACTATAGCGGGAGTCTACAATTTTATTTGGCACAAAGGACTCAACCGAACTTAACCAAACTCGCTATGTGAATTAATACTAACAATTTCCTTATAATAAGCCATTCTAACATTTCTAGGGACGGGCAGGAGTGGGGGTTATAAGGAAGGCCTGAAATTAAAAATAGCGATATTTCGCTTCCTATTCCTTTTTCAGCAAATATGCACATAACAAAAGTTGTTTATTTTGTTATTTAGAGTAACTTTTGTTATATATACACTTTTGTCAATATACCTAAGTATAAAGGCGTTATACACTAAAAACTATAGTGGGAGTCTACAATTTTATTTGGCACAAAGGACTCAACCGAACTTAACCAAACTCGCTATGTGAATTAATAATAACAATTTCCTTATAATAAGCCATTCTAACATTTCTAGGGACGGGCAGGAGTGGGGGGTTATAAGGAGGCCTGAAATTAAAAATAGCGATATTTCGTTTCCTATTGCTCTTTCAGTCAATATGCACATTACAAAAGTTGTTTATTTTGTTATTTAGAGTAACTTTTGTTATTTGCACTTTTGCCGTATACGGAAGTATAAATGAGTTATACGCTAAAAACTATAGTGGGAGTCTACAATTTTATTTGGCACGAAGGACTCAACCGAACTTAACCAAACTCGCTATGTGAATTAATACTAACAATTTCCTTATAATAAGCCATTCTAACATTTCTAGGGACGGGAGTGGGGGTTATAAGGGAGGCCTGAAATTAAAAAATAGCGATATTTCGTTTCCTATTGCTCTTTCAGTCAATATGCACATTACAAAAGTTGTTTATTTTGTAATTTAGAGTAACTTTTGTTGTATATATATATATATATATATATATATATATATATTCTAGTTAAGTTGCCCGGATTCGCCCGGGAATTCATTTGAGGGTGAATGGTGATGGTATTTTTTTTTTTTTGGCAAGGCTTTACTTTGCACAATATTTTGACATTTCCCCGTCCCAGTGTTTAGAGTTTATTATACCTGTCGTTCCTATGGATTTGTTAATAATAAAATTAATATTTCATGTAAGACTTCACTGTCCTCCATATTGTCATATTTCCCGTCTCCTGTGCATTATGCATAGATTTGAATTATTAAGGAGAAAATATTGACATATATTTGAATTAATTTTTTTTTTTGGCAAGGCTTTACTTTGCACAATATTTTGACATTTACCCTTCCCAGTGTTTAGGGTTAATACCCGTCGTTTCTGTGGATTTGACAATAATAAAATTAATTTTTTATGTAAGACTTCACTGTCCTCGATATTGTCATATTTCCCGTTTCCTGCGCATTATGCATAGATTTAAGTTATTAAGGAGAAAATATTAACATACATTTGAATTAATTTTTTCAGGCGAGGTACCTGGTAGTCATATTGAAAAAAAGTGTTGAGGCAATTTCTCTAAATTACAAAATAAACAACTTTTGTTATGTGCATATTTGCCGAAACCCCAATAAGAAATCATTATTTTTAATTTCAGGCCTCCCTTATAACCACCACTCCTGCCCGTCCCTAGAAATAGTATGGCTTATTATAAGGAAGGCGTTAGTGCTAAACACATACTGAGTTAGTTCGGTTGAGTCTTTTGTGCCAAATAAAATTGTTCGACTCCCGCTATAATTTTTAGTGTATAACGCCTTTATACTTCGGTATACGAAAAAAGTTTATATAGCAAAAGTTACTCTAAATATCAAAATAAACAACTTTTGTTATGTTCGTATTTGCCGAAAAACCAATAGGAAACGAAATATCACTATTATAAATTTCAGGCCTACCTTATAACCCCCACTCCTTCCCGTCCATAGAAATTTTGGTATGGCTGGTTATAATGAAAGCGTTATTGCTAATACATATACCGAGTTTTATTTATGTCAATTGGGTCTTTTGTCCCAAATAAAATTGTTCACTTCCGCTATAGGTTTTAGCCTATATCTCGTTTATAATTCGGTATAAGAGAAAAGTGTATATAACAAAAGTTACTCTAAATAACCAAATAAACAACTTTGGTTTTGTTCATATTTGCCGAAAACCCAATAGGAAACGAAATATCGCTATATTTAAATTCTGGCTTCCCTCATAACCCCCACTCCTGCCCGTCCCTAGAAATGTTGGTATGGCTTGTTTTAATGAAAGCGTTAGTGCTAATACAAATACCGAGTTTTACTTATTTCGGTTGGGTCTTTTGTGCCAAATAAAATTGTTCGACTCCCGTTATAATTTTTAGTGTATAACGCCTTTATACTTCGGTATACGAAAAACACTTATATATTAAAAGTTACACTAAATAACAAAATAAACAACTTTTTTAATGTTTATATTTGCCGAAAAACCAATAGGAAACGAAATATCGCTATTTTTCATTTATGGCTTCCCTTATAACCCCCACTCCTGCCGTCCCTAGAAATGTTGGTATGGTTTGTTTTAATGAAAGCGTTAGTGCTAATACAAATACCGAGTTTTACTTGTTTCGGTTGGGTCTTTTGTCCTAAATAAAATTGTTCACTTCCGCTTTAGGTTTTAGCGTATATCTCGTTTATAATTCGGTATACGAAAAAAGTGTATATAACAAAGGTTACTCTAAATAACAAAATAAACAACTTTTGTTATATTCATATTTGCCGAAAAACCAATAGGAAACGAAATATCGCTATTTTTAATTTCAGGCCTCCCTTATAACCCCGACTCCTGTTTACCTCAGAGAATTTTAATATAGCCTAAAGTCTAAGTTGGGTTAGTAGTAATATACATACCAAGTTTCATAAAATCCGGTTCAGCCGTTTATGCGTGAAAAGGTAACAAACAAACAAACAAACATACACGAAAGAAACAAAATGCAGATATGGTGTCTATGACATGTGAAACGAAAAGTTATCGTGAAATTTCGCGAAAAAAAATCAATGTACAGACAGAGGTTACAATTTTATATATATACTAGCTCAGATACCCGGCTTCGCCCGGGATTGATTTGAGGCTGAATGGTGATGGTACTTTTTTTGGCAAGGCTTTACTTTGCACAATATTTTGACATTTACCCGTCCCAATGTTCAGGGGTAATACCCGTCGTTTCTATGGATTTGTAAATAATAAAATTAATTTTTAATGTAAAACTTCACTGTCCTCCATATTGTCATATTTCCCGTTTCCTGTGCATTATGCATAGATTTGAATTATTAATGAGAAAATATTGACATTTATTTGAGCTACCTGGTAGTTCATATTGAAAAGAAGTGTTGAGCAAATTTCTCTAAATAATAAAATAAACAACTTTTGTTATGTGCATAACTACCGAAAATGCAATAGGAAATCACTATTTTTAATTTCAGGCCTCCCTTATAACCCCCACTCCTGCCCGTCCCTAGAAATAGTATGGCTTATTATAAGGAAGGCGTTAGTGCTAATTCACATACCGAGTTTGGTTTAGTTCGGTTGAGTCTTTTGTGCCAAATAAAATTGTGGACACCCTCTATAGGTTTTCGCATATAACTCATTTGTACTTCCGTATACGGCAAAAGTGCAAATAACAAAAGTTTCTTTAAATAACAAAATAAACAACTTTTGTTATGTGCATATTTGCCAAAATCCCAATAGGAAACGAAATATCACTATTTTTAATTTCAGGCCTCCCTTATAACCCCCACTCCTGCCCGTCCCTAGAAATGTTAGAATAGCTTACTATAAGGAAGACGTTAGTGCTAATTCACATACCGAGTTTGGTTTAGTTCGGTTGAGTCTTTTGAGCCAAATAAAATTGTTGACTTCCGCTATCATTTTTAGCGTATAACGCCTTTATACTTAGGTATATGACAAAAGTGTATATAACAAAAGTTACTCTAAATAACAAATTAAACAACTTTTGTTATGTGCATAACTGCCGAAAATGCAATAGGAAACGAAATATCACTATTTTTAATTTCAGGCCTCCCTTATAACCCCCACTCCTGTTCGTCTCAGAGAATATTAACATAGCCTAAAGTCTAAGTTGGGTTAGTAGTAATATACATACCAAGTTTCATAAAATTCGGTTCAGCCGTTTATGCGTGAAAAGGTAACAAACAAACAAACAAACAAACAAACAAACAAACAAACATACACGAAAGAAACAAAATGCAGATATGGTGTCTATGACATGTGAAACGAAAAGTTATCGTGAAATTTCGCGAAAAAAATCAATGTACAGACAGAGGTTACAATTTTATATATATACTAGCTCAGATACCCGGCTTCGCCCGGGAATTCATTTGAGGCTGAATGGTGATGATATTTTTTAGCAGGCTTTACATTGCACAATATTTTGACATTTGCCCGTCCCAGTGTTTAGGATTGATACCCGTCGTTGCCATGGATTTGCTAATAATAGAATTATTTGTACGATAAGGCATCACAGTCTTCGATATTTTTATATTTCCCGTCTCTTATACATGTAAATATGGTGAATTTTTATTTCAGGCCTCCCTTATAACCCCCCTCCCGTTCGAACTTAAAAATTTTAATATAACTTATAATCATGGAAGAATTAATGCTAATTGACATATCGAGTTTTGTTAAGTTCGGTTCAAACGTTAGTGCCCGCTAAAGTTTTAACGTATAACTCATTTATACTTAGGTATACGACAAAAGTGAATATAAAAAAAGTTACTCCAAATAACAAAATAAACAACTTTTGTTATGGGCGTATTTGCTGAATAAGCAATAGGAAACGAAATATCGCTATTTTTAATTTCAGGCCTCCCATATAACCCCCACTCCTGCCCCTTCCTAGAAATGTTAGTATGGCTTATTATAAGGAAGACGTTAGTACTAATTCACATACCGAGTTCGGTTTAATCTTTCGTGCCTAATAAATTGTTGACTCCCGCTATACTTTTTAGCGTATAACTCATTTATACTTCCGTATACGGCAAAAGTGCATATAACAAAAGTTAGTCTAAATTACAAAATAAACAACTTTTGTTATGGGCATATTTGCTGAATAAGCAATAGGAAACGAAATATCGCTATTTTTAATTTCAGGCCTCCCTTATAACCCCCACTCCTATTTGTCTTAGAGAATATTAATATAGCCTAAAGTCTAAGTTGGGCTAGTAGTAATATACATACCAAGTTTTATAAAATTCGGTTCAGCCGTTTATGCGTGAAAAGGTAACAAACAAACAAACAAACAAATAAACAAACAAACAAACAAACAGACACCAAAGAAACAAAATGCAGTTATGGTGTCTATGACATGTGAAACGAAAAGTTATCGTGAAATTTCGCGAAAAAAATCAATGTACAGACAGAGGTTACAATTTTATATATATATAGATATATATATATAGATATATATATAGATATATATATATAAAATTGTAGCCTCTGTCTGTACATGGATTTTTTTTGCGAAATTTCACGATAACTTTTCGTTTCACATGTCATAGACACCATAACTGCATTTTTTTTCTTTGGTGTCTGTTTGTTTGTTTCTTTGGTTATTAGTTTGTTTGTTACCTTTTCACGCATAAACGGCTGAACCGAATTTTATGAAACTTGGTATGTATATTTCTACTAACCCAACTTAGATTTTATGCTATATTAATATACAGAGGTGGGGGTTATAATGGAGGCCTGAAATTAAAAATAGCGATATTTCGTTTCCTATTGGTTTTTTTGGCAAATATGCACATAATAAAAGTTGTTTATGTTGTCATTTAGAGTAACTTTTGATATACACTTTCGTCGTATTCCGATGTACAAATGCGTTATACGCCAAAAATTATTGCGGGAGATTTATTTGGCACGAAAGACTTAACGGGACTAAATAAAACTCGGTATGTGTATTAGCACTAACACCTTCTTGATAATCAGCCTTAACAAGATTTCTAGGGACGGGCAGGAGTGGTGGTTGTAGGAGAGGCCTGAATTTAAAAATAGCTGTATTTCGTTTTCAATTGGGTTTTCTCAAATATGCACATGACAAAAGTAGTTTATTTTTCTATTTAAAGTAACTTTTGTTATATTCACTTTTGATTCACGTATAGAAAAGTATAAACGTGATATACACTGAAATCTAAAGCGGTAGCCAAAAATTTTGTGGGGCACTAACGATTGAACTGAACTTAGCAAAACTCGGTATGACAATTAGCATTAATTCTTCCATGACTATAAGCTATATTAAAAATTTTAGATTCAAACGGGAGCGGGGATTATAAGAGAGGCTGAAATGTGAGAAGTCTAATGCGGGAGCGGAAGATGACGGGACCAGTTAATTGAGTTTACTTATTTCCCGTCTGGCATTGCTGGAAGTGATTTACAGTGAGATTCACTATAACAAATATAATCTTACGTGCAAAACTTTGCCTAAACGCTTTGAGCTCGGTTGGATTTTGAAAGAAAATATGTTCATTATAGATGATATTTAATGGTGATAAATGCTACCCATGATTATGGTTTGAATTACTGAAAAACGATGAGTCATAATGTGTAGAAGGATAAATTAGGAACACATTTTCATTATCCTTCAAAACTAAAATTTCTATTCTATTAATCTACAAAAGTTACCCTTCAGGGTTGGTTATTTCGGAAAATCATTACGTCGTGGAGGGCAGTGTAATTGTACACATTGAAGTCTTACAATCAAAATACCATCAATAGTCAGTCAACAATAATTTCCTGGGCATCGCCGGGTACCTTAGCTAGTATATATATATATATATATATATATATATATATATATATATATATATATATATATATAAAATGTTGAAGGGACCTCATTTTGGTCATCTTCTGGGTAGGATTGATGAACAGTTAAAGATATTTGTCGTAAATCGCGTCATGAGTACGACCTCAATAGCTGATTTCCCTTAAGGAAAATCTGGTAAAATTACCAGACGAAGGTCGTATAATTTTGCAGGCCCACGAAAGAGACCAATACTAACCCACGGCATTCCTCAAACCGGTTCAGTGTTAGACTGCGTGTTTGTCCCTGGCAGAACAGTGAATCTTATCTTGACGGCAGAATGAATGATTTTACATCATATGTCATACCGTTGGAAACCGTATAAACGAATGAACTTTTTAAAGCAAGGCTAAACTCTAAATAGCTTTAGGGGTGTTTTATAATGAATTTAGAGTCTGACACATTTCAAAACTTTTCTACACACATTTCATTTACACATTTTGACACTTTTCATTACCAAATTTTGCACTACTTTGAAAGCTTATGAGTCATTTTCATGATATCAAATTAAAAAGTTAACATCCCATATAGTATTAAAAATAACACATTAGAAGGGTGAGGAATTATAAAAAAAAAGTCCGTCACGCAGGGGATGCGTAAACTAAGCAGATTTACCTCGCTAAGATTTACAATAGATAAATATACTTACTGGTAAAACCACCGCGAATATTAAGTGAATAGATACAAACGGTAATAAAAAATCATTCAGTTACAAGTTAATAACTCTACAACGGGAAACGTTTAAATTGTAAACAAACAGGCCTACCAACCTGAATTCTATGCCGGAAAGAAAAACCATTAATAAAATATATCTAAATATAACATATTAGTTTCATTGAAACCCATTTACTACAGCTAGTGCCGTAATTTGGAATGAAGCAGAATAATTTAAATCTCAATTACTTAAATTTTAGTAATCCAAGAACAAAAGAAGGGGGGGGGGGGTCAGCAGAACGTATTTTCATATATCTCACAAAGTAAAAGTTCAATGAAAACAATATTCCTTATTGTTAATATGACATGAGTAGAAGTTGGGGTTTACTGAAAGCAGAAAACTATAAAATCCAGATTACAATATTTTTGGATCATTTAATTAGCAAAAAGATCGGTTCTATACAATTTTTCGATCCGACGTATAGTAACGGAGATATTTCGAATTTTCAATATCCCCCCCCCCACTGGGTTTTCTAAGCCCATCACACTGGTCGGATTTCAGCCATTAACGAACTTGTTCTTTGTTTTTACATATAACGTTTAAATATAGAGTTTGGTCAAGATCAAACAAAAATTGCGACCGCTTGAGCTTTCACAGACAAATATATATATAATTTTGAACAGGCCTCATTTTCGTCATTTCCTGGGTAGGATCAATGGACATTTGAGGGAGATTTTTCAAAAATCTCGACATGAGCACGACCTAAATAACTGATTTCCATTAAGGGGAATGAAACCCCCATGAAAACATGTAAGACAAACATACAATATGTAGACTTCACTGTCCTCCATGTTTTCATATTTCCCGTCTCCTGTGCAGAATGCATAGATTTGAATTATTAAGGACAAAATATTAACATAGATTTGAATTAATTTTTCCAATTGAGGTACGCGGTAGTTCATATTGGAAAGAATTGTTGAGCACATCAATATTTCTATGCAAATTACTTCCTTTATACATTGTTCCCGAAAAAATGTATAAAACAAAAGTTACTCTAAGTAACAAAGTAAATAACTTTTGTTACGTGCACGTTTATCAAAAACACAGACAATGAAATATCGCAAATTTTTTTTTCAGGCCTCCCTTATAACCCCTACTCCCGTTCGAACCTAAAAATTTTAATTTAGCTTATAATCATGGAAGAATTAATGCTAATTTACATGCCGAGTTTTGTTACGTTCCGTTCAATCGTTAGTGCTAAATAAAATTGTCGGCTACCGTTTTAGTTTTCAGTGTATATCTCGTTTATACTTGGTATACGACAAAAGTAAATATAACAAAAGTTACTCTAAATAACAAAATAAACAACTTTTGTCATGTACATATTTGCCGAAAAACCAATAGAAAATGAAATATCACTATTTTTAATTTCAGGCCTCCCTTACAACCCCCACTCCTGCTCATCCCTAGAAACGTTTGTACCGCTTATTATCATGGAGGAGTTAGTGCTAACACACATACCGAGTTTTGTTTAGTTCCGTTCAATTTTCAGAGCCCAATAAAACTGTCGGCTCCCGCTTTGCTTTTTAGTGTATATCTCGTTTATACTTTGTTATAAAACAAAAGTGAATATAACAAACTTTACTCTAAATAACAAAATAAACAGCTTTTGTCATGTGCATAAATGCCGAAAAACCATTAGGAAACGAAATATCGCTCTATTTTTAATTTCAGACCTCCCTTACTACCCCCACTCTTGCTTCTCTCTAGAAATGATGGTAC
Organism: Riptortus pedestris; assembly: GCA_019009955.1. Taxonomy (NCBI): domain Eukaryota; kingdom Metazoa; phylum Arthropoda; class Insecta; order Hemiptera; family Alydidae; genus Riptortus; species Riptortus pedestris. The sequence goes on from CM032228.1 coordinate 27,739,131, forward strand.
AGCTTATTATCATGAAAGAGTTAGTGCTAATTTACATTCAGAGTTTTGTTGATTTCGGTTGAGTCTTTGGTAGCAAATACAATTGTAAATTCCCGTTATAGTTTTTAGCGTATAACTCATTTATACTTTTGTATATGGCAAAAGTGTATATAACAAAAGTTACTCTAAATAACAAAATAAATAACTTTTGTTCCGTACATTTTTACTGAAAAATCAATGCATAACGAAATATCGCTATTTTTATTTTCAAGCCTCCCTTATAACCCTACTCCTGTTCGTCTCAGAGAATATTAATATAGCCCAAAGTCTAAGTTCGGTTATTAGTAATATACATACCAAGTTTCATAAAATTCGGTTCAGCCGTTTATACGTGAAAAGGTAACAAACAAACATCGTTCAACGAAATTTAAAAAAAAGCACTTCTATTAAAATTATTTATATAATTAGAAAATCGAAATTCTATGTCATTTTATATATATATATATATATATATACATACATATTCATTAGTTATTATGTTGCTATGTAAAAGAAACAGCTGATAATTCCCCTGTCAGCTGTTCCACACTCCATAGAAAGGGATCTCTTTGGCAGAGAGGGGGCTGTTAATTAACCCTTAATTACTTCTTTCACTGGGCCCCATTCACTGTTTTAGCCTCCCTTTCACTCTTCCTTCTTTACTCTTCTTCCAAAATACTTTTTAAAGCGGGCTCAGAATCCTTCTAAATTTTTCTGTGGAGCTAAGGGGGGGGGGGGCAAAGAACTGATAAAGCAAACGCTCTTTTGCCTTTATATCCTCAAATTTAAAATAATCTTTCCAGTTATTAGTGCAAAATTATACAGACTGTGAGATGAATGTACAATAGTTAGTTTAAAAATAGCTTGTACTTGAATTTGACAGCGTGAGCACTCTTAGCGGGGCAAGAAGAAACGAAGTGTATCATTCGTCCGTATTAACTTTCAGAATAATTCAAAATTTATCAAGTCCAAAAATTCAAATATCTTTTGGATTATTACAAATAATTATGTGGATGATAATCTAATTTCCTGGTATTTACTTTTACACCATAGTCTTTATCGATCCCTTCCATTTCCTTTAACGTTCACTGAGGTATAAAAGTTGTAGGTTATCAAATACAAAGATCCTTTTAACATTGGAATATTAACATGATTAAAATAAAACACGAGAGAATCTAAAGATATTTTATGTTAATTAATACCTTATAATACATCTTATAATATTTGTGAAACTTTATAATTTTAAGATATTTGAAGCATTTAAATTTGAATTTACGAAGATAATACTATGTTCATGTACTTGGTAAATTGCAGTTAGTCCCGATTTAAATGTTTCTCTTTTTCGAAAAAGAAAAAAAAATTGTATATATATAATTTTGAAAGGACCTCATTTTCTTCATCTGGGTAGGACCGATGTACGATGGAGGACATTTTTCGAATATCGCGCCATGAGTGCGAGTGTGTGTGTGTATATATATATTAGTCTGTTAGCGCTCTAGTGGTCGCAATTTTGGTATGATCATTACCAAACTGGACATTTAAACGATTTATGCAAAACTAAAGATCAAATTTGTTAACGGCTGAAATCTCCATTACGAGTAACTTATTATTAATGCGAAATGAGTGGGTGCAGATTAGAGGGAAGGCATTTCAAAAATTCGAAATATTTCATTCAAATGTCTAACTTATCGATTTTATTTGCAGATGACAAATGACGTACTCAACAAATGTTTTATATATGTTTTTTCACCGTCTTCATGAGTAAAATAGACATATGCAATTTTTTTTTAGTTTTCAGCGGTCGCTTCAGTTAAAACCCCAAACTCCGGACTTATAACAAAAAAGGAAAATATGTTAGTGTTGACGTCAGTGGGAGGGGGGGTCTATTAATGGTGGATTTTCCGGTCTATGGACAATTGGAAATATGTTTATGCGTTTCGGATCGAAAAATTGTATTACTCCAAATTAATTTAATCATTGTTCTAAATCGGTCCTATCTTTAATATGAACCAATAGGAGGAAACGGAATTTTTGAGTTTCCAAAATGTCAAAGTTGGCCTCTTGTATGAGATTTTCTCTATTGTATTATTTGTGGATTTACGCAGCCCCTGCGTGACGGACATTTTAAATGTTCACTGTCTTCATGAGTAAAATAGACATATGCAATTTTTTTTTTAGAACCAATCAAATATTGTAGTGTTAAAATATTGACTGGAAAATGTTTATTCGATGGTTACTCCATATTTATCCTTTTAATTCCAACTCTTATGGCTGAAATGCCAATAAGGTGGGGTTCCAAATGTCAAAGTATCATTTTTATTATGATTTGATTGGAAAATTGTTATAGAACCAATCTTGTTAAAATATTGATGAGGCCTACAGTTTCTTGCCCCATATTTATTTGTAACTCGTATATTAAAAGAGTTATGCCATATTTTTCTTATTTATATATTTTTACTATCGGGATTTTACTTAGAGATAGAAAATATATGGTGAGATGAGATTAATAAAGTGTCTTAGGAGCACGTAAGAAATCTGCTTAGTATATGTATCCCCCGCGTGACAGCCTTTTCTCTGTATTATATTTTCCTACGACTTATTCGAACATTGTCATGGTTGGAGATATAGTACATTTTCTCTGAGTGAAACTCTTCATTCATGATTGAGATCAAGAAGCGGATGTGTTGCTGGAATGGTTAATACTCTAAGAGATGCGTCCTTCTAGAGGATTCCCTTTGTCAGAAGAGGGTTCAATTCCCGGCAGGAGTCCACTTCTCTTTGCCGCCTCCAACCCCCGCCTCCAACCACCACCTCCAATATAGTTAATGACCTGTTGGCCCCTGTACGCGGGCTTTGTGGTTAACCCCTTATTGATGAACCAATGCCATCACTGTCCGGGCTTAACGCCCCAATCCGTACAAATCCACCCAATACCCCTATACCGGATAGCTAAAAGGCAAACGAAGGTCAAATAGCAAAATAAACCACTGTTAATTTCTATAATTTTCATTATTTACTGACATGAGTAATTATCAGTAAATAAACTACCACGATAATTCGTACTAGAATAAAGCGGAGGTCATGAAATAACACATACTAAATATCTCCACTGTTGTACATGAGATGTTATGCAGTGATGGTGTCAAAACAATATCACCCGAAAAGGGTACATAATGTGCTAATTATTTTAGCACGTTCTTGACGTTGTTGCCATATAGCTAAAAAAAGTATAATAAAATAAAAACCAACAAAAGAAACGGGTCAAAAACCAAAAAAAAGAAAAATGAAAGGTAAGTTATTTATTAAAATAACTTATTAGAGGAAGGTTTACTTGTAAAATGAAGTGTATTCCACTCGAGGCAATAAATGAATAGAGTCATCTGTCAGTCTATAATACTTTTATTACTGTTCACTTTCCATAACCCAATTGTTTTTGATTTTTTACAATTAAAATATGTTTTCATTATGATTATTATTATGTAGGATTTCAATATAACTATTTTTTTAGCAGATTTCCCTTAAGGGAATCTATTGACGTGATTTTTGAAAAAAACTCTCAAATGTCCATCGATCCCACCCAGAAAATGGTGAAAACGAGGTCTGTACACAAATATATATATATTGTTGCGAAAATTAAATACATGAAAAATTAAACAGAGATAGTTATGTACATGGGAAGTGCAAAGTAGATCAAAGGGGCCGACAGATGTTCTAGGCAATACCCGACCTGTTCTGAACGCGCCTCGGCCTTCTCCTTAGATGTTTTTCCGCCATGCTATAAAAAGGAACCCACTCAGTTTTTTATCAGCTCTCTTCAAGTGATCTACAGTGCGTTCAGTGCAGCTTTAATGTACAGTACGGCTTAGTTGCAGTGTTTTTATGTGAAGGACAGTGTAAAGGACAGTGGAGTGTCGTGTTTTTGTGAACTTCAGTAATCATGAGTGAATTATTGGGCTATGTAATCTGAAGAACAGTGAAGCTATCAGTGCATACTGTGAGTAGTAGTTAAGAATAATTAACCAAGAGTGTATTGTGCATTGTTAAATAAATTGTGCAGTAATAAAAACTGTGAAGCTTGTGGGTGTATAACTTGCAATCCAAAAGAACTCCAATTAACAACGTTTATTACTGATTTTTGTCTGTTAACGCCCTAGTGGTCTTAATTTTTGTTTGATCTTTACCAAACTCGATATGTAAACGTTTTATATAAAAATAAAGATAAAATTCGTTAATGGCTGGGGAATTACGAAATCTCCGTTATTATGGGTCGGATCGTACTTGTATAGAACAAATCTTATTTTAAATTTAATGTTCTATAAATGCTGTTATGTACGTGATTTTTCAATATCTCGATTATTAACCGAGATATTTGCATATTTTAGTTTTCGGCCTTTAGTAAACCCCCACTCCTACACATGTCATATTAACACTAAGCCGTTAATTTAAGAAGTATTTTATTTGAAGCCTAAATAGCAAATATTATTCTAAATGAACTTTTACGTCTTGAGATAAATGCATATACGTTACGCACGTGGGGAAGCTTCTTAGGTTACGTAGCCAATGCGTGACGGACTTTTGAACCCTCCTTGAAGCTTAAATAGCTTAGGACTAGTTTCGGAGTGACATCTATAAGTAGGTATCTGATAATTCGGGATCGACTAGCCATACATCGAAATCGATTATTTAGGACTGCTATTTCTTCTTATCTTCTATCTTTCTCTTGTGTTCGAAATCGACTAGGTGGGTGTGGGTGATTTACAGAAGGGCGAAAATAATAAATAGAAAAATTTCCCTGTACCTCTTAGAGATACAAAAGATTTGTATAGAACCATTTTTCTTTAGAGTAGAAATAATTTCCTATTATATCAAACTAAACTATTTTGTATGAAATACATCAAGCCATTATTTATGTTCAATTTCATAGAATCACTAGGATGTCAAGTAGTGTCAACAACAAATTTTATTTATATTGTATTACCTTTCGTTTTATTTGAATTGTTTTTTTGTTTGTAAAAATTAATATAATCTATACATTTCTTGGGATTTGGGCTATACAGTTCTCTCTAGCTCTCGTTTGTATAACGTTTTTCCAGAATGGATTTAATATAAGAATTATGGATACAAATTCTTCTCAAAACGTCAATCTGTGTTTCAACCTTAGTATTTTTTAAATCGCACGATTTTCGTGATACCGTAAGCTAAAAAAAAGTAAAACTCTGCCACGCAGGGGCTGCGTAAACTAAGCAGATTTCCCACGTGAAGTTTTACAATAGAGAAATCTGCCTAATAACAACAGTAGTAGTAAGGAATCTCTAAACCTATTCACGAGGGACGAATAGTAAGAGAAACGGCCGCACTAGCTCTTGGCGGAAAGTCCCGAACATAGACGACTCCTACCGACAACACACACAATACAAATGCAAATATCTCGTTTAATATTCAAGATACAGAACAAATGTATAGAACAATATTTATAGTAAATTTAATTTGCAATAAGATTGGTTCCATAAAATTTTTTGACTGGTCGGATTTCAGCCATTAACGAAGTTGATCTTTCTTTTTGCATAAAACGTTTAAATATCGATTTTGGTAACAATCAAACAAAAATTGCGACCTCTAGAGCCTTACAGACAAATATATATATAATTTTGAAAGGACCACATTTTCGTCAACTCCTGGGTAGGGTCGATGGACATTTGAATAAATTTTTCGAAAATCGCGTCATGAGTACGACCTCAATAGCTGATTTCCCTTAAGGAAAATCTGCTAAAAGTAAAAGTCCGCCACGCAGGGGCTGCGTAAACTAAACAGATTTTCCACATAGTGACATGACGCACTACTGATCTTATCTCACACGACTAATTCCCATATATCTCATTTAGTAAAGACCTGTTGTAAACAATAGGGTATTTAAGCTTGAAATGAGACATTTTACGAATCAGACCGTATGTGCCAACTTCCGGCCCGCGGTAAGGTTTGGTCCGGCCAGGAAGACATTTTGAAAAACCCAATTAAACAAAAATATTACACTACTTACCCCAAATGAGGAAGATGAGGAGAGATTTGGGCGTTTGGCAGTACTTATAAATGCGAACAGTTCTCTTCAATGATGAAAGTTAATAAATCAATACAACGTACAAGACTGACTGACGATAATTTGGAAAATTCTTTTCGTCTTTGCATCAGTGCAATTAATTCAAACATCGATGGATTAGTTCCCCAAATTCAAGCTCAAGTGTCTCATTAATTTCTGTGTCGCTATTTAACTTTCGTTCTTTATAATAATTCCAAATTTTAGGATTTATTTATAATGTTGTATGAATGTTTTTTCATTTCATTTTGTTATTTCAATTAATTGTAGTATAATTTCATATCTATCGTTAAAAATTATGATTACTACTTTAAAATGCACTACTTTCAAAAGCTGCCGCTTTACTTTGCACACTAAAGTTTGGCCTGATTTAATCCCTTATTGTTAAAGTGCGAGGACTCAAATTGGGTACATACTCAAGGCTGACAACTAAGAAATGCAAATATTTCGGTTACAAAATGTTTACAAGTCATTCTGAGGATGAGTTTAACTTTATTTAATTTGTATTTTTCATTTATTAATTTTATTTTCATTTATTAATTTTAATAGAAATTATCTTGTTTATTTCTTAGTTTCATTATCTTATTTTATTTAATTACTTATTGGGGCACAGGTTAGCCATGTGAGTTAAAGCGTTGACGTTAATCTCACATGGTAAACCTAGAGTGCCGAGTTCGATTCCCGCCTGGGACGGAATACATTAAATGAAAACCTTAGTCCCACCCTGGCTAGAAAAGGGTGGCTACCAGTAGATAACTCGTCGTCCCAATTAGCCTTAGTTGCAAAAAGTGGCCTTTAATAAATAAATAAATTTATTATTTCATTTTATTTTTTTAATTATATTTGATTATATGGTATATAACCCATTAAATAGTATATATTGTAAAAATGTATTTAAACATATTCATACATCTAATATGCCAAGTGGCATATTAGAACATGGAACATGTTCTCAAACAAATTACTTCTCAGAGGATTCAATAAGGATAAAAAAGGAGAAAAAAAACATTCTGTACACTTGTTCGATCCAACTCGTAATAACGGATATATTTGGAATTGTTGCACCCCCCCCCCCTCTATTCCGATTTTAGCCGTCAATGATATTGACCTTTAGTTTTATATGAAACGATTATACATCTATTTTGGTTACGATCAAACAAAACTTACGACCTAGAAGGATATCAGAGAAATATATATATTCATCTCCTCGGTAGAATTGCTGGGCATTTGAAAACATTTTCAAAAATCTCATGATCACAACCTTTCTCTTTTAAGAGATATCTGCTAAAAGGATTGAAAGACTTGCGTGAAATGTCTCTTTATTCACACTGCACGACGATCCAGGGTATAAAGCGGCAATAGGAATAACGACCCTTTTTTCAGATAAGTCCTCGAGGAACTGGCACGGGACCGATTTGATCATTTGAAAAAAAAATAGGATTTGATGCCGGAGCGATTCCCATCGATTCGTCACCAACAATTGTAATAACCGATGATATCCTTCTGGGTTTGACAGGAGCATTGAGCTAGTAACACAGTTCGGGCTGGAGGGCGGAAAGGCGAACATGCCCTTGGTCAAGCTGGACGGGAGAGCGGGAGAAGGACGCTCTGACGTAGAAGGACGCACGAACGGGACAGGTAGTATATCCCAGGACGCGGGCCGCTAGACTCGACTCACGTCTCAGCCATGTTCACTCTACTCTACCTCGCTGCTGTCACTCTTCCTACATCTTTGGCGGTCTATCTCCTTCCTCAACTGCACCTTCAGGCCAAGGCTACGGGCGGCATCAAAGCATTCTTGCCAGGTAACCAACAGAGTATATAATGTACAACACGATCTAGACATTTCATCAGTTTCTTGTTTGCTTATAAGTGCCAATTAAAAAAGACCGTCACGCAGGGGCTGTGTTAACTAAGCTGATTTTCCATGTGCGTCACAATTCTGCATTTATCTCAAAAATTAAAAATTCAATAAGAACAATATTTGGCATTTAAGCTTCAAATAAAATGCTTCACAACATAATAGAATATTGTTAATATGAGATGAGTAGGAGTGGGGTTATAGTGAAGACCGAAAACTAAAAAATGCAAATATCTCAATTAATAATCAATATAGTGAAACAATGTAATTTACAACATTTATAGAACATTAAATTTTCAATAAGAATAGTTTTATACAATTTTTCGACCCGACGCATTATAACGGAGATATTATGAATTTTCGAAATTCTCCCCCTGGTCAGATTTCAGCCGTTAACGAACTTGATCTGTCTTCTTGTATAAAACGATTATATATCAAGTTTGATAAAGATAAAACAAAAATTGCGACAGCTAGAGCGTTTAAAGAAATATATATATATATATATATATATATATATATATATATATATATTTCGAAAATCGCGTCATGAGTACGGCCTCAATAGCTGATTTCCTTAAGAGAAATCTGCTAAAATGAACGTTATTCGTAATTTTTATTTATGGACATCACAACAAAGGTGACTTGCCCTTTCAAAATTCAAAAATTGTACAAAGTGAAATAAAAGTAAAAGAAATAAATGATAACAGCAAGTAACAATACATAATAACAAGGAACAATGACAAAGAACAAAAGTAAAATAAATAAACATTTTATAAGTGAACAGAAAAAAACAAAAAAAAAAAAACAGTGTCAAATGAATGGCTGAAAATGGTACTTTTGCTAATAATTGAAGTAATATTTTCCTTCAGGGTAGCTTATACATATATATATATATATATATATATATATATATATATATATGGTGTTGTTGTTGTTTTTTGGAGTTTTGGTCAGTGTTGGCATATAGTACAATTAATGCATATAATTTGAAATCTAGTTGAACACCACAGCCTTAATTTGAATGTTAAATTTTGTCGCAAATTTGAATTTTGTGTACGTATGAAGTATGTTTTTGGTAATAACATACATTTGATGGAAGTTTTTTTTTTTAATTGCGTCGATTTAATCTGTTCGGTTCCTACCTGGGCATTAGGAATTTATTTAGATAACTCGTCCGTCCCAATTAGCATTTGTAGCCAAATGTCCACGTTAATAAATAATAATTATAATTGCGTCAAATAGCAGAAGCATTATAGAAAAGATAACCGGTCTCGTCAGATTGCTGCGAAATCCCACTTATTTAATTCCTACTTGAACATCTCATTCGCTGAAGATGTCATTGCACCATAAGTTCTATATTTCTGCATTATGGAATGTCCAAAGAAATGAGTTCAAACAAATTTGCTCAACATTTGAGGTGCAAAGAAATTTTATAAAATTAAATTTGCAAGAACATGATAATATTTATGGACTGCGAAACATGAATTTTCGATTTTTTCTCTTCTAACGTAGCCCCCCCCCTCCTTTCCTTTTACATTTTAGTCATTAAATAATATGATCTTTAGACTTTTAAAGATCAAAGTTTGTATTTAAGCATGGGAAAGATATGTCTGTATGTATGATATGTCGTGATATATTGGCTTATTGTTAGTAAGAGGTGAGTTCGAATGGTGGGCATTTTAAAAAAACGGCTCAGGCTAGCTATGAGAGTTAAGGAATTTGTCTTCATAACTTTGGTCAACCCAGAGTCGTGGGTTCGACTAAAATGGGAAATATGAAATCATTTAGTAATTAGCTCTTCAAATTAAATAAAATCCTTAGTCCTACCATGGCTACAAAAGTTTGGTAACCTGTAGATAGCACGTCCCGATTAGCCCTAGTTGACGTAAATAAATAAGAATAACAATTTCTACTTTAAATATACGATTTATTTATTTTTATATGTAATTTGTGCCTCAGGAAAAGTATAAACATTCATTCACTGCTAATTATTAGATGATGTCCTTGGCATTTACTCTTATAACACTTCAAATATTTGCCTTCAATTAACATGACAGGAATAGAACACGTTATTTTTTTTAATAAGAAAGGTTTCTACGAGTCCAGAATCACAGTGGAATTTATGTTTTTTGAAACATTTATGAGTGAAATTATTGGATGACTACCTTAATCATCAGGGATTTCCTTATGTATATATGCCTATAATTATTTGATTTGTTGTCGGCCATTCCCCTCAGCCGAACCTCGAAAAATGTTCTGAGGGTTTTTTTTTAGTTTTATTATAATCATTTATGTATATATTTTTTTTATTCCAAACTGGGATACCTATCACTTGGAACGACTTGGAGTAGGAATTTCAACCTAGGAAGTCTTTTTTGGGTGGCTATCATTGGTCTCATGACTGAACCCATTAGCCAATGTATAACCAACAGCCTAACACTCTGGTACCACTGGGTTTAAAATACCCAACCATAATATAAACGAAATACAGTTACCTGCTGTTGCCAAAATTACAATAACCTAAAGTGACATCGACATAAATCAAAAAACACTAACTGGCGCATTACATTACTAAAAAAAACGATATTGATAATTGGGAACAAGAATTGTTATAAATAGATTGCAAGTTAAAGGAAATTAAAAATACAACGGTGTAATGGTCATCAAGTAATCGGACTTCAGGAAGAGAAGTTCTTGTTCGACTGCAACAAAGCCATTCCTGTCTAACGCGTGTATCTTACGACAAAATCTGAACAACCAACTTGTTCCCTATATAATAAATAGGCTGCTCACTATAAAACACTTACTCCAGAAGACGACATAACATAGACCTATCTTACACGTACGTACTACTAAATGACAAAACTACATATCTGGACGTTTTGTTAACATATTAAAAACAAGAACATCTATACATACATATTTATATAATTCTCACCCTCTTCAAATTTCCAGAGAAGTATAGCCATAAAGTTTTAATTCCAACTCAATGTAATACCAAATATAATGAAAAATTACATCATTTTATATTATCTTGTGTATGTGGGTGAGTGTCATTCTGAACGCATATGTAAGATTTTAGAAAGTTTTAAATAAATTATTAATTATTTCTTATAAATTATCACTCATCATAGTTTTATTTATTTTTATTTTTTTTTTTTTTGTTTTTGAATTTAATATTAGGCTTCTCTTTCGTTTTATTTTTTGTTGATTATTTTTGTGTTCTGCTTCTGTTTTTGTTGACTTTTCTTTTCCCTTTCATAATTGTCTGTGTTCTAATACTTTTTTTTTTTTAATTAGTTGATATTACTTTTTATATTTTCTTTTCCATTGGTGATATCGCCTAGCAGCCACTATAAATATAAAGATTATGAATTGTTGTACATTCAACAATTTGGAGTATTTTTACCATTTGGGTATTTGATGAAAGCTGTAAATCGCTCCAAAAAATCTTGACACAACAAGCAAATTAATAAATAAATAGCTACTATACAAATATCTATTAAGAACTATAAAAAAAAAACTAACTGCAACAATAAAATCAATTAATTGACAAATGACCTCAATAGCTCTTTTTCAAAGAAAAACCTCTGATAACACTTAAACGACCTCATCTATTTAACTGTTAGTTATTCGAAATAAAGTTTTAGTAACATTTTTTTTTTGGAAAAATTTGGGTGAGACTTTTTGATCCGACTCATAACAACGAGGATATTTTGCATTTTCGATTTAACACTCCCCTCTCTCTAGGCCTATTCTACCAATTTAACTTATCCGGATAAAAGTTTAAATATGAAGTTCAGTTTGAATATCTCAAAATTTATGATCGCTAGATAGATTATGCACAAATTCTCTCTCTNCTCTCTCTCTCTATATATATATATATTATATATATATATATATATATATATATATATATATATATATAATATTTTTAATTTTTAACTTTCTTTTGGACACTCATTTTCTATGATGCATTAGTGAGCATTAGAAAGATTTTTTGTGAAATTTTGCCATGTGAACCAACTTAATAGCTCTTTTTTTTCTATAGATAATCTGCTATAAAGGGACAGAAAATTAAATATTAAAAGTAAACAATTAAAAAAACTTTAACAAATTAAATAGATGTATTTGAATATATTCGTTTATTTTGAGAATTTTAGTACATTCAAAATAGTTTGCCTCCATTTAAAGCTCAGTCAAGTATGAGGAATTTCAAAGTTCTGCCAGAGTTGGCACGAGTTTCACGGTTAGTAAGTTATTGCATTACCCACTTACTGTTCTCGAAATCAATTGACACTGAGTATATTCAATTTCTATTCTATTATCTCAGAGGCTTGGTTTTTATTTTTATTTTCAATAGCTCTGTTTCTTGCTTGATCGTTAGTTACTCTGTCTATATGGGTCTATGGATTATCTAAAATTGTATTTAAATACAGCAAGGATAATTTTTTTTATCGAACTATGACAATAGAATTGAAATTCTTGTATCCCCGTCTTTTTGTTTCTGAATCCCATTAAAAACGACTCAAAGAATGTGAACGGGCAATTATAGTTCTGAGCCAACTACAACATATGCTACAGGAAAAGTAAATTTTTTACTAAGAGTGGGGGTTTTCCTTCAAATCAAAACATATTTACGTCAATCATCGGAAGGATCAAAAAGGTCAAACACCTCCACTCTTAATACATCTTTATTACAGGCAAAGTACTTTCGGGGCGAACCGTCCCATCATCAGTGCTGTACAGTTGGTCCCTATTGAGCCTACATCGCCGGCGAGAGTTGATGGGACGGTTCGCCCCGAAAGTCCTTTGCCTGTAATAAAGAAGTATTAAGAGTGGAGGTGTTTGACCTTTTTGATCCTTCCGTTGACGATGGACCTCCACCAGCCAGCCCAAATCCAGAGCCCAGAGGGATTTACGTCAATATCTTCGTTGTATCGGCATTATCGAAAACATATTAAAACAACTTGTGTTAAGAGTATAATGTTGGTCTTAAAACGGTAATTTAATTTAATTTATTGTGTAATAAAGAAATCTTTATATTTGAAAGGGAAACCAACTTCAATAGGTGCCACTACTGCTATTCACTTCAAATATTGATCCTTGCTTCTCTTGTAATCACAGTTAATTAAATAACCTATACATCATAATGATACATCACTACACGACCTATCTACTCCTATTCCTTCTAGTGATTCATTTCACTACATCACTGCATAACCTATAATTTATAAATTATAATAGAAAGTAAAATATAAATAAAAGGTTTTAATAAGTTCTTCGTTATGGCAAAACAGTTATAAATTATATAAAAGGAACGCACTCCACTCCGATTTAATAATTTTAGCGGATTTCCCTTAAGGGAAATCAGCTATTGAGGTTGTACTCATGACGGAATTTTCGAAATTTTTCTTCAAATGTCCATCGATCCTACCTAGTAGAGGATGAAAATGAGGTCCGTTCAAAACTGTATATATATATATATATTTGTCTGTTACCGCTCTAGTGGTCACAATTTTTGTTTAATCGTTACCAAACTCAATATTTAGTCGTTTTATGTAAAAAGAAAGATCAAGTTCGTTAACGGCTGAAATCAGACCAGTGGGAGGGGGGGGAGGGGTTACAGGGAAGGATTTTCGAAAATTCTAAATATCTTCGTTACTATACGTCGGATCGAAAAATTGTACAGAATTAATCTTAATGCAAATTACATTTTCTATAAATATTGCTATATACATTTCTTCACTATCTTGAATATTAACCGAGATATTTGCATTTTTCAGTTTTCAGCCATCAGCAAACCGCCACTTCTACTCATTTTACACAAGCAATACTCTGATGCATAATAAATCACATTATTCGAAGATTAAATACCAACAATTGTATTCAAGAGACCTTTATTACACGAGATACATGCAAATATGTCCTGGTTACCCCCCCCCCCCCCGCCCCCGTCTTAAGGTTTAGGACTAATAAAATATGATTGGTGGAGTAACAATTATTCTGACTTATTGTTAATTACAGTACTAGATATAGTAAATAGTTCTCAATAAAATTAATATTTTATATTCTGATATATTTGAGTAATTGTTTTTTTTTCCGGTGTGAGGCGGGAAGACCCGTTTGTTTACATTTCTAACCTAACGCTTCCTGTCGGTAGGTCATTGAAATTGGATGAAACATTTCTTATTACTGTTTGTATTTATTCTCGGCCGTGTTGTGTTACCAGTATGTAGATTTATCTATTACTAAACTACACTAGGGAAATCTGCTTAGTTTACGCAGCCCCTGCGTGACGGACTTTTTATTTATCTTTTATAGTAAGCAATTGTTTGGCAAATTTAAATGAAATATTCAGAAATTATCACATAAATATTAGTGAATTGATGAGAGATAAAGGCTTTGCTTCAATCTGGGAATATGTGATCGGCAGACAGAGAAAGTGAGTAGATAAGGAGCTGTGAGAAGGTTAAAAGGCTGCAGGTTGAAGCAACTTCCAAAGAGCTCACTATTAAACTGTCATTTATTTAAGAACCAACTCAAAGCTAGCTCCCTCCTCTTCTAATCCCTTACTCTCTTTATTTTATTCCTCTTATCACGTCATCATGAATATACCCATCAAATCTGCTTTATGCTGATGTTACGAAGTCGATCATTCCAAAGATAAGCTGACGAAATGAAAGTTAATAGACTAAGTCATATGCTTTCTTATTTTGATTAATTTAGTAAAAAAAAAATTACTCGTCCATTGAAACAGTGAAGTGTAATGAAGAGTACACATGTTGGAATAGTATATTTTATTACAAGGGCAGAAAGTGACTGTTTCCTATGCGAGATCGTGTTTTACAGCCAAGGCGAAGCCGAGACGATACTTTATATCACGAGGCAAAAAATGCGAAATATAATTTAAACTCGTAATTATTAAGTATTATCATATTAAATGATTTGTTTTGCATTCTGTAGTATCGATTATTTCTGAACAGCTGATTTAGAGCACTAACCTGATGTAAGTAACATAACTTTAATAACTCTTTCAAACACAATTCTTTATTATTTGAAATAAATTTATAACAAATTCAAACATTTACAACTCAACAATTTTAGTGGCTTCCTTCATTAAATTTTCTGGTATGCTCCCAGCCATTTTGTATAAATAAAATAAGCGGTTTGTAAACATGAGATGTAGCTGCGACAATCGATTAGTTGATAACAAATGACAACAATGTCACAAATTTGGATTTATACAGAACTCTTTTAAATGACATAAAGGAATTTTATAATAAAACTAAGTTAAATTAGTGTAATTATATTTTCTAATGATAAGTAATCGACCAATAATATCTTTAGTGCTTTAAAATAACTAAAATATAAATCGTTTTTCGAATAGAAACGCTAGCGTAACCTAGCGTTGGAAACTGTAACTTCATTAAAGGGAGGGAAAAGTTTTTCCCTCCCTAGAGTGGGAAAGAGAACAGCTGTTTCAAGTTATTATAAAAAGACCCACTTTCCATACTTACATACGGTAGCGAAAGTAACTACTTTCAGATCAGAGTGATGTAAAAATTAATACATGTTAGTAAGATGTGTATAATAAATAAAATTTGATATAATCAGGAGCTATTTTTTACTACTTTATTCATTTATCTTTTGTCTTTATTCTTATAGTAATCGCATTTCGAGACTGGGGCGATACCAGTTCATCATAATAACCCAAGTATGCTCATTTTCGTAAATATTTTTAGTATTCTCCTATATTATAATTTTTTGAAAATGGTATGTTTCAAGTAGTGTAATACGCGGTCTATGTGGTGGCTACGGTCATGGAGTAATTACGTCAAGTGTATGGTAGGTCTATGTGAGTCCTTAAATAGCAGTCAGTAAGTATATGTTTTATAGTATGTCTACAGTTGCAGTGTTGGCAGAAGAGTTCCCTCTTCTCCAGTAAGTAGGCCGGATCAAAAAATTGTATAGAACCAAACTATTGCAAATCTAACAGTCTATAAATAATTTAGTATACGTATTTTCTGTATCATTTGCTCTTCGAGATATATACAAATTAGTTGTGTGATGATATTATTAATGAAGCTTTGACGTTCTAGTCTCCAAAGTATTTATTTTATTCTTACCATACTCGTTATTGAACTGATTCAGTTAACACTAAAGATATATTAATTAGTTACCGAAGTCGGACCTGAAATAGGGGCGATTCAGCAGGGGGGGGGGAATCGATAATTCAGTATATCTTCGTTATTATGAATGTATCTAAAACGTTTATGGAACCAATCTTTTAGCAGATTTCCCTTAAGGGAAATCAGCTATTGAGGTCGTACTCATGACGCGATTTTCGAAAAATTTCATCAATCCTACCCAGGAGATGTTGAAAATGAGGTCCGTTCAAAATTATATATAGATATATATATATATATATATATATATATATATATATATATATATATATATTATCGCTCTAGCGGTCGCAACTTTTATTTGATCGTTACCAAACTCGACATTTAATTGTTTTATGTAAAAAGACTGATCAAGTTCGTTAATGGCTGAAATCGGACAAATGGGACGGGAGGAGGGGGGTTTAGAGGGGGGATTTTCGAAAATTCAAAATATCTCCGTTACTATACGTCGGATCGACACATTGTACAGGCCAATCTTATTGCAAATTAAATTTACTATAAATATTGTAATATACATTTATTCTCTATCTTGAATATTAACCGAGATATTTACATTTTTATTAAGGGAGTGTGCGGCTATTGTCGTGTTTCCGGATTAGTTCGGCCGTTTCCGCAACTGTGAGGCACTCGTGTAACCTAACCTTTCTTGTCTACTAACCTTTTACTTAGTGAGATATATGCAAATACTTTCTGTTCAGCCGCCTCCCCCCCCCTTCTTTATATCTTATTATTATGTTGTATTATATTCTTATTAAAATATATATTATTCTGATTCATTATAGATTGCAATACTAGATACAGCAAATAGTTTGCAATAAAGCTAATATGTTATTTTAAGATGTATATCAGTAATTGTTTTTCTTTCGGGTGAAGAATATGTCTATTTATCTGTTCAGCTCTGAGTGGTTGGCAGACCTATTTATATTACAATTTATAAGCCGTTTCCGTTGGGAGCTTATTAAAATTTACTAAATGATTTCCCATTAACGATTGTATTTACACACGGTGGTGTTAAGTGTTAGTAGTATGCAGATTTATCTATTGTAAAACGTCCCATGGAACCAATCTTTTAGCAGATTTCCCCTAAGGAAAATTAGCTATTGAGGTCGTACTCATGACGCGATTTTCGAAAAATTTCTTCAAATGTTCATCGATCCTACCCAGGAGATGTCGAAGATGAGGTCCGTTCAAAATTATATATATACACACGCACGCACACACACACACACACACACACACACACATATATATATATATATATATATATATATATATATAAATTTATATATATATATATATGTATATATATATATATATACGTATATTTGTCTATTAACGCTCTAGCGGTCGCAATTTTTGATTGATCGTTACGAAACTCGATATTTAACTTTATGTAAAAAGACAGATCGAGTTCGTTAATGGCTGAAATCGAACCAGAGGGAGGGGGGGTTTAAAGGGGGGATTTTCGAAAATTCGAAATATCTCCGTTATTATGCATCGGATCGAAAAATGATATAAAACCAATCTTATTGAAAATTACATGTACTATAAATATTGTTATATACATTAATTCTCTATCTTGAATATTAACCGAGCATTTACATTTTTATGAAGTCTGTGGGACATGTGGTCCCGACCATTGTTCGGATTAGTTCGGCTGTTTCCGTAACTGTTCGGCTCAGGTGGAAGCTTCTTCTAACCTTACCTGTCGTTTCTAACCTTACCTTACCTTCTTTACTTTGTGAGATTTATGCAAATACGTTCTGTTCATCCGCCCCCCCCCCTCCTTCTTTAGTTCTTGGACTACTAAAATTTGAGTTATTAAAATATAAATTATTCTTACAACTCAGAATTCGTTTCAGTTGGGAATTTATTTTAATTAACTGAAAGATTTCTCATTACCGTTTGTATTTAATCATGGTGGTATTGTGTTACCTGTATGCAGATTTCTCTATTGTAAAACTTCACATGGGAAATCTGCTTAGTTTACGCAGCCCCTGAGTGACGGACTTTTTTAAACTGCTGATCTCTATAATTATTGTCCTCTACATTATTTCCTCCGATATGTTGACGATTTGTTCCTATCTTAAATATTAAGCGAATTTGTCGTACTTAGTTATTTTATTTTAGCCGTCCGAAAATCTCTCTTTCTTTCGAGAAATACGTCGTGAGTACAACCTCAATAGCTGATTTTCTCTAAATAAGAGCATGACCTAGCTCAACCGTAGCATAGACTTCACTGTAGTCCAAGACCTAAATCCTTGAGTGGCGTTCCAACCCCACCTAACGTTCTTGCCCGACTACTGTAGAGTCAGTTGAAACAAAATTGTAATATGAAAAGATCCCTATTTGTTCAATATCCTATCGCGTATTTGGCAAACTGTCCCAAATTTGTTCAATTCTGGATAATACAGGAACCGATTTGAGAGAAAACAAAAGTCCATATAACATTTTTCGATCCGATGCATAATAACGGAGATATTTCGAATTTTCGAAAATCCCCTCCTTTAACACCCCCCCCCTCCCTCTTGCTCGATTTCAGCCATTAACGAACTAGATCTGTCTGTTTACACAAAGCGGTTAAATATCGAGTTTCGTAACGATCAAACAAAAATTGCGACCGCTAGAGCATTAACAGACAAATATACGTATATATATATATATATATATATATATGTGTGTGTGTGTATATATATATATATATATATATATATATATAATTTTGAACAGACCTCATTTTCGACATCTCCTGGGTAGGATCGATGAACATTTGAAGAAATTTTTCGAAAATCGCGTCATGAGTACAACCTCAATAGCTGATTTTCCTTAGGGGAAATCTGCTAAAAGATTGGTTCCATAAACCCAAAAGTCCATGGGACGTTTTACAATAGATAAATCTGCATACTATTAACACTTAACACCACCGTGTGTAAATACAATCGTTAATGAGAAATCATTCGGTAAATTTTAATAAGCTCCCAACGGAAACGGCTTATAAATTGTAATACAAATAGGTCTGCCAACCACTCAGAGCTGAACAGATAAATAGACATATTCTTCACCCGAAAGAAAAACAATTACTGATATACATCTTAAAATAACATATTAGCTTTATTGCAAACTATTTGCTGTATCTAGTATTGCAATCTATAATGAATCAGAATAATATATATTTTAATAAGAATATAATACAACATAATAATAAGATATAAAGAAGGGGGGGGGGCTGAACAGAAAGTATTTGCATATATCTCACTAAGTAAAAGGTTAGTAGACAAGAAAGGTTGGGTTACACGAATGCCACGCAGTTGCGGAAACGGCCGAACTAATCCGGAAACACGACAATAGCCGCACACTCCCTTAATAAAAATGTTAATATCTCGGTTAATATTCAAGACAGAGAACAAATGTATATAACAATATTTATAGTAACTTTAATTTGCAATAAGATTAGCCTGTACAATGTGTCGATCCGACGTATAGTAACGGAGATATTTTGAGTTTTCGAAAAACCACCCTCCCATTTGTCCGATTTCAGCCATTAACGAACTTGATCAGTCTTTTTACATAAAACAATTAAATGTCGAGTTTGGTAACGATCAGATACAGAATAAATGTATATTACAATATTAAAGTAACTTTAATTTGCAATAAGATTGATTCTATACAATTTTTCGATCCGACGGATAATAACGGAGATATTTTGAATTTTTAAAAATTCTCCCTCTAAACCCCCCCCCCTCCCACTGGTCCGATTTCAGCCATTAACGAACTAAATCTTTCCTTTTACATAAAACGATTAAATTCCGAGTTTGTTATTATTATTAATTTATGTGGAGCTTCGCAGCTGTGGGTTGATGTTGCTCGGGGGAAAAACTGTATAAAATTGAAAAATAAAAAAAAAATAAAAAAAAAACGAAACGAAACAAAATTAATTTAAACGAACATAAAACAACATAACAGAAATATAACATGAAAAATAGAAACGTAACACGAAACAGAAATGGAACAAGAGAACAGGAATGGAATAAAAAACAGAAACAGACAAACAGAACTGATAGTAAAAACAGGGCTGGAATGGATCACAATACCAAATGGAAAAACAAAACACAGAAATGGAAATCAAAAACAAAATGGAAAACAAAAACCAGAAAAGGGACACAAAAACAAAATGGAAAAACAAAAACAGAAATGGAACACAAGACAATATACAGAAATGGAATATAAAACCAAAATGGGAAACAAAAAAAAAGAAATGGAACACAAAAACAGAAATAGAACAAAAACAGAAATGGAACACAAAAAAGAAATGGAACACAAAACCAAAATGGGAAACAAAAACAGAAATGAAACATAAAACAGAAATGGAAAAACAAAAACAGAAATGGAACGCAAAACAGAAATAGAAAACAAAAATGGAACTCAAATAATAGAAATTGAACAATAACTAGAAGTAAAACAATAAATGGAAA
Organism: Riptortus pedestris; assembly: GCA_019009955.1. Lineage (NCBI taxonomy): Eukaryota > Metazoa > Arthropoda > Insecta > Hemiptera > Alydidae > Riptortus > Riptortus pedestris. Next base: position 27,759,762 of record CM032228.1, read on the forward strand.
TCCAACACAACAAATTGAAAACATAATATAGAATCCAAAACAAAAAATATTAAACAAGATATAATAAAATATATAAATTGTTGAATAAAATGGATTCCGAGTTTGGTAACGATCAAACAAAAATTACGACCGCTAGAGCGTTAACAGACAAATATATATATATATATATATATATATATATATATATAATTTTGAACGGACCTCATTTTCGTCATCTCCTGGGTAGGATCGATGGACATTTGAAGAAATTTGTCGAAAATCGTGTCATGAGTACGACCTCAATATTTGATTTCCCCCTGCTAAAAAAAAGGCAAACAATGCAGTGACTTCCTAACTCGTGCATCATAGAACATCTTGAAAATAGATGTAGTTGCTGACATATCAGATGTGTGAAGGATGAGTTAACATTTATAACACCATCAATTACAATTATCACTAAATTCATCACTTTGGAGAAGGTGTGAGATATTCCAAATGATATAGAGGAGATTAACAATGACGAACACTTTTGATGGGAAGCCGAGAAATTCCAGTGAAAACATTGAATAACTTTCCCTTTGACTTCCACTTGCAGAATAACTATAAACGGACTGGATGCTTTGACGTATACCTTATCCGTTAGAAAACTAAAGGCAAAGTTGCTATGAATGTCACGTAAAAGCAATTTACGGTGATTCCGCATTCTCCACTTTCTGTTTCATTCATTAAGACTATTTCCTTTCAGAAAGTCCGTCACGCAGGGGCTGCGTAAACTAAGCAGATTTCCCTTGGGAAGTTTAGTAATAGATAAATATTCATACTGCTAACACAACAACACCGTGAATAAATACAAACGGAAATAAGAAATGTTTCATCCAATTTCAATAACCTGCCGACAGGAAGCGTTAGGTTAGAAATGTAAACAAACGCTCACACCGGAAAGAAAACAATTACTGAAATATATCAGAATATAACACATTATTTTATTGAGAACTATTTACTATATCTAGTACTGTAATTAACAATGAGTCAGAATAATTGTTATCCCAATCAATAAAATTTTAGTAGTCCAAAACTTTAAGATGGGGGGGGGGTCACCAGGGCATATTTGCATGTATCTCGTATAATAAAGGTCTCTTGAATACAATTTTTCGTATTTAAACTTCCAATAATGTGATTTATTATGTATCAGAGTATTGTTTACTTAACATGAGTAGAAGTGGCGGTTTGCTGAAAACTGACAAATGCAAATATCTCGGTTAATATTCAAGATAGGCAATAAACGTATATAACAATATTTATAGTACATTTAATTTGCAATAAGATTGGTTATATAAATTTTCGATCCGATGCATAATAACAGAGATATTTGGAATTTTCGAAAATCCTCCCCTCTAAACCCCCCCCCCTCCCTCTGGTCCGATTTCAGCCATTAAGGAACTTGATCTGTCTTTTTACATAAAACGGTTAAATATCGAGTTTCGTAACGATTAAACAAAAATTGCGACCGCTAGAGCGGTAACAGACAAATATATATATATACAGTTTTGAACGGACCTCATTTTCGTCATCGAAAAATTTCGAAAATTCCGTCATGAGTACAACCTCAATAGCTGATTTCCCTCAAGGGAAATCTGCTAAAAAACGTCAACGGATGCAAGGCATATTAGTGAATTGACAAAAATGTTTTTTTCTATATTGGAACTTATCGACTAAAGGGAGGCCACTCGTTTAAAGACGGTTATTAAATCATAATAACAATAAAATCACTTCATTATTTAAAATAACACTTCTAGAATTCATAATTATTTTTATTTATGTACATATTTAGGAGCTTCACAACTACGGCTATATAGCTCGAAGTAAAAAATAAAATGCCATTAACATGAGATAAAAATAGAAAACAATAGGATAGAAATACAGCAATGAACAAAGAATACAAGAAAAAAAGTAATAGGTAACAACAAAGAACAACAAAACATCAAAATAGAAATCAAGAAAAAATAACAAAATTCCAAAACAGAAAACAATGTAAATACTTAATAAAAATAACGCTACAACCAAACTAAACAAAATACGAAAAAAAAGAAATGAAACAAAACAATATATAGATCAATGTTCCTCCAGTTAGTCAGTAAGGTTTAAATGTTAATGGTGAGGTATGAGTGAGCTAAATGTGAATGTCCTATCCTTAGTCTCGTTAGTACAACTTCGTTTCGTCTATTGTCACGTCTGTTGGATGACCACTAGCTTATACGAGGCTTCATTTCTCGCAGATGATTTTCTGATGTTCAATGCCAACATTTTTGCAATTCGTTTAAAGTTGTCTGTTGTATTTGTAAATGTAAGTCTGGTAGGGTTAGCAAGTTAAAGTCCGAAAGATTGTCTCAGGGTAGCACGTTTGGCGAGTTGGTCCACGTCGTTTGTACGTCCGACGTTTTCATGTCCTGGAGCCCACATCATTGTTACACGTACTTCAATAGCAGATCTTTTAAAAGAAAAATGCGTAGAAATTATAACTTTCCAAGAAACTCATACACAGCAGAATCATGAAATCAGACAATAAGATAAATTAGACCTTGGCTAGAAAATATCTATTCAAATGAACCGTAGATCCAAATATGCTGAAGTTCATGGCAGATTAAATGGATTTCTGACTGCGTAAAATCATTCTCCATGAACCCGTAGCGACTACTTAGGAAATAGCGAGGCAATGCAACATGCAATTGCTAAACAGTTCCCTTTTTTCTTTACAGTTTTCACAGAATTTACTAACGTGAGAGTTTACTTAAATGCTGTAATACTAGACACATTTCTATAATTTTACATATCATTGCATAGTATTATAATAATTTAACTAAGTATGTATTGTTAATGAAGGGCTCCCTTGGAAAAAAAAAAAAAAACTGTTGAACTGAAAAAGAGCATAAATTGAATGTTGTTATTTACATTTCTTGTTGAAAAAGTGATTTTTTTTTTAGCTTTCATGAGTCAGCTTACTGGAAAAGATTATAATTTTCTATTTTTACGGTTCTTGAATGAACACCAAGTTCATTTTTTGTTCTTCTTTACATCAACAGAATCAGAGCATGTAGAATAAACATTTTATGAAGAAAGTAGTTGCACTGTTATGGCGAGAACCTACAAGGCAATCCAGTACAGGGGGAAAAAATACCTCGTATAAAAAATAGATTTGAAATAAAAATGTTTATATTTTTTTAATTAAATATTATTATAAATTGCGTACATCCTTCATAACTCATGGTTGACTACGTAATCCCTTTTCCATTTTTACATTGAAATTATAATCATGTTTCGATTTCAGAATCGGATTCTTTTTAGCAAAATTCCCTTAGGGGAAATCAGCTAGATCAGGTCGTCCTCATGACGCGATTTTCGAAAAAAAATCTCAAATGTCAATCGATCCTACCCAGCAGATGACGGAAAAGTCCGTCACTCAGGGGCTGCTTAAACTAAGCAGATTTCCCACGTACCGTAGGTTATACAATAGAGAAATCTCCATTCGAGTGCCGACCAGTTACGGAAACGGCCGAACTAGCTTTCGGCGGGAACAGTTAGAAGCGACAATAGCTAGTTCGTTACAGTGAATAAAAATGCAAATATCTGGTTAATATTCAAGATAGAGAATAAATGTAAATAACAATATTTATAGTAAATTTAATTTCCAATAAGATTTCCTCTATACAATTTTTCGATTCGACGAATAGTAACGGAGATATTTCGAATTTTCGAAATTCCCCTTTTAAACCACCCCCTCCCACTGGTCCGATTTCCGCCGTTAAAGAACTTGATCTTTCTTTTTAGATAAAACGATTAAATACCGAGTTTGGAGACGATTAAACAAACATTTCGACCGCTAGAGTATTAACAGACAAATATATATATAGTTTTGCACGGACCTCATTATCGTCATCTCCTCGGTAGGATGGATAGAAATTTGAAGAAATATTTCGCAAATCGCATCATGAGGACGACCTCAATAGCTGCTAAAAATGAGGCCCATTCAAAACTCTGCATATAATTTATCATTGTATATATATATATATATATATATATATATATATATATATATATATATATATATATATATATATTTGTCTGTTAAAACTTCAGCGGTCGCAATTTTCGTTAGATCGTTACCAAACTGGTTATCTAAAGGTTTTATGTAAAATTAAAGATCAAGTTCGCTAATGGCCGACATCCGTCCAGTGCAAGTGGGGGTTTAGAGGGGGATAATTTCGTGAATTTATTTTATGCCAATATTTCAAGAATATTTATTTTCCCTTCTTCAGGGCTGTAAAAACAGGTACTACTCTATACATATATTGCACATTGTTATTAAACACATACAGAGGATAAATACTCAGGATCGGCCACACATACCTAACACATTGACACTTAATGACAAGGACTGATAACCCTATATGCAAATACTGCAACAAACACCTCCGATAAAACACATACTGACAGACTGCATCCAACGAGAAAACCTTCACATACCCCACGATATGACAGAACTATTTCACAAATATTTTCATATCTAAAACACATCAACATTTACAAAAACATATAATACAAAATTGAATAGGTCTACACCATACCTAAAAAGGTTAACTTTTATTACATTCTTTAGACAAAGCACGGCTATGAGAAAGAATTAGATATTAAAGAAATATTTTCCACAATATAAAAGTACAAAAAAAGGTAAGCACATGAAGGAGTAAATATATCATCCGAATAATGCCAATCAACATCGCTATGGGGTACAAAACTAAATAAATAAAAAAATAATAATATAAATGTACTAGTATATAGGAATAACATATTTTTTTTATTAAAACCATTTTAAATTGTTGCCTTTATTACTAGTCTAATGTTTATTTATGTTTGTTAATGCCTTATGTTTATTAATTGTCTTTATTACAAGTATTTAATGATTACTTGTTGTATTTAATTTTGTATTTGTTGTTTCAGTTTTTGTTACTTTTCTATAATTTTGTTTTCATTTTACATTGTGAAACTTTGAGCAAAATCGCCAAAATGCGGGTGCTTCTGCATAAATAAATAGAATAATAAAACGTCCGTCACGCAGGGGCTGCGTAAACTAAGCAGATTTCCCATATGAAGTTTTACAGTAGAGAAATCTGCCCAATAACAGCTGTAGTAGAAAGGGATCTTTAAACCTATTCACTAGGGACGAATAGTTCCGGAAACGGCCACCAGAGCTCTCGGTGGAAAGTCCGGAGCATGGCGGGGTTCCGCCGACCACACACACAATACAAATGCAAATATGTCGGTTAATATTCAAGATACAGAATAAATGTATAGAACAATATTTATAGTATAATTTATCAATAAGATTGATTCTATACAATTTTTCGATCCGACGGATAATAACGGAGATATTTTGAATTTTTAAAAATCCCCCCCCTCTAAACCCCCTCCCACTGGTCCGATTTCAGCCATTAACGAACTTGATCTTTCTTTTTTACATAAAACGATTAAATTCCGAGTTTGGTAACGATCAAACAAAAATTACGACTGCTAGAGCGTTAACAGACAAATATATGTATGTATATATATATATATATATATATATATATATATATATATAATTTTGAACGGACCTCATTTTCGTCATCTCCTGGGTAGGGTCGATGAACATTTGCAGAAATTTTTCGAAACTCGCGTCATGAGTACGACCTCAATAGCTGATTTTCCTTAATGGAAATCTTCTAATAAAAATACAGTGTAACAGATGGTGTTTATGTGATTTCTACTTACCAAGACTAGAAATACTTAAAAACTATTGTACATTATGTATTGCACTTGTGGTTATATTAAGAATACTACAGAACCCTCAAGAACAAACAACTCCATATATAAATATAACCTGGTCGAAAACATCTGCACAATTCTATATATATATATACAAAATTATGAAGTACAGTAAATTTTATTTACTATTCTTATTTTGCATAGGACCTTCTTTTGTATAACTTTCTTCTTTGTAAGATTGATATTGAATTCTGTAGCTTATTATGATAAAAGCTTACATATTTATCCCAAGGGATGGGGGTGAATTCCCCCAAGGGAGATGGTTACTGGTCTGAGTAACTCAAAGCATTTCCTACCCGAGGAATTCGGCCTTTGATGTAGGCTAGAATTCTTCAGGCCTTCCGTCAAAAATGTTAGGAGTCTCTTCCTTGGAGAGCAACAATGTGCAACTCTCCCGTTGGGGGATTCCAGCCCAAAACCTTCTGCCAGAACCAGCTGCTCATCAAAGTAACCAGATGGGTTTTACAAGGAACTCATGTAGAGCTTCTTCTCTGTTCACAGTTAATAACGCCCTAAGAAAATATTAATCATATCAATCATTTCGTTTATATATATATACTAGCGGACCCTGCAGACGTTGTCCGGTATGATATTTCAAGCGGTTAGGATATTAAATTTAATAATATTATGTTTAAAACAAAATCTACTTTACTATATCTCGATTATACTTTGTTATACGACAAATGTGGATATAACAAAAGTTACTCTAAATAACAAAATAGACAACTTTTATCTGTGCTTATTTGCCGAAAAACCAATAGGAAACGAAATATCGCTATTTTTAATTTTAGGCCTCCCTTACACCCCCACTTCTGCTCTATCTGCCGGGCTGATTTGTGAATCTAAACCATCCAGAGCGTCACCCAAACGCATCCAAAAAAATTCATTCAAATCGGTCCAGCCGTTTAGGAGGAGTTCAGCGGCAAATATCTAATAAATATTAGTTTTCGGTCTTCAGTAAACCTTTACTCCCGTTCAAACCTAAACAATTTAATACAGCTTATAATCATGGAAGAATTAATGCATATTCACATACCGAGTTTTGTTAAATTCGGTTCAATCGTTGGTGCCCAATAAAATAGTGGCTCCCACTTTACTTTTTTGTGCATATGTCGTTTATACTTTGTTATACGACAGAAGTGAATATAACAAACGTTACTCTAAATAAAAACATGAACAACTTTTAACCTTTACATATTTGCCGAAAAACCAATAGGAAACGAAATATCGCTATTTTTAATTTTTGGTTTCCCTTGTATGAGTGAATCTTATTACTACTTATTAGTTACTTGCTTCGCATCATTGGCGATTGACAGAGAATTATGGAATAACTCTGTAATAATCAAGTTGACTGTGGATATTGTCTTTTAAAAAATGATTGAAGCTATTAGTAGTTACTAAAATAAATTACTTTGTCATACTTGAAGATAGCTTTTCATTTGTTATTATAATTTATTAACGTCCACTTTTTGCAACTCAGGCTAATTGGGACGGGTTATCTACAGGTTACCACCCTTTTCTAACCAGGGTGGGATTTTCACTTGTAATTAGTAAATATGATTTTTATATCACAGATGTAATTTGGAAGGGTTAAATTTAGTTGAAAATATGAATTTCTTGGCGGTATATTGTTAATATATTGGCTGCCTTCTGTCAATATTACTTGTAAGGGGAAAGATAAGCGCAGATGTTCTTTTTAGCACTCTGTCAGTATATTCGGTTCGAAATTTGGTTTTATCTTTTCGTTTTAAAGCTTTTTCTATTTTAATTGTACTAGATACTAGAGTGAACTATTGTAGATGTTTTCCTTTATATTTATCAACATAGTTATATTATTAATCTGGCTTTATTTTTCCATCTGTTAGTTGATCTCAGTATGATTTATTTATTTCTTGTGGAGCGTTCGCTGCGAGGCGATATTGCTCATAAAAAAAACAATAAATATAAACAAAATATAGAATGAAAACATTAACAATTAAACAATAAAATTAGAACAGAACAAACTAAGAACGCAACCAAATAACAAAACGCAACCAAATAACAAAACGAAACCAAATAACAAAATGCAACCAAATAACAAAACGAAACCAAATAACAAAACGAAACCAAATAACAAAACGCAACCAAATAACAAAACGCAACCAAATAACAAAACGCAACCAAATAACAAAACGCAACCAAATAACAAAACGCAACCAAATAACAAAACGCAACCAAATAACAAAACGCAACCAAATAACAAAACGCAACCAAATAACAAAACGCAACCAAATAACAAAACGAAACTAAAAAACCAAGCACAACCAAATAACAAAACACAACCAAATAACAAAACACAACCAAATAACAAAACGCAACCAAATAACAAAACGCAACCAAAGAGACAAAAAAAACACGAATCAATAAATAAACTAGAAACAAAATAAACAAAAACGAAAACGAAACTTTAAATTTAACAAAAAAAATATCTTATAAAGAAACTAGATAATCAAAAAACTATACAGAAAATGAAATTCCGAAAACAATTATATACTTTCAATGGTTAAAATTAAAACTAAATTCAAATAAATAAAAATTAGTATGTACATAAATAGAATTAACAGATTAAACTTTTTAATATCTTAAACATTCACAGTCATATGCTCCCACTTTCTCTATCACACACTCACACATTCACAAATATATATATATATATATATATATATATATATATATAGTCAAACATTTTAGCTGGAGTTTAAAGGATTAATATAAGAAGAATTAAAAAGAATTTTAAAATACTGTGTTAAGTAAAATTAATACTTCTAAATCTGTAAGTATATGTTAATGTCATGTAAATGTGGGAGTATTATGGTAATGTGTGGGCTAACTTCAGTAAGTAAGTAATGAGGGATCTTTAGATGGTCACGTCTTTTGCAGTCTGTTAGTATGTGTTTTATTGTAAGTGGAACATTACACCCATTGCAGTTAGGCATTCTTTTCTTTTGAAACATATAACCATGGGTTAGGAGAGAATGACCTATACGTAGTCTCGTAAGGACTACTTCGTCTCTCCGGGTAAATGCTTCATATTTTTCTTTCAATGCCTTAACTGCAGTTTTAATTGGTCCCAGTTTATTGTCTGTTAATAATCAGTCCTGTTGCCATTCTTGGAGTATGTTAGTTGTAATGTAGCTTCTTAATTCGTCCGAAGTTATTTTTTCAATGTCAGTATTGGTGTTTTTTGTCGTTACTTTTGCGAGCATGTAAACTTCAGTGCTTCGTCCAATATCAGTATGATTTCAAATCATATATATATAATTTCCCCTACATTCTAGGTAATTTGGAAAAACCGCTTATTTCGCAGCATTGCGTGACGGACTTTTACTTTGTGCCACATTCGAAATTATTTTCATTCGTGTCAGGCCCTGAAGGATTTCATGAACTTCTTAGTCAACAACTTAATGTTAGGCTCAATTTACTTTACTATGAAGCCAAAACTAATAAACGTCAATATATTCGTGAATATTGGCATATATTGTGTTTAAAACATATATTTCGTAATTAAAACGATGTTTCTATCCATTAATGTGAAATATATATATTTGTGTCTGTGTTTGTGTATGTGTGTGAGTGTGTGTAAATTAATTATTAATTATAAGCGCTTAAAGTGTGAAGTTTGTCCCCTGGAAGTTAGTAAACATGGATAAATCGAGGCGATCCTCCAGATCCCGAATGGCTGGAAGTTTCCCCTGAGTACATAGAATTAGCAGAGAGTAGGTCAGACAGTGCTAATACACTAATGGAATATCCATCACTGGAATGTCCTCGCTGGAACACCATTTCGCTGGATTAGTTGCGACAAATCTTACTTAAATCTACTCACAGCCTTCTCAGGTCCAAGTCATTATTGATACAGTGCTAATGACACCAGTTCTAGAGCGTTAAAGCAGAGTACCTTTAAGATAATTATGCGATTGCTGGATTTTGGAATTGATAAGGAAATTTTGATAAGCAAAGCCAACGAAAAGTACGTCACACAGGAGCTGAGTAAACTAATAAGATTTCTATCGTCATGTTTAACAAAAGTCCGTCACGCAGGGGCTGCGTAAACTAAGCAGATTTCCCACGTGAAGTTTTACAATAGAGAAATCTGCCTAATAACAACTGTAGTAGTAAGAAACCTCTAAACCTAAAACATTATTTAGGGCGTAATAACCCAGTAGTTTCTAGCCCCAAAAAACAGTTAACCTAACCTCTAAACCTATTCACGAGGGACGAATAGTTATGGAAATGGCCACCAGAGCTCTCGGCGGAAAGTCCGAACATGCAGATTACAAATGCAAATATCTCGGTTAATATTCAAGATAGAGAATAAATGCATATAACAATATTTATAGTACATTTAATTTCCAATAAGATTGGTTCTATACAATTTTTCGATCCGATGCATAATAACGGAGATATTTCGAATTTTTGAAAATCCCCCCCTCTAAACCCCCCCTCCCACTGGTCCGATTTCAGCCGTTAACGAACTTGATCTTTCTTTTTACATAAAACGATTAAATACCGAGTTTGGTGACGATTAAACAAAAATTGCGACCGCTAGAGTGTTAACAAACAAATATATATATATATGTCTATATATATATATATATATATATATATATATATATATATATATATATATATATATGTAGATATATATATATATATATATATATATATATATATATATATATATATATATATATATAGTTTTGAACGGACCTCATTTTCGTCATCTCCTGGGTAGGATCGATGGACATTTGAAGAAATTTTTCGAAAATTCCGTCATGAGTGCGACCTCAATAGCTGATTTCCCTTAAGGGAAATCTGCTAAAAGATAAATCTACGATAATAAGGAACCTCCAGACGGAAGCACTTGAAACGTAAACAAACAGGTGTGCCAACTTCTCACAGGAAAGAAAAACAATTACTGAAATATATCAGAATATAACATATTAATTTTATTGAAAACTATTTACTAAATCTAGTACTGTAATTTGTAATGGATGGGAATCAATTTTATCTCTATCAATCAAATAGGTGTAGTCCAAGACCTTAAGAAGTGGGAGGGGATCACGATAACAAATTTACATTTATCTCATATAATAGAGGTCTTATGAAAACAACTAATGGTGTTAAAGCTTCTAGTAAAGTGGTATATTACATAACAGAGTATTGTTTATGTAACATGAGTAGAAGTGGGGGTTTGCTGAAGACTGAAAAATGCAAATATCTCGGTTAATATTCAAGATAGAGAATAAATGTATATAACAATATTTATAGTAAATTTAATTTGCAATAAGATTGGTTTTATACATTTGATCCGACGTATAGTAACGGAGATATTACGAAATTTCGAAAATTCCTCCCTCTTAACTCCCCCTGTTCTGATTTCAGCCATTAACGAACTCTGCATTTAAAATAATTTCGTAAGAAAGTAGGCCAACTTTCAAAAGCAACTGAGCCGAAAAATTCCATTGATAGAAATACATAATATATAAACAAAGAACGTCCTAAACAAATTTGTTGTATCACTAGTACCTACGGAGGAATTTTGAATTTTAGCATATTTCCTTTAAGCGAAATCAGCTATTGAGGTCTTACTCATGACGCGATTTTTGAAAAATTTCTCAAATGTCCATCGATCCTACCCAGGAGAAGACGAAAATGTCGTCCGAACAAAATTAAATGTATATAAATATATGTCTGTTAACGCTCTTGTTTGATCGTTACGAAACTCCATATTAAATCGTTTTATGTAAAAAGGAAGATCATGTTCGTTAATGACTGAAATCGGACCAGTGGGAGGGGGGGGGGGGTTAAAAGGGGTGAATTTTGAAAATTAGGAATATCTTCCTTACTATAAGTCGGATCGAAACATTGTATAGAACAAATCTTATTGAAACTTGAATGATATATATATTGTTCTATACATACTTTATATCCTGAATATTAACCGAGATATTTGAATTTTATAGTTTTCAGCTTTCAGCAAAACCCTTCTCACATGTTAAACTAACAATACTTCTACGAGTTGCAACAGCTTATCGAGAAATAGAGTTGTCAAATGAGTAAGTCAATAATTAAAATATTTAGTAAAACATGTAGTTATATCACGACAATGATCCCTCTCTCTTCGAGGTATATTCGATATATAGCCAATTTTCATGAGGTAGTGAACCCGTTTATCTCGTTGCAATCTGGATGTGTGTTAATAATAGATGGCTCTGTAAAAGTTCTGAACGGCAGAAAGGGCGGGGGAAAGTCTCGTATTTGGGGGCGAGGGCGTTATCACTGTTAATCAGGCGAGGAACGGGAGTTGGGTAACTGTGAAATCGCTTCCAGTATTCAGTAGCTGCTAGAATATTGAAACCAACTGTCAGGGGGTCAGTAACTATGCGAGTAGCCATCTCATAAACAGTCTAATCAAAACTTTTAACTAATTCCATCATCTCACTTTATCGACTCCACTCATTTAGCCATTCACAGTTTATTTATTATTTAAACACGGCAGAGGTACTTTTTAAAAATTCTTTAATTACTTCCATCTTTAATAATGCATTCTTAACTTTCTTTTTCAAGTTTCACCATTAATATAAAAATAATAATTTTGATGGACTAAACTTTTGCAAAGTTATCAAATTCATTGTTAATAAATAAATCCCCGCCCCTTTAATAGAAGTTAAGGCCTAAAAGTATTTATGCTGATTATTTTTAAAAAGTCCGCCACGCAAGGGGGGGGGGGGGATCTAAGCAGATGAAGTTTTACAATATCGCAATCTGCCTGCTAATAATAGTAGTATTAACGAGTATCTAAACCAATTTCACGAGCCCGAACAGTTACGGAACCGGCCGAACTAGCTTTCGGCGGAAAATCCCGAATAGTACCGACATCAGCCGATCTCATCTCGTCTGTTATCCACACATACTTAATAAAAATTCAAATATCTCGATTAATATTCAAGATAGAGAATGAATGTACATGACTATATTTATAGTAAATTTAATTTTCAATACGATTGGTTATATACAAGTTTTCGATTCGACGTATAGTAACGGAGATATTTCGATTTCCCCCCCTTTTAACCCCCCCTTCCACTGGTCCGATTTCATCAATTAACGAACTTGATTTTTCTTTTTACAGTGTTAACAGACATACGGATATATATAGTTTTGAACGGACCTCATTTTCGTCACCTCCTGGGTAGGATCGATGGACATTTGAAGACATTTTTCGATAACCGCGTCATGAGTACGACCTCAACAGCTGATTTCCCTTGAGGAAAATCTGCAAAAACAAAAATCACCCTATTTTCCTTCTCAGTTATATCTATATACACAACCTACTTCCCTCAACTCTGGAAATTCTCTGCCATCCATATGATCCTTAAACCTAGAAAACCATTGCAGCTTCCCTCTTCTTAAAACCCCATTGCGCTTTTTCATATTGTGGGGAAAACTCCTTGAAAAGCTCATTCTTAAACGCTAATATCCATCCACCCCTTGACCCCATAATCCAACCCCATCTATTTGGCTTCCAGCAATCCCACTCCAACGTGCAGCAATCCCAGGGAATATCTAACTTGGTCTCCTCCTCGTTCGAAAACAAGAAGTACTGCTCTAGAGTCTTCCTTGGCGTAGTCCAAGCTTTTGAAAAAGGTTGGCACCCAGGCTTACTGTTCAAAAGTATACTCCCATTTACCTACTACTTCATCCCAAATTCCTATCTTTCCGACAGAAACTTTCAAGTTCATTTTGTTCTTCATTCTCTCCATTATTTCCCAAAGATGCAGTTTGCTGCAGGGGGTCATCCTAAGTCCTTTCTTATTCATTATCTATACTTCCGACATCCCATCACATCCCGAAACTTCCCTTCTCACGTATGCAGATGATACTGCAATCTTGGCTTCCAACTCAGACCCAAATATGGCATCCGCAGCTCTTCAAGAACACCTAACTCGGCTAGAACCCTGGCTGACTCAATGGAGGATCAAGGTCAACAGCAGCAAATCAAGCCTTGTAACATTTACCCTCCGACGTTCCATTTGCCCTCCAGTTACACTCAATAGCACACTAATTCCTTAAAAATCACAAATTAGGTATTATAGGACTCACATTAGACAAGGGATTAACTTGGCAACCTCACGTCACATTAAATAAAGTCCGTCACGCAGGGGCTGCGTAAACTAAGCAGATTTCCCTCGTGAAGTTTAGCAATAGATAATACACTGCTAACACAACACCACCGTGAATATTAAGTTAATAAATACAAACGGAAATAAGAAACGTTTCAGTCAATTTCAATAACCTGCCGACAGGAAACGTTTGAAATGTAAACAACAACAAGATCTTCTAGCCTCACACCGGAAGGAAAAACAATTACTGAAATATATCAGGATATAACATATTAATTTTATTGAGAACTATTTACTATATCTAGTACTGTAATTTATAATGAGTCAGAATAATTGTTGTCTTAATCAATCAAATTTTATTAATCGAAGACCTCAAGACGGGGGGTGGGGGGAGGGGTCACCAGAGCATATTTGCTTGTATCTCGTATAATAAAGGTCTCTTGAATACAATATTTGATATTTAAGCTTCGAATAATGTGGTTTATGATATAATAGAGTATTGTTTGCTGGAAACTGAAAAATGCAAATATCTCGGTTAATATTCACGGTAGAGAATAAATGCATATAACAATAATTATAGTATATTTAATTTTCAATAAGATTGGTTCTATACAATGATTCCATCCGACGTATAGTAACGGAGATATTTCGAACTTTCTAAAATCCTCCCCTCTAACCCCCCCCCTTCTCACTGGTCCGATTTCAGCCGTTAACGAACATAAAACGACTAAATATCGAGTTTCGTAACGATTAAACAATAACTGCGACCGCTAGAGCGGTAACAGATACATATATATATATATATATATATATATATATATATATATATATATATATATAATATTGAAGACCTCATTTTCATCACCTTCTAGGTAGGATCGATGGGCATTTGAAGAAAATTTTCGAAAATCGCGTCATGAGAACGACTTCAATAGCTGGTTTCCCTTAAGCGAAATCTGCTAAAAGACAAGAATTAAATAGACGATACAGACTTCTACTAGCACTTCTAGTACAAAATACACTGGGCTTTGCCTTTACGTGGTATTTTGAGGATGAGCCACTTTCTGCCTTGACCCGTGGTTTGGCTAATACTGACCCAGCACTACTGTAATCTATCCGTATGTACTTATTTTATTTTTCTTATAATAAAACTGCCGAACCATTTAGACTTACTTTTAATGTAACTGTGTAGGTATTACAGCACTCGCAGAATATCGACCATCCATTTCTTTTGCCGGCCTAAACAGGGAAATGAGCATTTTTCCGGGCTCATTTTAACAGTAATTTCGAAGGAAAGAAGAGAAAAGCTGAAAGAGAATCTGTAAAAGTGAAAGGCAATCAAGAAAAAGAAGTAATTAGGAGCTAATTAGCGACCCTCTAACGAGAGTTAAACTTCCTTTGGAATGTCGATCAGCTGCATTATCAGCTGTTCCTTCTGTATTTCTCTGCCTCCTTTATATCAGGGCTAGTCCTCGGAAACAGAAATACTATTAATATTTTTTACATTATATTTAGTTTTGTCCATTCTTATTCATAAAATAAAATGCATTTGTAAAACATAGCTTTGTAAAAATTTTAATATTTATTTAATTTTGAAAAATTTCATTCATTTAACATGTTAATGTTAAAAGGTGAATCGCCATTGTAATGGCATCTCAAATACATAATCATAATATTAAAATTTTTTTCAGTAGCTTTTCAATACACTATCATTATTATAGCTTCCCATATTATAAGTATTATACCTTATGATGTAATCTATAAAATGTACCTTTGAAGAGTAACATCGAAGTCAATTTTATATTTACTCATTTAATATTACTCACATAGTGTAATGTAACTATAATGAAGCTAAACCGTATTGTACGTCAAATTATAATTAGAAAACGCTTGAAAATATCTGAACGGAGTAAAAAAATAACTATAGTCACATTAGGTATAAATTAAGTTCATTGAGGAAATTAAGGTATCTAATAGAATAAAATAAAATCAATTTTAAGGATAGTAATAAATGTTTTACTGGTGAAATATCACAATTACTTAAGAATAAATAAAATCCGTCACGCAGGGAATGCGTAAACTAAGCAGATTTCCCACGTGAAGTTTTACAATAGAGAAATCTGCATACTAGTAACAGTACTAGTAGTCTCTAAACCAATTTCACGAGAGCCGAACAGCTAGCTATGGGGGGATACTCACGAACAGACCCGACATCAGCCGATCTCATCTCTCCCGTTATCCGTACACACTTAATAAAAATGCAATTATCTTGGTTAATATTCAAGATAGAGAATAAATGTATATAACAATAGTTATAGTAAATTTAATTTGCAATAAGATTGGTTCTATACAAGTTTTCGATACGACGTATAGTAACGGAAGTATTTCGGATTTTCTAAAATCCCCCTCGTAACCACTCCCCCACCCACTGTTTCGATTTCAGCCATTAACAAACTTGATCTTTCTTTTTGCATAGACGAGTAAACATCGAGTTTGGTAACGACCAAACACAAATTATGACCGCAAGAGCGTTAACAGACAAATATAAATATATATATATATATATATATATATATATATATACATATAGTATATGTAATGTATTTGTATATACAGGACTTTTGAAGAAATGTTTTGAAAATTCCGTCATGAGTACAACCTCAATAGCTGATTCAGCAAAAAAAACATTGGGGAGGCCTGACCGAACAAGCAGTCTTCAAATATATAAGAAAATCTTTTATGGTTTGTAGAATATTCTGTCATGTAACGTAAATCCATTTGCGTGATTTTTGATAGAAAGAATAATATTGTTTCTTAAAAAAAAAAGACAGGAAAAAAAAACATATTTCCAATGTAACACAAAGAGCTTTTAATTGTTCAGCCAGGAAAAAATAAAGGGGTACAATCTTTGAAAATTTTCTTTTGATCTACCACCGTAGGATGAAATAGTCATACTGCAATAAATACTGGCCGTCATCATTTCCAATTTATCGTTGACAAGAAGAAAATTGAATTTTTCCAAGAAAACACAGTTGATTCCACTTGGGAAATTTAAAAGGGAAGTATTAAAGGCAAGAAATTTAAGAATTATTGGCTGAAGCATAGGACAGATCTCATTTCTCTTCATTAAGGAAAATGCATTGACCTAGTTTTTGCACCAACTAACATTAATAGAAAAAAGAAAGCAATGTGCAATCAATAATTCTATAATCTTGACCACCTTCTCCACTGCTTACTTGGAGGACTTTTGTCACCGCCATTTTGGAGCATTCTTTGCCATTTAAGCTTCTTCAATTTCGGACGGCCAAGGTCAGCAGACCTAGTTCAGGTCAGTAAATGAACTCTTAATCTGCTTCCTCCTGGTGAAGTTTTACAATAGAGAAATCTGCATACTGGTAACACAAAAAGACCGTGAGTAAATACAAACGGTAATGAGAAATCTTTCAGTTAACTTTAATAAGCCCCCAACGGAAATGGCCTTCTGAATTGTAAACAAATAATCTGTTTAGCTGGCAGACCACTATGAACGGATAGATAAACATTAATCTTCACCGGAAATAAAAACAATAACTGATATATATCTGAATATAACATTAACTTTATTGCAAACAATTTACTATATCTAGTACGGCAATTTATAATGAATCAGAATAATTTATATTTTAATAACTCAAATTTTAGTATTACAAGAACTAAAGAAGGAGGGGGGGGGGGTAGATGAACAAAACGTATTTGCATAAATCTCACAAAGTAAGGAAGGTAAGGTAAGGTTAAAAACGCCAGGTTAGAAGAAGCTTATACGACAGCCGAATAGTTACGGAAACTTCCGACAATACCCAATCTCATCTCATCCGTTATCCACACACACTTCATAAAAATGCAAATATCTTGGTTAATATTCAAGATAGAGAATAAATGTATATAACAATATTTATAGCAAATTTAATTTGCAATATGATTGGTTCTATACAATTTTTAGATCCGATGCGTAATAACGGAGATATTTTGAATTTTCGAAAAACCCCCCTCCCTGTAGTCGGATTTCAGCCATTAACGAACTTGATCTTTCTTTTTACATAAAACGGTTAAATATCGAGTTTCGTAACGATCAAAGAAAAATTGCGACCACTAGAGTGTTAACAAACATATATATATATATATATATATATATATATATATATATATATATATATATATATATCGATGGACATTTGAAGAAATTTATCGAAAATTACGTCATGAGTATGACCTCAATAGCTGATTTCCCTTAAGGGAAGTCTGGTAAAATTAAAAACAATGATAACATAAGTAAATATAATACATTGAATGGCAATTTCCTTTTGCGTGGCGTCATAGAATTTGACAGTTCAACGCATACAACTGCTGCTACAGTGCCATAGAGGATTTCAAAATCGCACGCCCAACATAAAATTAGTCAATGAAATTTGTTCATTTGGGAAGCTATGCATATAATTTAATCTCCATCTTTACCTGGTAATAATAGGTATAAAAGTTTGGCTTTTCATTCCCTCTCCCCGTCCTGGTATCGGTATCTCTCTTATTACAGCCTTTTAAAATAACTCGAAAGGACTTTTAAACGAAAAAAAACCTGCTTTGAAACGTTCCATTTCAATCGGCCCCCAGCCGGAGGTTTACGCCCGGCGTAACATTAACATAAGTGCCGTCGTTAGAAATTCAATTTCCCCCCTCCAACTAGAAGCAGCGTAGAGTCCCCCCCCCTTCCCCTCCCTAAAAACCGCGCTTGTAAAATTTGCAGAGAGGCGGAGAAGCGGTGCAGCGAGTAGGTCTAAAGTCGAATAAGAGCCCGTATACCTCCGTCGTAAAGAATACGATGAATATGTAACATACCCCCTCCCATTCTTGCCAACATACCGACATATCTCAAACCCAGCCTTTAGTGCCGAGATACTATATGAAACTCGCAATTCTTTCAATATTTCAAACAGGAATTCTGAATTAGATACTTTGGAGCCGATATTATTCCATATTCTCGTACTTCTTCGTCTGATTTATTCAGTTATAAAATTGTATGGCTTCGGCTGTGCAACGAGATAAATTCTTTGAATAATACAAAGCATAAGCTATATTTCCAGACATATACTCGCCTGGCAAATAACTCTTTTCCGTTTTCACTTTCACTACCACTCCACATACGTATGAAAGCCATATTGTATTCTTTATATCCTTCAACATTCATTAATATGATACTTACCAGACTCTACACTCCCTGTAGGACCTGACGCTCCTTCACAATCTTAACGCATTTCCAGCGGCCTGCCTGCAGTTATTGTGCTTCAATTCCGGGCACTCAGCAAGTCTTCTCTGAGGTGATATAACAAAACATGTTTTATTTTATTTGGTTTGTGCCCCTCGTGGATGGTGATTGGCAAGATCTCTAATTGTTAAGGGGTAGTTAGAGTAATGTATGTATTCCTTCATGTACACATTTTACACCGAAAAGGCAAACAATCAATATATATCTAGCATTCAAGTCTAAACGTATCTTATTTTTGGAACTCGTTTACTATGAACCGCTAAGATTTGAAGGAATTGTAGTGTGATTTTACCAAGTGATAAACCTCAATGCCACTTTTCTAAAGAAACCGCCCTTAAAAAAACAATTTGAAGAAGTACAATTTATAATAAGGAAAAATATTTTAATAATAGAGAATCTATATCATAAAGAAAGTTCCAATTAATAAATGAACTGTAAAGTGGGGACGATGTACAGAACTGTCCTGGGGCAAATCCTAGCATTTATATCAGCTCAGATGACCCATTTACACTAACAATCAGTAGAAGAGACTATGTTAGAGGGAGATGAGCTATGTCTATGACTTTTCATAATAATACGAATTAGTTAATAATAATACATTTCAACAATTTAGAGAACACCTATAATATAAGCAGTATATGACAATACATAAGCAATATATAATAATTCCGGAAAATCAACCGACAGACAACAGAAAACAACAATTAATGGTTAATAAACTAACAATATTATACTCTTAATAAAGTAATATATGTTATTTAGCTTTTCAATATTGTTAATAATTCACATAAATTCCAATGAAAGTTCGTCCGTGTTTTTAAGTATATATGATTGTAAATACTGTTTTTTGTGATTTACAAGTGCAGGGCAATGTAAGCATTACATGCTTCAGACTATTATAAATGTATTTTTTACACCACTTACATATTTCATCTGGTTTTATGGTATGGGCTTTACCTGTATGAGATATATTTTAATGTATTCGCTATTACAGACTCTCAGTTGGCTTATGGTTCTTAACTTTTCTATGCTGACGTTAAATTGAAGGAAATTCGCTGGTTCCGGATGTGGAAAGTTACAGAATAGTCTATAAAAGGGATTGAATTTTGAGTTAAGTGATCGGTCAATGTTTCTACAAATTAAATCATTTGTGCTTTTACTGTTATATTATTTTTGTTAGCAAGTAGTGTTTGAGGGTTAGACAGATTGGTAAAATATACCTGTACAAAATTTGAAGCTGCAAACATTTTAATTTGAGTAACCCTGTTAAATTCATCTGGCTCCCTGCTATCCAAAACAACAAATTTTTCATAGCACATCCGCGGCAACCCATGTTCTGGGAGGGATAATATTTTTAAATAAATATTAATTATTTTCTTTAAAACAAGAATAGCTATCGGGCAGCGACCTGATTCCAGTCTGACTAAAAAATCAACACCTAGGCCTGAAATATAAATATATAAAAAATGTAGTTTGTGCCACCTCAATAGCTTCTAAATATTTCCGACTCCAAATTTCTGCGGCATAGAGAAGTGTTGAAGAGTGATATATTTGTTTGCCAAGCATCGCTATTGTCATTGCCAATAAGTAACGCCAATTAAGTGAAATCGACGCCACTCCTAAAACTTCTATTATTAAAATAATGCTATGTGGAAATTTGCTACTAACAAAAACATTAGACCTAGCATTCCACAGAGAAGTTTAATATTATTCACATTATTAAATATGTAAAGTAATTCATAAAAGGAAGGAACCGCCTTTGAGCGAAGGAATTTTTGCGGTTTTCATACTTATGTTGAGCTACTCCGAATTCCATGTGGTACAACAGCCCGAACTCTGGTGTCACTTCAGAGAACTAACCTCAGCTATTCAGAGCTGAACCTGGTTTTTGAAGAGAAGAAGAATCCTTTTCACTTCAAAGGCTACATTCTCCAAGGTATATTCCGGAGATTCCCAAGGACATATCTGCAAAGCATTCTTCGTTTCTTTAGGATAAGACCCTACAAATAGCTGGCATATACGAGCCTGTCATATAACTTCAAAACCCCAAGATACAAATGTGCTTGGCAAAAAATGGAAATTTATTATTAAATAATTATTCCGATTTTTTTCTTTAAGTAAGACAAAACAGGTTGAAAAATCGTATCACTGGACGGTGAGCAAGTATTTGAGGACTCTCAGGACATTTCTTCGATCAGAGGAAATTTCTATCGATCCTGTCCAGGAGTTAATGAAAATGAGGGTAATACAAAACTATATATGCACACAAACACACATATATATATATATATATATATATATATATATACTTGCATAATCATCATTATGATTGTTAACAATTAACCAATATATCATGAAACATCTTATTCCTCTTATCATTGTTTTCAATGGGTGTTAGGTTTTGTTTTTTTTGGCGATAAAATAGTGGGTTATTTCTCCCACAACGAGCGATTAGTGTGTGAGATACGTGCAAATACGTTGTGTGATGACATCATAAATTATGATTTCACTTTAAAAGTTTCATTCATCACTGAATACCATCTCCGTTGATGGCTAAAATATTCAAAAATCGTTGACGGACTTTTTAGTTTGGTTAACTACCTGGCTAAATTTCCCCATAATGAAAATCTTACCCAGCGATGTAGCCTTAAAATATATATAAAACAATAGAATTAAGTATATATTCAATTTCTATTCAATACAACAGGTTTCCCAACTAAAGCAGAATTACATTGACCCTAATGCGTGAAATTCAACACATCATGGAATGCTAAAAAGAAATTAATGTAAGAAATCATCAATGTACGAAATTTTACATTTGAACAATTAATGCAGCCGCAAAAGTGCAGATATTTTTTTTTTAATTTAGATTATTTTATTTTATTAAGAATATCACACTCTGCCAATCAATTCAATTTGTAACGCGATATGTACAATTCAATCGTCCTCCATCAGGCTACAGGACAGAAGCTACACCCCTTCACCACAATGAGAGGAGCAGCCTCTCCCTGCCTGGCAAGGAAGTCAAGAGCTAAGGAGGAATGGCACTTGATAAGAAAATAGCCACTGCTATCACTTCACTTTACACTTCTATAGGAGATCTCTGGGTCATTGTCTCTGGTGGAGGGGAATATGGATGAGTGGCACTGGAAAGGGCTAGGACTTCACAAGTATGGAATCATTGTTCAAAACGACGCCTCTCAACGATTTTTAGTGCAGAATGAATGATCCAATGCTTGACAAAATGGCCCAGAATGTTCTTCTCCCGTTTCCCAACAACATACTTGTACGAAAGAGAATTGTGATTTTCAACCTATGCAGCCACGAACACAAAAAAAAATGTCTGTAACGCAGGAGCTGCGTAAACTAAGCAGTGTTCCCACGTGAAGTTATGCAATAGAGAAATCTCTATATTCGAGCCGAACAGTTTCGAAAACGGCCGAGCTAGCCTTCGGCGGAAACGAATCGAACCGACCTTAGCCGATCTCATTTCGTCCGTTATCCGCATACACATAATAAAAATGCAAATATCTCGGTTAATATTGAAGACTGAGAATAAATGTATATAAGAATATTTATAGTACATTTAATTTGCAGTAAGATTGGTTCTATAACAGTTTTCTATCCGACGTATAGTAACGGAGATATTTCGAATTGTCGAAATTCACACCTCTCCCCCCCCTCCCACTGGTCCAATTTCAGCCTCAACGAACTTGATTTTTCTTCTTACATAAAACGATTAAATACCAAGTTTGGGGATGATTAAACAAAAATTGCATTGACATTTTTGTTTTATTCTAGGGTTCCGTGAAGTATTTGCCAAAAATATATGAGAACTTTTGGTTTAAATTAATAGACTTTTGATTGTTATGTTTTATATAAACATTCACTTTATTGTAATTTAAAGTATTCATCAAAGAATTATCTAGTTATTCTCGACTCCTATAAGAATATTATAATAAATGATATTCCCTCAGCTTATTATGCATATGCTTTTAGTAGATTGCAACAAGAATCCTTCAACCCAATGTATTTTATCATTCAAAAAAATATATATACTTTAATTAGTTATAATGGATGAATACTGAATTGAATACATTTCAGCAATTAAGTTAATTAAATCGATGTTTGAAATGTTAGATTTAATAATGAGATAGAAGCAAAATAAATGACTTATCTATGTATAAAATCAAAGAGAATACCAATAGGATGTAAAGGATTGATTCACCGCCGGATTAATTCACTGAGTACTGAGTATGACTAGTAATTAATTTGTTAAAATGTTCCCATTTGGTGATTAATGTTGTGATAGATGGATACCATTGGCCTGGCTTGGGATAAAACACAGTGTTTCAATGTAATTCATTCTCTCTAATCACAAGCTTCCACTGCATTATCTATCTAACCTCTTTGGATCAATATTCACAATACAGCGACCTCTTTGTGAGTATTTCATTTATTTGAGAGTGTTTTTTTTTTTGTAATCATTTTTATAGTTTTAAACATTTTTTTTTTACTTTGCTTTTTGAAACGCTCATAACTTTTTTCGTTGGAGGTAAAATGGAGGAAGGTCAATTGATGAAAAACCCGTGAAATATCTTCCATTTATTTAATTCTTCTACATGTTTAACGTCATCTATGTTTCCTCTTAATGAGTAGTACACTTATTACAAAAATATTTGACCTTACCACAGAGGCAATCACGTCAAGACTTACAAAACTAAGTCCCCCACGGGTGTGTAAACTAAGCTGATTTTCCTCGTGAAGTTTAATAACAGATAAACCTATATTCATCTAACACAACACCACCGTGAATATTAAGTGAATAAATATAAACGGTAATAAGAAATCTTTCCTCCTCCGGTAGGAAGTGTCTCAAATGTAAACAAACAGGTCAGCCAACGGCTCACCGGAAAAAAAACAATAACTGAAACATATCAGAATATAACATATTGTTACTTTTATTACCAAAGTCCAATAATAAACGTTGTTTATTAGTGTTCTTTTGGATTGCAAAATTAAACACACACAAGCTTCACAGTTTTTATCATTGTGGAATTTATTTAATAATAATGCACTACACATTTGGTTAATTATTCTTAATTACTACTCACAGTCCGCACTGATAGCTTCACTGTTCTGTTATTACACAGTCCAATAACTCACTCACGATCACTGAAGTTCACAAAGACCCGTTACTGGTCTGTCGTTCACATAAACACTTTACCGCACTGCAACTAAGACGCACTGTTCACTAAAGCCGTACTGAACGCACTGTTGATCACTTGAAGAGAGCTGAGAACAAACTAACTAACAGGTCTCTAATATAGCTTGGCGGAAAACAACAAAGTAGACGTGCCCAGACACTTGAGAAATAAAAACACACTCATTAATTCAATGTATTATTTACAACTAGCTAAGGTACCCGGCTTCAACCGGGAAATCATTTGAGACTGAATGATGATGGTATTTACTCTGTACAATATTTTTACATTTTCCCGTCTCAATCTTTAGGATTTACACCCGAGCTCGGCGTGCTAGGGATATTTTATTAATAAAAGTATTTGTTATGTACTTAATTCTACAAAATACACAACGTTTTTATATTACCCGTTTCCAGTGCATGTATCTTTTTTTTATTTATAACACAATCATAGATTATCGTATTAACCATATTATTCATAATCATAAAAATAATTCCCGAGCCATCTATGAATAAACGTTCATTTCCTCATAAGTGGACCTACAAAGTATTGATTGTATTAAAATACAACTCAAGAATATTTTATTTCTGTCTTGTGTAGTATTACTATACTTAGAAAACAGAGAGCGACTTGGAATTAATTAGTAAGATTTGAGAGAGTCAACAGTCCAGGAGTCAGAACAATCTTGATAATAATATACTGCTTTAGTGACAGATATGAAAGAAAATTGTTTTCTTTTCTCTCCATTTTATTCGCTTATATTTATATAAATATATATATATTTTTTTTATCGTGCTCAAAGGAAGGAAAGGGTCATACATGGCTATATGGTGAAGGGAATGAGACGAGGGAAGGAGTTTTTGTAAGAGAAATATTAGTTGGGCAGTGGCTTTGTGGGAGGCCACATGCTATAACGCGCACCCTCCGCCATTTCTACAGCTAACCCCCACCCCCACCCCACGGCCATAGTTTCACACAACGCAACAAATTTATTTCATTAGACCACTTGTAAACATAAATGTCTGCTTTTCCTTTCTTTACTCCGTCGCTCCTGTTTCCCCTTTTCATCAAGATAAATGTTCCCATATGGCCGGCGCTGTAATCCGGCTAGTTGTAAAGGTTATGTTTGCGTTAGAGCACTTTACATTTTGAGTATGTATTCAAAGCGTTAACTAACGTTTCCTTACGCCCTTCTAAGAACGGAGAACACTCCAAACCATTCAACGACTTTCGCCCTTTACAACTCATTGTACTTCGAAATCAAAATAACTTCACTCCGACACCTAAAGGGAAATCATCTATTGAGGTCTCACACATGACGCGACTTTGGAAACATTTCCTCAAATGTCCAATCGATCCTACTCAGGAAATGAGGCCCGTTCAAAATTATATATAGATAGATAGATATTTGTCTGTTAACGCTCTAGTGGTCGCAGTTTTTGTTTTATCATTACCAAACTTCATATTTAATTAAAAAGGAAGTTCGTTAACGGCTGATATCGGACCAGTGGGAGGGGAAATTTTGAAATTCGAAATATCTCCGTTACTATAAGTCGGGTCGAAACATAGAACCAATATTATTGCAAATTGAATGATCCATGAATATTATCCTATACGTATTTTCTTTATCATGAATATTAACAGAGATATTTGAATTTTATAGTTTCAGCATTCAGCAAATCCCCACTTCTACTCATGATAAACTAACAATACTCGGTTATGTAATAAACCACATTATTCGAACCTTAAATACCATATATTGTTTTCATGAGACCTTTATTATACGACATGCATGCAAATATGTTCTGATGACCCCCCCATCTAAAGTTCTGGACTACATAAATTTGATTGATTGAGAAAATAATTATTCAGATTCATTATAAATTATTGTACTAGATGTAGTAAATATGTAGTGAATCTGAATTTTTTTTTTGTTGATCCTCAACTCATATTAATCGAAGTGTATTAATAATAAGCTACAATTTTCGACGATTCGTCGTCCCAAAAATGACAAGTTATATTTTGACATTTAAGTGTTTGTAATTTACTTGACAGCGACTCGATTTCCAAATCGAATACAAAAAACGTCCATCACGCAGGCGCTGACTAAGCACAAAACTAAACAGATTTCCCTCGTGAAGTTTAGCAATAGATAAATCTATATACTCGTAACAACACCACCCTCAATAAAACGAACGGTAATAAGAAATCATTCCCCTCCAGTGTCTGAAATGTAAACAGGCCAAACCGATTCTCGCCGGAAAGAAAAACAATTACTCAAATATATCAGAATATAACATATCAATTAGATTGAAACCTATTTATTAAATCTAGTACTGTAATTTATAATGAATCAAAATAATTTTCTTCTTTAATATTGAAGATAGAGAATAAATGTATATAACCATAATTATAGTAAATTTAATTTGCAATATGATTGCAAATACAATCTTTCGATCCGACGTAGTAAAATTCGAATTTTTGAAAATCCCCCCTCTAACCCCCCCCCCCATTGGTCTGATTTCAGCCATTAACGAACTTGATCTTACTTTTTACATAAAACGATTAAATATCGAGTTTGGTAACGATGAAACAAAAACTTCCACCGCTAGAGCGTTAACAGACAAATATATATATATATATATATATATATATATATATATATAAGTTAAGTTTTGAACGGACCTCATTTTGAGGGAAGTTTTCGAAAATCGCGTCATGAGTACGACCTCAATAGCTGATTTTCCTTAAGGGAAATCGACTAAAATGACAAGTTAAATTTTTCCATTCTTTAGTTACACCATTTCGTTGACGTCTGGGAAAGAATAAATACGTATATATTAAGCACAAACTGTTTCTTACATCTTTGAGACAGGACCAAAATATCGATGATTACGTTTCGAATTTAACGAAGGTTAAATCCAAACTTCTGGTTATAAAATAAGATTCCTCAAAGATTACGTTGCTCCTAGGAATGGTGTAGCAAAACTATTACATTTCAATTAAGTACTTAGAGCAGTTTTTAAGTGAGTAACAAACATGTGGGGAGAATTTAAATTTTGATGTTTTTGGTTATAGGATATTCACACGCAAAATAAAAATAATTCCTACCAAATTTTAATAGAAGTTCAAACATTACTTTTCTACTTATATAAAACACTCCTAAAGATGAAAGAGCATTAAAATCTAACTTCAGATGAATCTTGTTATATATGAACGGCTGAATTAATTAATTCTACTAGGCTAAATTGATTAGTCCAGTTAAACCGCGCACATTGACGGTTTGATTCGATCTCGACGTGATGTCAATCCCACAGCGAACACATACGGGTAGAAATATGGTCGGATGTGACTGGCAGAGACACAGGGGATGGCTGTGTGAATAATTGACACCTGACAGAACAGCTGGTGCATTTAATAAATTGCATTGGGAGCATGCGGTGCAACCTATCGGTGGTGCAGTCTAATACTTCTCTCTCACCGACACCCCCTGCACAGAGAACATTTATCATCAGTGATACAAAACCATTGCTTAATGCTCACGACGGGCAACATTAACTTGGGATACCGCCAGTTGCTCATAATGGATGACGAAAAAAAAAAAAAGATAAAAAAGACAAGTCCCTTTCAAATACAATCTATATGATTTGTAAGTTCGTTAACGACTGAAATTGGGCCGGGGAAGGGGGAGGGATTAAGGTAGGAAATTTGAAAATTCGAAATATCTCCGTTACTATACGTCGGATCGAAAAAAAGTATAGAATCATTCTTATAGCACATGAAATGTTCTATAAATATTGTTATAGACATTTATTTCTTACCTTGAATATTAACCGTGATATTTGCATTTTTCAGTTTTCAACCTTCAGCTCCACTCCTGCCCGTGTCACATAAACTATACTCCGTTATACAATAAACCACATTATTTGAACCTTAAATACCAAATATTGAGATTTCTCATTACCGTTTGTATTTATTCACTTTATATTCACGGTGTTAGCAGTATGTAGATTTATCTATTATTAAACTTCACTAGGAAAATCTGCTAAGTTAACGCAGCCACTGCGTGACGGAGTTTTATAGTTATGACTATACTTAAATTCTGTTGATGTAGTGATCGGTCAATTTAGGTTTGGAACAAATATTCCTGCAGAATGTTTCTCTAAGACATCAATATAAATTATGAGCTCAGTTATATTACTTCTAAGAAAACTTAAAATATGTACTACCCTAACTCCTTTAATATTTTCATATGGTAAACCCATATAAAAATAAGATGTGTACTGGACAAAGACGATTGCACACAAAGTAAGGGTGAGGTGCATGTCTATTAACGGGCCTCATTTCTGTGTGTGTGTGTTCGTGTGTGTGTGTGTGTGTGTGTGTGTGTGTGTGTGTGTGTGTGTAGTTTTTGCACGTTGTTAAACTAAAGATCATGTTCATTTATGTCTGAAATAAGACCAGACGATTTAGGGGCTATAGAGAAGGCGTATTTTAGAGCAGGTTTTTTGAATCGGGTCGAAGGGACTAATGTATTCAGTATTGTTTGATATTTAATTAATATTATAAAATCAAATTTATTAAACTAGCCGTATTAAACGTCGTTTATGGGTTAGACGCTTAATGCTGATAATATAAAGATTGGATTAATTTATGCACAAACTGATCCAGTCATTTTCATAGATTACAAATACTTATTTCCTGAGCCATTTACTTCCCATGCCTGCGAAGGAAAAAATGGTAATTAAAGAAATGTTAACGAATTTATGTTAAGAATTCCTGTTAACCGTCAATGAAATAAAATTTCTTCCCTGTCGATATATAAAGATTGGATTAACAGGGACCACTGAATAATCCTTTAATTTGCATAACATTATGAAAGATATACCTCTCCTACAATACAGAATGTTTTACATTTGAAGCATCGAATGTCTAATGGGAGTGTATAGGTGTATTTAAGCTCCTTTAAGGAATGAAATAAATATAGTTTTCTAACAAAATATAAAAATATCCGTTAATCACCTTGGCATCAGTAGAGAAATGAGATTTATGTTCGAATACCAGAGAACATTCAATTGCTGACCGTAATCTGGAGGAAAACATAAGTAATGAGTTCCAAGAACCCCCTCCCCCCACTGGCAATAGAAATAAAGAATAAAATTTAATCTGTTGAAACATTCATTCCATTAAAAAATATACAAAAGACTTTTAAATTATATTGAAGCACTCTCATAGAACAAAAGTAAATTTGAATTTAGCAACAGGAAATAGGAAAGTTTATTTATTTATTTATTTATTTGGAGCTTCGCAGATTTGGCGATGTTGCTCGGGAAAAAAAACCTGTTTAAAAAAAAAAAAAAAAACGAAACGCAACAAAATTAATTTAAACGAACATAAAATAACATAACAGAAATATAACATGAAAAATAGAAAAGTAACACGAAACAGAAATGGATCACAAAAACAGGAATGGAACAAAGAACAGAAACAGACAAACAGAACTGATACGAAAAACAGGGCTGGAATGGATCACAATACCAAATGGAAAAACAAAACACAGATATGGAAATCAAAAACAAAAACCAGAAATGGAACACAAAAACAAAATGGAAAAACAAAAACAGAAATGGAACACAAAAACAAAATACAGAAATGGAATATAAAACTAAAATGGGAAACAAAAAAAGAAGAAATGGAAAACAAAAACAGAAACAGAACAAAAACAGAAATGGAACACAAAACCACAATGGGAAACAAAACAGAAATGAAACATAAAAACAGAAATGGAAAAACAAAAACAGAAATGGAACGCAAAACAGAAATAGAAAACAAAAATGGAACTCAAATAATAGAAATTGAACAATAAGTAGAAATCAAACAATAAATGGAAATCCAACACAAAAAATTGACAAACATAATAAAGAATCCAAAACAAAAAATATTAAACAAGATATAATAAAATATATAAATTGTTGAATAAAATGGAATATGTGTCTAAAATGAATTTAAAATAATTGAGATTTAGATCAGATATAAAGCTCGTATCAGCGGAGTTGCATACTCAATATGAGTTACTGAACAACGTAAGTCATGAATTGCATTATGGCGGGAAGGGGGAAAATTTTCATTTTTGCTAGACAAATAGAAACGGTGAAATATTTACTTTACATATATTCAAAGAGTTTATAAAGGGCTCAGCAAACATACACACACGCACACACACACACACACACACACACACACACACACGCGCGCGC
Source organism: Riptortus pedestris (assembly GCA_019009955.1). Taxonomy (NCBI): domain Eukaryota; kingdom Metazoa; phylum Arthropoda; class Insecta; order Hemiptera; family Alydidae; genus Riptortus; species Riptortus pedestris. The sequence goes on from CM032228.1 coordinate 27,790,519, forward strand.
GCGCGCTCGCAGACAAAACATTCACAAAAAGACTAGAATCGCAGCATACATTTATGAGAAAATTATAAAATCTCTTTTAAAATGCAAGTATTAATTGTGAGTATTGTATATTCAAATTTTTGAGTATATGTTAATGTCTTTTAGATATTGTAGTATAGTGGGTATGTATGGGCTACCTTCTGTGAGTAAGTCATGTAGGTCGTGGGGTATTTGTAAATGATCTCGTCTCTTGCAGTCTGTCAGTATGTGTTTTATTGTAAGAGTCAAGTTGCATACATGGCATTTGGGCTGCTCTCTTTTTTTCATTAAAAAGCTATGAGTAAGGAGAGAGTGGCCAATGCGGAGTCTTGTTAAAATCACTTCTTCCCTCCGTGTATAAGTTGAATTTTTATTAGTCCGTGTGAATACAGTAGATTTAATTTGTCGTAATTTATTGTCTGTTTGTTGCCATTTTTGTTCCCAGTCTAGTAGTACGTTAGATTTTACAGAATGTACTAAGTCATCTATTGTTAGTTCATTTGAGTCTACGTCATGTTTCTGAGTCGCTAATTTTGCTTGTTCATAAACTTCATTACTTCGTCCAATATTTTTGTGTACTGGTAGCCATACTAGTGTAATATTGTTTCGAAGATGAATGGACTGTTCTAAGATGTGGGTTATAATAGGATGTGTACTGTAAATGTTCTCCAAGGAGAATAGAGAACTTAAAGAGTCTGTAAATAAGAAAATCTGGGAATTTTGAACGTCATGAAATTTTGAAAAGGCAATATTTATAGCTTGTAACTCAGCTGTATAAATGCTTGCATTGTTGTTAAGTTTCGTTGTGTATATGTCATTGTTAATGATTGCTGCAGCTGCTGTCCCAAAGTCAGTCTTAGATCCGTCAGTAAAAGTGTGAAGAGAGTTTGTGTTATTTGCTACAATTGAGTTATAAGCTATTCTGTAAAATTTAGAAGATAATGGATTTCTTTTATTAAATTTTGTTAAAGTTAAATTAATGCTTAAGTTATTTATTCTCCATGGAGGGAGTGACAAGTTTCTGTTATAGTGTATTTGAGTTTGTAATATGTTCGAATCAATAGGAAAGTTTAGAATCATAAATTAAATTAAACACTCTAAACACGCTTGGTTATTCTCATTTTTCCTGATAAAATCAATATTAATGAAGACATCGACGAAAAAAAATTTTGAATTTCTAATAAACCCCCACTCTTTAAGAACCAAAAAAGTAAAAAATAACCATTTTTGAGGTGCTGGATGATGAAGGAATTATTATCTCAGGTAAGAAAAAACGCCTCGTACCTTCACTATTCTTTATTCGTTGTGACAGAGCGCTTTCAGAGCATACGCTCCATCATCAGTGCCCTCCAGTTAGAAACAGTTAAAAAGTCTAAAATAGAATAAATAGTAAAAAACGAATAGTCCAATTAAAATTAAAAAAACAAAAATGAAAAAATGAAGGAACAACCACTGGAGGAGCTACAGAAAGCAATACATACAAAGAACGTAAAAGAAGAAAAATAGAAAAGCGAGACAATGACTAACCTCTTCACAATGATGTGACAGGAACCAAGGATTCCCTGTGACTGAGGCCTCGGGACCGAAATAGGTTTTCGGTTATGCTCAGGGTGGTTTTTTAATTTTAATTGGACTATTCGTTTTTTACTATTTATTCTATTTTAGACTTTTTAACTGTAAATATTCATTTATTTATTTTAACTATTTATTGAAATTGTGTATATATTCTACTGACAAGTTTTTAATTTTTAATTTTAATCTGTGAAAATAGTTTTTCTTATTTCTGTAAATATTCACTGGGACACTAATTTTTAGGTTGTAATTTAAAGTTGTATGTTTTAACTCTTGACCATCGACATGTACATATATTTTCTAAATTTCTCAATTAAATGACATATTGTACAACGTTTTTATGGTATTTGTTTGCCAGCAGGGCACTGATGATGGAGCGTATGCTCTGAAAGCGCTCTGTCACAACGAATAAAGAATAGTGAAGGAACGAGGCGTTTTTTCTTACCTGAGATAAAAAATAACCCTTGTTGACAATAATTATATCCTTGATTCAGGTACCAAAAATTACAATACTGTCGTGGTATTCCGTGGAAAAAAAAATCTTTTTTGGAAGCCTGATGTCGAAAGTCAAAATTTGAAATCCATAAATTTAAATAACGTTATAATACCGAAAACTGTAACCTAAACAAAATCTGAAGGGGGTCACGTCTGAAAGGAAATAATGAAGACACTGACAATTACGTTTTATGACTTCAAAGTAAACTCCCTCTCCTGAGAATGGTAGTAAAGTACAAATTATACATATGGATATTAACAATACTCATTCAAGCTCATATACTAAGTATTTTTCACTTCTATTGAGGTTTTTTTCGTAGAACCTAGCATTAGGTGTATTTCGCACCTGTAATTCAAGTATTTGTAATTTTAAAAAATTGTATAACGACTTACAATAAGACAGTTATTTTAATTCTAAATACAATATGTGGCTTTATATTTGCTCGATAAAACGAATATTAACGAAGATATTGGCGAAAATGTGTTTTGAAGTTAGAGTAAACCCCCAGTTCTCGTTGAAAATTCGAATTTTCATATAGCCTGTGTTGTACCTCGGGTGACTCACAAATATTAAAGTCCCTATAAATCTTCTAAGCCGTTTTTGAGTGATTGAGTTACAAACGGGTGGGCAGACAGGCTAGATTTTCAATTTTGATATCATTTTTCTTAGAATGGCCTGAAACTAGGAAAAAATGTTATTATTATTATTCCCTTACACGAATAACTCGAAAATTATCCGAGTTATTGGTATCTTTTGTACTTTATTTTATAATTTATTGCTTCTATATCACGTTAAGTACACAGCAATATATGAAAACTAACTCGCCGAATTTTAAGTGAGCAAAAAACATGAGAACATTGACGGCTACACTTGCTGGAGTAAAGTTTTTAGTAGCCTGTAAAAGAAAACATTTACTCCAGCTCGAAAATTAACTGAATTATTCGTATTTTTCATTTTTTACCTTTTGTAAACTGTCTAGTTATGCGATTTCCAATTTAAAGTCTTCTGTTAATAATATCATATTCAGCTTACTTTGCAGGGTTTTTTTTTTTTTTACAAGGGCGGATTACTAGGAGAAAATTAATCCATATGACGTAATCTGTGCAGCAGTCTTTAGTGTGGGATGTTGGCTTTTTTTTTTGTAATTTGTAAATCTAAGTTTACTATCCAGCAAAGTACGATGAGGCTTTCATGAATCATTCAGATTGAAAGGCTTTTGGCTTGAGTGAAATTCCCTGTCTGTGCTTTACTGGCTTTTCAGAGCTGCTTTTAGTTGTATAAAGTATTCAATAGTTGATTGAAATGAGTGTCTATTGGGTGACAGTTCCTACGGCAAATGGCCGACGAAAACCTGTCAACTAGGTCAAACGAAAATAAGTAATCTCGATGATATTAAATTAGATTAGCAAGCTAATTTTAGTTGGTTAGATAGTGTATGAGGCAATTTACTTCTGGATTTCTGAGATAATTATTGATAAAGCCTTCCTAGAACGCAGTGATTATGAAATAAAATTAAATAAATAAAGATAGAGATAGACTTTCTGACGATGAAGATAGACCAACAAAACTTTCTGGGAGGGGGGATAATGTAAAGTTTTGAAAAGCCACACGTCAGTAGGGCAGCCTTAAATCTGATCCTATCATGGAAGAGGCTTGAATTATTGTTAAGTACTTGCTAATTAACTTCAAATCAAAGGGTTCCAATGTTGGGATATAAAATACAGACTTTATAAACTTTGATCAATTTTTCAATGAAATGTTTTTTTTTTATTTGTAAAGAAGGCCGACAAATCAGGCTAAAATATAAACAAAATTAGACCATTCTTGAAAGAAAAAGTCCGTCGCGTTAACTAAGCAGAATTCCTTTGCATTTATCTCAAAACGTGAAAGTTCAATGAAAACCATATTTGGTATTTGGGCTTCAAATAAAGTGGTTCATAATAAAACAGCTTATTGTTAATATGGATGAGTAGAGGAGTGGGGGTTTACTGAAGGCCGAAAACTAAAGTATGCCAAAATCTCCGTTAGTACTAAAGATAGAGAATAATTGTCTACAGCAATATTTATAGTACATTTTAGTTGCAATAACATTGGTTTTATACAATTACGATCTGAGGTATAATAACTGAGATATTTCAAATTCTCCCCCACTATACCCCTTCTCCCACTTAATAAGAATTGCGACCGCTAGAGTCGCAACAGAGAAGTGTGCGTGTGTGTGTGTGTGTGTGTGTGTGTGTGAGTGTGTGTGTGTGTGTGTGTGTGTGTGTGTGTGTGTGTTTGTGTGTATGTATGTGTGTATATATATATATATATATATATATATATATATATATATACAGTTTTGACCGGACCTCATTTTCGTCATCTCCTGGGTAGGATCGATGGATATTTGAAGAAAAATTACGAAAATCGCGTCATGAGTACGACCTCAATAGCAGACTTCCCTTAATGGAATTCTGCTTAAAAAAAAAAAAAAAAAAAAAAAAAAAAAATTATAATTACAGGCTTAATTCCGAACTCACCTGTCACCTTGCTCGGCCAAATTTGTTTCGAAATCTCGCATATTTACTTACCAATGTCAAAAACTGAAAACTGAAGTTAATGGTGGAAAATTGAGTTGTCTGTCGAAAAAAATTATGTCGAGAAACAAAATGGACAATAATAATGGAGAGCAAATTAATGCGGGCTAGAGGTAAATGGAATTATGGGAGACAACAAAAGTTGCCTACGAGAAAAAGCTTTTAAAATAGCATCGCACCTGCTTATAATCAATGAGATTTACAATGAAACGCCATTAAGCTCTTTGGCTTTCATTCTGACGTCAGTCCAGTCGGCCATTATTCTCAACCCTATGATAAATGCGCTTGGGAGAAATGATTATTTCATTTTGAGAAGATAGTACTAATAGAACATGCTAATTTCAAATAAATAAAGATTAATTTATATAATTACAATGGCAATGGGTAAACTGTAAGCGAGCTTAGAAGCTACTTTTCCATAGCATTTGGAATAAGTCCATCACGCAGGGGCTGCGTAAACTAAGCAGATTTTCCTCGTGATGTTTAACAATAAATAAACCTACATACAGGTAACACAATAGCACCGTCAACATCAAGTGAATAAGTACAAACGATAATATAAAACCTCCAGACGGGAAGCACCTAAAACGTAAACAAACAGCTGTGCCAATTTCTCACAGGAAAGAAAAACAATTACTGACATATATTAGAATATAAAATATTAATTTTATTGAAAACTATTTACTATATTAGTACTGTAATTTGTAATGGATCAGAATAATTTTTATCTCACTCAATCAAATTTTAGTAGTCCAAGAACTTAAGTGGGGTGTGGTCACCATTACATATTTGCATTTATCTCGTATAATAAAGGTCTCTTGAAAACAATTTTTGGTATTTAAGCTCCCAATAATGTGGTTTATTATATAACGGAGTGTTGTTCATGTAACATAAGAAGTGGCGGTTTGCTGAAGGCTGAAAAATGCAAATATCTCAGTTAATATTCAAGATAAAGAATAAATGCGTATAACAATATTTTTCTGTAATCGTTGAATAATGGTAACATTACTAAACTGAAATGAGTCAAGAAAGTGAAACATTTTGCAATAGAGTGAAGAAAGTGAATTGCCTTCTTAATTAGTAATAAGTATAAATTAAAAAATGATTTGAAGTTGGATATTAAATGCTTTTAAATGTTTCATAACATTGTAAGAATTTATTTTAACAAAATAAATTGAAATGTGAATGAATTATTGGTGGAAATAATCAATGTATTTTAAAATTTAAATATAATAATAATTACCTTCCTTGTTTATAACCTGCACTTGTTTATAACTGCACTACTTCACAATCATCACTAGTTGTTTTATAACTATGCTTATAACCTTTCACAACCATGCTTATAACCTACCAACAACATACCATAATCTTCACAACATCCTAATTTTGTTCATATTCTGGTTAGATCTGATCATGTATTACACGATTACAGAAAAAATTTAATATTACACTCGTGACGAAAGTAGAATTTACAACTCTCGTGAAATTACCACACTCGCTTCGCTCGTGTGGGTAAACGTTTCACTCGAGTTGTAAAATGATCTACTTTCGTCACTTGTATAATAAATAACTATTATAGTAAATTTAATTTTCAATAAGATTGGTTATATACAATTTTCTGATCAGACATATGGTAACAGAGATATTTTGAATTATCGAAAACCCTAAACTGGACCGAAAACTATTTAAATTGGATTCAGGGAGTGTCAAAAACAATAATCTGAAACCCGAAATGTTTCGCGATTACAATACTTTTTTCACTTACAATCAAATAAAAAAAAAACAAAGCTACAAAATAAAAAATAAGTGGGGTGTTTTTTAGGAAGAAGGAACGATCCAGTTTGAATCACTTTCCTTGATATAACTAATGTATTTTGAGGGGGAAAAAATATGTCGTAAAGTTTGTAAGTTATGCGAGGAGTTGCAGAAGAAGATGGCGGCACAGTAACAGCTGTCGGCCAATAGGCACTCCCCTTTTCAGCCCTAGTGCTCTTTCAAACATATTCTTTGCAACATTTATTAGGATAATACAATAACCTCTTTTATTAATCCTTTTAATTAATTGATGTTATAAATAACTACTTAAACGTTAGTTCACATTGACGTCAGAAATGTGTCAGGTGTTTGTGGGTGACAGCTATATCCCTTAGAACTTGAAAAAGAAGATATAAAAAAGCAAATGAGGAAAGCATGATAATAAAATAAAGAGAAAATAAGTTATAAATTGATACATTAAGAAGGGGGCTGCCCAAAATATTGGGTTACTTGCTACACAAGATACAGATCATTCACTAGGGTAATATATTATAGTAAATAAATTTTAAGATTATTACAAAAACAAATATTATAAGAAAAACAAATTGGTAAAATCACAAAGAAAACTAGTAAACTAAATGAGTGTGTACCCAAAATACTAAATCAAAATACACATTATTATTATTATTTATTTAACGTCCACTTTTTGCTACTAAGGCTAATTGGGACGGATTATCTACAGGTCACCACCCATTTCTAGCCAGGGTGGGTTTAAGGATTTCATTTTTCTTCTTTTTTTTTTAAATCTGAGACCCAGCTTGATGTTTCAGTTGGTGATAATGTAGTGTGACCTACCGGGGGTAAAAATGATAGTTCCTCTTCTACTGAACTATAGTTCCATTATAAGGAAGGTGGTAATTATGATGTGGTGTAAGGGAACAACGAGGGTGGGTGACCCGGTAGCTGGTGATCAGGGTGGGTTTTGAAGTATACGAAGAAAACTAAAGAAGAAAGGAAAGGGATAGATTGAGAGAAGAAGAAAAGAAGAAAGATGGTCGCTACAGCCAGTAAATTAGCCTATGATAGGCGGTATATAAATTGTAAAAGGGGAAAGGGACGCCCAAAACTATCATATCTAGTCTAACTAAACCTAAGATATACTATATATGAATAATACTATACTAAAATTAACCTAACTAACCTAACTTATACTAACAGGGCTATACTAGAGGGGTGATAGGGGGGGGGGGGCTGTATGTATATGATTGGCCGATCCTGGGGCACTATGAGGATGGGTGTCAGCAGCGAGTGAGATCGACTAGGGGCTCATCGAGACCAACCTGTCGCCATCTCACCGGCTGCTGAGGAGGGGGTATGGAGCGTTAGCGGGGGTTATCCAAATGGTTGAGGGAATCGAAAAATGTAACATGTCTGCGGGAAATGGTGTGGAAAATGGGTTCAAGGGAGAGGGTATCGTCCGGTTGTTAGAGAGTTGGAGGGATGTGTGCCGGACAATTTTACGGACTATGTCATTTTGGAATTGTTGAGGGATGTGAGGGAGGATTTGATAAGGTATCGGAGTGGGGAGGGGACCATATAGGAGGGCCGGCTGAAAGACGCCTTTCAGGATGAGGAGCTTGAGTCGGAGGCTGAGGACGGGAGAGAGGAGGAGGGGTTAAGGGAGGTAAATCTGTTGCGGAGTTGTGGTACTCGTTTGTGTATGTGTGCAGTGAATGTAAGGTGTCTGTCCAGTAGAATTCCAAGGTAGAGTATGTTGCGGGAGACAGGGAGGTCGGTATTGTCTAGTCGGAAGGTGCCGGGGGCTGGGGTACAGCTTCGAGAAAAGAACACCAGGGCACTGTCTTCCTGGGGTTTACACGGATATTAATGGATTGGAGATGGATTGGCAGGCGGATTATGCCAAGGATAGGGCGCGGGAAGGGTTGAGGGAAGTGCTAACAATAGCCACGTCGTCCGCATACGCGACTACCTCAGTATTGTGAAACCGCCGACTCACTACCTTTGCGGCGTACGCCGTGAAGAGGGTAGGTGAGAGAGGAGAACCCTGAGGAACCCCTACTTTGAGAGGACGGGATGTGGAAAGGGATTCGCCGACCCTCACTTGGAAGGTTCGGCCATGAAGGAAGGAACGGAGCATGGCTAGGAGTTGACTGGAGCAGCCATGCCTACCTAGGGCGTTGAGGAGTTCGGTGTGGTCGACGGAGTCAAAAGCCTGAGTGCAGTCTATTGAAATCATCACCGTGACGACGTTTCTGCAGAGGTTGGTGGCAGTGTTAGCATAGAGACGGGCAAGGGGATGGAGGGAGCTGTGTTGAGGACGGAAGCCGAACTGCTCGTGGGGAATGAGGGATTTCTCCTCGCAGAAATCCACAAGATACCTGAGAATTATACGCTCTAGTATCTTGGAGATGTGTGGGAGTAAGGATTTCATTAAATGAGCTCATCAATGGTATAGAAATAAATTCCTATTGTACAGGCGGGAATCGAACCCTCCACTCTAAGTTTACTATGTGAGACTTTAACTCACATGGCTAACCTGAGCCCCACAAAATACACAAATGTATATTAAACAAAAATTAAATTAGTAATAAAATTTTTGTCTAACAAAAAAAAAATCATTAAATTAGTCATTTTTCCAATAATCGTAATAATTATATATATATATATTCTTCAAATTTTATGGCAAGGGTCTCCAATAGAAAACATTTATTTCGGTGCAAACTTTATTGCAACTGCCCTACGTGTTTCATAGCTTATTTTCCACCTCTTCCGGGACTATCTCTTTTAAAAATATATAAAAATGTTTGTAATAACATTAATTTAACATATCCCTTAATAAATCTTTTGCTATATATTATATTAGTAGGTGCCTACATCTATGATGTATTTATTAAATCAAAAAGCCTAATTACATTTATTCGTAAAAGAAACAATTCTATCAGAAGATGCACATAAAAAATGAAAGTGATTTGTTTCAGATTCGTGTGGTGTACAAGGATTCGGATTCCAGATAAAAGGGAAGGACGAATTGAGCTGGAAGACTGGAAATGGAACGAGGGAAAACCAATTCTGGACATTCCTTGATAAAGCAGCGACGGCCAGCCCTGGAGATGAGTACCAATATGCAGCTAGAGTTTGGCACCAAGGCTACAAGTACTCATTCCCCATTAGCAGCTGGGTTGTTACAGGTTAGGCAACTGTTAAAGGCTTAAAATGCATTAGACATTTTCAGGTTATAAAGAAAAGAAAATGTTTTGACTCTCAATTAAATAATGAAACAAATTATTCACAGTGTTTCTCATAATACTATTTACAAATATGCGAATAAAAAGTACTTGTTAGGGAATGAATATTATAATGAAAGATTGGGTGAAAATGCAGTTTAATCTCACCCTTGGCGGCGCACTTTTGAAAATGCCGACCACGGCCATTTTGTTTTTCTAACTTTATCTTTTTTAACACACTTAATTTGTTGGATCCTTAGACTGTGGAGGATAGACTTTAGTGACCGCATTCAAAAATTTCCAAAACACGTCATCGGTCATTTACACAAAGGGTGGGGACTCTAATTTTAACTTTATCTTTTTTAACACACTTAATTTGGTGGGTCATTGAAGTGAAAATGAAATGAATGCGTAAGCACTTTGGAAGTCCGAAGACACGTTAGTAAAAAAAAGCAAGATGGGGTAAGGTGACGTAACAAGGGAGGGATTAAACTGCATTTCACCCAAATATTGTTATATTTATATCTCTTTGTAATTGTAAGATATTAGTTAGGTGTAAAACATATGAGTTGAACAATAAAGAGACAGATTCTAAACCTTTATAGCAGATTTCCCTTAAGGGAAATCAGCTATTGAGGTCGTACACATGACATTATTTTCAAAACGTTTCTTCAAATGTCCATCGATCCTACCCAGGAGATGACGAAAATGAGGTCGCATTTTTTGTTTCATTGTTACAAAACTCCATATCTAGTCGTTTTATGTAAAAAGAAACATCAAGTTCGTTAATGGCTGAAATCGGACCAGTGGGAGGGTGGTTTAAGGGGGGAATTTCGAAAATTCGAAATATCTCCATTACTATACGTCGGATCGAAAAATTGTATAGAACCAATCTTATTGAAAATAAAATGGTCTATAAATATTGTTCTATACATATTTTCTGTATCATGAATATTAACCGAGATATTTGGATTTTATAGTTTTCGGCTTTCAGTAAACACCCACTCCTACAGGGACATCTACTAGAAAATTAAACTAGTGCTAAGGGACAGCCGAAGCGAGCTATAAATAAAGAGTAAATAATGCAATTAATTTATTATTATCATACTTTTAGCTTTCGAAAAAAAAAAAAAAACTGCGTTTGACTCATTTAGATTTAAAATTTATAAAACTAATCACAGAAATTTACTAAAATAGTCTTTAACAATGTTTTACTTATTTTTATACTTAACTAGTCTATGGCGGTAGGACAATGAAAATTGATAACTTCAAATGATTATTCAAATCATTTTTATTTCTCAACTAGTTTCGCGTCCGTCTGACGCCTCATCAGGAGATTTCAACGCAAAGGAACTAAACTCACGGCTAAATCTTTCTCTATGACCTTCCACTAGCTGTGCCAGTCGGAGAATGGCTTACAAAGTATGGTAGGTCAAGGCAGCCGATGAAGCATCAAATAAACGCCAAACTAGTTGAGGAACAAAAATAACTTGAATAATCAAATTTCAAGTTTTCATTTTTTGTTGACCTTCCGCCATAGACTAGTTAAGTAAAATTAAATAGCTCATATTACCACAATGTTTTTTTTTTTTATATTTTAATAAGTCTCTAGTGGGCAATTGCGAACCCTGAACCCTTCATTGATACATTTAAAAAAAAAAAAAGGTTTCCATGTGTCGATAACAAGATGAGAAAAAGTCCGTCACGCATGGGCTTGTATGGGGGGGGGGATATTTCGAATTCCCCCCTCCCAGTGGTCCGATATCAACCATTAACGAACTTGATTTCCCTTTTTAATTTAATATGGAGTTTGGTAACGATCAAACAAAAATTGCGACCGCTAGAGCGTTAACAGACACGCACACACACACACACACACACATATATATATATATATATATATATATATATATATATATATATATATATATATATATATAATTTTGAACGGACCTCATTTTCGTCATCTCCTGGGTAGGATCAATCCACATTTGAAGAAATTTTTCGAAAATCGCGTCATGAGTACGACCTCCCCTTAAGGGAAATCTGCTAATATAGTGGTGATGAATTAAGCCTGTAAGAGCTTATATTTTGAAATCTAGTAGTTGTTTCAATCACCTTTTCAATGCTTTTTTTAAAGTTTTTATTAAACAAAATCTTTTGGGCCTACTTTTTACACTCTTATGAGAAACTAAAAAAATGAGTATGTAATCCACTGATGTGCTACTATGTTACTGTGTACCGCCCTTGTCTAGCCAGAATTTTAGTTTGATTTTTTCCACTCATCTTCGCTGAGAGTTCCTAAGTCAAATTTGTTAACCTGGTGGCCAATCTCAAATCATGTTCAGCTGACCAAAATCATTGATAGTAATACGTTAATCATTTTCTTTGCAGAACTGGTGGATGACTTTACATTCCCTCCATATGAAGAATTTGAAGAAAACTGCACATCTGAAGAATTGTCAAAAGAAGAGAAAGCAAACGTAAAAGAGCTACCAGTAACTACTGTGAGGCAGCCCACTACCACACCCGGAACCACCATGAGTAGCAGTAACAGTGCATCTGCTAGTAGCAGCAACACTGAGCCTCCCAGTAACAGTGAGTCCTCTAGTAGTGTAAACAGCCCATCAACCAGTAGCAGTCCAAGAACGAGGCATTCTCTAGGCAGAGGGAAAGCACTAGAGACTGCTGCATCTACGGAAACTGAAGCACAACCTCCAAATACCGTACCTTCTTCAGCTCCAGCTCTTACATTCAGCATAGCCTGCCAGAATATGGGCGCACCTTCTCCTAACATGTCGAGGGAAGAGATGTTAGAGAGGCAACTAACAATCCTTCAATGTGAAATGTCCTCATTCCTCGACAGAACTACTAAGCTTACTAAAGACCTCAACAGGGAGCTCCTGGATCTTAAAAAGCTCAACTATGAGACAGTGGCAAGGATGCAGCGATTGGAATCTCTCATTAGGACAATTCCAAGGGCTGTGCCTTTTTCATATATTTAAGTTATTAGACTGTGACTCATTTTTTTTTAAACCAGCTCTAACTAAATTTTGTACTTAAGACAACTCATAGAGATTAATTAACTTCTATACCAATGATGATCATCATTGATATGGATATAAGGTCAAAATTAATGTTTTGTTTTCATATTATACTAGCGGACCTGACAGACGTTATCCTGCATGATATTTCAAGCGATTAGAATATTAAATTTAATAATATTATGTTTAAAACAAAAGTCACTTTTAATAACACAAAAAACAACTTTTGTTATGTGCAGGTTTGCCTAAAAACAAATAGAAAATGAAATATCGCGAATTTTTTATTCAGGCCTCCCTTATAATCCCCACTCCCGTTCGAACCTAAAAAAAATTAATATAGTTTATAATCAGTGAAGAATCAATGCTAATTTACATATAGAGTTTTGTTAAGTTCGATTCAATTGTTAGTGCCTAATAAAATTGTTGGCTCCCACTTTAATATTTTAGTGTATATCTCGTTTATACTTTGATATATGTCAAAAGTGAATATAACAAAAGTTACTCTAAATAACAAAATAAACAACTTTCATCCTGTGCATATTTACCAAAAAATCATTAGGAAACAAAATATCGCTACTTTTAATTTTAGGCCTCCCTTATAACCCCCACTTCTGCTCCATCTGCTGGGCTGATTTGTGAATCTAAACCATCCAGGGCGTCACCCAAACGCACACAAAAAAAGTCATTCAAATCGGTCCAGCCGTTTTGGAGGAGTTCAGTGACATACGTACAGTAGAATTATATATACAAAGATTTCAATGTGTTAAACATATCTCACATACATTAACTGTACAATTGAATTGTCCTCTCCACATTAGTGTTAGGCCTTACTTTAACTCACATCATATAATATAGTCATTATTTTCTACTCTCAAAATGTCAAAACTATTTTCAATACCGTTGGATCCATATACATACAAACTTTTTATTACAGTAACTTTACTAATGCAAAAATCTATATCAGCTTACTTTTATCAAATTTAGATGTGGACTGACTGGGATAGCTTTGTTTTAAAATGTTCACTCTTTTATTTCCAGAACCTTTCTCAACAAGGTATTAAGGAAAGTCAATTACTTAATAGAGGTATAAAGTTTCAATTAGAACAGGTGATTCCAAAATTAGCTAAAGAGCCTCCTAAAGAATCATTTCTTTAAGATAGAAGCCGGTGAAACTTTGGCACAGTCGTCTCATTTTGACTACCACCCCTCATCATGGTTAATCTTTAGATGCTGGGGCTAACTATAGTCATACCCTAAGGAATGCCAAGCCCAATGGACATGTACAACTTATGCTAATGGAAAATAGATCAATCAAAAAAGGCTTCAAAGAAAAATGCCATTCAATTATCAATGACACTATTCAGTAGGAAAAAAAGGATTTTTTTTTTTGGAATGTATGACAAAGATTAGAAACAGAATTTTCTAATAGAATTCGTACCAAAAAATTTATTTTCATTATGAGGATTATAGAAGTTTAATTAACTACCTTTAGTTGAGGTTTTTGAGTATTGTTTTCACCTAAAACTTTATCTCAAATGTTTTATTGGAAACGTTAGGAAGACATTATCTTGCTTGTGAGCACTGACTGCTAATGCTAATAGTAAGCTCTATACCCATTATTATATAGATACTTGTGAGATAAATAAAGCGATAAAAACACTTAAAATAATATTGAGGCAGGCACCCGATTATGTTAAGGGCTCTTCTAGAACTATAAAAATAATTCCTACATCTAATGAAGCTAGAGTGTCTAGGGTGTTTAATGAAATAAAAACTACATTTTGTTTAGACAAAAATCCTACATGTTTACGGTAGGATGTTTGCTTGAGGACTGGAGAACGAGGTAAATTTTGGATCTGCGGCGGTTGATTTAGGAGGGAGTGGCAATGGACTCAATAAGGCATACATGCCTTACAACTAGGAAAAAAAGTTTGTTTGGAATTCTATTATCAATATAGTATATCAATTACTTCTAGCAGCTTTAGTTAATATTCTCAACCATCAACGGCCACCATATGAAAAATCTAGCAACCGCATGATTCATAATTATTAAAAGTTGACTCTAATAACTGATTTATTCCAAAACATATTTAAAAGATCAAACAAAGAAAATACAGATTCCCTTCTCAGCAATGTTATAATTTTAAATGCAATCTAGATTAAGCCCTTATGCGTGCTTCTTATTTCCAGGCCAACATAGTTCAATGTAATGATTTTTTTTTTTTTTTTTATATCAATCTTAGACAGTTTTCAGTCTGAAGTTGCTCTTAAGAAGAGAAACATCATTTAACCTAAAATAAAGTTAATGTCCTTTATAGTTCTGAGTATTTTATTACAAGAGCGAAGAGATGAATAAATTCAAATGAGTAACAAAACTAAAATAAATAAAGAAGATATTTTATATTCATTTTAAAGTAAACGAAACCCACATACTTAGCAACTAAAACTTAATGCATTATAGATTAAGAAATTATTGATGCAGTTAGTGCAAGTGAACATCAAATTCTTCATGTTATCATTAACTTCTTCCTTAATTATCATCCCCTCTGTGCTATCCCTGAAAAATTAATTGTAAACTAGGAAAAAACTCAAATATGTTTCACCAGGGAGGATTGGAACTAGTCATTACAATAACATTAACATAACATAGACCCTTGTATTATTATATAACCCACATATTATTGTTTAGTTTTAGTGATTTTACTGTACCATAATATTCTGTGTTTGAAATCTAGATGTTTGAGCAAAATAAAAGTTATTACAGTTTCTTGACATTCTAAGTCACAATTCTGAGTTAATGACGTTCAAAGAACTATAGACAAATTTTTTAATTGTATGAACTGTATAAATAAAGCTTTAAAGAATAAAAAGAACTAGTAACAATTTTTATATGATTTCCTATAGAACTGATTGTGTATATAAACAATAAAGATGTAAATATATTAAGTAGAATAATTGTTTTTTTTTTTTATATCCCTGCTTTAATGTTCTAAAACAATTTTAAAATCGTTAGCCTTCCAAGGGACAGTCTATGAATCTTATTTCCTAAAGAATTGCTTGGTGGCCTTTCCACCATTCCAGTAATTATTTTGTCTACTCCATCCTTCTTTTCTCTAGTTTTAAAAGGTATTGTAAAATAGGAGGGTTGTTTGTATCACAACAGCAACCAAGATATCTATCATTACATAATGGAAAATTGTAAAACCAGTGGGAATGCTGGTATACACTTAACACAAGGCAGAGTTACAGTTTATTATAAAATTTATCATATAAATGTCTACAAAGTAATAAATATAATAATTAGAAAATAGATACAAAATCACATACAATATGACAATTAAAATAAATAAGACAAAATAAAGCTTTTTGCAACATAACATTGCTTTGTATTGAGCTCATTATTGAGCAGAATTAATCCTGTAAAAATATTTGCCCTGCAGAAATATGCCACAGAGAATGACAAAATTAACAACATATTTTTACTTCAATACTGCCTCCAATTACCCACTCGTCATAATCTCTACAGCCAGGAACTTTAAGATTTTGGAAAATATAAATAGTCTGGCATATCAAATAAAGGGTTAATACAACGAGTATAAATATTCTAGTATAGGAGCAACAAGTAAAACTTAAACAACAATTTTCTTTTTCAAATAAATATCAAGCATAGCCAACTAATTAAAATATGACAAAGTATACAATTATATTAAAACAACTAGGAACATTAAAATAACTAAAGATTTTCATTGAAGCTATTTGTACCCACAGTCTCCTCGTCATGCTTAACAGTGCAAATGTTCGGTAGCACAGACAATCAGTGATTAGATTGAAGGAGAAGAACATATATATTATTAAAAATACATTAGAGTCCTAATCCAGTCATCCAATAAGGTGGAAAGACTTTTTGAAAATATAAATTAAAAAAATAGTAAATAGTTAAAAGTTAAACAAAATAAATGATTTTGGAGTAACCAATGGCAGTGAATAACTCTCATATTAAGCAAAGATAGTTATTAAATTAAGTAGTGAACATTGCTTTGTTGAGTGGTAAAGGAAAATGATAAACTGGAAGTAACAATTATGACAAAAGGGAACCAGATAGCCTAGCTCATTGGTAAGATCATGGTATAGTTCAAGAAACAAACTGATACACCATCGGCTGAGTTAATCAACTAGTGGCACCTTACAAGACCTTATGGCATAACAATGTTAGTCCTCTATAAAGCCAAACAGGCTTTTCCCAGTGAGCCTAAAAATGGTATCCTTTATTATTTTCATTAAACACTCTGTTTTACATTCTTATCCCGTTCTGAATTTAATGCTAACTTTCTTTTTATATTCTTAATTATTCTAAATTGTTTTGTTAACCCTATCTTTGGTCATAAGTCAAAAAATTAAGTCTGTGTATAAAATATGTTCATATTTGTATTCTGTTGCTACTTGCAGGACAAAAATGTATTGAATGCATTTAGTTTAATTTAAGGCTTATTCCAATTTAGCTGGACTTTGATCCAGACCCACATGATCCAAAAAGGTCCACAAACGTAACTACTCTGGATTAACAGGACAATAACATTAAGTACCAGAACAATTATAATAATAATGTCACTTTAAAAAAAAACAGATGTTAATAACTTGGCAAGAGAGGTGAGAGCTTTAAGAAAGTATGAAATAATTCTAACCAATTTCTCGCCATTTTCTTTAAAAGAAAAAACAAACATTCAAAGACAAAAACAGATAACTATTGTTAATCCATCCTAGAACTGTTTGATAATAGATCCATGCACACAGATCATGGATGAATGAACAAACTCAAAGAAAATAACCAGCAATTAGTTTTCAATAGTAGCTTTGGAATCATAATAATTATCATACAACTACTGAATCTTTTTTGGAAATCAGTCTCAAAGGATATTATCAATCAAAACTTCAATATTGTAAATGTTTTGGAAAACCTATTCCCTTCATAAACGTTTAATAGATATTTAGAAACACATATTTTAACCTGGTTGATAAATGTTAATTATTATATTATAAAAATGGGTTTCTCTCATATAATTTAGGACTTGATTACATTTTCAGAAATGTTGGTAATACAATGTTTTAATTGATAACAACCTTTGTGATCTGTACCAACAAAAAATACTGTAGTACAGAGTTAGAACTCTATGTTTAGCAGTAATACTTTTTTTTAAATTTAAACTCCTGTTAGGACAGGACTAATAACTGATATTATCCATAATCTATCAGGGAATCACCAGTAAAATTATCAATTAATCAAAATATTTCTTCCGAGAGTTTGTTCCTTCCTCTATAACTATTGTTTTTCCTTTCAACGATCCTAATTACAAGATATAATATCACAACCTTTTTGAACTTACAGTTCTAAGAAACAAAAATCACAGCTCTTTTAAAGAATCAATCATTATTTGTCAAACTTAAACAGCTATCTAAATGATCATTGACTTCAGTCTCTTTACATTCAATTCCACAGACAGGGCAATTCACTAAATCAGTGGAGGAACTATTTTCTTCTTCAGTATCTAAATCTTCTGTAAGGTCTAAATAATTGCTATTCTCAAATACACTATCGAGAGTAGCACACGAGTCTAAATGTTCATTCATGGCTGCTTCAGGCATTTCTTTACTGCAAACTGGACAATGTACAAGACATTTATTATTACGAGGACTATCAACTTCACTGTCAGAGTCAGAAAAATTGTTTATTGAATCAAGTTCTCTGTCAAATGTTCTTTGTAGAGGCATTTGGTGATCACTACTTGGAAGTCTTTCCCTTGACGAAGATGATGGAAGCTGTTGTGTAGGTTTCGTTGAAAATTTTTCCAAAAACTTGGCTCTACTTTCAGCAAGGCTCAGAACAGGTCCTGAAGAAGCTAACTTATGCCCAGATCCAGAGAAAGCATTAAAATTGTTTTGAGCTGCAGGTGTTTTCTGTTTGTTTTCTTCAGCTTTATCTGGATATGGTGTTGTCCGTGTAGGGTTCAAAATAAGGGTCCCACCCTTGTTTGATTTGAGCCCAGTACCTCCAAACCCTGTTTTAGGTTTTGCTGTCGCTTGATTTCCACTGTTCGTTGGACTTTGAGATGGTTTTGATAAATCAGTGAATCCATGCACATTGCTGGCTTTCTTCGGAACATGAGGGAAGAAATTCGTCAAAGAAGTTGAGGGACCTAAAATAAAGAACAAAAGTTACTAAGACAAATAATAAAAGTCTTTATGTTAAAATATTATCTTCATTAATTTTTATTTTTTTAAAGTATGAGGCGAGATCATATTAAAGAATTAATTAAAAAGTGAAAATCCCAATGTTTTACATTAATGCATATAATGAAATATACCTCAAAGGAAAAATTATTATGATTCTGTTGATTTAGAGTTAAAAATAAGAGTCTCACCTTTGTTTGACTTAATTCCAGTGTCTTTAAACCCTGCCTTAGGTATGGGTTTGGCTTGATTTCCAGATTTTGTAGAACTTTGACTATCTTTTGATAAACCAGACCCATCATTATTGAATTTTTTGGGAAGTTTAGGAAAAACATTTGACAACAAAGGAGATGAAGGGCCTAAAAGAATGAAAGAAAAACAAAAATTACCGACTGCTTCCAATAAATGAATAATATTAAGATAAAAAACTATGTTTTAGTAATAATTAACTAGCTAAAAATACTTTATGATTATATTGTTATAAATTTTAATTTGACATAATTATAAACTTTTTAAAGTATTTATTGTCTAAAAATTGAATCGTATCTACATTTCTCAATACTGCTTAAATTCTTATTAGCCTTTATATAAATTTCATAAAATAAATATTTGGTAATATATTGACACGTTTATTTAAAAAAAATCAGTAATAAACATTGTTTATTAGAGTTCTTTAAGATTGCAAAATTAAACACACATAAGCTTCAGAGTTTTTATCACTGCACAATTTATTTACTATACACTACACACTTTGTTAATTATTCTTAACTACTACTCACAGTTTGCACTGATAGCTTCACTGTTCTTCTTATTACACAGTCCAATGACTCACTCACAATCAATGAAGTTCACATAAAAACACGGCACTGCACTGTCTTAAACACGGCACAACACTGTTCTTCACATAAAACACTTTACCACACTGCAACTAAGGCGCACTGTTCACTAACGCTGCACTGAACGCACTGTTAATCACTTGAAGAGAGCTGAGAACAAACTAACTAAACTAACAGTGGCTGGATCCTTTTTATAGATTGTCGGAAAACATCAAAGAGAATTGTCTGGACTCTTCAAGATCTGGATAGGTATTGCCGAGAAGTAACGGGACCATATGGCGGCACCCTTTGATCTCCTCCATACTTCCCAAGTTTGTGACTATTTCTGTTTAATTTTTTATGTATTTAATTTTCGCAACAATGACCTGCAAGTAATGACTTTAAGAATTAAATAATTATTCGAACAGTGCTTTTTTCCTGGTAACACTGCTAGCAGACATCAAATATAATAAATTTATCTCAGTTTTGTATTGCAACCTCTCTTCAAAAGTTCAAAACAATGCTTTGTGGTGAAATTATAGATGAAGACCTACAACTTTTTCCTCTGACATTTTTGTTTTTAAATTAAATGATCCATTTAGGTGAAAAGTATTTGATCCGTTTTATCTTGGACGACCTGTGTATTAACATTAAAAATAATGATTTAGGTATCTATAATTCATAAGTGAAGGATCGTTCGCACTGAGCTTCAATTATTCACCCAGCTCTTACAGTCACAGACGACTGTTATAAGCTTAGATTAACTAACCACTATACTGTGTACTGTCTTATAAATATTATCAAGATATTTACCTTTTTTTATAGATTTTGGTGAAGTGGTTGTTTTTTTGGACTTCCTTGACTTGAAATTTTCAGGTTCTTTTATTTTTATAAACTCTCCTCCACATTTGGATTTGTGATCAGCATACCAAAAGTCATTTGGACCAGGAGCTCTGTTCATCGAGCGCTTAACGAGACCAAAGAATGGTTTCCATTCCTGGCAAGGACCATTGCATTTCCACCAATGCTGCTTGTAATGTTTAACTTCATCATGGAAAGTGTGATAAACCTAATGAAAACAAGAGCAGGAAGTACTATAATATATTTTAAATACTTTAAAATTCTTTGCAATTAAGAAAAATATTCCTAAAAGAAACTATCATTTTAATCGATTTCTATCAAATAGTACAGCCACTATAAACCATATATTTAACTGACACTTTTTAAGTTACCAACTATTAAGTTATGTGTATATTTATCACGTAGTTATTAAGTACCTTGATTCTATATTTTCAGGATAGCTAGTAGTTACTAAAGGTCAAAACTTTAAAAATTTAAGGGAGCTTATATCTTGAAAACTGGCACAATCTGACCAAGAACTAAAAATCATTTAAGTCAGTAAAATAGTTTTAGATAGCCCCACTAACAAAACAGCCCAGAACTCCTTTGAGGAATATAAAATCATTAACTGAAGTTTTGGAGCAATTTTAGGTATCCTAAAAATAGACATCCCTCTTTGAGGGTCAACCCAACACAGTGATACCGAGGTTTAGGGCTACTTTCATGCAAAAGCACAACTTTAAATCGCACAAATTTTATTAACATTTGACTGCAATGAATGAGTCAAGTGGTTAAATATTAATAACAAATAGAAGCTGCCCTGAAATTCACAGAGAAGCCCTCCTTGAATGGGGCCAATAAACATGGCAAGGTTTGAGGTTTGTCAGCAGAAGGATAAGCTAAATATAGTCAGGCTCCTTGTACCAAAAAAAAATCCCACCCCTTTATTGGAAAGGTTAAATGCACTAAAAATGAATAAATATTATACCCCACTTCATACTGTTCTATGAGTAAAAGAAAACAAAGATGATAGATCCCTCTACTGCAAATGTGGTCAAAAGCCTAAAACACTGGTCATGTGTTGGGCAGCTATCGACAAAAAATACTTCTCATCATCATGATTATCAATGTCTTCTGTATTAACCATGTTATGGCATTTTCTACCATTTTTTCGCTTGTAATGATGCTAGCTTCTTCATGCTATTTCAACAGAGAATGAGGAACGCCTTCTTAGAAATGAACATTCCTACAAATAAAATATAGACTATGAATTTCGTGAGGAGAAATTTGAAGGCCCATGCCTCTGATTTGGCTCTCATGGTGTAATCCTGAGAACTAATATTTTTTTATTTATTATTTTTTTTTTTTTAAGTATAGAGATTACATGATCAATACTTATCAAGCCTAGTGGAATTAATCATTCTTGATTCATTAAACATCATTAACAACCTCATACATCCCTATATATTTTCTTTGTTAATTTTATTATTACTTCTTATTTTAATTAATATTTAAATTTTTCAATTATAATTTATTTATAATGTAATATACCTCAAAATATTAGTTTCTTCATTTTTTCATATAAATTTTGATTTTAAAATCTAACTATTGAAGATTGATTTCCTTAACAAAGTGTTTTCTTTCTCCATGAAAATAATTAATTTTCCTCAATTCTTTCCACTCCCTAAATTTCAGCATAGGTTAGAATAAGTTTTTAATGGATGTAAAACTACTGGTATCTTATTACACGCTGATATATTTTAGTGTATAAAAAACACATAGTTTGTGAGCACATAAAACTACTCGATGTAATATAAACCAAGATCCCAAATAAACAGGCCCAGAAGTCTATTTCAGCTTTAACAATCTTACTAAAGGCTTAAGAAATTCACTGTATTTAAAAATAGTCATGAAGAGATGAATGTTATTATGTTAAGTTATGAGGTTATGAGTCGAAAGAAATGTAAATGAATCGAAAGAGTGAATATCTAATTTCATCATCTGTCTTTCATCACTACTCATCTTAATTCACAAAAAGTCAAATTAACTATTACATCTTGTGCATTTATATGTATATATAAAAACACATGACACGTAGATCATGGTTGCAAAATAAATTGAAAGTGAAAAATAATTCGGAGGTTTCATTTCAAATTTGATCCCTTACCACTTAAAATAATAGTATTAAAATAATAAGATAATAAAATCCAAGAAAAGCTAAGCACATCAATATTAACATTTTTTAAGAATTTGGCTTTCCGATGATGACAGTTTATTACATATTCTATAAAAATGCCCTCCATCACAAATTTTTTAAGGTAAACAAAAATGAAGCAGTTTGTTGTTTCCGTACACTAAGTGATACAAATGTATCAAAAGGGGGGGGGATTAGCATATTTATAACAGTATTATCATTATTTAGGGATTAATAATTAATTCTTTTTGCAATGAAAATTAAACTGATGTGTGTACTGACCGTTGTATTTTAATTGGATATCTAACAGTTATAATAAAAAATAAACTATATAAGCAGCTTACCGTTATCTTTGTACCAGCTTCTTTATTTATACGATTCATATGTGCATGGAACTTCGGTCCATGCTCTCCTCTATCACGATTCTTATCAGCAACAAACAAGAAGGCATGAATCATTTCGTGCTAAAACAGTAAATATTAAATCAATAATTTAATGTTATTGGTTGAAACAAATGAAGGATAAGTAACTTACAAGTAGAGTTTCTACCAAATCCTTTCGAGGTCTTAATTTCAGAAGTGGCAAACTTAAGGCAATATTACAGCCTCCTAACTTTCCTTTATACGTACAAATTCCAGCACACCTAAAAATACGAACATGAGATGACAAAATTAAGCCTGTCATCAAGATAGATAATAAATTTCAATAAAGTCTAATTTGCAGAAACCCTGCCAGCTTAGAATACTATGTTGTATAGGAAGTACTTAGTGTCATATGTTATTGATGGGTATATGTTATTTTTATATAATTAAAACTGAAATCAATGTGAATAATCCTTCAGTACAACATAATAATTAAAAGGAATACTTATAAAATCAGCATCTTGTCTTCAATATCAAAAATCTTGTGTATCTGTCTGTTTGCCCATTTGTTACTCAATCACTTAAAAATAGCGGGAAAAATTTCAATTTAAGACACAACTATGAACCAATTATCCCAAAATACAACACAGGCTATATAAAAATTCAAAATTTTAAGTAGGAGAGGTTTGCTTCGACATCAAAATACATATTCATCAATATCTTCATTAATATTGGTTTTATCAATTATGCCTAAAGAAAAAAATGTGTTTAGATTAACAACTGTAGTCCTAAAACATTATTTACCATTGGAAATCAAAGTTTTGACTTCCAACTCCAAGCCATCAAAACTCTTTTCGTAGTCCATGAAAATACCTCAATGAAACAAAGAAATGTTTTGTAATTTACCTAAGGGGGTGAATATTGTTACCTATGGCTCTCAGGATTGATGTGTGCTTTGACATCAAAGCATATATTTGTCAATATCACCATTAATATTAATTTACCGAAAAAATGTGGTGTCATATCTTTTCCACTAATTAAGAGATAATATCATATTTTTATTTTTATAACTAGTTTCAAGATGGAGCAATTGTCTTGATGGGAAACTAGATTTCTTTGAGGTAATAACTTTGTCAATTTTCAACCACTGTCCATTCCACACTTTACATACTATTAAGGAACACTTATACAATAAAACAGTAAGTAATTTCACAAAAATTGAGGGATTATTTAATGGTTACATTAATGAAATCTTTATACTACAATGGTACACCATTATTATTTAAATTTGTTTTATAGATAACAGTCATCCTAACACCCAATTGCAACTTTTTACAATACATCACAGGTATAATGATAGTACTTAAGCTAAAAACACTAGAATATTCCATAACTTATAAAAATTAGTCAATTTTTTGGACCTTTATTATTGATAAACTGAATTCTCAACTATTGTACCCTAAGTGAAAATATGACTCTGTAAGCACCAAAAAGAGTTCCAGATCACACTTGACTTGGAGTGACATAATATATGATAAGAAGTAACTTACGAATACATTCTTTGGCTCCATTTCACTTCCACACAGTCTAATCGGCCCCAAAAGTATTTTTTATTAAAAACTTGAAATAGCATATGAATATCAGGATTAGGGTCAGTTATTTCCCATTCTGAACTTACAATACTGGCTTCCTTCTCCGTAGTGTGTGATTTTTTAAATTTCTTTGCCTAAAAAAATAAAATAAAATTGAATTTTGGAAACTAATAATATGGCATACTTATGTAGAATGGCAATGCTGAAAACCTTACTGGTACTGGTGATGAATGAGAACCGTTAAGTTCGCGATCAAGTTTAAGTGCTAATTTCAAATCTGGATCCATATTATGAAAAGAATTTCACAAAATTCAATTGAGGACAACTGTAAACATCTCCTGTGTCACTCGCTTCCCGTTCGCTCAAAACCCGCGTTCAAAATCGATGATTTAAGAATGCAATCACTTTTACTTTCCCCAAAAGAACCCCATTCTTCACATTAGATACTTATTCTTTGAAATCAAGCTGTCCTGCACATCACATTTGAGTTATATGTATTCGGATGAGATAAATAATTAATATTGCTTTATTCTAAGACCCACCCCGGCTAGAAAAGGGTGGTAACCTGTAGATAACTCGTCTCAATTAGCCGTAGTTGCTAAAAGTGGACGAAAATAAATAATAATAATATGACTCAGTACCTCATAGTTGGTTAATTGAAGTTTTAAAGGTTTATAAAGTTGCTCCAAATGTACGCAATTTATTATCGCGTCTTATGACAACATGAGAAACTTATTTGGAAAGGGGAAGACAAAATTCCAGAGCGAGACAATTAAAATAAAAAGAGGTATTTACCAAGGTGACAGTCTCAGCTCCTTGTGGTTTTGCTTAGCTATGAATCCCATGAATCAAATAATTCGAGACAGTGAATACGGTTACGAAATTTCTATAGGTAAAAATGAAACTAAAGTAAGTCATAGCCTTTATATGGATGACATGAAGTTATATGCAAAGACACCTACCCAGTTGCAAAGCATGATAGGCATATTAAAGAATTATAATGATTTTCTTGGTATGTCTTTTGGGTTAGATAAATGTGCTGTCTTGCATATTTCACGAGGTCTGAAAATGACTACAGATAATATAATAGTTACTGATGAAACCTATATTCAGGAATTAGAAAGGACTGAGTCATACAAATATCTTGGTTTTCAACAGCATCTGAAAATAGTGAAAAAGTTTGGAAAAGACCAATTAAAAAATGAATTTATTAAGGGCTTGCGACTTATTTCTAACAGCTATCTTTCAAGCCGATATAAAATAAAAGCAGTTTTGGCATAATGGAATGGTCTGACCTTACTCTTGATGAGTTGGAGAGACTCATAAGAACGGAGATGACAAAAGCCAGATTGCACCATCCGATTTCATCTATTGCCAGGCTGTTTTTATCAAGGAAACAAGGAGGACGAGGCCTTCTCGACATCCGAAACCTATGTCGGTCTCAGGAAGGAAGAACCTGAGACATTATGTCATAAGATCGAATGATAACCACGTCTTTAAAGAAATTGTTAAACTTGATGAGGGGTTTACGGCCTTGAACTAGAAATGGAGTAACAATCCTGAAGATAAAGATGAATCCCATTTTCTTTCAGAATGGCAAAGTAAGAAACTTCTTGGTAGTTACTACAGTCGCCTTTATGACTCGGAGATAGACTTGGCTTATTCTGTCGCGTGGCAAAAGTATACCATCATGCTCTAGCAGAGAAATTCGGCATGGTAGACTGGAAGGTCGCTTATTATTGCTGTAATCCTCAAACATTATTGGAAAAAGATAATGTAAAGATGTACTTTGCCTGGGTATTATTTAGTGACGAAATTCATTAAATAACATCCTAAGTTCCACCCTGGCTAGAAAAAGGTGGTAACCTGTAGATAACCCGTCCCAATTAGCCTTAGTTGCAAAAAGTGAACTTTAATAAATAATAATAATAGAGAAATCTGCATACTAGTGACGGTAGTAGTAGCGAGTCTCTAAACCAATTTCAAGAGAGCCGAACAGTTAAGGAAACGGCCGAACTAGCTTACGGTGGAAACTCACGACTAGAACCGAAGTTAGCCGATCTCATCTCGTCCGTTACATACATACAGTACAGTATACAGTTTTGAACGGACCTCATTTTCGTCTTCTACTAGGTAGGATCGATGTACATTTGGAGAAAAATTTCGAAAATTCCGTCATGAGTACAACCTCAATAGCTGATTTCCCTTAAGGGAAATCTGCTAAAATTAATTTTGAATGGACCTCATTTTCGTCATCTCCTGGGCAGGATCGATGGACATTTGAAGAAAAATTTTTGAAAATCGCTTAATGAGTAAGACCTCAATAGTTGATTTCCCTTAAGGGAAATCTGCTAAAAGTCCCAGCTGTTAACCTCCCTAGCGGTTACATTTACATCTGCCAAAGAGGTCAGAGGCGTTGACCTTGGTCTTCCATTGGGGGATGGCACTCTATTGAGACTCCCTAACACACGGACCTCAATATTACTGTTTGGACTCCAGCTATTTGTTCATAATGCAGTTCGGCTCAAAATTCAATGTATTGGACTAACTATTTTAAGATCTAATGCAGAAGACATCCTTCGTCAGATAAAATCATTTCTGCTGATGCTGATGGAATTCAGAAAAGTCCCTCATGCAGGGCCTGCGTAAACTAAATATGTTTCCCTCGTGAAGTTTAACAATAGATAAACCTACATACTGGTGACACATTACATGATCTTGAATATTAAGGGAATAAATACATACGGTAATGAGAAATTTTTCAGTCGTATTTAATGACTTCCAAGGGAAAGCGTCTGGATTGTAAAAAACAGGTATTCCAACAGCTCAAAGCTGAACAGATAGATAGAAATGTACTTCACCGGAAAGAAAAGCAATCACTGAAATAAATATATCAGAATATAACATATTATTTTTATTGAAAACTATTTGCTATATCTAATACATCAATTAATAATGAATGTAAATAATTTTACAACCGCAATAGCTGATTTCCCTTAAGGAAAATCTGCTAACACATGACTTGTTCCTCACATTTTGGTTTGGAGGGTAATGAAAAGGCAGATTGGGAAGCTCCTGCTAGAGAAGATGGAACTGCAGTAACCTTCATCTCCATAGATGATAGGAAACATGAGTTTCAAAAGCTCATATTTCAAAGGTGGAAATCAGACTGGTTTAAAAAACATGACAATAAACTGCGATGAATCAAAGAAATTACTGAGCGTTGGAATACTGCAAGTATGAAAATCTGAAAAGAGAAGGTTGTTTTGCCCATGTCCCAATTGGACCCACAAAATTAACACTTAGTTATTTATTGAAAGGCTTATTCCCACCAACCTGATTGCTGTAATGACCATCTTACTGTCTCATATCTTCTCCTCAATTGTAAAAAAAAAAAAACGATCTTCCAAGAAGAGCTTTGAACTTAAAGAACTCTTTAGAGAGATGAAGAAGACATAAAAAAGGCTAGTTGCATTTTTAACTGAAACTTGTTTGTTCCAAGAAATATAGATCCATCTACCGCTAATGAAAATAGTAGATGCGGTATATTGTAATAAATAAAAAGAAAATCTTGGAATTTTCAAAGGGCAATATTTATGGCTTGTAACTCAGATGTATAAATGCTGGTGGTGCTGTTAAGTTTGTAGTGAATTTGTCATTGTTGATGATTGCTGCAGCTGCTGTTCCAAAGTCTCAGTCTTGGATCCATCAGTCAAAAGTATGAATTTGGGTTATTAGCTACAATTGAGTTATTCTGTAAAATTTGGAAGATAAAGGATTCCTTATATTAAATTTAAATAAAACAAAGTTAAATTAATGCTGAAGTTGTTTATCTCCCGTAGAGGGAATGACATATTTCTGTTATAGTATATTTTGTTTGTAATGTTTTTGAATCATTAGTTTCCTGAAGTACGTATAACTAGTTTTGTTTACAGTGCTATTTCATGTATTTGTTCAAATGGACGTGTCTACGAAGCTTGATCTGAAGGCTCCACTTGCTATCCTCAGTCCTGTGTAATGAATTGTGTCTAAAATTTAAGTGTATTCGGACTGGTTGACGAATATGCTATATAGCCTTAATCCAGCAATGACCTGGTATAAGCACGATAAAAAGTTAGCATAGAACATTTGTCAGATCCCCAGGTGGAATTACTAAGAACCCTTAATAAGTCCAAGCTTTTCTTGCACTGACTAATGAAGCCTGTGAAATGTAAGTCCTAAAAATGTCAGTTTGTCTGTGTTATTTTTATAAATATAACACTATTATTAGTGTTATTAAGAATTAATTGCAGGCATTCAAAACATTTGTGAGCGATTTGCGATTAAATCCTGTTAAATTACCCCATATTTGAAATTCATAAGTGCATTCGATATGATGGTTTGAAATATGTTTCAATAACTCAACACCATTCATTTTTCATATACTGTAGTTTGATAATTGGATCAATCACAAAATGTATTTTTCTCAAAAACAAAATTGTGAACATTATTACCCTTCAACTGATTGTATTAAGACTTTACTTTCGGAAATCATTTAAAATAAAATAAAAACAAAAGGTAACTTGTCTTTTTGGGTTTTATAAAAGCCTACATTTCATTTTCTTGGCTCAACAGATAGGTTAATATCATTAAATAGCAGCAAATACTTCTTAACAGACAATTTAATCAATATAATAAACTGACTCCAAAAATAATTTTGTTATTTCTGTATTATATTGTGATTTTCAGTACGTACATTTATCTTTTTTTTTTTTCTTAAAGAGTTGTCAATAAATTTTAAAAATGTGATTTGGAAATGTCAATTGACAAAAAAATGACTACTCGTATTAAAAAATATATAAGAACAACAAGAGTTTGTAATCTGTACATACAAATATATTATTTACATTATAACTACAATATACATATATGCTTTATATATAAATATATACATAATTCAAAAATACATATGTAGATTTCACAATAAAATGTACACTTTGTATTATAAAAGGTAATTTTTTTTAATAATTTTTTTGTTTTTTTTTTTATAATTTTAATAAATCAATTGTTTCAAATATAATACCCAATCACACATTGCTCCTTTATGATAAGATTTCTATGTTATTAATATAATGTACAATGCTATTACAAAATATTTTGAATTTGTACTTCAACTTCATCACCCTAAGCGTATTCTCTTAAAATAAATAACAAATATTTAAAATTTTAACAAGAAAAATTAATATTCACATAATGAATTTCACAATTTAATGCGAATTCAAATAGTCAGTTATAAGAATAATTGAATTCCACAAAGGAGCATAGTAATGCAATCAGTATCAATTTAAATATAACTATAAAATGGATGTAACATGAAAGTCATCCCAATATGGGACAATTATAAAATTCACAATTACTGAAGAGCCTTTCATTGCTCATAAAATACACAAATGTACAAAATATATAACAATATAAAAAAATGTTCTGTTCCCTATAGCAGCTATTAATCGCTGTCAGATCCAACTAGATTTTTTTTTCTCTTCTTCGCTTGCTTTGGCTTCACGATTTCTTCCTCCTGCAAAATAATTAAAAAATTAAATAGTACACAATAATTTATTCATTGCATAATAAATAGTAAAGGGGACCAGGACACCAATTACTGCTAAGATATGGATCTTTACGTTCTAAGTAAACTGAGTCATAGGTTCAAGTAAAATCTTTTGTTTTACTCTGATGAAACAAGGAATTTTCAGAAAAAATAAACCAATCCTTTTAATTGATAAGAAAAGAATAAAAAAAAATATATCACCTAAAAGCCAAAATTAGTTATATAAATAAGCTTGTTGATAAAAAAAATTTAACATTTATATTTATTTTTTTTATTATACAAAATATCATAGTATAGATATTGATAAATTTGTTTGTTTGCTTATTAAAGCAAATCTCTAAAATGAAAAAAAAGAAGCCTATCTTTCTTTTTAAATACTCAGCATTTTATCAACACAGCTCCTTCCTCACAATATGCTCTTAACAAAGCAGAAAACTTCTAGCTTACATGAATTTCTGTGGTCTGGATACATTTTTCAAGAAAAAATAATTATAGAGAAAATGAATTAAATCTTAATTGTTATTTACCAATATGCACTTTGTGCTACTAAGGTTAATTGGGACGGGTTATTTACAGGTTAACATCCTTTTCTAGACAGGGAGGAATAAAGCTTTTATTTAATGAGTTTGTCACTAAATAAATTCCTTTTGCCCAAATGAGAATCAAACTCACGACTTCAGATTAAGACAAACACCTTAAGTCACATGAACTGAACACCTGAAAATGAATTAATTTTTTTTTTTTTTTGTTTTTTCCCCATGAGCGATGATGTTTTGAGTGTGAGGAAAGACTTTTTGTAGACTATTGTCATGAAACAAATGGTCTGACGGAACAGGATTATTAATTGGCATGTTGAAAATATTAATAGCCCAACCTGAGTTAATTAATTAAAACGAACTAAGAGATAGTTACCTCACTGGATAAATCAGATGAATCTGTTATAATTTCTTTAGGCTGCCTCTTTTTTGCTGGAGGAGGATTTGCAGGTCTTCTGCCTCTTCCACCTTTACCTCGGCCACCTGTGTTTTCTTCGACTTCAACCAAGGCAAAAAGATTGCTGAATTGATTTTTTTGAGACTCTGTGCAGGCTGATTGTGCTTGCTGAAGTGCTTTCTGCATAGCATCAAACTTATACAACTGCTTTGTGCCAGTCCTCAGCCTGTCTAGATGACCAAGTATCCTCTCAGCGGATGGTGCGGCACTCGCCCTTGTACCCGTTCGCTTTCGCTTGTTGGGTGAAGCAACAGCTGGACACCGGCTGGACAACAATGATGCAATCAGCTCTGCTAAAGTGTCTTCATGCTCTCTACACCACGATAGCAATACTGATATAACAAAGAGATCACAGTTGGGTCCAACATCCCGACTCAAAACTTGTTTTACCAAATCAGCTGTTGGCCTGTAATGAAACACCAAAAATTATCATACATTATTTTTAACAGCTTTGTTTTGTGAGAGGCAATTCCTTATGAGAATAAAGTTGAAAGAGCTTGAAAATGATATTATTTTATCTTAGGGAAGATAGTTGTGAAAAATTGAATCAGTAAATAAAACAATTAGGAAGCTTGAAAAGAACTTAAGAAAATGAAAGTGACCACAGTCTAATATGATATAGTTATTTGAGACCTTAAACTATTAATCCTCTAAGGGAAAACTAAAATTTATATTTGTTCTATTCCAAAACATGGAATACTACAAATGAAAATCCTTTTATCGAGTAGTTATTTGGGAATTAATTTGACAAGACATTGAAAAAAATTGTTGTTCGTACATTTTACATGCCCTGAGTCCTACACAAGAATAAACAACAATGGACAAGTGCAGGTCTTCAGATGTTACATGAGGGACAATTTCTACAGAAATGAGTTTAAAAGGAAATCTCTAAAAAAAAAAAAAAAAAAAAAAAAATATATTCTATTAAATTTATTTATATTTTTTTCAATGAAACTCTAAATTTTGTATTTTTGAAATTTACAAATATTATGAGACTGTCATGAGTAAGTAATTGAAAGATGAGTAAAAAAATAATTACCTTTCTTGCTGTAACATTAACAAAATAGCAGTAAGTGCCTCAGCATGACTGGCAAAATCAAGTTTTCCAAGGACAGGCATAATTGTTTCAATAGACATACTGTGAGCGGAGACAAGTTGCCACAGGCAAATTTGTTCAAATGTCTCCCACATTAAAGATGCCTGAAGAATATGCTGAAGTGTATCCTCCTTTAATATTGTTAAGCTTCCTGAAAAATGACATTCAGCAGTTATATAAAGGGAAAATTATTTTTGTTCATTTAGCAGGTTCCTCAAGGGAAAACTACTGAGGTCATTCATATTACAAATTTTCTTAAAGTTATCTTCAAAGTGTACAATTACACTTCCCTCCATGACGTATTGTTTCTCCAAAATATCTAAACCTAAAGGGTAACTTGTGGGGACTAATAGAATAGAAATTTTAGTTTTGAAGATTAAGTGAAAATGTGATCCTAATCTATTCCTCTTCACTTTTTGACTCAACGTTTTTGAATAATTCAAACCATAATCAGTAGAGAGGGATTGATTGGGAACTCATTTTCATTTACTCTTTTTAATTCAAATTTCTATTCTATAAGTCCCCTATAGTTACCTGGTCCTTATGCAAAAATAATACACCCAGATGGGAAGTATAATTGTACACATTGAAGCCTTGCTATAAAAATACCCTCAATATTCAGCCTCTAATGATTTCCCGACGAAGCCTAGGGGGCGAAGCTAGGGTATCTTAGCTAGTACATATAAAATTGTAATCTCTGTCTGTAAATTGATTTTTTTCTCAAAATTTCATGACACTTTTTCGTTTCACATGTCATAGACATGATATCTGCTCATCTTTGAAACTTTTTAACACATAAACACTGGCAGAACCAAATAATTTTATAAAACTTGGTATGTATATTACTACTAACCCAACTTAGACTTTAGGCTATATTAACACTTTTACCGAAACACCGGTCTGAAAGGACGGTAGAGATTTTTATAGTTCATGTATTGGTTGACCTGCTAATGTTGGTGAGCACTCCACCTCATTAGCTGTGAGTCTTTCCTTCCTCTACCCTCAGAAAGTGTTTTGGGTTAATTTGTCAACGCCATTCGACTTTGACTAGCAATAGCTCGTTTTGCTCTGGTCTCGTGTACCTCTTGTTTCGGTTAACAGCCTACGTATAGTTGGTCTAAGATACAGGGTAGTTCAGTTTACATATGTTGTGTACCTTTCATTATAGCTTGTAACACTGATTGTATTCTTCTGGTGTGTGTTTTACATAGCATATGATTTGCTATGGAGCCTTCCACGAGCCATGGACCAATAAAACGCTCATCGTCACAATATATATATCGTACGGATGACAGTGATTTCAATGAAAGGATTAAAAATGACAATAATAGATTAAATGTGATACAAGTTATTCAAACAATAAATAAAAATAACAAATTTCTTGATGGGAATTAGTATTAAACCTTCCCGGTCTTTGCAACCGGATGATTCGGTTTATGTCACAGAATTCATGTTT
This sequence comes from Riptortus pedestris, assembly GCA_019009955.1. Taxonomy (NCBI): domain Eukaryota; kingdom Metazoa; phylum Arthropoda; class Insecta; order Hemiptera; family Alydidae; genus Riptortus; species Riptortus pedestris. The sequence goes on from CM032228.1 coordinate 27,824,391, forward strand.
CGGTAAGAGTGTTAATATTCTCTGAGACGAACAGGAGGGGGGGGGTGTCAGGGAAGCCTAAAATGAAAAATCGTGATATTTTGTTTTCTATTGGTTTTTGGGCAAACATCCACATGTCAGAAATTGTTTATTTTGTTATTTAGGGTAACCTTTGTTATATACACAATTGTCGTATAACAAAGTATTAACAAGATATGTACTAAAACTATAGTGGACAATTATATTAGAACTCATTATAGTTTATTTGATATAGATATATTATGACAAATGATGTTCTATTTTAACTTATATGATAGTTTTAAGTATGATTTGGATTAGTGAGGTTATAAATCCCCATCGCCTCCCCTCCTCATTTGAATTTACTTCAATTAAATAGATAACCCGCAAGTGGGAGTGGAAGTTGTAGGGAAACTACGAGTAACAAAGTTAATTGTCTTAACTTATTTCCTGTGAAATGTTGGCATTATTGGGATTGCATTCTACTCACAGCAGACTCTTTCTAAACAGTGTGTGCTCGGATTTGTTTTGGCAGGAAATGCGTACATTATAGAGAATATTTAATTATAATAAATAATATCTATTATTATGATTTGAATTATTCATGGTGTGTCAAACAGTGGAGAGGAATTCATTAGGAACTCATTTTCATTTATTCTTCAAAACTAAAATTTCTATTCTATAAGTCGCCTAGTTACCTGGCCCTTATGGAAAAACAGCCGGGAAGTATAATTGTAGAAGTTGAAGCCTTGCTATAAAAATACTTTCATTATTCAGTCAACAATGATTTCCAGGACATGACCGAGTACCATATATATTTTGAGTTGAATGAACCTCATTTTCGTCATCTGCTGACATTTTTGAAAATCCCTAGTAGTCTCAATTTTTGTTTGAAGGTTACCAAACTCAATATTTAAGTTTTATTTTTAAAACTAAAGACAAATTATGTTAACGGCTTAAATTAGAGCAATGGACAGGGGGGGGGAGAGGGAGGTTTAGAAGGAGGAAATATTTGAAATTCAAAATATCTCGGTTGACTTGAGTCAGATAAAAAACTTGAATATATCCTATCTTGTTGAAATGAATTTCATACAAGTGTACAATACTAACCGAGTTGTTTGTATTTTTTTTTATTTCTGACATTAGAATACCTCTACTTCTACTCATCTAATTTTCAATTTAAGTATCCCATTGACTATATTTCTCATGGTTAGTTTACAATTTAATTCCTGTTTACATGGGCTTCTTATCTTACTACCAGAGAAATAGAGAATAGACCGGGAGATGAGATCATCAGAGTGTCTTTCCAGCAAGTGGGAAACCTGCTTAATTTATGCTGCTCCAGAGTGACGGACTTTTTACCATCTGCTAGGTAACATCGATAGACATTTGAGGAAATTTGTAAAAATTGAGTCATGAGTACAACCTCATCTGAGATCCTTCAAGACAAATCTGCTAAAATGTATCTGGGAATTATTAAATGTCATGATTGCTCATTTCAAGAAATGATATAACCCTGCAAAATTTCATTAATGGTTTTCACTTTTTACAGAGCAAGGGAATAATTAAAACCATGTTTTTGGAATATTTTCTTTAACAAAGCTAATGGACAGGATCATACAAATAAGGACAAATTTAAGTCAATGTAAAAATAAATTAAACTGTTGTAGTAATTTACCTTGAACTACCCTACAAACTAGTTCTTGCAGCTGCCTAGCATCAACACTCGAAACTACAAGATGAAGTAGATTCGCATTTCCAATAGCTATATTAGGAAACTCATTGTATATAGCAGGAGCCAACCAACAGAGTAACTGAACATCATCCTCTTGACACAACTGCAACAACAAAATTAGCATAAGGGATGACAAACAAAAACACCACAAAATATATTATATCTTTTATATTCTACTTAATTAATATTATTACTTATTTATTAACGTCCATTTTTTTGCAACTAAGGCTAATTGGGACGGGTTATCTACAGGTTACCAACCTTTTCTAACCAGGGTGGGACTAAGGATTTTATTTAATGATCTCCATCACTAAATAAATTCCTCTGCTCAGGAGGGAATCGAACTCACATTAACTTAATTAATATTGAACCAATGTTTAGTTAGTAGATGAGGAAAACAAATAGTTCTTAAATCTCTTCACTTTTTATTTCAATATGGTTACAGTCATTTTTAAAATCTCTTCAGGGGTTTTTACTTTAAAGCTTATAAAGGTAATGTTTCATAACACTTTCACAGCCAAAGATGGTGTCTAATATTTATAAAAGTATACCGCATCAGTTGGCTTTGAAAACCCGATTACTGTAAACGTATATGTGAAAAAAAAAAATCAATACTATGATTTTCATCATATCTATATATTCCAAAAGTGGCCAAAATCCTCTGCTCATTGAAAGTAAAATAGCGGAGATCCAACAAAAGATAAAAATCACTTTCACTTACATATCGTTTTTCGATCTACATTTTTCACATCCCATACGACGTCTCTTCAGGAGCTGTATAGAAATATAAAGAAAAAATAGACCTTACCACTGAGGTGGTCACATCTAGACTAACAAGATGGAGCAAGACAAATACAAATCACCTGATAACATCGTTACAATTGTGAAAATTGATTACAAAAGAATCATAGAATGATTACTTGCAATTAAGTATTTGATAAATATATTATAAAAATTTTTTATTTCTGTTTTCATGTTAACAACATTCTTCTTTTTCTTAATTATGTGAGTAGTTAATTTCATCTTCTGCTGGGTCACATTCATGCCACTATCTAAGAAGTGGTAAGGCCAAATCTCTATTTTTGTTACAATTCCTGAAGCAGTCATATATGACATGAAATATATAGAGAGAAAAATGTATAAGTGAAAGTGATTTTAGTGCTTTTCATCTTTTAATCTTTCTCAATTTTACCTCTTAAGGGGAGGGGGGGGCGGACCGTTAGAGTGGTAACAGACAAATATATATATATATATATATATATATATATATATATACACACACACACACACACACAGTTTTGAACGGACCTCAGTTTTGTCATCTACTAGGTAGGATCGATGGACATTTGAAGAAACACTTCGAAAATTCCGTCATGAGTACAACCTCAATAGCTGATTTTCCTTAGGGGAAATCTGCTAAAAGATCAGTTATGATTAACAGATAGAAGAATGCAAAATAAATTGATAACTTTTAATGATGATAATATTTTTTTTTTTGACTTGAATATTAACCTGTGTTAAAGTCATTTGAATTTTGCATATTCAGGATTCATTGAACTCCTAATTATTTCTATTGATGTTCTTATCACCATAAGCTATTTTATCATCACACACCTCATGTCCAGCTTATTTTTCTAGTTTTCTTTATGTAGGTTTCTTAGGAAGAGAGAAATAGAGAATAGAATATACTAGAATGTCTGAATCATGGGCTGCGTAAACTCAGCAAATTTCCCTCATGAAGTTTAATGCTAGATAAACCTACATACTGCTAACACACCACTGTCAATATTAAGTGAATAAATACAAACGGTAATAAGCAATCTATCCCCTTCCAGTGAGAAGCATATCAAGTGTAAACAAACAGGTCTGCCAAAGGCTCACAGTAATGAAAAACAATAACTGAAACATATCAGTATATAACATATTAATTATTGGAAACTATGTACTATATCTAGTACTGTAATTTATAATGAATCAGTATTCTGATTTTATCTCAATCAATCAAATTATAGTAGTCCAAGAATTTAAGCCGGAGGGGGGGGGGGGGTCACAAGAACATATTTGCATATATCTCATATAATAAAGGTATCTGGAAAACAATATTTGGTATTTAAGCTTTGAATAATGTGGTTTCTTATATAACAGAGTGCTGTTCATGTAACACGAGTAGAAGTGGGGGTTTACAGAAGGCTGATAACTGAAAAATGCAAATATCTCAGTTAATATTCAAGACATAATAAATAAGAATAAATGTATATACAAAATATTTATAGTACATTTCATTTGCAATAAGATTCATTCTACACACTTTTTCGATCCAAATTATAGTAACGGAGATAATTTGAATTTTCAAAATTCCCTTCTCTAAACCGTTCTCCCTCTGGTCCGATTTCAGTCGTTAACGAATTTGGTCTTTCTTTTTACATAAAACTACTAAATATCGAGTTTGGTAACATTAAAAAAAAAATTGCAACACTAGGTTGGATCAATGGACATTTGATGAAAATTTTTGAAAATTGTGTCATGAGTACGACTTCAATAGCTGATTTCCCTTAAGGGAAATCTGCTAACATATAGAAAAAATAGATGATATAGAAAAAACGGAGTATAAAAGTTGGAATGTAAATGTACCCCTGAATACATTAACGGGTTAAGGAACGGAACAAAAAACGGGTAGGAAGTTGGAAACAAGAATATCAGAACACAAACCAACCTCAGCAAAGCAGTTACATTTTAAGGAGCACTTAACATGGGTATGGCAATGCATTCCAAGAGTACAAAATAACACCTTTACAGAATTTAAATAGAAGCAGAAAGTTGGGACACACTCAAAAAGTTGGAAATAAAAAAGAGCCAGGAAACATAAGGCAGAAAGTGCCTTAATGTCCAGTACGAGGTGGAACGTGCCCTGATCGAGCTGGTAGTACGTTTGGAGAGAAGACTAGGAGAGAGCGGGGAGGAGGACTATGGAACCAAAGTTATCATTTAGTAAATTGACAGAGCTTTGATAGCTATCTTATTACTCCTTCTCTAAAGATATTCATGTAGTTTTGGAGTCCTTTCCTTTTACTAAAGATTAAGTTAAATTACTTAATATAGAACACTGTACAATTTTAATAAATTATTCCCTTTCATTAATATTTTGCGGCTCAGGTTAGCCATGTGAGTTAAAGCATTGACATTAATCTCACATGGTAAACGTAGAGTGACGAGTTCAATTACCACCTGGGCAAATAGGAATTTATTTTGTAACAAACTTATTAAATAAAATCCTTAGTCCCACCCTGACTAGAAAAGGGTGTTAACCTGTAGATAACCCGTCCCAATTAGCCATAGTTGCATAAAATGGACGTTAATAAATAAATAATAATAATATTGTTGCTTTGTTAAAATTTATATGGTTATAGATGTTAAAATGTGTATATTATTGTGCATAAATTGTTCATAATTTTGTAGTTTTAGCCTGAAGATGCAACTAATGTGGTGAAACCAGTTGTCAAATATAATAAAAATTGAATGCAAGAGGACTACATCTTTCTTTTGCCTAATGTATATAGAAGCCAGAATGGTCAAATGCTTCTATGATATTCAGAAAATTCTCTGCTTTAAAAGTCTCCCTTGAAAAGCAATAATATCATCATAACAGTATGTATGGATGAGTAACATAAGCTCTCATGGAAGAAAAGAAGAGTGAGAAGTTTTTATGGAAAATACTCAAGGCATTCTAAAAATATGTTCATTATATTACCTAATTTTATAAAATAAAATAGACTGTTTTCAATAGACACCAACCTTTGATGGTAATTATATGTTGGTCATGAAAAATCAAATAGCACTGACACAACTACTTCTACTAAATCACATCTATTATAGGTTTGTTAGATAAAGTAATTCGTCTGACGGCTTCAGTGTTTTCTTAAAATATTTTATCATGGGGTGGACAACATACATGTTTATAAGGTAAATATAGCACATAAATTATTTTGAGTTGAGCTAAGGCGCATAGTTAACTAAACTTACTAACCTTCAGATCATCCATGAGACAATCCTCTAATTTCTTGTCTAGGTGATCACAGAATTCTCGGTAAGCTTGCATTTTGTCATTCCTAGAGAAAAAAAAATCTAAAGTTAGTAAAATATATGAAGTTTTTAACTGGTTTCCTTATTACAGCAATAGAAAAGTCAATTCAAAAGATATAATTGTTATGTAAGATTTCTTTGTTGTAGGTTCACATATTTTTTTGTTTATAAGGTGAAAAATGAGGAATTTGTTTAATATGGAATTTCAAAAAAGTCTGTCACACAGGAAGTGTATAAACTAAGCAGATTTCCCACGTTTAGTTTAACAATAGATAAATCTACATACTGGTAACACTTAACAACACAGTGAATATTAGGTGAATAAATGCAAACGGTATTGAGAAATTGTTCAGTCAATTTTAATAACCTCCCAACTGAAAGTGTCTGAACAGTAAACAAACAGCCAACCTCTCTGACCCAAATAGATAGATAGAAATATAATTCACCAAAAGAAAAATAATTACTTAAATATATCTAAATATAACATATTAATTTTATTGAAAACTATTTACTATATCAAGTACTGTCATTTATAATGAATCAGAATAATTTTTATCTCAATCACTAAAATTTTAGTAATTCAAAAACTTAAGACGGAGGAGAGGGGGGGGGGGAATCGACAGAACATTTTTGTAGTATCTGCTCAAAACAATATTTGGTATTTAAGCTCCTGATAAAGTGGTTTATTATATAACAGAATATTGTTTATGAGACATGGGTAGGGAGTGGGGGTTAGTTGAAGGCTGAAAACTGCAAATATCTCGATTAATAGTCAAGAGAGAGAATAAATGCATATAACAATATTTATAGGACATTTAATTTGCAATAAGATTGATTCTAAAGAATTTTTCGATCTGATGAATAGTAACAGAGATATTTTGAAAATCCTCCCCTCTAAACCCCCCCTCTCACTGGTCAAATTTCAGACATTGATGAACTCGACCTTTCTTTTTACATAAAAGAATTAAATATTGAGTTTGATAACGATTAAACAAAAATTGTGACCCCTAGAGTATTACAGACAAATATATATATATATATATATATATATATATATATATATATATATATATATATAATTTTGAACGGACCTCATTTTCATCACCTTCTGCATAGGATCGTTAGACATTTGAAAACATTTTTTTGAAAGGGAACTCTGCTAAAACCCAAGAGAGCCAATTGAAATCCAAAATTTTATTCTTGATACAGAAAAGTTTAAAAAGTTAGTGAGCTCAATAATTAACTCAAATTTCATCAAATAATACCATTAATAATTAAATATTGAGATGAAAAAAAAACAACAGGAAATAATATAAAAATGTTACAGAGTAAAACTTTTTGTTTTGGTTCCAAATGCATTAATGTGAACCAAGACATTCTTCGAGTGCATTCATAAATTTTATATTGTCTCTAAATTTGAGCTACTTCATTTGGGAAGAAAGAGAAAGCATTTACTATTGAGCATGCTATTTTTATTTAACTCCAAGAGTATATTGCTTACAACCAATTAACTCAAAACATTGGGTTTTACCTAGAAGACTTGTTGTTATCCATCTCTTGAGCTGAGGAACTAGCATGAATATAATAGAGAAGAAGGTATCCTATCCTTGGCTGGTGAGTGTACATCTCAGCAAGGAGAGTGAACAGGGGGCCTTGCCGATCATCGTAATCAGAAACATCGACTACATTCCTTAGCAGCACGAAAAGTGGTTTCCCAATGCTGTCTTCCAGTGTTCTACAAAAAGAGAGAGTATTTATTAATATCATTAATCAACAAACATTTTAAAAATAAATAAACAGCAGAATGCATTTCAATTATTCATTTTCGCAGAGTAAAAGCTCCATTGCTCAATAAAAAAAAACTTTCTATATGTTCTAATTTTACAGGATTTTATATCTGGATAAATAAAAAGGTTGTCTTCCTGTCAAGTTTCATTTTTGACTAGTTTCAGTGTACTCACACCATCCTTAGGTTAAAAAAAAGTCTGTCTCGCAGGGGCTGCGTAAACTAAGCAGATTTCCTCGTTAAGTTTAGTAATAGATAAATCTACATACTGGTAACACAACACCACCGTGAATAAATACAAACGGAAATAAGTCATGTTTCATCCAATTCCGACAGGAAGCGTTAGGATAGAAATGCAAACAAACAGGTCTGCTCGCCTCACACCGGAAAGAAAAACAATTACTGAAATATATCAGAATATAACATATTAATTTTATTGAGAACTATTTACTATATCCAGTACTGTAATACAATTTTTCTCTTGAATACAATTTTTGGTATTTAAGCTTCGAATAATATGATTTATTATGTAGCAGAGTACTGTTTATGTAACATGAGTAGAAGTGGCAGTTTGCTGAAGGCTGAAAAATGCGAATATCTCTGTTAATATTCAAGATTGAGAATAAATATATATAACAATAATTATGGTACATTTCATTTTCAATCAGATTGATTCTATATAATTTTTCAATCCGACATATGGTAACGGAGATATTTCGAATTTTTGAAAATCCTCCCCTCTAAACCCTCCCTCCCCCTGGCCCGATTTCAGCCGTTAACGAACCTGATCTTTCTTTTTACATAAAACGACTAAATATCAAGTTTGGTAACGATTAAACAATAATTGCGGCCGCTAGAGCGGGAACAAACAAATATATATATATATATATATATATATACAGTTTTGAATGGACCTCATTTTCGTCGTTTCCAGGGTAGGATCGATGGACATTTGAAGAAAAATTTTGAATATCGCGTCATGAGTACGACCTCAATAACTGATTTCTCTTAATTGAAATCTGCTAAAAAGTCCGTCATGCAGGGGCTGCGTAAACTAAGCAGATTTCCCAAGTGAAATTTTACAATAGATAAATCTGCATACTGCTAAGACTTAACACCACCGTGAGTAAATACAAACGGTAATGAGGAATCGTTCAGTTAATTTTAATAAGCTCCCAACGGAAAAAGCTTCTGCATCGTAAACAAATAAGTCGGCGAACCACTCAGGGATGAACAATTAGACATATTCTTCACCGGAAAGAAAAACAATTACTAATATTCATCTGAGTATAACACATTAACTTTATTGCAAACTATTTGCTATATCTAGTACTGCAATTTATAATATATATAATGAATCAGAATAATTTATAACATAAATTTAAACTGATGACCAGGCGGATTAACAGAACATTTTTGCATATATCTCACAAAGAAAAAGATTAGAAGACATGAACAGTTAGGTTACACCAGAGCCTTACAGTTACGGAAACGGCTGAACTAGCTTTCGGTGGGATGATTAGAAGCGGCCCCATAGCTCGTCAAAAATGCGAATATCTCTGTTAATATTCAAGATTGAGAATAAATATATATAACAATAATTATAGTAAATTTAATTTGAAATAAGATTGGTTCTATACAATTTTTCCATCCGAAGTATAGCAATGGAGATATTTTGAATTTTTGAAATTCTTCCCTCTAAACCCCCCTCCCCACTGCTCCGATTCCAGCCATTTACGAACTTGATCTTTATTTTTACATAAAACGTTTAAATATGGATTTTGGTAATGATCAAGCAAAAATTGGGAACTCTAGAGTATTAACAGACAAAATATATATATATATATATATGTATATACAGTTTTGAACGGACCTCATTTTCGTTGTTTCCAGGGTAGGATCGATGGACATTTAAGAAAAATTTTGAATATCGCATCATGAGTACGACCTCAATAGCTGATTTCCCTTGAGGGAAATCTGCTAAAAAGTTCATCATGCAGGGGCTGCGTAAACTAAGCAGATTTCCCATGTGAAATTTTACAATAGATAAATCTGCATACTGCTAAGACAACACCACCGTGAGTAAATACAAACGGTAATGAGGAATCGTTCAGTTAATTTTAATAAGCTCCCAACGGAAACAGCTTCTGCATCGTAAACAAATAAGTCGGCGAACCACTCAGGGGTGAACAATTAGACATATTCTTCACCGGAAAGAAAAACAATTACTAATATGCATCTGAGTACAACACATTATCTTTATTGCAAACTATTTGCTATATCTAGTACTGCAATTTATAATGAATCAGAATAATTTATAACATAAATTTAAACTGATGACCAGGCGGATTAACAGAACATTTTTGCATATATCTCACCAAGTAAAAGGTTAGAAGACATGAACAGTTAGGTTACACCAGAGCCTTACAGTTACGGAAACGGCCGAACTAGCTTTCGGTGGGATGATTAGAAGCGGCCATAGCTCGTCAAAAATGCGAATATCTCTGTTAATATTCAAGATTGAGAATAAATATATATAACAATATTTATAGTAAATTTAATTTGAAATAAGATTGGTTCTATACAATTTTTCCATCCGAAGTATAGCAATGGAGATATTTTGAATTTTTGAAATTCTCCCCTCTAAACCCCCCTCCCACTGGTCCGATTCAGCCATTAACAAACGTGATCTTTATTTTTACATAAAACGTTTAAATAGGGATTTTGGTAATGATCAAGGAAAAATTGTGACTGCTAGAGTGTTAACAGACATATATATATATATATATATATATATATATATATATATAAAAAGAAATATATATATAAAATATCACTGTCTCAATGTTAGTTACTGTACTCCTCCGAAACGGCTTTACCGATTTTTCCCAAATTTTATATGCATATTCAGTAGGTCTGAGAATCGGCTACTATCTATTTTTCATACCCCTAATTGATAAGGGTTGTTCACCCTTAACATTTTTGTTTTAATTTTTGGACAAAATTTTATGTTTTTATTTTTTTATAGTGTGGCATTAAAAAATACATACAACCCGAAATTTTTATTGTTTATATCACAAACCCCTATTTTTTTTATAGCCATTTTAGTCATTTAATCATTATCATCCCGCTCGATAACTGATCAATTATAGTGTTTTAACTGTACTTCGATTAAAATTTCAATTTGCAATGACAATCAACAAATCCCAAGGCCAAACGATGTCTATTTGTGGCTTAGATTTGAGTACACCATGTTTTTCACACGGGCAATTGTACGTAGCATGCTCTCGAGTGGGTAAACCATACAGTTTGTTTGTGCTCGCTAAAGATGGGCTAACAAAAAATATTGTTCATGCTATAGCATTAAAAGATTGATTTTGTTTGTTAGTGTTACTGTCGTAATTAATATGTGATATGTAATTTTAAGAAATAAACTATAATAACTTAAAAATAATATTGTTTGGCGTTTGATATTTTTATATTCCCTTATCGTTCATAGCGCTCCATGCCTATCTCATGCATATACCACATACACACTTATAATAAGTAAGTTACTTTTTGTCTACACTAGAATTTATCTAGAAACTAGAAATAATTTATATGGCAAAAGAACGTTTGCCGGGTTATCTAGTGTATATATATATATATATATATATATATATATATATATATATATAATTTTGAACGGAGTTCATCTTCATCATCTCCTGAGTAGGATAGGTGGACATTTTCAAAATCTGCTTAAAAAAAAAATAAATATCTCTTATAACTAACTAAACTTGTTGTAAATGAAATGTTCTATGCTAACCATGCAATTTGTATTTCACTGTTTTCAGTCTTCAGTTAACTCCCAAATCAACTCATCAATAAAGCTTTAATTTCATGTCTAGTTTACATAGACTCTTTAAAAATGGGAGAAACAGAAAAGATGATAATGTGTGATGATATCATAGTATGACAGTATGATATCATAGTATGACAGACATGAGTCATGGATGAAACACCAAGGTCTACAATATTTATTGAAATGATAGATGAGGAATAATATAATGACTACTTTGTTATAGCAGATCACACTCATAATAGAATCATTTGCTGTAACCCATAAAGAAAACTCTTAAAGGAATAAGCCTATAAATCTGTAATTAATGAACTGCCATGGTTCAATTCATGCATCGGCAATACGAATTTATTTAATACTGAACTAAGTAAGCCTAGAAAAGGGTGGTCACCTGTAGATAACCCATCCTAATTAGCAACCATAGCACAAAGTGGTTGTTTAAATTTTCTGTGTGTGTCTGTCTCTCTCTCTCTCTCTCTCTCTCTATATATATATATATATATATATATATATATATATATTATATATATATATATATTATATATATATATAATTGTGTTATTGCTTTTGAACAGGTTGTATACTTATATTGTGTAGTTGTTTTTTTGGTTTTTTGGTATTATTGGGTACTTCTAATGTAACCAGAAGTACAACAGTTATGTACAATAGTTTTTAAGTATCTTTAGTCTTGCCCTGAAGAAGAGAAAATAAATATTCTCGAAATATTGGAATAAACTAAGATTTTTTCACGAACATTGACCAAAACTCCAAAAAACAACACCATATATATATATATATATATATATATATATATATATATATATATGTATGTATGTATGCATGTCTTGAAATGGTTAATTTAAAGATAAATATGATAGTTTGCACATACTCTGGAGAAACAGTTTCAGGGAAAACCTTTCCTTCAATCTGGTCTTGAAGTAACTGGCACAAACATGAAGCTAATGTTGGAAGTTGGTCCCCTTCAAGGTCTTCTTCCTGAAGTACTAATTGAACTAATTTTTCCATGGCTTCACATCTGGAATGAAAATGTATAATTAAACATTTCCCAAAATGTTATAAAGTTTAAACTTCTTGAGCACTATGAGGGAATAATTTTTGTTAACTTGATAGTAAAGCTAACAGTACAATAAAACGTGTATTATCATTAAAACCAAAAAATAAGTCATAAAACAGGGAATGCATAATAAGCAAATTTCTATAAGTGTCTAATTAAATTTGCACGAAGGAACAAAGTACATTATAGCCATTATAGGCCATTCCTACCTAACACACAGGATTCCTAATAGAAAAGAAGGAACAGCCAAAATGTGATGTACGTAAATCTTTCTATAAACCATATTCTTATAGACTGGAGAAAACATGAATATTTACAGATGTCCCATGACTTACTGACTGAAGGTAGCCCACGCATAATTATTCAGCACTTAAAAAATGCAAACATATAAACAAAAATTAAGTTCTAATACACTTTGATTTTAAAATTGCTGTTTTAGCAATAATTGAATAATTTGATAATAATATATATATATATATATATATATATATATATATATATATATATATACAAACGCATACATGTTTGTTTGTGTCTCTATGCGTATTTAAGTATGTGCGGGAGTGCATGTGCTTGTGTGTGTGTTTTAGCATATTTTTTTTTTTAATTTGTAGATTTGTTTTTATTTTCCTATTAATTTAATTTCTTAAACTTAGAAAACTATTTTAACTTTTATTACAATATTATTTAATTTTTTATACTATTATTTAAATTTAAATGAACAACATCGCCTATGTTGCATAGCTTTTAAAAATAAAATGCTAAATAAAGTGCCTAGACATTAGAGGAAAGATTAAAAGATTTCAAAATTGGCAGAAAAGTGATGGTAATTTGCATGTTGTAAGAAATGATAATATTTAACCTTTTTGAGTTATTCACCTTTCTGTTTTTCACACATTCACCTGTGCACACATAGACAAATTTGATTTAATGGTGTTATTCTAGAAATGCCAAAATAAAAAGTTAACTTGGTCCCAAGCTTATGGGATTTCCATATGACTGGGCAGTGATAGGGACCAACTTATTGACGGTAGTTGGTAGTACAAAGTGGAGAGCTGACAGATGTTTCATTCTTATAATTTATAACTCATGTGCTGTGGCTTAGGACGTATTGCATATTCATCGACCAGTCCAAATACTCAAAAAGTGTTAGACACAGTACAGAACATAGAAATTTGTTTAGCAACTTTTTGAACTAGCTGAACAGGAGAAATCCCATTGGACTTTAGACAACAGTTGATCAGCATAAAATGTTTAAAATCATTTTTAAATAACCCCTTTTTAAATGAATACTGAAAAACATCCCAAGAAAAAAAAAACAGTTATGACTTAATTCTTCCCTTTCCACCATGGAGAGTAAAGAGCAACAAAGTTAACTCTACCAATACAGAAAAGGACTGACCTACGATGTTCTAAATTTTCTCAAACTGAATTTAAGTCAATAACAATGAACTAGTCAAATTCATTTTATCTATTCACGGTTCTAAAACAGATTCAGAGACAGATGCATCTTCAAACGTTGGGACTCAAACTTACGGGACTAGACTACTTGACAATACTAGTATCTACAACATAGATCGTAATGCTAGAAAATTAGCTCTTTCAAAAATTCAAGACACTCCACATCCTGATATAACCATCAGCACTGATTCATAAAGTTATTTACTATCACTAGAAAACATAAAAAATTCCAAAATTCTGTGTGTGATATCTAAGTGAAGACAGATTATAATGTAATTATACTTGATTTGAAGTGAATAGAGTTGAAGTATTTATCGAAGCATCTATAAATACAATGTAAATAAGAGACAGGTAAGATAAATATATATATGAAATTTTTAAATTCAAACTGATTTTGTGTAATTTGATGATGTGGCCATCTACTTTTTCTGAAGAAAAACTATTAAAACAAATATAAAGAAACTTACTTTGCTTCATTATCAGTCTCTACATTTATGAGATCTACTGCAGCCTTATATTCTCCCTCTAGATTTTTGGTTATTTCGTCTGGTTGTTCTTTCGCTTTAGCTTTGTTTCCTCCACCAGTTTTCTTCACTTTCGATTTTGCTGTAAAATAATGTTATATTTCTTTTAGTCTAATTAGTAAATATAAAATTATGTTATCCATATATTGAACAGTATGAAATGAATTTTCCGTAATTGAATTAAAATCCAAATAAAATTGTACTTATGACTTTTGAAAGAATAATGTATTTAAACTTTCTCTTACTTTAATTTACTTTACTAAGCACATCCAATACTTTCCCCATGTTGGCCTTTCATTCATGACCTTCAAATATATATACTACTAATTTTTCGAGTAAGCTGCTAAGTAAGCCCCAGCCACCACAAAGACCTGAAATAGGCAGTGGCCTAGTAGAGACACTCCCGTTTCCAGATCTCGCCCATTCGAAAAATCATAGAAACAGTATGTCTTGAGGGATGTAATCACAGTGCAATAAATTTTATAAATGAAATGAGATATCCATAAATAAATCTTGTAAATTGAAAGAAAATATTTCATATTCAATATATCAGAGCAAAGACACAAAATCTGATTTAGAGATTCAAATTTACTCCTAAGATGCCCATTGGATTTTTGGTATCTTGGAAACTTTTAAGAGAAAGAAACATATTTGTTTAATGGCCAAAATGGACAATACATTATAAATTGATGGTAGTTAGTAATTTGTTGCTAAGTTTCAGTCAATTGATTCTTAAACCTTTCTACGTAGCGTACTATAGTACTTTACTATACTTTAATATAGGTTTACAAACTATACTTTAGTTTAGGTTTACAAATTATACTTGGGTCTTTTTTACTCTATCCACACCAGTTACTTATTTCTAAAACAGTGATTTACGTTATCATTAAATTGATAAAAGTAATGAACATATGTTTGAACTATATATTTAACAAGTTTTAAATGTAAACAAAATTTATACTTTAATATACATTTCGTTGAATTATTCATTTAGGGGGCCAAAATGTGCTTTCAAAGATTTTAAAAAACACTTGTTCCTGTATCTTCTTCTGTAAACAAACTGACATAAGTATGAGTCAAGAAGGGATCTTCTGGTTCCACATTCCTTTTTGTTCCTTCTTCTGTAACAGCCGAATTTCATGTCTGCAACTTCTTAGACTGCATCTATATACTGGACCTCTATTTTTATAAAATATAATCCTCATGAAGTGTCCTTTTCTACATTTCCTTGATTTATACAATAATCCATACCTCTGCAAAGCCCTATATGCTATTTCTTCTGATTTAAGAACACGACTAAGTTGTATGAGATTCATTATTACAAAAAAGCTTACACGTTTTTGAAAACCAACCATGTAATAGGCAGGTAACCTCTTTCATGCATAAAATTGATATAGCTTAGCAACAGTTTGAATGAATTACTTCAACCAAACAACTAGAGCCTTTTTAATTTTCATATGATCACTGTTACTTCAAAAAGTCCGCCACGCAGGGGATGCGTTAACTAAGCAGATTTCCGACGTGTATTTGTATTTATCTCAAAACTTAAAAGTTCAATGAGAACAATATTTTGTATTTAAGCTTCGAATGATGTGGTTTATTACATAACCAAATATTGCTTATGTAACTTGAGTAGAAGTGGGGGTTTGCTGATGGCTGAAAATAATCTATTTTTGTACATGGGAAGAGTACAGTAGAACCAACATTTGTGTATACAGTATATCCTTGAGAAATTAAAAAGATATGCATGCCTCAAAAGCTAAATGATGAAGACTATCATTGATCTAGATAATAATACCATACCAGGTAAAAATAAACAACATAGGATTATTCTATAAAATTTGAAAAATATTTAAAAACCTTTTGTTTGCTGTTGTTGCTGTGGGGGAGGATCAGCCTCTTCATCGCTAAATACAGCTTCTTGTTGACTGCCATTATGATTTTCAAGCTCTGGAGGTCCACTATCAATGTAATCATCTCCTCTACCTACTTCATCAATCCGGCTACCTTTAAAATAAGATCAAAATAAATCTCCTTAATAAAATAAAGGATATTCCATAGAACATTTAACATAAAATATTAATTTAAATATACTCTGAAAGTTAATACTTAGAAATTGTTCCCTGAACAGCGAAGATAGAATCCTTTAGCAATGAAAATGTCAATTAGTTTGTAAGTAACAAGGCTCTTACTTTTAAGCCGACTATCAATATTATTTTTCAATGATTACAGTTAGAAATATTTTAACTTGCCTACTGCTTCCAAATAGTTTTTTCTTATCATTTTTTAAAGGCTTTTAAAGTATATAAAAATATATTTTTTTATGTGACTGAGCAGCACATCTATGAAATTTTTTAATGTGTGGGCGGTTTTCTTTCAAAAACACAATCACAGATTTTTTGGGAAAGAATTGTACACATCTAAGTACATATTAGACTGATGAATCTTATAATGTAAATAGTATTTAATTAAAAACAAACTTATATGATGTAAACTTTCTTCTTAGCTACCTTTATTTATCATTTTCTTTTAATTCATACAAATTTCTAAATAGTTCCCAATATTTATTTTTAAACTTGGAATAAATAATGAAGATGTCAAATAACCATTCATTTTATTTTTTTAGGAGGTAGATTATATGTCTTAGAACTAAAACAAAAAAAGATTTCCATGATTATCCTTATCCCTTTTGGAGATATTCAATTTAAAGTGAAACTACGTTTTAAATCCTAACAGATATATGATATATCTTTATATGAAAACAATTTGGTATGGTTTCTTATATCAATGAATAGAACACCTAAAATAAGTTTCAACAAAATCTGAAATGATGTCAAAATTATTAGTATTTTTTTTTTTTTGTTTGTGGTTGATTTAACGTGGAATTACCCTACAGCTCATAATAATGGAGGAGTTAATGCTAATTTACAAACAGGGTTTTGTTTAGTTTGGTATAGTCTTTTGTGCCCAATAAAATTATTGACTGCCGCTATACTTTTTAGTGTATATTTTGTTCATACTTTGTTGTATGCCAAAAGTGTATATAGCAAAAGTTACTCTAAATAAAAAAATATACACCTTTTGTTATGGGCATTTTTGACAAAAACCCAATAGAAAGCGAAATATCAAAAGTTTTCATTTCAGGCATCTCTTATAACCCCCTAAAAAATGTTAATATAGCTTATAATCAAAAAGGCATTAATACTAACCCAAATACGTAGTTTTGTTGAGTTTGATCTTTTTAAATTGTTCACGCCCACTATAGTTTTTAGCATATATATTGTTTATACTTTGGTGAAAGTGTATATGACAAAAGTTACTCTAAATAACAAAATAAACCACTTTTATAATGAGCGTATTCACCGAAAAACCAATAGGAAATGAAATGTCACTATTTATAATTTCAGGCCTCCCATATAACTCCTGTTCATCTCAGTAAATATTAGTATAGCATAAAGTCTAAGTTGGCTTAGTAATAATATACGTACCAAGTTTCATAAAATTCGGTTCAGTAGTTTGAGTGTGAAAAGTTAACTAATAAATAAACAAATAGACACCAAAGAAACAAAATGCGAACAAACAAAAATTTGCGACCTCAAAATTATATGACAATATTTATATCTCAAAGACAAATTTTTTTTATATATATATATATATATATATATATATAATTTTGAACGGATCTCATTTTCATCATCTCCTGGGCAGGATCGATGGACATTTGAAGAAAATTTTCGAAAATCGCGTCATGAGTACAACCTCAATAGCTGATTTCCCTTAAGGGAAATCTGCTAAAAACAACAATGAAGCAATAGATTCAGTAAAATATCTAGCTACAAACGGTAATAAAAAGTACATGAATATGAGTAAAGCATAATTATTTAAAGAAAATAGAACTAAGAAGCACTATGCAAATCTGATGAAATTATGAAACTAACCTTCAACAGGAGGAGGAAAACAGAAGTCAGGGAAGGTATCATGTATCATTGTTTTCAATTCCCTATCAAGTTTAGGGCTGTCAAATAACTGATAAAGAGCAGGAAGTACTCTCTTTTCAAGAATCTGCTTCAATGAGGTATAAATTCCTGCCTTAACACGCTCCGAAAACGGTGGATAGAAGTTAGGGATTATCTGAAACAAAAAAATTAAATAAACAGTTAACCACCATGTATATTTGTTACACAATTTTTGTAAATTATAATAAATGAAATCAGACCTCTCCTAGTCAATGTTTAATTCCTCCTGAACATCTCAATTTGTCTGATTAACTTCCAATTAATGACCTATTTCTTTTACCTTCAATTCTGTGGATTGGAATCTGGTATGTTGGTGAAGAAAGTGTTGTATTGGGTTGTAAAATAAGTTTGTAGCATTTATCAATATTTCTATTGAATCCTCTCTTTGTTTATAAAATCATGTTTACTTGGTCAATAATGTTTACATATTCTAAAAAAGGATTTGTTAAGGTGCTTTTATGCTTCAGTTTCAACTGAGATTCCTTATCTTTAAGTGGTATGCTTGTTCAAAATGGAAGGGAAAAGCAAATGCATAGTTTTCCATCACAATAATGTCTGTCCTCATGAATCTTTGCAGACCCGGCAGAAATTATTGAAGTTTGGCTGGAATGTGCAAGCAATCCTGTTTGCCAGACCTTGCCCCAGCAGAATTTCACTTATTTCAGGTCTTTCAAAACTCTCTTAATGATGAACACTCTAATTCGCTCGAGGACTGCAAAATTCACACAGAGGAATTCATCGCACAAAAATCTGAGAAGTTCTGGGAGGACGGAATTAAAAAATTACCTGACAGATGGCAACATGTAATAGATCAAAATGGGTCATATATAATTGGTTAAAAATATTTACAAGAATCTGAAGTTTTTATTGAAATCACCAGTAAAAAACACTACGGACTTATTTTAAAACCTATATACACTACGCTTGATAAGTAGGAAAGAGAATCGATGAAGTACTGATAGAGGACCTAGTTGGACTGTCAAAGATGGTAATGGAGTGAAATGTCCAGGTTCTTCAAAGATAATGACACATGTAAGTCAATTTTCTAAGCAATTCAATTCACTGACAGAAATGTCTATACAGAACCAAAAGAACCCAATGCAGTTTATAGCATATGTGGGCAACCCCCGGCACGCAGTAAGGTTTGATCCGGCCAGCGGGACATTTTGAAAAACCCTACTAAACAAAAATATTACACTACTTACTGCAAATGAGGAAGATGAGGAGAGATTTGTGCATTTGCCAGTACTTATAAATGCGAACAGTTATTTTCATTGATGAAAGTTAATAAATCAAAACATCGTACAAGGCTGACTGACGATAATTTGGAAAATTCTTTTCATCTTTGTATCAGTGGAATCAATCCAAACATTGATGGATTAGTTTCCCAAATTCAAGCTCATGATGTTGCTATTTAACTTTCGTTGTTTGTAATAATTCCAAATTTTACAATTTAATTATAATGTTGCACCTATTTTTTTCATTTCATCTTGTTATTTTAATAAATTGTATTATAATTACATTGTCATTATAATTCCATGCCTGATATCTATCGTTAAAAATTATGAACACTACTTTAAAATGCACTACTAAAGTAACACTAAACTAAACATATTTGCACACTAAAGTTTGCCCTGCAACATGTCAAAGGCTGCCCATATCTGGTTTAGAGCAAGGAGGAAGAGGAGCACTGTTATCCAGTTTGTATAAAGCTTGAAATACAGTGGTAGGGGTAAATTAATTTGCTACTCTATTTCTATCTCTACCATCTAAATATAATTTCTTCAACTGGCAGGATGTAACTATAGTGCAATAGAGACATGATTAATCTCTTCTTTACCTTATCTCTATTTAATATTTCGAAGAGACAAATAATATTACGAATATCCCCAAGATATTTGCAGCATTAAGGCCAGTCTAAGTCTTAATGTAACCTTACATATTGTTAAAACTGTTGTTGGTGGGGGTGAAAAATCAGACAAAAACATATTTTTGTGATTCCTCACGGTATTTATAAGCGCTTAGCAAATCTACATTGCTATTGTCAGAGTGTTAAGAGCATAGAACCTGCTTAGAGAGATGCTACTGTGTATACTCTGGCAATCTAGCTAATCCCCTTGCTCTGTGAAGTAATGCATCAGCAAGGATCTCTTTTCAGTAAGGGGAAGAGCACAATGTTTTCCACGTACTTCTGAGCTTTAACCCTTTAACACTCATTGGCAATTATAGCAACCACGTCAATTACTCAGTCCTCTGACAATTCTTGCAAGATATGCCGGTTTCAAGAGGCTCAGTTACTGTTTTCAATATACACTAGCTGCTGCTGCCAACCCCAGCAGAATGAGAATTCAGAATTTTCTCATTTGTGATCACACAGTTTTTCAGGACAATAAAATGCGAGATCTGCCAACTCCAAGCATATTTTCATCTCCTGACTTTTCTTAGCGCTTACTTTCACCTTAATAGTAAGTAATAAGTTTACTCAAATCTTGTGTGTGTGTGTGTGTGTGTGTGTATATATATATATATAATTGTGTGTGTTGATGTTTTCGACCAGGTTATATTTATATATGGTGTTGTTTTTTTGGAGGTTTGGTCAATGTTGGTCAAAGAAACTTCTTAGTTTATGCCGATATTTCGAAAATTTTATTTTCTCTTCTTCAGGGCAAGACTAAAGATACATAAAAATTACTATACATATTGCACTAGAGTTACTGGTTACAGTAACCAAGGAAGCCAGGGAAGGTTACTGTAACCAGTAACCAGGTGCTAGTGCAATATGTATAGTAATTTTTAAGTATCTTTAGTCTTGTCCTGAAGAAGAGAAAATAAAATTCTCGAAATATCGGCATATACTAAGAAGTTTCTTTCACCAACATTGACCAAACCTCCAAAAAACAACATCATATATATACACAGTTGTCCCTCGATAATCCGACAGTTAAGGGACCGAGAGAGTGTCGGATTACCGAAAATGTCGGATTACCAAAAATGTCATATTATCAAAGATGTTTTATTCTTAATGCGTTTGAACACAATGAAGTTAAAAAAAAGGAAGAAACAGTAAAGGTACATGTAATTTATTAATACCAGGATACATGTACAGGCTCATCATCAACAGACTTTATGAATTTTTCAATTTTTTCCCTATTTTTCACAATATCGTAGACAGTAGGTCGTCCAATGTCATACTCTTTAGATATTGCACTGGGAGTTTCACCACGGTCTATTCGTTTAATAATTTCCCATTTTTCAGATAAACTTAATGTTTTATGTTTACGTTTCACACTTGTGCTTGCCATTTTTCACTGCAGGTTTGTTTTGCTTCCTGCCGGAGCGGTGGGAGGGAGATGCATGTTGCTGCCTGTAGCGCGTCGGACTACCGAGTACGTCGGATTAAAAAGTGTCGGATTATCGAGGGACAACTGTATATATATATATATATTTATCTTCAGAATAAAATTGAATTTCTCACCAAGTTATTCATGCTCAACATCTTAAGACTAAAATGTAGAATTTGCAAAATTGGTCACCTTGTGACTAATTAAGAACAAAACGTAAGTAATTTCATTTTTAATAGATTTGAAGCAACTAGTTTTATAAGTTTTTAATGTTTACTTAAAAAAATTATACATTATTAAAATAAAAAATTGCCAATTTCCTGGTACTTATTAGAGATATAGAATAATTGTACTGGAACTTTTCCATCCTTTGGCTTTCAGCTCCAGATGCTTATGTATCGATGAAATTTGTATTGGAACTGAAAGCCAAGAAACTGCATCACACACACAACAGACAATGCCTGGTGTGGAAGTCTAAACCTGCCATTGGCCTTCTGTGTTAACTGAACATCTATAAATTCGGTTCTATGGTATTTTTCGATTCGAACGGGGATATTACTTGTCACTTTCAAATGGAGTGCTAGACAAATTTTTAGTGTATAATATGACAGGAGTACAAAGAAGTTGTGAGGTTTCCATTTCTGAGATATGTAGTAATTATAAATTATTACCCACACCCTCCATAAATTCTGTAATTATTCTTCATTTTAATTGCCCTTTTCTAAAGAAACTAAAGATGCCTAGACTAGGCCAAAACTGTTTTCATTTTGACTAGCCTGATTTAAAGGGATTGACATATTCTTATAGCTGAGATAATTTTATTTTCTATTAACATTAAATTACAGCATATCACAGCAAATTTCAATCTGAACACAGAGTTTCGAAATTGTTACAGTAAATTAAAGTACAACCTACTAAAGAAGATAGCAACCTCTAAAAATATTGGATTCATAGATGGCACATAAGATGTCTATCGATACAAGCATAACACTATGAATAAAATAAATACTGCTAAACTCAATCCGTTTTCCACTTACGATTAGTAATATTTATTAGGAGAAAATTTCTCTGAAGTTTTTATATTTTGAAAGGATAACCACATTTAAAATGGAACTCATCAATGATGGGAGGCAGAATTCACCAAGGAATGCCCTACCTGTCGTAAAAGGGGACTATATTAGGGCCCCTAACAAGGAGAGGGTGGAACTACATTTGATGCCAGTCCCAAGCTTGGACAAAAGTGAACGGAACAGGAGTCCCCAGCTCTATTAATAAAAAAAAAGAAAAAGAAAAAACCTCCCTATAATCTCATGGGACAGCTTTCATTGAGTACGAGAGAATGGTGATGTTGAGAAATACAGTCCATGGAGGGACCTATTTGGAAATGAGATTGTACCAACTAACTCCTGATCTTGCTTAGTATCCAGGAAAAAATAAACAAATTGAATATACTGTAGATGTAGTGGGTTTGCAGGTAAACAGGAGGAGGGAAACTGAATTAGCCTACCTGACACATAATTTTTTAATAATCAGTGCCACTAGGCAGAATGAGTGAAGCATTGGGATTATGGTAAAGTAAAGACGTTGGGATGCACTAATGGGATACTACTGTAACAATGTCAGGATCTGGAGAATCAGACTAAATAGAAGATTTAGCAATTTTTATTGAGAGATTTATTGTACATCAACTATACATGCCCTTTGTGAGGATGCAGAGGAAGAGACCAGGAGGCACGATGATATTGTATCCAAAGTATGACACCAAGTGAATATTAGGTAACTTCAGTTGCAGATAAACAAGGAGGGTACTGTATACTAATAACCATACAGGATAGGAAACATGAGTCATCCAAAGTAGTAAAAACTGGAAGGATTCCAGTACTTAGGGTATATGAAAGTCATGACCTCATCATGACATCATCCGAAAAATAAAGATAAGCCATGGTGGTAACATAGTCAACAGCTTTATACGGCTCATGGCATTAGCATTTGGGGATGATGTTTGATCATTGCTAGATATATCTCATTTCATGGTTGAGGCAGGTCTGAAAGAGTCTGCATGAGTGGTGCATTATCTAGGCTCAAAATAAGTTTAGAGAACACTGAGAGAACTCTGTGAAATAAGAGAGTTCACATTTCTTAGTAATGGATGACAATAGTAAGTAAGCAAATATAAAAATCACAATGGTTGGAGGAACTAGATGCTGCTATGCACTGAAAAGGCTGTTGGCTTTATTAGTCCTCTTAGGAAGACAAAAATGCAGAAATAAAAACTGGGAATTCCTGCTCATACTTATTAATTTTATTTCTTACAATATACAGCATCTACTATTGCCATTAGCAGTAGATGGATCTATATTTCTTGGAGCAAACAGGTTTCAGTTAAAAATGCAAAAAAAGCCTTTTTATGTCTGTCTCTAAGGAGTTCTCTTATGTTCGGTTTAAGGTTCAAACCTCTTCTTGGAAGATGGTATTTTTTACAATTGAGGAGATGTGAGACAGTAAGATGGACATTACAACAATCACAGGTTGGTGGGAATAAGCCTTTCAATAAATAACTAAGTGTTGATACTGTGACCCCATTCGGACACGGGCAAGAACAACCTCCTATTTTCGGATTTTTCTACTTGCAGTATTCCAACACTCAGTAATTTCTTTGATTTCTTTGAGTTTGTTGTCATGTTTTTTTGACCAGTCTGTCTTCCACCTTTGGATATGAGAGTTTCAAAAGTTGAGCTTAATCTGCTCATACAATTAGCAGATTAAGCCATTATAAAGCTTAATGTCTTGAGAAGAGCTTAAATTACAAGTTTCATTTACATAGGATTCATATAAAGTGAAAAAACAGAGAATAAGATGCGCTTATGACAGAGAATAGGAGTGGCATTGTATTGCATACTTTAATAGTTGACTAATAAGCATATTTGTCATTAGTCTTGCCTTCTCTTAATCAGTTTCCCAGTTGTTTACTTCACTGCAGAAGGAAATTGAAGAGCTACTTTGAATAAAGAATTAGCTTATGCGGTTGAGAGAAATAATGTAACTGAACTGATGACCACCAAGTGTGTGGCTGAGTTTTGGCCTTCATGGGTAATGTGCATAAGTATAATACTTAATTAGAATTACAGATTCTCATCCCTTGTATCCCTTGAACTTGAATGTTTGTAGTGTAAACCAAGAAAAGTCTGCTTACCCTGCAGAGAAAATCCAAAAGAGTCGCAGTGACAACAGGATGGGATCTCATGGAATGATGCATAACTAAAATCGCTGGCTCTGAAAACAAAATGAAAGAAAGGAATATTAAGGCTACAAAGCTTACCGAGAATAAGAAGTAATGTTTACTTTATGATCTAATAAGTACTATAAGGAGCTTAAATAAAACTTGCTTCGTATGAAAAAACTATTACATAATAAATGACCTTCCAGTCTAAATGAAACTTTCTTATAATCCAAAGTTTGATTTCTGTTCCCAAAGTACGATGAACCAATGATTGCCACTCTAGACTACCAGATCATTAAAATAGAAGTAATTTCATCTCACGGAACTAATTTCTAATTCATATATTTTGTTAGTTTCAGTTTTCAAGAATAAAAATGGTCTTATCTATAGTCCTCAATTACAGACTTAAATGAATACTTAAGTTCTAGTAGTTAAAATGTTCAATAGGCATTTCAATTGCTCCTAGTCATAGTTGTCATGCTCATTATCATGATGAGGCAGTATAACCAATAACTCAAACAGGATCAGCTATAAAGTTAGTGAGACAATTCCTCAGCTAAAGAGCTTTTTGTGTCCAATTCCTAAGACACTAAGGCAAAGGCTTGTGGCCTCATTGAAATTTGTACTAAAAAATGATCACTCAAATAAACGCCTTTCCAGCATCAATGATAATTTCTCTAGTCTATCATACAATTATAAAATATTATAAGCTTTTCATCGTTTGCAGTTATAATAATCCTTTATGGCTCTGTCAAGGTATCCCTACTTTAATAAATTGTCAAAATGAAGAGCTCCTCTGATAATATTGCTTATGAAAGATCTCTTTGTTCGAGTACTCATTGAATAGACCAATTTCTGATTTTTTCACATACAAAATTATTTATTAGCCAATACCCCACAATTTCTTTAAATCATTTATTGCTGGCAAAAAGAACTGAACTTTGGTTCTTTCCCTCTTTTTCGGTAAATTATTACAGTAAATTTATGTTTTCAACTCTCGCAATCACAATCCTTTTATTAAAGTTGAGTATCTCATTTCCTAATTGTTTAATTTACTGGCCAAAAGAGAAAACTAAAACACCACTACAAAGAGATCCTTCCAAGATTAAAATACAAAACACTAATTTCTACAACCAATGCAGGACATGGGCCTCTTGTCAACATTTTAACTGAATCCATGCAGTTTGAAACTAGGATCCTCCAATTTCAGGCCCTTATACTAACTAAAAAAATCCTACCTCAGAACATCCAGCCTCCTCTGGTTCACACTTATTTTCATCCCTTATAATTTCACTTTAAGCATCAAGCAAACTCTTCAGCAGATACGAATGTGATATTTACCAGAGATGCTGAGATATTTCTACCAGAGTAAGCCTGTTGAATATGGCACAGATTGTCACAATGATAATAAGTTTCCTTATCCAATTGATGCAGATTTTCATGCCCGTTTGCTTTTCATTTTTCTAATAGAGAAGAGTTTTTTTGGATGATCATCCAAGGTAAAATCCATTCTGATATTCTCCCGATGTCTCATAATCATTCAGGAGCTGTTTTCCTTATAATGAAGCAATCTCTTAGGAATAAACACTGTATGTAAAGCACACTTTCCTTGAAGCATTCTCAGCTAAGCCTAATTGCTTTCTTTCATATCCATAGATTCATAATTAAATCAAGGTCCTCTTTCATTAATGTTTGCTCCCCCACCATCTCAAACATTATTTCTATCATTACATTCCTCAATATCTTCCACTTTCCTTAAGGTTATAAGACTTCATGGCTGCATTATTGATACTAACATTGACATTTAAATATTCTACACTCACTCATCCTATCACAATTGCATGCTTCTCCCTTAGCATGCAGAACAATGTAAACAAGGAGTATTTAATGTAAATATAAGATATATCATGATATAGTTTATTGAGAATATTGTTGAGTTGGTGTGGGAGGTGTAAAATTAGGACTGGAAACCTTCAACAATTCAGATAAAATTAAAGTTATTAAAAAGTGTTGTATTATTAATTTTAGTAAAAGTTTTCACCATCTTTAAACTGCCCTAACTTTCTGGAAACTATTAATAGGCCTATTTATTTGGCCATGAGAGTGTTAATAAATATATATTAAGAGTTTAGGCTCAACACTCCATGAAGGACCAAGACCAGTCACATAGCATTGATAGAAGGGTCGTGGTCAGCCTTACACATATCGTGCCATATTATGGCATTGCATTCTTTATTCAAGTAGCTAACCAATTGCCTCACAATATTGAGTGGGCAATGACATAATAAACAGAAGCCTATCTCCAAAGACAGCAACCACACACCTAAATAAGAAACTCACTGAAAACTCATAAAAATAATGACTTATGGCCGATTGACTAAGAGAGATACTTCAATAATTTAATTCTTCCTTTATAATTTAATCAATTGAAGCAATGTTTTACTAAGAAAAGACAGTTAAATACATTGAGATATATAAAAAAAAAGCCAGTTACGCAGGGGCTGTGTAAACTAAGCAGATTTCTCCCTTGCTGTTATGGGACACTTCTAAACCTAATAATCACTCACCAACTATTCTCTATTTCTAAATAAACGATGAATAGAAGTGGGGGTTACTGAACTGAAATTTGGTAGGTGTATTACTATTAACCCAACTAAGACTTTATACTAATATTCTCAGACATAAACAGGAGTGGTGATTATAAGAAAGGCCTGAAATGAAAAATTGTGATATTTAATTTCCTATTGGTTTGTCCCCACGAACATGTGCATAACAAAGTTGTTTATTTTGTTATTTAAAGTAATTTTTGTTAAATATACTTCTCCCATATAACGAAGTATAAACAAGAAATACACAAAAAATTATAGTAAGAAGCAACAATTTTATTGGGCACAAAGGACTGAACAAAACTAAACATAACTCTGTATGCGAATTAGCATTAACTCCTCTATGAAAATAAGCAAAATTTACATTTCTAGGGACGAGCTGGTATGGTGGTTCTAAGGGGGCATGAAATAAAAAATCTCCTTACTTGAATCTGTATTTGTTTTACGGAAAAAGTGCAAATAACAAAAGTTTATTTTGATATTTAAAGTAACTTTTGTTATATATAATTTAATCATATCATACAGCATAAACATGGTATATATTAAATGCCAATGCAGGAGACCAATTTTATTAGTAGTAGTCTCATTAAAGTTTATTTGATATAAGCACATTATGACAGATGATGTTATGTTGATAAACTTATATGATAGTTCTAAGTATGATTCAGATTAGTGAGGTTATAAATTTCTGCCCCCTCCTTTCTCCACATCATTTTTTATTAATTTTCACTAGAAAATAACTTAATTGTTAATTTCCAATAGAAATGCAAACTATAAGAGTATTTTGATTATTTAATTTTTATAATGTACTACTTAAACAAAGGCATGCAGAATTGGCACATCTTGTGATAGCAGAACTCTTTAACTGTGGTATATATATTATCTTATTTCCTCCGATATGTTGACGTTATTGAAATATCTATGTACTATCTATAACTTTAAAACGTTACTTGGTAATGTCATTACGACTGACAATATGTGTTTAAACTCAATATGATTGTTTAAGTGTTCTTCAGGTTGCTGGGATGGCTTCGATCTCTTCTGATTTTTTGAAAATAAATTAAATTATATTTAGAGTCCCTCTGTTATTTATTTCCACCATATATATAAATTATTAGAAAATTCGAATTGATTAATGATTTGAATAAATAATTTAAGTAAAACAATTTTGAAATCGGGGGCTCGGGTTGGCCGTGCGAGTTAGGGCGTTGGTCCTAATCTCGCATGGCAGACCTAGAGTGGCGGGTTCGAATCCCGCCCTGGGCAGTAGAAATTTATTTAATGACGGACTCATTAAATAAACTCCTTGTGCCCACCCTGGCTAGAAAAGGATGGTAACCTGTAGATAACCCGTCCCGATTAGCCTAGTAGCATAAAGTGGATGTAAAATAAAATAAAAATAAAAAAAAATTTTTTGATAATACTCATGGAGAAGTCGTTGAGAGATATCAGTTCGTGAGAGAACACAGTTAATAATGTAAACTTATTTCCTGTGAAATGTTGGCATTATTGGAATTACTTTTTACACACATTTACTATTACATATTTAATGTTATGTATATTGCTATGTTTAAACAATGAGTGCTCAGATTGGTTTTTGACATGAAATTTGTACATATAGATATAGATAATATCAAATTATAATAAATGGTATCCATGATTATAGTTTGAATTATTTACAGTGTGTCAAACAGTGAAGAGGGATTGATTAGGAAATCATTTTCATTAATTTTTCAAAAATAAAATTTCTATTCTATAAGTCTCCTTTGGCCACCCGGTCCTTACGAAAAAACAATACACCCAGAAAGGAAGTGTAATTGTGTATACTGAAGCCTTGCTACAAAATAACACCATTATTCAGTCAACAATGGTTTCCAGTGAGCTATAATACCTTAGCTAGTATACATTAAGAAAACATGACATAAGTTATAAATTATTTTAACATACTCTATGTTACTGGGTTGTTTTTATTTTTTTGTTGTACCATTTGTTACTTTTATTTTCCTTTCTAGAAATGTTATAAAATATTCATAAAACATATGTATTAGGAATACACCTGTTATTCACCAAATAAGATGGCATGTATATAGCTAAAAAATGTCTATAAAGCATGAGTAGTGTGAAAGGAATATATATATATATATATATATATATATATATATATATATATATATATATTCATATGTGAGTGTATGATGTTGAACTTGCACCATTTTTGTGGCCTTAAGAGCCACTTAAATAAAGAAGAAATAAACTGAGAGAATTATACCTGGAGGTATAAGCACCCAACAAGCAGGGTAAATCCACACAACAAAAACCACCTATGCATGGATGGCCCTAGATCATCATGAGATGCCTAATTAATTTTGATGTAAAAATAAGCAAACTATTTACTTTAATTGTTGACATACATTTTTTTGCCTGTTTAAAAAAAAACTTACCTATATTCATAATATTATCTTTTTCAGGGTCAAAAAAAAACCAGTCATAGAAGAGAGCCAATTTGGCATTGGTAGTAGCTGTAGTTGAGGTGCACGTTGTTAAGAGCCAGCCAATCACAGCCCATCGTGGAATAATGTCTGAACAAAGAAGCTCGTTTGTTGGATGTATAACACCAACAATAAATCTTATCAAGTCACATCGAAGCGATTGAGCCTCTGGCGTGCCAAGATACTGAAAGAAAAAAAAACATCTGAAGTATATCCATTTAAATTCAATAACTCTCGGGGTGTTAGTAGATAGGAATATACCTTCCATACAGCAATTTTCTGAAGCATTCATAAGATGAAAGTCCATACACATTTTTTTTTATAAAATTGATAATGTAAGGGGCATTTATTTAGCATACTTTCATATTTCATAATTCAATAATAATTAAAAGAAAGAGTAAATAATCTTATTTTTGATGACGTTTCTAATACTTGTTGTTTAATGATAATTCTCTAGAGCATATGTGGGCAATCAACAGCCCTCGGTAAGGTTTGATCCGGCCCCCGAGACATTTTGAAAAATCCAATTAAACAAAAATATTACACTACTTACTCCAAATGAGGAAGATGAGGAAAGATTTGTGCATTTGGCAGTACTTATAAATGCGATCAGTTCTTTCCATTGATGAAAGTTAATAAATCAAAAAATCATACAAGGCTGACTGACGATAATTTCTTTTTGTCTTTCTACCAGTGGAATTAATCCAAACATTGATGTATTAGTTTCCCAGATTCATTCCCTATTTAACTTTCATTATTTGTAATAATTCCAAATTTTACGATTTAATTATAATATTTTACCTATTTTTTTTCATTTCAATTTATTATTTTAATAAATAGTATTATTATTACATTGTCGTATAATTTCATGTCTGATATCTATCGTTAAAAATTATGAACACTACTTTAAAATGCACTACTTTTAAAAGCGACCCTGCTGATGGGTGTGATGAGATTACCGGGTCTGTGGATGTTTCGGGAGACCGTACGAGGGGTGTACAGAAAGTTCTAAGCCTGATATATATATATATACAAGGTGATCTCAGCTGTCAAGGTTGTTTTGGAAGGTTTTGACAACAATTTTTTTTTGACTGGGTTACAGATGTTGGAAAAGCGGTGGAATAAGTGCGTTGCTGTTGAGGGGGACTATATTGAAAAACAAAAATATGTAAGTTGAAAATATATTTGTGTATATATATATATATATATATATCAGGCTTAGAACTTTCTGTACACCCCTCGTATGCTTTGTGTGGGTGGGAATTGTGAGAAATGAGATGGTAGTAGGTTTTTTTATCGATTTCCTTTTTCTTTAATAATCCAAAAATGTGTTCGTTGAAAATTTTTTCTAATTTGGGTGTAATGTCCTTGTTAATTTTGGTGTAGCTGGTACTGTCATTAAAAAGGTCAGTCATTTTAGTTGTATATTCTGTTTTGTCCATGATCACTGTGGTGTGACCTTTGTCAGCTCGGGTGCAAATCATGTCGTCTACGTGTGTTTTTAGGAAATGTTTAGTTGATTTGATGTCTTCATGTATGAAAGATTTGGGAAGATTATGTGTGTCGGGGGTGTGTTTTTTGAGGTGGTTTGTGAGGATGTTAGTAATTTTGTTTCGAGTGACTGACGAAATACTTCAGGCTCATTGACCTTCCCTGCTTGGTTTTTCCCCAACCCTCTTACCATCTACCTCCATATTTTCATTTTTTCCTTCAGTCACAATGTAGTCTGCACTGTTTGCAGGTCGTGCTCTCTGCTCTTCCCCCCATATAAAAACTGGTATGTACCTTATCCTATTTTTTAGATTAATTACTTTTTATTTCCTGTTATGTTGTTTACATCCACCCCACCTTCCTTTGCTGTATATTCATCTGCCCCCTCACTCATAAATTACTGTCTGTGAACTTTACGGCCACTATACACTTAAAAGAGAATAATATGCTTCATTTTAGCAGATTTCCCTTAAAGGAAATCAGCTATTGAGGTTGTACTCATGACGGAATTTTCGACATTTTTCTTCAAATGTCCATCGATCCTACCTAGTAGATGACAAAAATGAAGTCCGTTCAAAACTGTATATATATATATATATATATATTTGTCTGTTACCGCTCTAGCGGTCGCAATTTTTGTGAGTTTGATCGTTACCAAACTCGGAATTTAATCGTTTAATGTAAAAAGGAAGATCAAGTTCGTTAATGGCTGAAATCAGACCAGTGGGAGGGGGGGTTTAGAGGGGAGGATTTTCGAAAAGTCGAAATATCTCCGTTATTATGCGTCGGATCGAAACATTGTATAGAATGAATCTTATTGCAAATTCAATTTACTATAAATATTGTTCTATACATTTATTCTGTATCTTGAATAAACCGAGATATTTGCATTTGTATTCTGCGTGTGGTCGGCTATGTTCGGCCTTTCCGCCGAGAGCTCTGGCGGCCGTTTCTGTAACTATTAGTCCCTCGTGAATAGGTTTAGAGGTTACTTACTACTACAGCTGTTATTAGGCAGATTTCTCTATTGTAAAACTTCACGTGGGGAATCTGCTTAGTTTACGCAGCCCCTGCGTGACGGACTTTTTTCCATTATTGTTCACAAATTTGCTAATCTATATTATTTTGTTTCATTGTTCAGCTCTGAAGAAGGGAGCCAATGGTTTCCCGAAACTGTAAGCTAATAAAATTCTCTACAAGAAGAATTAAGAAAACTTTTCTTTAGCCGAAACCCAACTATCCTCTACTACTTTGATATACTAATTGTTGTTAAATAAAAATGTTTCATAAAATAAGATAAATACCCAACTCAAAGTTTATGCAGTACCCAAAACTGAAGACAGAACAGTCCATTTATTTTACAAAAGTCATCAAAATTACCTGTCTTTGAAACCAATCCTGATATCGTTTGTGGTTGCCAAATCGTACGTTTGAGGTTAAAAAGACCAATTTTTGTTCCATGTCAGGAGTAAGTCTGGATTGTAAAAATCTCCTAGACGTCCGAGTCTGAAGAATCGTAAGAATACCTAAAATGATTATAATTTATTTTTATTAACTAATCATAATATGAATAAAATTAATGGAGTGAAAGTATA
Organism: Riptortus pedestris; assembly: GCA_019009955.1. Classification (NCBI taxonomy): domain Eukaryota; kingdom Metazoa; phylum Arthropoda; class Insecta; order Hemiptera; family Alydidae; genus Riptortus; species Riptortus pedestris. Next base: position 27,857,648 of record CM032228.1, read on the forward strand.
TTCCACACAGTAAAGAATTTTCAAGAATTTTTATTTCAGGACATCACAATACAACTCAAATATACCCCTGATTAGATTTGAATATATTTATTTTTGATTACTCCATTAGTTTATTTAATAAATAATAGGAAAAATGTAACAAACTGTAATTATAGAAACCTTGAAATGTATAACACATACAGACAGACAGAATGAATAAGATGGAACATATTTAGTAAATCGATCACAAAAGCTTGGAGACAGTCGTGGAAATATTTGATATTCTTCAATTGGCTTCTAATGTTTGCTAGGCTGTCTGTCGCTACACAAGTCACAAATTTCAGTTTATCTACTCCTCATATTACTGTATTACCTTAGAGACAACCTCTCCCTTTCAATGAGCATTCTGAGAACCAGTTTTTAAGTCTATTTGTTCATGAGAATAATAATGAGTAACAGTTCTGAATAACACTTCAGCCTGATAGCACTTGAAGTATAATTTTAAATATGGCTTATAGTTTTTATTCCTAGAAAAAATGCAGGTGAGTATTTTTATATAGACCCCTGTTGGGTAACCTGTTATAAAGGTATATCTAAAGTTAAAGTTATTTATTATTGTCCACTATGTGCTATAACGGCTAATTTCGAGGAGTTAGCAAGGATGGGACTAAGGATTTTATTTAATTAGTTCATGACTAAAAAAAATCCTATCAAACTTTTGCTGCTCTACGTTTACTATGTGAGATAAGTCCTATACATTACTCACATAGCTATCCTGGGCTCAAATTTTTACACATATGTTTCAGGTTTGTGGGCCTAACCTGCACATAAGGGATACCCTTAACTTCCCGCAAGTATTAGCCATACTGGGAAGTGGAGGCCAGTACTCGAACTCGCAACCTTTGACCGCTCAGTCCAGAGCTCTAACCACTCAGTCACAATGACCCCAATATAAGGTATAAAAATACACAACTCAAAACTGTATTAAAGTTGGCAGGAGCAATTAGGATGGATTTGAGTGATACATCACCACACCTCACTACCATATTATGGGAAGAATGCTCTACTTTATTTTATTTTATCTGTATCATGTTTCCACATTGTGCAGTCACTCAACCAACATCCTTCTTTTTTGATCTCAAAGTTTACAGTCCATCATAATCATTGGATGACTCATTTATAACTTAACAAAAAGCTAATAATAATGGGGCTATTATATATATATAGGGTTGGCAAATAAGTCCTTACGGTTTTTGTATTCATGTTTTGTTTACAATATGTCACATTTATCTGATGCAATTAATCCCAACAGAGGATTGTTTATCCTATTTGTAATATGTAAACAGTTATGTCTGTCGACACTTGTTAAGATTAGGTCAGTATTGCGTTTGTGATCCAGCTGAGAAGATGGACGGTAATTTATTGCATTATAGGCATATTTTGCTGTATTATTTCAAAAAAGGAAAGGGAGCTGCAGAGGCTCATAAAAAAATATGCGGGGTCTATGGGGATAAAGCCTTAACAGAGTGCACGTGCCAAAATTGGTTTGCCAAGTTTAGGGTAGGGAATTTTGACATAAACGACGCACCATGACCTGGTCGTCCACAAGAAATTGAAAGCATTGATGTTAAGGCTATAGTCGATTAAAATCCTTCCCAGTCAGTGCGAGACATTGCTGAGGCCCTAGACATATCACATACAAGCGTAGAAAATCATTTGCGGAAGCTCGGCTACGTTTCTAGGCTGGATGTTTGGGTCCCCCACTCTCTGACCGAAGCCAACTTGGCAAAACGCATTTCCATTTGCCATTCCCTGCGAAAACGTTGTCTTCCATCATGATAATGCCAGGCCCCACACTTCGTTAGTCACCCGCAACAAATTGTTAGCCCTTGGATGGTATCTTTTGCCCCACCCTCCCTATTCATCGGACCTTGCTCCTAGTGACTACCACTTATTCCGGTCTCTACAAAATTCCTTAGGCGGAAAACGGTTTGAAAACGAACAGGGTGTCAGGGAGCACCTTGATTATTTTTTCGCTAATAAACCACAGACATTCTATGAACATGGGATTATTCAGCTGATGGAGAGATGGGGTAAAGTAATAGAAAATAATGGACATTACATTGTAGATTAAAATAAAAATTATGTTCAAAATATACAATAGTTTTCTTTCAACTTAAAAAACCGAAAGGACTTATTTGCCAACCCTATATATATATATATATACCCACCCAAAAACAGAACAAAAGAAGTAAATAACACAGAAAAGTACACCAAATAAAGGCCTTAAGGAAATGTTAAATTACAATTGTAAAAGAAAAATGTATAAAAAAAGAAAGGAAATGCACAACAATGATCCATACTGCTCAAATAAACAATAAAACGTTTGAAATGATTATTTGTAATTTATGAAATGTCAAGGTCAAAGCATTAAAACATGGGATACATAAGGACTTCTTTATACAAGAAGGCTCCATTCTTCATTTTATTCTTGCAAACAACCCAAGGCATTTAGATATATTTAATATACATAAATGAATAAAGGAACTAATAAAACCCTACTACAAAGAAAAAATCTAGAATGGGGAACTTAAATAAAACCAAATATGTCTAAAATAGGCACTTCAAAGAAAGCAAAATAATATATGCCTATGCTTAATATAGTTTAACAATCATGAGAAGAAGAAAAAAAGAACTCACCTCCAAACTGAGGACTCAGGCTTTTTGGGTTCTGCAACAGATCTCGCCAAAATGCCTCAAATTCTGGAATTCGAGCAACGTTTTGAAGAAGTCTTACGAGGTCCCGCCCAATTACTAAGCAATCCGTAAAGCGTTCCCTCAAGAGGGATACTGTGAAATTGATTTCTTTCCTCTGCAGGTTTGCCAGGGCTGGTGACATATGATCTTCTATAAGCCGTAAAAAAGTGTACACAGTTGAAGCTACAATAATAGGTAATTTCTCCAACCATGCCCTAGAACATCATTCAGTGTTTTAATAATCATAGACAATGTTTCATAGTGAAATAGACTAACCATGAAAAGAATTGAATATAAAAAAAAGTCAATAGTTATCTGATATTAAGATACTTCAATAATCTAGATATTTTTTAACCTTTGAAAATTGATGTAAAATGCAAATGCAATTTTCAGGAAATTATAGGTGTTCAGCATTTGCCTGATAAATTAATTAATTCATTTGTATATGTTGTTCATAGTGTTATAGGATCTCTTTGTAATAAAATTTATATCCTCTTTGGTGAGGTTATGTATCCATTAATAAAGTTCAGTTTTGCTCTTGTCATCATTGTGCTAACATTCATTTGGTCAGGTTAGTGATTAACCTTAAAACATGGTGCAGTCGGTAGGATTATGAGATAAAAATTTTTATTAACAACTTCAATTTTGTTTCTAAAATATTGGATAAGCAAAAATCTAAATTTAATCTAGGAATCTTCAAATATCTGCGTTCTAGTTTTTGTTGAGCTTGTGTACCTCCATTCAAGAAGTGGTATGCAAACAAGGTGTATTTTCTAGTTTTATCAAAAGCTTCTTTATTGTATTCTTTGGCTTCACAGGGATAACAAAGAGCAGCCATTGCATTTCATGGCAAGGGAGCGGTGGGAAGTACTAAAATATTAAGATTCCCTGAAGAATCAAAAAGAATATTAAAAAATGAACTAAAATATTAGAATGATACTAACCTATTTTCTACCAGAATATCTAAAATAGTTTCAATGAGGTTTAAATTCCTAGGGGTGACGTCTCCCCCTGCCATGTGCCGCATAGCTGCCCAAAGTAGATGTTCTACATTTGTGACTCCATTCCTTATCATTTCTCTGATGAGCCATACAAGCTGAGTTCGAACACCATCGGTAAGTCGACTCCATCGCTCGAGAACAAGTTGGGAAAGGTGGTGCTGAGCTAATACCAAGCCGTCTCTTGCAATAAGGGTCAGGTCTCTATAACACTAAAGCAATAAAGAAAAAAAATATACTAGAAATCTATTTGTTAAAACAAAAGTATGTTTATTTAATTATTAATTAACGTCCACTTTATGCAACTATGGTTAATTGGGACGGGTTATCTACAGGTTACCACCCTTTAGGATGGGACTAAGGATTTTATTTAATGAATTTCATCATTCCTATTGAATGAATGAATTCCTATTTGCCCAGGTAGGAATCGAACTCACCACTCTAGGTTTACCATGTGGCTAACCTGAGCCCCAAGAAAAGTATGTATTCCAACTTAATATAATATAATGATTCTTTTTTAGTAACTCATTATAAATAAATAATAAATAATAAATGCTATAATAATGAATAAAATTAAATATACAAGGGGTAATCAATGCAAAAACACTTTCAAAATAGTTCATATATATATATATATAAATTTTTTGGACTCTGTTTGAAGGTAAAATCCTCAAACCAGAGCTCTCTGCTCCTATATTCAAATAGTTTTTTAATTGCTAAAAGGACACTTAAGAAATGGATAAGGGTTCAAGAAAGAAAAAAGTGGGTCTTCACTTTTCTGAAGGCAGAGTGATTATCAGGCTTCATTCTCGACACCTTTATCCCCCAATTGGAAAAAAAAAAAAAGGCCTTTATTGAGTTATGCATTAATACTTAATTTACTAGAGATTTTCCTTCTTTTAAATTCATGTATGTAGGTGCTCATCTCAATGAAAATGGGTACATCGCCAAGGAAGTGACTCAAAGAATCGGAGCAGAGAAGAATATTTTGTTTGCTCAGAAAAGGATTTATTGGTAAAAGAGAGGTCTCAGAGATAACTAAAAAAGCTGTGTATAAATCTATGTTTCTCCCTATCCGCTCATACTCCTCTGAATCATAAACTCTCACTTCAAAACGCAAATGCCTGTTCACAGAGATAAGTGTTACCTTCGCAAAGTGGAAGGAAAAGTCTGGCAAGATTGGAACCATAACACCACCATGCGGGATAATCTCAAATTCATGCCTGCCGAGACCATTCGGACGCCTCCTTAGAATGGATCAGGAAAGAACTGCCAGGAAGGCCTACTAGACCCCTGTAGAAGGAAAAAAGCCGAGAGGAAGATCATGCATGTCCTGGGAAGACTGTACTTGAGAAGCAAGTAGGAGCAAGAGATTGGAGAAGAGTTAGTCCAAGAGCTAGACACCTGGTTTACTCTACAAGAGGCAACCTCACACCACAAAGTGGTTTACAAGGTTTCATGCATATGATAACCGATTTTCCTCTTTGAAGAGTTGAAATATATTCAATCCCAGAAAAAAAAAAAAGAGAAAAAAAAAAAAACCTTGTTAGAGAAAAAATTAAATCTATAAACTATTCCATAACCTCTTAATTTTAAAAACATTCAAACCAAGTCGAACCTAACAGATTGAAACTAACAATATATAAATTTTATTTTGCATAATATAGTATAATAAAACACAATATGAACTGAAAAAAATAAACAAATGAACTCTATAATAAATTTGGTGTCTGATAAGTGTATTCAGGACAATCATTGGAAAACATTGAAGTCGGGAAGTAAAGAAGCACTAATTTTTTATTATATTACAGAGAATTTATCAAAAATCCAAGTTATAGCCCAAAAAAGGAGCCATGTGGTCAATGATTAAGTGACACTTTAGGTAATAAACAACTCAATTTGACATTAATTAATGGTGTTTCATAAAATATTGACAACTATAGGGTAAGAGAGAAATATGAATTGCTAATATTAAACATTTTAAATAACAACAATATAAAGGCCATCAACCTAAATACAAATAGAAAAAAAATAAAACAATAGTCACTAAGTTGACAAATGTAAGGAGACCCATTGACAGTTATTGATGAGATGTTTACAAAGAGTTAACTGATTTAATAGGTGTGCTAGATTGTAAAGGAAACAAATGCAGATATTAGAGATCGTAGTATTAAGCCTTTAAGCAATAAATTATAAGTTTAATTGAATAGAAATTAACGACAATGTGAAACCTGGGGCGATTGCCAAGGGGAAAATAGTGCTATATCTTAACTTCAACCATAAAACGTTATTTAAATAAGTTTAAATAAATATATTTTACCTTGGCAGAATTTGCAGGGTCAGTTAAAATAATGGTAAGCAGTCCCAGACAAACAGTTTCTTCATGTGCCTTATCTTTAGCTACAGTATTGTTTAGTGCATCATGTACATCTTTTTCTGATAAGCCAGAAATTATTGACTGAACATTAAGAAAACAGCGTTCATATTTCTGAAATAAGAAAAGGAGTGAGGGTATCAATAAAAAAATCTCCAAAGGGCATCAAAATGAAAATGTAAATAAACCCATTCAAATCTCCCTCTTGTCACCTAGCGCTCCACATGGGCGGTTAGGAGTTAACTAATGAAAGAGCAAGTAATGGCCGCTTGTAGCATTTAAATATTACACTTTAAAAAATATTACCTCCTCTATTTCGTCCTTTAATTTCTCTACAACGTTCGTATTGTACAGTCTGGGGGCATGTAATTTGGCCTGGTCCATTTGAATCCCAACTTACGGTGCAAAATACGAAAAATAGGCGTAAAATACAGACGGGTTCACATTCTGCTCCTTACACCCGACGTAGGAAAAGTGTTCTGAACCCCCGCGCAAGGATACACTTAACTGTTGACACCCTACCTAACCTCCCTACCACAAAAATATAGTTCCCAAAGAACATTTTAATTTAGCCATGGAAAAACTACCTTTTTGCAAATTTTGACAAAGCATTTGGCTTAAATGAACACAAACTTTACTATAAAAGCATTATTTGACATCAGCATTGAATTATTTATTATTTGACTAAAAACAGTCAAACCCCTATTTTGTGTGGCTTTTAATATTCATAATAATTCATTGAGCTCAAATAATGATACAAAATACCGAACTAATGTTTTAGTAGCTGATTTTAAGGAATAATATTCTACTGATAAGAGCTGACATATTATCCGATGACGCATTATGATAAAGAGTGGGGGTACTACTCCACGTTGCTGCAGCAGCATTTGATAAGTCAAGACTGAAATGTAAAGCCGGTCGTTTTATACTCGTTTCATTTTTTCTGATTTAAGCGTGACTTATTATAACGTCAATAATCTCTTATATACACTCGGTAAATATTTATAACACTGTCATTAATTCTGCTTTGGTACTGTTAGAGAATTAGTTTAAATTTATTTGAATATTTTTAATGACATCCAGGAAAGTGATTATTAATTTCATTTTAATATCGTTCTAGAGTGGATTTGTGACATAAAATGGGTGATATAGAAGAAGAAACTGCTGCACTTTCACTAGGTAATATACACATTCAATGACAATTTTGTTGTTTAGGGATATTCATTTATTCATTCAACATAACTATCCATAATGACATGTTTCATCATCTTTACAAGTTGTCATTAAATGAGAATTTGGTAATTTGGGTTTGCTGCTTCAGATAAACAGTGAATTGGTTGTGTTGGATTCTTGTTTTTTAAATTAATTTAGTAGTCAGATTAATGTAGTATCAAGAGAGTATGTATTCATTTTGAGATTTGGAAGTGTTCTTTGGTTGAAGAAGTGTAACCCCCTTTGAACTTGTACATCTCATTCTGAGTAGTGATTTCATTTTTGTTTAAGTGAATTTTACTAATATTACTGGAGTTATTAATGGAGGGGGGTCAGAATGGCTGTGCGTTTAGTGACTGTAAAAGTAAAAGGTACTAGTCCCCACTTCCCATTAGCGATGGTACCCTTGGGGAGTTAGACCATATTCCCTCGAGTAGGTAGCCCATAGGTTAAAAATACTTATAAAAATGGCTTATTACTATTAATGAAGACTTTAGCAAATTAGTTGAATTTAGAGAGAGAGGATTAAACATTAAATGAATTAAAGGGATATTTAAGAATAGAGGAATAGGTTTAAGAAAACAAATCAAGTTTCTGGAATGCATGTTTGGTACTGTCGTTCTATAATACATTACATGGCATGTAGGAACTATTTCAGAATATTTAAGAAATGATTACAAATGAAGATTTAGACTCCGGCTGAACCTGGAGCTAGTTTAACGTAGAAATTCAGATTAACTCTTATAAGAAATGCTGTTTATATAATGATAATTTACATTCAAACTTATCACTCAGTTTTATGTCTAGAGTTTATTGGTAATAAAACACCTTTATTAAGTTTCCTAGCTGAGCTGTACATGATTCATGGTTTCCTTGGAACCTTTCTAGGGCTATAATTATAGGAATATATATCTTTTTAATTGTTACTCTTAAAAATTATTTTTTATATGCCACATTTGCATAATTGTTACTTCTTAAGAAGTGCCAAGGAAGACACAAAACGTTTAGAGCTCATTAAAGAAGTTCAAAATACGTAAAGCGTTTTATTACAATAAATCCTGTCCATAAAACTTAGTGAATAGTGTGAATATAAATATTAGAAGTTCTTCTTTAACTAGGTTGATAAAAAATCATAGAATTATTTATATGTATTTATTAGTATCACACCTGCTTAGGGACACATTTTTATTTCAACTTCGATCAACGTTTACGTATATCGTTTTAAAATTTATTAAAGAAGTGTGTAATTGGTTTTACGGAAGTTTTGAGGCATAAGTACGTATATGCTAGTCCCATGGGCCTTCATCATCATCATCCTGTGATACCACTCACTTTATTAATGATACCATTCTTCACTTTATAGGTCCTTAATATAGTTTCATGGAGTAATCAAGACCAGGTTGTCTGGGAAGTTGTTCCAACTGCCATTATTTACAATAATGTAAATCATATTGTAATACTTTCATTAACAAAAAATTATTGTTGAAGACTAATTAATGGCATTGGCATAGATGGGGGTGGAGAGGGTTATTAAAAAGAAATTAGCCTATTTCTGATTGAACCCCAGGAGAGGCACTCTTTATATTTACTTTTGTTAAATAGGTGTAAGGTGTATTATACTTATTAAAAAACTTTCCAATCTTGACAGTTCTTGAACTTCCTTCCTGTATTTAAATAATAGAGTTTGAGAGTAATAAATTAATCAAATTAAATTATTACATTATAATTATTACATACATGGGCAAAATAAAAAAATGAATAAATAAAAAAAAAAACTTATTCATTTTAAACGGTTTAGCTTCATCTGTTTATTTGTTTATTTATTTACTTGGCTCAAATTTATTAGTTGAAATTTTACCCCTTTCCTGTTCACCAATTCATCTGAAATTTGTTTCATACCTAGTTCTGATGACAATACAGTTTACTATATTCAGTATCTTTGTACATCCAAGATCGCCGCCACCATATGGATATGAAATGAAAGGGCTTGACTAATAAAATAGAGTACACCATGAAAAAAATGCAAACCCAATATGACTGTAAACGAAATGGCGGATTACATATTTTTTCTTCACGACTCCCTCAATATGAGTTTCAAATGAGGTTGACAAGGCTTGACTAGTAGAATACTTTGCATTATTAGAAATTTCAAATCTTAGATGGGTGCCGACACAACATGCCAGATTTCATATTTGTTTCAATATTGGTAATGGGTATGGGCTCTAGAGGTCACATTTTTTGTTTGACCATTACCAAAGTCGAATTCAGGTGTTTTATGTAAAACTAAAGATCAAGGTCACTAATGTCTAAAAATAGACTTGGGGCCCCTCCCTAGAGGTTAGGGGATTGAAAATTTAAACCATCTCAATTATTATGAGATGGATCGAAAAAATTAGTCCAACCAATCCTGTTGCAAATTTAATTTCCTATAATTGTTGTCTGTATCTCCAATATTAACGGAAATAATTCATTTTTTAGTATTTAGTACTGTCTTCTTCTGTAAGCCCAACGATTACTTATGTCACCTTAAAAATAAGCTGATATATCATGAAACGTTTTAATCCAAGGTAAAATATCAAATATTTAGAGTTAGATTGCAACAAATTGTCAGGAAATAAACCTTGTATTAATGAGACACTCTATGAACTAAATAGAATGAGAAATTAAAACTACAAACTTGAAAATTAAAATTAGTAAAAAAAAAAATTTTAAGTTAAACAGTTTTATTGAACAGATAAAAATTACGAAGAAAATGTACTAAAAGCTAAAAAATAATCCTAGGTCCTAGGTACCAGTCATCACACGACTCTCATCATTAATCTAGAGTATTGATCAGACAAATTAATAAAATCGGTAATATTAATTAATAGCAGAAGTAGCGGGGTACATCTCCACAACACTTTCCCTTCAGTATTGTCCAGTTTAAATGATTTATTTATGAAAATTGGACAAACTTACATTTCTGAAAATAACACATTATGAAAAATATAAGCAATAAATGTTGTGTTAGCATAAACAATGTGAGGTCTGACGGGAGGGGGGGGGGCTAAAATAATTTGTTGAATTCACAAATACAGTGGGAGGTGTCTAATTTAACTTATTATAATAAAGTAATTTCTTTGAAATTCAAATGCTCTCAGTATTATAATGACAGAGTTTTATGCATACACAGGAATATATACACACAGGAGACATAAGATGTGAGCAGTATAAAAATATAGTATAATACATATTGAAAACCAGGTTCTCTAAGAAACCAATTTTTATTTTTGGGAACTTGTCTTTAAAATGTTTGTAAGCTTCTTTGAGGTTACTCAAAATAAGTATTTTTGACATTTTTGTCTTCTATCTGGCTGAACAACCATGGCACAATCTTTAATGCATTGCCCAGCTAACTTCACCACTTTCATAAAAAGAATGATATTGCTGTTAGTAAAAATTAATTCATATTATTTAATTAATATTGACTAATTGATTAAATTAAGTAACTAACAAACATTAGTAAATTTAAATGATTTATTAAAGGTTATTTAAAATGGTTGTTGACCTTTTATAAGTATTTATAAGAATATATTATTTGATCAAAATAGGAATTTTAATCAAACCACTGTCAGTAAAATCTATTTTCACATAGAACCCATTATCATCCCATAATTATTTTTATCATGTTAGCTTGAGAAAGTACTATCTATCTATAGTACCTATCTATCCATTTTTTTTTTTTGAAAATTTTAAATGTAGTATTTTTGGGGAAAAACAAATTTTAATTTTTTTCAATGACTCCCCTCCCACCTCTCGTCAACTCATTTGCATTTTTGTTGTTCTTTGTGACCTCTACTCCTACTCATGTCACATAAACATTACTCTATTATATAATAAACCACTTTATTCGAAACTTAAATACCTAATATTGTTTTCAAGAGACTTTTATTATGTGAGATACATGCAAACTCATTGTGCAATTTCAATTAATATTTTATATTCTTGTATTGAAAATGTTTATTTGATCTATAGCACATTCGACATTTAACCATTCCAGTCAACACTAAAGATCACATTTGTTAGAGGCTGAAATCGGACCTGGAAAATTCTGAAAAATCTGGGGGTTGGAAAATTAAAAATATCTCCGTTATAATGGATTGTTAAATGTTAAAAAACCTTTCTTGGTAAGCTATTGATGTTCTACAATTGTCGTACTACGCATTTTTGCGTAACTCAAGCATTAAATGTGTTATGTGTACTTTCTTGTTTTCAGCCTTCTGTACTCCCACCCTCTCCTCCCCCTACTTCTCATTGTTTTTTTTTACATAGAAATTGAGAATATGTTGTGAGATGAAACCACAAGTGCATTATACCAGCACGTGGGAAATCTGCTTAGTTTACACAGTCCATGCGTGACAGACTTTCGATAGAAATATTGTGGTTGTATATACAAAGAATGTATCATGAAGAATATAAATCCTTATAATGCTGGGTTTGAATAAATATGTTCCTGTTTTATAGTTTTCAGCATTCGGCAAACCTCCACTTCTACTCATGTTAAATTAACAATACTCGGTTATGTAATAAACCACATTATTCGAACCTTAAATACCAACTATTGTTTTCAAAAGACCTTTATTATATGACATGCTTGCAAATATATTCTGGTGACCTCCCTCCCCCCCCTCCCCGTCTTAAGTTTTTGGTCTACTTAAATTTGATTGATTGAGATAAAAATTATTCTGATTCATTATAATTTACAGTACTAAATATAGTAAATAGTTTTTTATCAAATTAATAAGTTGTATTCTGATATATTTCAGTAATTGTTTTTCTTTCCATTGAGAATTAGGTTGGCAGACCTGTTTATTTAGATTTCAGGCGCTTCCCGCCTGGAGAGGAAAATTTCTTATTACCGTTTGTATTTATTTAGTTAATATTCACGGTGGTATTATGTTACTAGTATGTAGATTTATCTATTATTAAACTTCACGAGGGAAATCTGCTAAGTTTATGCAGCCCCTGCATGACAGACATTTTTATTGAATTGGAGAACAAATCATTGAAATTTATATTGAGGCTAATAAGTTCACTCAAACAATGTGCTTCTATGTTCTGTGGATACAATGTGCTGGAAGATCTGTGGTTCTCAAAGTGTACTTGTGTGTAGAAAAGTCTACTGAGACCAATTGCTATGTAAGGCACTTGCCTAGGAAGCAAAATAGGAAGCCACTCTTCTTTGAAAGAGGAGAGCCCTAGAAAGACATTTGAAGCCAAATGATTTTTGGAAAGGTGCAGTGCTAAATTGATAGAATTTAAACGAATTAAAGAAGGGAAATTCTTCTGGGGCTATAGTTAGCCATGAGCATTAAGGTGTGTTTTGGTGCACTTGGTAACTTAAATTTGAGTGTGTAATTTATGTAGATGCATAAAGACTTATTCGTGAAAACTTGGGCTTACAAAATTCATCCTTTAGTCCAAATAAGTGGATAGGCTCTTGAAAATAGCTCCTATTAAATAACCTTTAAATGAGCCTCAAAAGGTTGAACTGAACATTACTTTTATAAATAAGTTACTTGTTATTTTAAAAAAGTCTGTCACGCAGGCACTGCGTAAACTAAGCAGATTTCCCATGCGAAGATTTACAATAGATAAATATATATACAGGTAACACAACCGTGAATTTTAAGTGAATAAATACAAACGGTAATGAGAAATCTTTCAGTCACTTTACAAAACAAGTTAATAATCTTTATAACGGAAAGCAGCTGAATTGTAAACAAACAGGCCAGCCAACCTTGTAGTGCTGAATAGATAGATAGACCGGAAAGATAAACAATTAATTAAATATATCTGAATATAACATATTAATTTTATTGAAAACAATTTACTAAAGCTAGTGCTGTAATTTGTAATAAATCAGAATCATTTTTATCTCAATCACTCAAATTTTAGTAATCAAAGAACGAAAGAAGACGGGGGGGGGGGGGTGTCAACAGAACGTATTTGCATATATCTCACAAAGTAAAAGTTCAATGGAAACAATACTTGGTATTTAGCCTTGTCATGAAGTGGTTCATTATATAACAACAGCTTATTGTTAATATGGCATGAGTAGAAGTGGGGGTTTGCTGAAGGCTCAAAACTGAAAAATGCAAATATCTCGGTTAATATTCAAGATGTATATAACGGATAGAAAATAAATGTATATAACAATATCTATAGTACACTTAATTGTCAATAAGATTGTTTCTTCTTCTTAACCCTTTCCTTGTGCAAAGCCACTAAAGTGGCTTGATTCAAGCCAATATAGTGGCTTTGCGCAAGGAAAGGGTTAAACTGTTATGATTTATATAGTCTTATTCCACAACTATTATCAGCTTCCTCCACAACAGCATTCTAGTCTCAGCCACACTGCTCCACTGAATCTTAGAAACATTGGTTTATTCACCAATGTGCATTATATCAGTTGCTTCCCAATTTTATTTTATTTAATTAACAATACTCGGTTTGTAATAAACCACATCATTCAAACCTTAAATTCCAACTATTGTTTTCAAAAGACCTTTATTATATGACATACTTGCAAATATATTCTGGTGACCTCCCTCCCCCCCCCTCCCCTTCTTAAGTTTTTGGTCTACTTAAATTTGATTGATTGAGATAAAAATTATTCTGATTCATTATAATTTACAGTACTAAATATAGTAAATAGTTTTTTATCAAATTAATAAGTTATATTCTGATATATTTCAGTAATTGTTTTTCTTTTCAGTGAGAATTAGGTTGGCAGACCTGTGTATTTAGATTTCAGGCGCTTCCCGCCTGGAGAGGAAAATTTCTTATTACCGTTTGTATTTATTTAGTTAATATTCACAGTGGTATTATGTTACCAGTATGTAGATTTATCTATTATTAAACTTCACGAGGGAAATCTGCTTAATCTGCAATTTTATTCTAGTCTCAAACTGTCCCTCCAAAATTTGATTGTGGTATGTTATTATGAATTTTGGCCTGCTATTTCTGAATTTTTGGATCTGCCACAGTTACAACAGACGATGATTAATTTTGTTCCTTGTTACTTTGAGTTATGGGCCACACCAGTTGGTCAAAAGTTCTCCAAACATAGTGTGCTCTCTCTTTATCATATCATGTATGCATTCTTAACTTAAAGCTGCTGTAGCACTAGCTACCTGCGCAGCTTTAAATTTGAAGTCCAGTTTACTTTCAGGGTTCTCATTATAGGGGAATAGAAAATAAAATGTACTACCAGTGTGTCGTTCCGCACATGTGAAATGGGCTCAGCCCTTGCATGGCAAACATTATTTTTTTTTTTCCTTTTTATTAAATTATTTATTAGCGCCCACTTTTTGCAACTAAGGCTACTTGGGGCGGGTTATCTACAGGTTACCACCCTTTTCTAGCCAGGGTGGGACTAAGGATTTTATTTAATGACTTCCATCTCTAAATAAATTCCTATTGCCCAGGTGGGAATCCAACTCGCCACTCTAGTTTACAATGTGAGATTAAGCCTAACGTTAACTCACATGGCTAACCTGAGCCCCTTTTCCTTTTTATTCACTTCATTATTAAACAATATAGCAGATTTGTGGGAGCTAAATGTATTATTTTGTATGGTAAAAAATTGTTTGTGATGACATTTCAAAAGAGATATCTAGAAAATGTAATACAAGGAATAGCAATAAGAATTCTAATGATTTTTTTTTAAACAGTTTATTATTACAATGCTTATTAAAATAGAAAAAATTAGAATCTTTTGCTCAACAGGCTCTAAAAGGCCTAGTTTTATAGTAAAAAAAATGGCACTGTCTTAAATTGTTGAAATTGGCTGTCTTGCATGGTAGAGCATGTGTTCTATCAATGGTCTTCCTTTAAACTCCTGTAAAAAATATATTAAAATATTAAAAAAAATAAGTGAAATTTCTATGGAGGAATGATACAGGAAAAACATAATTATTTAAAAACAAGCTAAAATGAAGCTACTTATCCCTAACATTAATTTATATATGAGTTTCTTTGTGTTAACCCCCCCCCCTTTAAATAGGAGTTGTCATAATGGAATAGCTATTTCCTCATTCTTCTGGAGTTGCTTCAACAGAATTTAAAAAGTCCGTCACACAGGTGCTGCGTAAACTAAGCAGATTTCCCACGTGTGAGACACATTTGCATTTATCTCAAAAAGTTAAAGTTTAATGAGAACAGAATTTGGAATTTTTGCTTCAAATAATGTGCTCCATAATATAGCAGCTTATTGTTAATACAACATGAGTAGGAAGGGGGGTTTACTGATGGCTGAAAACTATAAAATGCAAATATCTCCGTTAATAATCAAGTTAGTGAAAAAATGCAAATAACAACATTTATAGAACATTACATTTGCAATATGACTGGTTCTATACAATTTTTCGATTCGACGCATATAATAACTGTGATATTAAGAATTTTCGAAATTCCTCCCTTCTAAACACCCACTCTCACTGGTCAGATTTCAGCTATTAACGAGCTTGATCTTTCTTTTTACATAAAACGATTAAATGTCGAGTTTAGTAACAATTAAACAAGAATTGCGGCCACTAGGGAGAGAGATAAAATTATGAACGGACTTCATTTTCGTCATCTACTTGATAGGATTGATGGACTTTTGAAGAAATTTTTCGAAAATCGTGTCATGAGTGCAACTTCAATAGCTGATTACCCTTAAGGGGAATCTGCTAAAATGTGTCTATTAATCGTGTTTGAAGAAAATCATCTACTAAGCACTCACCCACGAAGCAATGTTCAAAACATTTGAATATGTGTATATTCGCTCACGCACACTGTATACACTTGCGTGTGTGAATGCATATGCATGAATACAGCAACAGACTGATAGGTAGCTAACTCAATATTTAAACTTTTCATGTAAAATCAAATGTTACCCTTTTTAATTTTCAAAATTGTACCAGCATTAGTGTGGTGGGGGAATTTAAAGCTCAATTCTATATAGAATAGAATATATATTTATTTTTTAAAGATTTACTTCTTGTACAAATTAAATAAACAAATAACAATTCTGTCTTTTTAAATAAATAATTAAATCCAAGTTCTTGATATCAACAATAATATGACAATAAGGAAAACAAAAAAAACAATATAGTGTAAATAGTAAAATATAGTACATAAAAGCATTTTATAAATCGTTTCCCATCTTAATATGACATTTAACTGGAGTAGCACTTATAGATTCCAGAGTATTGCAGGCTGACGTGATGAAGCAGTAAATCTAGTGTAGTTTTTCGGGGCTATCGATACTAAGTATCTCTTCAATTTTATACACATCACTGACTGCTCAGGAAAGTGTTTGTAGATATTTATTTCTGTCTTCGATTAGCTTCTCGCAGTAGAGAATGTGACAGGCTATTAGGGATGAACTGATTACAAAAAGTCAAGGTTCCTGAGCATTGAATGAGAAAATTTTGTTTTGTGATTGAAGTTTGGTGAATTCTGAGCTTGATACTCTTAATTGTCTAACAGATCTTACAATTCTGTATAAATCTCCTTTATTATGGGTCAAAACAATTTACTATACATTTAAATTTTAACACACTCCTTTTTTGTTGTCCTCTTAAATAGGATTGATGAATGTTGAAGGTATATTTTGGGCATCTCTCCTAGGTATTTACTTAGTACAGAGTAGGAATTTACTTAAGTTTATTGTAGGTACAAAAAGAGATTTTATTTAATTGCTTTAGGAAACAAAACTCACTCTACCCCTAAATTAGGCACTTAATGCCTCCCACGATTTAATTGGTAGTTACTTGAACAAAATTAATTTACCTTATGTATTGGGCGAGACGACGACAGTGTCCAAACAGTTAGCTCCACGATTGTTGATTTTGCAGTCGTAAATAAACATCTCGTTGCACGAGCCTGGTCCAACTTCGCTGAAGTCGACGCTTATACTTTGGTTGGGCCCGAGAGTGTAGGTCTGATCGGCGTAGTTCTGCCCCGGGCGTCCGCAGCGGGAGAGCCATTTGCCCACCTTGAAGGCTATTGATGTTCCCGCCCTGTTCCGTACAGACACACTGTCAGCTCGATAATTGTCTTTCCCACATCTGAACTCTTTATCCCCTTTCCAGCGTTCGCAGTGTGTCGGCCTGCTGTCGACAACTGACGCCACTCCTACGATGACTAGAATCAGCACTAACTTCATGGCCATTGTCCTGTGTTCCCTCCTTCTTCAGAATCCTGCAGATAGTATGAACCCAAGAGTCGACTGTCTCGTTACAACTGTCTGCCTCACTATATATACCTCCCTCTTACAGGGAAGTGGGGGATGTGGTGATTAACGCCCTGGGTAATCCCTAGAAGCAAGGAATTTTATGAAGAAAATAATGGTTTTGCTCTGGATTTTATAAGGTCACCTGCTTCTCATCTGCCTTTGACCAATTTGACAAGAGAAAAGTCCGTCACACAGGGGGTGGGTAAATTAAGCAGATTTCCCTCCTGAAGTTTAACAATAGATAAATCTACAAACGGTAATAAGAAATCATTCAGTAAATTTTAATAATTTACGGACGGGAAACGTCTGTAATGTAAACAAACAAGTCTGCCAACTTCTCACTGGAAAGAAAAACAATTACTGAAATATATCGAAATATAACATATTTAATTTAATTTTTAGTTTAAAAACTATTTACTATATCTAGCTCTGTAATTTATAATGAACCAGAATAATTTTGATCTCAATCAATCAAATTTTAGTAGTCCAAGGACTTTAGACGGGGGGAGGTCACCAGAACATATTTGCATGTATCACGTGCAATAAAGGTCTCTTGAAAACAATATTTGGCATTCAAGCTTCGAATAATGTGGTTTATTACATAACAGAGTATTGTAAATGTCACATGAGTAGAAATGGGGGTTTGCTGAAGGCTGAAAACTAAAACATGCAAATATCTCGATTCAAGATAGAGAATAAATGTGTATATCACTATTTATAGTACATTTAATTTGCAATACGATTGGTTCTATAACATTTTTCGACCCGACTCATAATAACAGAGATATGTTGAATTTTCGAAAATCATCCCCTTTAAACTCCCACTTCGAACTTGATCTTTCTTATGAACGGACCTCATTTTCTTCATCTCATTGGTTGGATCGATGGATATTTGAAGAAATATTTCGAAATTCGCGTCATGAACATGACCTTAATAGCTGATGTCTCTTAAGGGAAATCTATTAAAATACTGCATTATTATTAATAATTACCCAGCGAGTTCTCATCCTCCTAATTTAACTCGTGCGCGTAGTTGCTTCTTCGCCGTTTCCTACGAATGTGGCCGAACACTGCTCGATTATTGGAGTCATCAAATCAAAAGATCGAGCATAACAATTTCTTCCTCAAAGAAAGCCAAATGTAGAATTTGCCTAGGAAATATATTCAATAACATAATTCTTCGTCAACTTGGAGAAAATGAGTGCAAAAAATAAGAACCGTTTGAATTTGCAAATGTAACACCGTTCCGTTAATTATTGGTTTTATCGTTACCAAACTTGATATATAAGCGTTTTATATATACATACACTTGCGAACCTCATTTTCATCATCTAGGTAGGATCGATGGACATTTGAAGAACTTTTTCGAATATCGCGCCGTGAGTACGACCTCAATATCTGATTTCCCTGAAGTTAAATTTGCTAAAAGGTAGATTTGGCTCTTCAGGGCACGCCGAGAGGATGGTTAATAACAGATTGCCCAGGAAAATATTGCATAGTACAGGAGGTGGAGTGAGAAAGAGAGGAGACTTTTAAGGGATGACTTGAGGTGGCTATGGTCAGAAATTGGTGTACCCTAACCAATAGTGGATGATATCAGGTGGTGCCAAGTCCTCAAGGACGGTAACGCCTAGAAGAAACAAATTATCTATAGATCACAACATAATTAAATTTCTGTAATATAGTTACAGAATTAATATTAGAATATTAAAATGCAATAAAACCCAATAGCCATAGCTTGAGACGGAAATGCGAAAACATGTAATTTCTCTCAAAGAAGACTTGAAGAACTTCCTCTGGCAAATAAAACAATTCGTGATCCATTGGCTTATTGTTATGCGAGATGGGTGGGCGAACATTCTTCGGAAATCACTTCACGGATACAATCTAAATTACGGGAAATATGCTAAAACTGTTAAGTGTGTAACAGTAAACTGAAGGGAAGAAGACGAACTGGAATTTCTTAATGGAGGCAACCTACAGTCCGTCATCTTGTGGCTTAGTCACCAGTTAAGTGTCACTCCTTAGGAAAGGCTCTTCTATGCAGGGATGTAAATAGACATGAAGATTTTATTAATATTTTTTCTTCTAGATATTTTGATTACTCTTCATGAATGCCTCTACTTGTATTAAAAAAAAAGCCCGCTTCGCAGAGGCTGCGTCTGTCGGGTCCGCTAATATATATATATATATATATATATATATATATATATATATATATATATATATATATATATATATAATAGCTCAGATACCCGGCTTCGCCCGGGAATTCATTTGAGGCTGAATGGTGATGGTATTTTTTAGCAGGCTTTACATTGCACAATATTTTGACATTTACCCGTCCCAGTGTTTAGGATTGATACCCGTCGTTGCCGGTGATTTGCTAATAATAGAATTATTTGTTCGATAATTCTTCACAGTCTTCGATATTTTTATATTTCCCGTTTCTTATACATGTAAATATGGTGAATTTTTATTCCAGGCCTCCCTTATAACTCCCCTCCCGTTCGAACCTAAAAATTTTAATATAACTTATAATCATGGAAGAATTAATGCTAATTGACATACCGAGTTTTGTTAAGTTCGCTTCAGCCGTTAGTGCCCGCTAAAGTTTTAACGTATATCTCATTTATACTCAGGTATACGACAAAAGTGTATATAACAAAAGTTACTCTAAATAACAAAATAAACAACTTTTGTTATGTTTTTATTTGCGGAAAAACCAATAGGAAACGAAATATCGCTATTTTTAATTTCAGGCTTCCCTTATAACCCCCACTCCTGCCCATACATAGAAAGATTGGTATGGCTTATTATAATGAAGGCCTCACTGCTAATACACATACCGAGTTTTAGCAGATTTCCCTTAGGGGAAATCAGCTATTGAGGTCGTACTCATGACGCGAGTTTTGAAAAATTTCCTCAAATGTCCATCGATCCTACCCAGGAGATGACGAAAATGAGGTCCGTTCAAAATTATATATATATCTATATATATATATATATATATATATATATATATATATATATATATATATATATATATTTGTCTGTTAACGCTCTAGCGGTCGCAATTTTTGTTTGATCGTTACTAAACTTCATATTTAAGCGTTTTACGTAAAAAGAGAGATCAAGTTCGTTAATGGCTGAAATCGGACCAGTGGGGGGGGGGTTTAGAGGGGGGGATTTTTGAAAATTCAAAATATCTCCGTTATTATGCGTCGGATCGAAAAATGGTATAGAATCAATCTTATTGTAAATTACATTTACTATAAATATTGTTCTATACATTTATTCTGTATCTTGAATATTAACCGAGATATTTGCATTTTTATGAAATTTGGGCCGATAACGGATTTTTGAATTTCCCGCGAAAAGCTAGTTCGGCTCTTTGCCGTCAACGTTTGGCTCTCCTATGGAGATTTCTCTACTGTATAACTTCACGTGGGAAATCTGCTTAGTTTACGCAGCCCCTGCGTGACGGACTTTTTATTTAGTACGGTTGAGTCTTTTTTGGCAAATAATATTGTTGACTCCCGCTATAATTTTTAGCGTATAACGCATTTAAACTTCGGTATACGACAAAAGTGTATATAACAAAAGTTACTCTAAATAACAAAATAAACAACTTTTGTTATGTGCATGTTTGCCGAAAAACCAATAGCAAACAAAATATCGCTATTTTTAATTTCAGGCTTCCCTTATAACCCCCACTCCTGTTCGTCTCAGAGAAAATTAATATAGCCTAAAGTCTAAGTTGGGTTAGTAGTAATATACATACCAAGTTTCATAAAATTCGGTTCAGCCGTTTATGCGTGAAAAGGTAACAAACAAACAAACAAACAAACATACACGAAAGAAACAAAATGCAGATATGGTGTCTATGACATGTGAAACGAAAAAGTATCGTGAAATTTCGAGAAAAAAAATCAATGTACAGACAGCGGTTACAATTTTATATATATATATATATATATATATATATATATATATATATATATATATATATATATAGTTTTGAACGGATCTCATTTTTCGTCATCTGGGTAGGATCGATGGGCATTTCAAGATATTTTTCGAAAATCGCGTCATGAGTACGACCTCAATAGCTGATTTCCCTTAAGGGAAATCTGCTAAAAAATTGTCTTTGGTCCAGAATAAATATGCTCTTAGTGGCTTAAACTGATAATGGAAATTACGTATTGAGTACTCTCATGGCGCGATTTTCGAACATTTTCTTCGAATTCCCTTTCAACCTACCCAGGAGATGGCATAAATGAGGTCCTTTCAAAATTACATATGTGTCTGTTACCTCTCTAGCGGCCGCAATTTTTCTTAGATCGTTACCAAAGTCTATATATATATATATACTAGCGGACCCGACAGACGTTGTTCTAAAGCTTAAATACCAAATATTGTTCTCATTGAATTTTTAAGTTTTGATACAAATGCAAATATGTACTTGGCGCACGTGGGAAATCTGCTTAGTTAACACAGCCCCTGCGTGACGGACTTTTTTTAATCATCGTTGACTAAGAAAAGGGGGCGGGTTATTAAAGGCGGAAAAATAAAAAGTACAAATATCTCGGTTAAGAGTCGCGATAGGAAAGCAGTTATAGGACAAGATTTATAGAAAGTAAAACGTGCAACAAATGTGTGTATATTCGTTATATACAAGTTTTCAATCCAACTCATAATAACGGGGTATTTTGAATCTTAAGACTCGACGTTTAGTTTTACATGAAATGATAATATTTCGAGTTTGGTAACGATCTAAGAAAAATTGCGTTACAAGAGCTATCCTAGCTTCTAACGATGGTCTTTTACTCTATAGATTCCGAAAATCGCGTCATGAGTACTACCTCAAAAGGTAATTTCCCTCAAAGGAAATCTGTTAATAAGCATATATATTATTAAAAATAGATTTCCCTTGCCTATAGCGGATATTGTTTTCAAGGGACCTTGATTATTTGTGATACATACAAACCTTTAGGGGAATCTGCTAAAAGAAAAAAAAAGTCGTTTATTCTTTCTAAGACACACCTTCATTACAGATATCCAGAATAAGTCCGTCACGCAGGTGCTGCGTGAACTAAGCAGATTTCCCATGTGAAGTTTTACAATAGAAAAATCTAACACAACACCACCGTGTTTAAATACAATGAGAAATCTTTCAGTAAATTAAAATAAATTCCCAACTGAAACGGCTTCTGAATTGTAAGAATAGTTTATATTTTAATAACTCAAATTTTATTAGTCCAAGAACTAAAGAAGGGGAGGGGGCGGATGGTCAGAACGTATTTTCATAAATCTCACAAAGTAACTAAGGTAAGGAAAGGTTAGAAGAAGCTTCCACCTGAGCCGGGCAGTTACGGAAACGGCCAACCTAATCCGAACTATACCCGACCACAGACTTCATAAAAATACAAATATCTCGGTTAATATTCAAGGAAGAGAATAAATGTATAATAAAAGATATTTTGAATTTTCGAAAATCCCCCCCTCCCTCTAGTCCGATTTCAGCCATTAACGATCAAACAAAAATTGCGACCGCTAGAGCGTTAACAGACAATTATATCTATATATATATAAAATTGTAACCTCTGTCTGTACATTGATTTTTTTCGCGAAATTTCACGATAACTTTTCGTTTCACATGTCATAGATACCATAACTGCATTTTGTTTCTTTGGTGTCTGTTTGTTTGTTTGTTTGTTTATTTGTTTGTTTGTTTGTTACCTTTTCACGCATAAACGGCTGAACCGAATTTTATGAAACTTGGTATGTATATTACTACTAACCCAACTTAGACTTTAGGCTATATTAAAATTCTCTGAGACGAACAGGAGTGGGGGTTATAAGGGAAGCCAGAAATTAAAAATAGCGATATTTCGTTTCCTATTAGTTTTTCGGCAAATATGAACATAACAAAAGTTGTTTATTTTGTTATTTAGAGTAACTTTTGTTATATACACTTTTTTCGTATACCGAATTATAAACGAGATATACGCTAAAACCTATAGCGGAATTGAACAATTTTATTTGGGACAAAAGATCCAACCGAAATAAATAAAACTCGGCATATGTAATAGCACTAACGCTTTCATTATAACAAGCCATACCAACATTTCTAGGGACGGGCAAGAGTGGGGGTTATGAGGGATGCCAGAAATTAAAAATAGCGATATTTCGTTTCGTATTGGTTTCTTGGCAAATATGAACATAACAAAAGTTGTTTATTTTGTTATTTAGAGTAACTTTTGTTATACACACTTTTCTTTTATAACAAAGTATAAACGAGATATACGCTAAAAACTAAAGCGGGGGCAACTATTTTATTGGGCACTAGCGGTAGAACCGAACTTAACAACACTCGGTATGTAAATTAGCATTAATTCTTCCATGATTATAAGCTATACTAAAAGTTTTAGGTTCCAAGGGGAATGGGGGTTATGCGGGAGGTCTGAAATAAAAATTCGCAATATTTCATCGTCTATTTGGTTTTTGGCAATTGTGCACATAACATAAGTTGTTTACTTTTTTAATTAGTGTAAATTTTGTTTTATAATTTTTTTTTTGTAAAATAAGGTATGAAGCAAGTAATTTGCTTAGAAATATACATTGATATGCTCAACAATACATTCCAATATGAACTACCCAGGTATCTCACCTGGATAAGTTAATTCAAATCCATGTTAGAATTTTATCCTTAATAATTCAAAAGTATGTTATTTTTTAACGCCAGGAACAGTTTGCACCAAATAAGGTATACTGCCCCCACCCTTCTCTAAGTGTATTTAATACATTATTTAATTAAAACGTGAAAAATATTTGAAACAGTTTAGAATTGTGAAGATAATGTAATATGATTTTTTAATATATTTGAATGTATTAGAGGATAGCTATCCAAAATGCATTGCAGGTTGGCAGCACTGAGGCTATGTAAGTGTCGAGCTACTTCCTTTGTACTATCAGTTCTGCCGCTTCCCTTCCGACCTCATATTGGTCTATGTTTACATGTTAATTGATGCTTATAGCAATGTATTATTATTCTCAGGAATGTGAATTTCTTTAATTATCATAAATAAATAATTTACTAGAATAAACGCTAGGGAGGTGCACTCAGGTATTTCTGGTATTTATTAACTCTGCTCCGTTAATGTATTATGATATACTTTACTGAAAACCAATATGAATACACAGTTTACAATCGAGACTTAAAAGAGTGCTTTAATAGAGGCTATGACGTACCTAAAACAGCTGTCACCATTGGACATTGTACCGCATGAAGGGAAAGAAACTTATTCATACATGGTTTGGAAGATAGAATACATTCTAGGATTATGAATTATATGGTCCATCACTTTATAAAAAAAAACTACATACACAGAGGACTGGAAATATAAAAATATTGAGGACAGTGAAGTCTTAAATAACAAATAATTTTATTATTAACAAATCCACAGTAACGACGGGTATAAATTCTAAACACTGGGACAGGGAAATAAAAAAAATATTGTGGAAAGTAAAGCCTTGCCAAAAATATACCATCTTCATTCAGCCTCAAATGAATTCCCGGGCGAAGCCGGGTACCTTTGCTAGTATATATCTATATATATATATATATATATATATATATATATATATATATATAGGGGGGGGGGGAAATCTGTTAAAATGTGTACAAGTTTTCGCCTGAATTCCGTGACAGGCAGAATGCTCAACGATAGAGTTAAATATGTTTCGATCACGCTTTGCTCTGCTATGTACAGATTTCTTTAATCCTGTTGGTAGTGTATTTGAAGAGTAAGATAGATTGCATTAATAGTTAGCTGGCAATGGATGAATTTAAACTTAATAATGAATAATATGAGTTTTAATTTATAAATATTATTAAATTCCTTGTGCAGTGAGGACACAGTTGATACCTTGTTTGATAACCCTCTCTTGGGGATTCTCCATCCAGTGGGAATTCCCGTATTTGTACATTTCTTTGGAAATTCACCTTACTTTACATTTGTCTAATTGCCAACAATAAATATATCTGCTGATAATCAACAAAGCTGATAACACTAAAATGAGTAATTAAACAAAATCAACAACGAAAAACGGATATAACTATTTTTCTGGACATATTATTACTCCAAGTATTGCGAAAAGAATGGTATTGCTGTATACAATGTTTTTCATATTGCTTTAAATTCCAAACAAATCTTTCAATTATAGCTCAAAACTTTCAGAATCCTTGGGTGGAAAATAATACACCAATTAAGATATCATTAAGAGATTGATTTTTAATCTCAGTAATGGGAATTTAATGTATTTGAGAGATTTTAGAACCGTCGTGTGGAGACAAAGACCATGTCGTCTCGATACTGTATCGGTTCTCTGTCGGAGTTATATTGTTATAAGTCTACATTTTAGTAGATTTCCCTCAAGGGAATCAGGTATTGAGGTCGTACTCATGACGTTATTTTCGAAAAATTCCCTCAAATGTCCATCGATCCTACCTAGGGGATAACGAAAATCTTTTAAAGCTCTAGCAGTCCCAATTTTTGTTTGATCGTTACCAAACTCGATATTTTAATTGTTTTACGTAAAAAGAAAGATCAAGTTAATGGCTGAAATCGGACCCGTGGGAGGGGGTGAGGTCGAAATATCTCCGTTACTGTAAGTCGGATTGAAAAATTGTAAAGGTCTGATCTTATTGCAAATGTAATGCTTGATAAATGTTATTATGTACGTTTTTGCTCTATCTTTATTATTAACCAAGATATTTACATTTTTTAGTTTTCGGTCTTCAGTAAACTCTCACTCCTACTCATGTCACATTGAGAGTAATATTATGAAGCACATTATTTTAAGCCTAAATACCAAATGTTTTTGTCATTGAACTTTTACTATTCGAGATACATGAAAATACGTGACAGTCGTGGGAAATCTCCTTAGTTTACGCAGCTCCTGCGTGACGGACTTTATATTTATTTCTCCATCTTAATCATCTACTATCTTTGTCAACGTTCTAAAGTGCCAGGTGCTCTTCGGGGAAGTAACTATAGGGTAAAAGGCCATAGTTAGAAGCTAGGAAAGCTCTTTTAACGCTCTAGCGGTCGCAATTTTTGTTTGATCGTTACCAAACTCGATTGTAATAGAATTATGTAAAAAGAAAGATCAAGTTCGTAAATGGCTGAAATCGGACCAGGTGGGGTTTAGATGGGAGGAATCTCGAAATATATTCGTTAGTATATGTCGGATTGAAAAATTGTATAGGACCATTCTTATTGAAAATTAATTGTACTGTAAATATTGTTACATACATTTATTCTCTATCTTGAATATTAACAGATATTTGCGTTTTTAGCAGATTTAGATTTCCCTTAAGGGAAATCAGCTATTGAGGTTGTACTCATGACGGAATTTTCGAAATTTTTCTTCAAATGTCCATCGATCCTACCTAGTAGATGACGAAAATGAGGTCCGTTCAAAACTGTATATATATATATATATATATATATATATATATATATATATATATATATATTTGTCTGTTACCGCTCTAGCGGTCGCAATTTTTGTTTAAACCTTACCAAACTTTAAGCGTTTTATGTAAAAAGAAAGATCAAGTTCGTTAACGGCTGAAAAATTATACAGAATCAATCTTATTACAAATTAAATTTACTATAAATATTGTTATATACATTTATTCTCTATCTTGAATATTAACCGAGATATTTGCATTTTTCAGTTTTCACCAAACCGCCACTTCTACTCATGTTACGTAAACAATACTCTGATACATAATAAATCACATTATTGGAAGTTTAAATACCAAAAATTGTATTCAAGAGATCTTTATTATACGAGATACATGCAAATATGCACTGGTGACTCCCCCCCCCCCCATCTTAAAGTTTTGGACTACTAAAATTTTATTGATTGAGATAACAATTATTCTGACTCATTATTAATTACAGTACTAGATATAGTAAATAGTTCTCAATAAAATTAATGTGTTTTATTCGGATATATTTCAGTAATAGTTTTTCTTTTCCGTTTGTTTACATTTCTAACCTAACGCTTCCTGTCGGCAGGCTATTGAAATTGGATGAAACATTTCTTATTTCCATTTGTATTTATTCACGGTGTTGTGTTAGCAGTATGTATATTTCTCTATTACTAAACTTCACGTGGGAAATCTGCTTAGTTTACGCAGCCCCTGCGTGACGGACTTTTTAGTTTTCGCCCTTCCACCCCCCCCCCCTTTTTAGTAAACCCCCACTCCCACTCATTTCATATAAACAGGTACCCTCGGGTATTGCGGTGGCTTAACGAAGATCCCTACTTCTATATTCCAATAGGTCCACAAATTGCCACACGATGGGCACCAGGGAGGTAAACGAATGACCCCCAAGCCCAGTAAGCGGGCAGTGAATAAAACCCATTGAAATCGCCAGAATTAAACCCTACACTTCTTGAAAGGAGAATGGTTAGGAAACAAATAAACTATTCCATAAAACCGCAGCAGTTTTTTTTTTTATAATTGTAAATATGCTTGTTAACCAGCAAGACCAGAGATAGAAGAGAGATCCAAAATAATAAATATCACCTTCCTTATTATATAAACAGAAACTGCACCTATACATTATTACATTTCATATAATTCCCTACGTATTTCATGTTAATCTGATGAAAAAAAACAGGGGCTGCGTAAACTAAGCAGATTTCCTATGTGAAGTTTAACAATAGGGAAACTGCATACTGGTAACACAACACCACCATAAGTAAATATAAACGGTAATGAGAAATCTTCTACAAAGTTAATAACAAAAGTGAAATAGATAAACATTTTATGAGTGAACATAAAAATAAAATAAAAAGAAAAGAAGAAAATAAAATTGGTGATGAGCATAGTTGGTGGATGATCAATAGGAAATGAATGGCTGAAAATGGTACTTTTTGCTAATGATTATCGTAATTTCCTTCTACAGAGTAGACATATGCTTGTGTACAAACGCATCTAATACAATTAATGCATATAATTTGAGATCCTGTTGCACACCACAGACTTAATTTGTATGTTAAATTTTTGTTGAATATTTGAACTTAATGTTGGTATGAGAATATGTTGTTAATGTATGGGCTGCCTTCCGTCAATAGTTCTTGAAAGTCGTAGGGGAAGTCCTGGTGTTGCCGTTTTTGGCATTCTGTCAGTATATGTCTTATTGTCAAGGGAATGTTGCAAGTTGAGCAAGTAGGTCTGTTAGTCATTGTCATTAAGTATGAGTGTGTTCATTTAGTGTGGCCGATTCTAAGTCTCGAGAGAACTACTTCTTCTCTCCTAGAGTTTCTAAAACTTGATGGCCACATACAAAATTTACGATTTGGTTTCATGATCTCCTATCCATCACTGCTTAAGATGATTAGGAAACTGCATAAATTTTACTTATTCTTCTAAATATTTGTATGCCTTATTTTAATAGCATAAGTTTAAAATTCCTAATGTCGAATTGCACACATACATATAAGTATTGAGAATACTAGGAAATTCGCTTTGAGTGGGGGGGGGGTATTTATTGACCTTCTGCCCAACCCCAAAGTGTTGTGCAACTGAAGACAGTCACGTTTTTACGACACAAACTTAATTTTAGCACATTTCCTTTTAGGGCAAATCAGCTTCTCCAAGTACACAATAACGAAGTTTTTGAAAGCTTTATTCTAATGTCAAACGATCATATTATAAAAGTCGAACATGAGGTACTTTAAAATGGACGTATATACAAACAAAAGTCCGTCACGCAGGGGCTGCGTAAACTTAGCAGGTTTCCCATGTGAAGTTTTACAATAGAGAAATCTGCATACTGGTAACACAAAACCACCGTGATTAAATACAAACGGTAGTGAGAAATCTTTCAGTTAATTAAAATAAATTCCCAACTGAAACAGCTTCGGAGTTGTAAGAATAATTTATATTTTAATAACTCAAATTTTAGTAGTCCAAGAACTAAAGAAGGGGGGGGGCAGATGAACAGAACGTATTTGCATAAATCTCACAAAGTAAGGAAGGTAAGGTAAAGTTAGAAACGACAGGTAAGGTTAGAAGAAGCCTCCCACCTGAGCCGAAGGAAATGGCCGACCAAATCCGAACTATACCCGACCACAGACTTCATAAAAATGCAAATATCTCGGTTAATATTCAAAATAGAGAATAAATGTATATAACAATATTTATAGTACACTTAATTGTCAATAAGATTGGTTCTATACAATTTTTCGATCCGACGCATATTAACGGAGATATTTCGAGTTTTCGAAAATCCGCCTCTAAACCCACCCCCCTCCCTTGATTTCAGCCATTAACGAACTTGATCTGTCTTTTTACATAAAACAGTTAAATATCGAGTTTCGTAACGATCAAACAAAAATTGCGATCGCTAGAGCGTTAACAGACACACACACACACACACACACTATATATATATATATATATATATATATATATATATATATATATATATATATATATATATAATTTTGAACGGACCTCATTTTCCTCATCTCCTGGGTAGGATCGATGGACATTTGAAGAAATTTTTCGAAAATCGCGTCATGAGCACGACCTCAATTGCTAATTGGGACGGGTTATCTACAGGTTACCACCCTTTTCTAGCCAGGGTGGGATTTTAGGATGTTATTTAATGAATTTCGTCAGTAAATAATTTCCTTTGCCCAGTGCAAGAATCAAACTTGCTACTATAGGTTTACCATGTGAGAAAAAGGTCAACACTTTAACTCACATGGCTAACCTGAGCCCCTAATGCTGTGGTGCTAATAAGCCAATTTAAGGCTTAATATTATATCTTTATAATACACCCATGTGGGGCCATAAAATAATTAATGTCTTAACAATTGGCTTCACCTACATAGAAAAATATTTAATATCTAACATTTGGCACCCAACATGGGGTCAACAAAAAAATAATATCTTAATAATGTATATAATTATAAATTCATTTTCTATCAAAACTGTGTTTTAATTCACTGATAATTTCAGGTGAGCTGTATACCTCGGAGAAATATGGAGATGATGGTAGTGGAGATGGGACTGAAGCTAAGCCATTCAAAACTGTGTTGAAAGCAATGAAGCACCATGGGAAACAACCATTCCCTCTTATTTACGTTGATTCGAAGGAAGATGGAAAGGTTTCATTTCTTTATATTTATGTGTATTAAAAGTGATTATTCAGTCGTTTTAACTATCTAAATCATATTTCTTGTAGAAATTTGAGCCAATATCTAAGACTCAATTGAAAAAAAATCAAAAAGTATTTGTGAGAGATTCACATAAAAGCTCTGAGAAAAATAGTGCTCCAGAGAAACCTGATTTGACTGCTGTTTTAGAAGAAGCTAAGAAAATAATCATTCAAGAGGACTCTAGTCTTCCCCAGGCTAAGCTAGTCAAAATTTCAGCTTCTAGTGCCAATAGAGATATCAGAGTTAAGATTTTCGGTTGGGTTCATCGGCTTAGAAGACAAGGTGAGTTGTTGTTCGGATATTAATTATTTTGAAATTTTGATCTTATCTTAAATTAAATGAAGGTGTGGAAAGGTTTGCTGTCTGAAGCTAAAAGTCACTTTTGCTAATTTTAAATGAGTACTTCTGAGTTTATTAATAAGTAAATAATTATAGAAAATAATAATAAATAAAAACAATTTAGTAAGGTAGGAAAACCATTTAGGGACTCACAGACAACACAAATGTTTATACATATACTTTATGACTGTTCAACATGTAATCAAAATAGATCAAATTTAGTAATTTAACAAATATAATAAAGAACTTATAAAGTTCATCAAAAGTTTAGATATTGATGTAGCAAAGAAACATAAGAATGTAAAGTTGATTATGAGGAATGGGAGTCATAATTCAATATATTTACCTTACATAGACTTGCAAATTAAACAACGGTTGAGTTTAACTTTAATTGATATGTTTTTTGTTCTTATTTTATTTATTTAGTTACTTTTTCATTTCATTTAATAATTTTATTTGTAATTATGTTACTTATTTTAATATTTTATTTTATTATTATTATTTCTTTTATATTATATTTGAGTAGATAGTTGATTAACACGTATATATTGTAAAATAAAAACGTATTTAAACATAATCATACATGTAATATGCCATGTGGCAATGGAACATATATTCAAATAAATAACTCCTCATAGGG
This sequence comes from Riptortus pedestris, assembly GCA_019009955.1. Lineage (NCBI taxonomy): Eukaryota > Metazoa > Arthropoda > Insecta > Hemiptera > Alydidae > Riptortus > Riptortus pedestris. The sequence goes on from CM032228.1 coordinate 27,889,465, forward strand.
TTACTATGAGGGGAAAAAAAATGTTATATTACTTTGAGCATTGGACATCTCAGTCACAGAAAGGACGTGAATGGTATTATAATGTTAATATGTAATAATTTTATGTAATTTAATAATTTCAATCTTTTAAAGGTAAATCATTAATGTTCATTACTCTTCGAGATGGTACTGGGTTCCTTCAGTGTGTTCTATCAGATGTTCTCTGCCAAACATACAATGCTTTAGTTCTATCTACTGAATCGTCTGTTGCTCTCTATGGTAAAATTAAAAAATTGCCAGAAGGAAAAATGGTGAGCAATTTACATTTTTTTAGTGCTATATTTTACTTAAGCAGTAGTTTTTATAAATAATTAAACAAAAATCAATAAATTCATTGGATCCCCAGATCAGTTGACGGTACTGCCAACTGTTTTGAAACTGTTGTTTCCTAGGACTTTGCTATTTTAACCTCATTTATTTATTTCTTTTTGTATCCTTATTTACCCTGTGTTGTATTAAGGCTGGCTTAATACAAGTGATCCATTCCAATTTTTTTTTTTTTTTTTTTTTTTTTTTTTATCACTTACAAAGACAGTTAAAGACTCATATTCCCCATGGCCTATTAGTCCCAATATTTTATTTTCAAAACACTTAAATTTGTTAAAAACAATAGCCAATTATACCCTTAAGCTGAGAGAGGAAACGATAATATAATATTAAAATTATATGATTTTTTTTTATTATTTATTTTAATTTCTAACATTTAATGATTTTTTTTGAGAGAGTATCATTTTCAAGTTTCTATTTGCATCTTTTAATATGTATATATATTATTACATAAAAGTTGTTACAAGTTTTCACAAAATGCAAATATGCATGGGATGTGCAGAAAAGTAAAATCCCTCCTTACAGGGATACTACATATCTAGAGGAAATAGGTAAAAATAAAAAAAATAGACCAGTTTTTGTTGTCCTTGTTGCTTGGAGTAAGGAAAAGCCTATTAAAACTGCTGAAAGCTTGGAACATGAACATTAATATGTATTTATTTTGTATGTGCTATGGAATAGATTTGTTGACTACTTTTTTTCTCTTTTCCTTTTTTTAGGCTCCTGGTGGACATGAAATGCAAGTGGATTACTGGGAACTGATTAACTTAGCCCCCCCTGGCGGCGCTGACAGCATATTGAATGAAGAAGCTCTACCTGATGTACAACTTGACAACAGGCACATTATGATAAGAGGGGAAAATGTAAATTATTATTTAAAAAGAATATTATTCAAGTAGAGTTTAGGGCTCCATAATTAGGGCGATTTGTTCAGAAAAATGTCACCATAATTAAAGAAAAACAACAAAAGAAATAAAAGCAGTGACAACATAGAATTAAGAAAATCAGACAAAAATAACAAGACAACATATTAAATAACAATTCAATGGAATAAAAGAAATAAAACTGTGTGCAAAAAAAAAAATGCGATAAGCTAAAAGTAAGAAATTAGCTAACCAGTTACTATTACCAATTTAAAAGAACTAGGCAAAATAATTGAATAATAATAATTATAAACTAAAAATGTAAGAAAAACTTCAAAAACAACCAATATTATATAGATAAAAATTAAATGAATGATGATAAATAAAACATTTTTAGAAGTTAAAAAATTACAAAAAATACATTAGAAATGTAGCATTTAAACTAAAAACTGGTTATTACTTATTTATACTTTTAAATAAAAGTGTACAATTTTTAACTGCTTGTGGATTTCACATGGCCCTTTGTTAGTGGTTCATGTTAATCTTGTGGCATATGTACCAGATCAAGCATATATACCATATGCGGGCAGCCACTGGCCCGCGAGACATTTTGAAAAACCCAATTAAACAAAAATATTATACTGCTTACTCCAAATGAGGAAGATGAGGAGAGATTTGTGCGTTTGGCAGTACTTATTAATGCGAACAGTTCTCTTCAATGATGAAAGTTAATAAATCAAAAATCGTACAAGGCTGACTGACGGTAATTTGGATAATTCTTTTCATCTTTGCATCAGTGTAATTAATCTAAACATCGATGGATTAGTTTCCCAAATTCAAGCTTGTGTCTCTATTTCACTTTTGTTGGTTTAATAATTCCAAATTTTACTATTTAATTATAGTGTTGTACCTTTTTTTCATTTAATTTTGTTATTTTAATAAATTATATTATAATTACATTGTCGTATAATTTTATGTCTGATATCTTTCGTTAAAAATTATGAACACTATTTTAAAATGGACTACTTTTAAAAGCGGCCCGTGAAAGTATTTCCACACTAGTGCTCCGCAACATGTCAAAGCCCCATCCTGATACATACTATCCTTTATGCCTATACTGCGTATAACTGAAATAGACATCAATTTGTGTTGCCAACCCTGGCCCTCGCAGATTGTGGACCCAAATAGTTTCATTTTTATCATAAAATGGATTCATTTGAGAGATTTTAAAAGATTATTTTTCAAGTTAATTAATATTCTCTTAAAATATTTTATGTTTTTAAATGAGCTTCATATATTAAACATATATTTTGCATTCTGTTTTTTTTTTTTTTTAATTCTTTTATATTAATTGTCTTTTTTATGTTTGCAGACTTCTAAGGTACTCAGAATGCGATCTGTTGTCCTTAAAGCTTTTCGTGACCACTTTGAAAGCAGAGGATATACGGAGGTCAGTCCACCAACTCTTGTACAAACTCAAGTTGAAGGAGGGTCGACTCTTTTTAGCCTTGATTACTTTGGGTTTGTTTTATATTAATTTTCAGATTTACTGTATAATTCCTTGTTGCTTTTTCTTATCATAAAATTGGAAATTTTACTTTTAGTGAAACTGCCTATCTTACTCAAAGCTCTCAATTGTATTTGGAAACCTGTTTGCCTTCAATGGGGGATGTTTATTGTGTAGCACAAAGTTACCGAGCAGAACAAAGCCGGACACGAAGGCATCTTTCAGAGTGAGTCATAATATATATATATATATATATATATATATATATATATATATACACATATGTTATTTATTAAAGTGTTACAATGACACTTCAGTGAACTATATATAATTTTAACAAACCTTTTTCAGGTACACCCACGTAGAGGCCGAATGTCCTTTCATCACCTTTGATGATCTTTTAGATAGACTTGAAGACCTAGTCTGTGACGTTGTTGATAGGGTACTTCAATCAGAATATGGAGAACTTGTTCATCAGCTCAACCCTGTTTGTATTAATGAAAATAGCTTTAAATGTGGCTACTTAGTTATAAGTGAACCGATAATAATAGTAATAATAATCAATATTTCACTCATTTTATTTATTTCAAATGAATCATGATGTTTTGTATTTCAGGAATTTAAAAAACCTGAAAAACCATTCCTTCGAATGAACTACAGAGACGCAATAAAATACTTAAAAGAGAACAACATTACTAAAGATGACGGAACATTTTATGAAGATGGGGAGGTTAGTTGTTTCTTTTGTGGCTATTTCTTTTATTTTTTATATCAAATTCTATTAAAAACAACTTACTGTGTCAGATGTTTTATTGGGGAATACAAGTTTAAATTAAGTTGTGCCTACTTAAATTAAATTTTAGTATTCTCCCAGAATAAAAAAAGAATTTCAATCATTATGTTTCACAACATAGTTTGGCTTGAAAATAATCAATGGGAAATAATCATGTGACTCTTCGAATCACATTTATATTTTTCTTTCATAATCAACAGACATATTTAATAATTGTAATGTAACAGTAAATATTTAATTTCATATTATATGATATTAAAGGATTGATTATTAAGCAGGCCAAGATTATGAACAAATTTCCAGAAGAACAAAGCACACCATTGGTCCCATATAGCATGGGACATGCTAAGTTGAAATATTGGTAGATAGTTTTGTTGTTTTTTTCACTCAATCATTTTTTTTTTATTTCTTATGCAAGTTAATCAAATATTTTTATCATAAGTAAAGTTACTGGATATCACTTGCAGTTATTGAAACAAGATTCAGCTTATTTAGTTAATTAAAAGCTCAATCAGATGAAAATTCTGTTATGAAAATTTTTCAATAAAATTTTGATTTAAAACTTTGTAGAGATTGAAGGAGTTTTGACCATATTACACATGATATATGCATACTAATAGAATTGGGGCTCAGGATAGCTACATGTATTAAGGTGTTGGTCTTCATGATCTTGAAAAACTATGAATCACAGGTTCAAGTCCTGCATGGAACTTTGAAAAGGGAATTATTTATTGATGATTTCCCCAACTTTTTTAAGAAGCTCGAGGAATATTTTCTTGGCCCATAAGTTTTATAAGGGTGTTAAATGCCTGCGACAGACTTCCAGCCGGTGGAGTGAATTCTGTCATGAACAATAAGAGAACCTATTCACTAAGACGTATTAAATGTGAAAAATCAGTTGCAGTATATGCACTTCTAAGTTAACCCAATAATTAAATCATTGGCAAACTGTGTCACTTGTTGAGATGAGAATGGCAAAATAACTAATAAATAACCAAGTTTCTTAAAAATAATTTCCCTTTGGCTGGGTTTCATGACATTCCTTTGAAGCAGCAAAACCATGCAATGGATCTATATTGGATGATGTTTTTGGCATGCTTTGGAATAGTTCAGAATTAGAAGAAAATGTCTCTAGAAACTGAAATGTGAAAGTTATAGGTGACTAGTTCTTTTCTCAAGAGCATATATACTATTGGTGGATGGTATTAGTGAAAGAATATTGGAAGCATACTAGAGTGGTTTTACCCAGGACCCTCTACAACAGTTGGCCATATTATTGATGTTAGAAAAAAGCATACGAGCTTAATGTTGATCTGTACCCCCTCATTATGAATTCTTACAGGCTTATGAAGTATAGACAGATTGAAGTTACTAGAGAAAACCTCTGGGAATACTCAGCAAGTTTGTCAGAATGATGAGGATAATACTGGAAAGGACTTCCTGGTAAGCCAAACAATGTGGGTGTCTCAGTTTTGTGTTTACTAACTATCTAATGTAGGGGGATCCCATTATTGCTGGCCCTTAGTGGCTGTCTAAAAAATAAAAAATTTCTCTGTATTTTTGTTTTCATTCTCTTTCCTGAATTGGCCTATTATCGCACATAGAAATGGAAAATCAAATTCGAGATGACATTATCAGTATACCAATCCATCACATGGAAAATTGCTTAGGCTACACCTGCATGACAGACTTTTATTTTCTCCATGCTGCACATTAGATGATTTTTAAGGTAGCCGCAAATACCAAATAGTCTTACCAGCACAATGTCAGGAATAAATCTATTTTTTCTGGCATGTAAAATGATTTTACAGAAAGCCTGAAAAATGGTGGTTAGAGTGTTAACATTTTTAATACAGAATGAATTTTCTATTCTATTATATACTTGATGGCTTTTATCGATACTTTTCCTCCATTAGGTTTATAGTCAAACTGAGCAATTAAAAGTATCTTAAATAAATATTCAATTCCCTATTATTCTAATACGAAAATTAACTATGCAGGATTTGTTTCTATTGTCACATTTTTTTTATATGATGACTTTTAATTTCCAGGACATTCCAGAGATGCCAGAAAGAAAAATGACTGATAAAATAAATAAGCCAATCATGCTTTGCAGATTTCCAGCAAACATTAAAGCATTCTACATGCCCCGATGCCCAGAGGATAAGACTCTTACAGAATCTGTTGATGTTCTATTACCAGGTGTTGGAGAAATCATTGGGGGTTCCATGCGTATCTGGGACCATGATGAACTTTTAGCAGGCTACAAAAGGGAAGGGATTGATCCCACTCCCTATTACTGGTATACTGATCAGGTGTGTACTCTCTCAACCCGTTTTTTCTCATTCTTATGAATTTGAGTTTTCGTGGACTTGAGGGGGAAAATAAATAGTCCTGGTTCACTTTAAACTTGTATATTAACAATAACACAATAACCTCATGGGAATACCATATTTACATACAAGTCTATTTACAGTATTACAATTTGTACAGTTTTGATTGACACAGCACAGTCACAGTTTTCTCAATATAATAAAGTCACAAGCTGTGTGTTGGAGCATGAGGCACCAGATATTTTTCCTTCACACTCGCAATACTCATTTGTAACTCGCTATATTGGTTAACCTTTTTCACAGACTGTATTTTAAAACATCTGGTATTTTTATACCGCGAGGTTATCTTAATTAATAGCGAACGACTCACTTACGAGTATGCGAGTTGTTGCTACAGAGTTAAAGATTTTATGCTGGATAATGTATTCCAATCAGTATGAAAATATTAATATTATTTTATTTTTTAGAGATCTTGAATTATTTTTAATTTTTATATTATTGGTTGGTGAATTTATCCACTATTCTTTCAGTTTTGAGAAAACAGTATACTGTATCAAACTTTCTTCTATCTATATATTTTTATAATGGAAATTTAAATGATTTATTAAGTAATTTAGTAGTACTGTTAATACCGTCATAACCGTTTTATTTTTGTTGCTAGTTACTGTTATTCCCTCATTTCTTTTTATCAAAAGATTTACGGATATTCTCCTCATTTATCATAGCAATATCCATGATGTGAGCTGATCCCCGCCCCATCCCTTTTCAATTATAATAATTCCTAAGTTTATTATAGGTTTAATTTATTTATCAGTATGATCTGTTACTATTACTTCACTCCAACACATTGTCCTCATCATGGAACCTTGGAAGGACTTTGCACGGTAATACCAAACCTGATTATTCAGCCTTCTTATTTCAATAGCTGATGCTTCGTGATATATGTTACTCGTTATTGTTTCTTTTTCAACAATCTCTATCAAATTGTATGTTTTATTGCAGCAAATGCTGCATTAATCAAGTGCACTACTACTTGTTAATGCCTGATTTATGTAATATCTATATTATATTTTCTTGAAACATTTATATGTTATTATAGTGTTGTTAATTTGTTTCCATTCTCTGCTTTCAGAGGAAATATGGATCTTGCCCTCATGGAGGATATGGTTTAGGGCTTGAGAGATTTCTTTGCTGGCTTTTGAACAGATATCACATCAGGGAAGTCTGCCTTTATCCACGATTCCTTAAGAGGTGCCGACCATAAGGATTATTTAAAAGAAGATTGAAGCAAACAATTTTTTTTTTTCCCTACCTTACTTATAGGATATTATTCTTAATGTCAGTATAAGAAACTTAAGCATTTTTTTTTCTTTTTTTCATTTGGCTATGAAAATTGACTCCTTTGTCAAGATTTTAAAGCATTTAATGCCTATACTTAACAGAGATTCATATATCTAATTTTTTTGTCTTACTTTTTTTTAATAAAGAAATTTTTGGCGAATCTCATTTTTTATGTTTAAGGTATTTTTTTGTTTTCCCCTCATTTCACATAAAACACTTCATAAAACAGTTCAAAAGTAAGAACTAAATAAAGTATATGATATTTTTGGACAATATTGTTGTTTTATTTAAGGCAGAATGATAAAATTTCTGATAAACAATTAACCGTCAGATTTTCATGAGAATAAAGGTTCAAAAGACAATTCTGTAAAGAAATATTTCAAGGTAAGTTTATTTTGTTGAAATAAAACTACGTACGTTTTAAGTAGGCCCAGAAAAATAAATAAGAAAATAATTCAAATAAATAACTCAGTATGGAATATAAATTGCACTTATATTTGTTTGTATTGAATTAAATACAAGCTTGTAAAGGTTAGATACAAATAGCAGGATGTTAATGCACTAAATATGTAAATGATTGTAATCCTCAACTTAAAATAGAACAATATATTCTTAATAGTGTGTGAACCCTACAATTATATAGGACATTATATTTTACATACAAGCATATTGTTATGTTTATTACCAAAATCAGTAATAAACATTGTTTATTAGGGTTCTTTTGGATTGCAAAATTAAACACACAAGCTTCAGAGTTTTTATCACTGCACAATTTATTTAACAATGCACTACACACTTGGTTAATTATTCTTAATTACTACTCAATGGAGACTTAAACTAAACTGACTCGGGTCGGCCAGGGTCCCTTATATAGATTGGCGAAAAACATCAAAGGAGAAGGTCGAGACGCATCTAGAAAGGTCGGGTCTTGCCGAAAACATCTTTCGGCCCCTACTTCATACTTCCCAAATACGTGACTATCTCTGTTTAATTTTTCATGTATTTAATTTTCGCAACAATATTATACATACTATGTATAAAATATACAGTACTGATGTCAACGAGCAGTAGCTCATAAAGTTAAGGGGCTAACTTTATTAATGCAAATATTAACTTATAATTTTCAAATACAGTAGAATAAAAGATTAATGATAATATACCAATTTAAAAAAAAAAAGATATTGTTCGCTCCTTAGCCCATGAAGGGCCAAGACTTTTTACACAGTGTTGATGTAACAGGTTGATACTTCTTTATTAGTGGAGCAAACCAATTATCTCATGGTACTGAGAGGACTTGGAGAAATGGATAGAAGTCCGCTCTCAAAGCCCAGTGACCATAGAGATAGATAAAACTTAGTGTTAGGGTTTGATTGTGACACATCTAGAACAGAGATATAATGTGTTACAACACATCCCAATAGACCAAGAGTACAAGAATTACCCGTAAAGATCCATGAATAATGAAATACCAGGTATTTTAGTTTTCTTAGCATCAGATAGTGCTTTCCATGGTATTTGAAACTAAAAATTTCAACCTAACAGAGAAATTTATATAACGGACCATTCAGTATCTGCCTTTAAATTTAAATGTTGTAATCTGTAATTATGCTTAATCAAACATAAAAAGTATTTAACATTAATTCAATGAAGTGTTATAGCTTAAAAAGTCTTAATGGATAAATTTAAAATTTGTATTGTCGTAGCTACATTAGATATAAGAAAATGTGGCATTATTTGGATTAAAGTGCTAAAACAGTTAGACAGTGGCACAATATATTAAAACCCTAATTAAAAAAGTCTGTCAAGCATGGACTGTGTTAACTAAGCAGATTTCCCTCGTAAAGTTTAGTAATAGATAAATATACATACTGCTAACACAACACCGTGAATAAATACAAACGGAAATAAGAAATGTTTCATCCAATTTCAATAGCCTGCCGACAGGAAGCGTTAGGTTAGAAATGTAAACAAACGGGTCCCGCCCCACTCCGGAAGAAAAACAATTACTGAAATATATCAGAATATAACACATTAATTTTATTGAGAACTATTTAGTATATCTAGTACTGTAATTAATAATTAGACAGAATAATTGTTATCACAAACAAAAATATTCTACCACACCACCCCACTAAGATGGGGGGGGGGAGCCACCAGTGCATATTTGCATGTATCTCGTATAATAAAGGTCTCTTGAATACAATTTTTGGTATTTAAACTTCCAATAATGTGATTTATTATGTATCAGAGTATTGTTTACGTAACATGAGTAGAAGTGGCGGTTTGGTGAAAACTGAAAAATGCAAATATCTCGGTTAATATTCAAGATAGAGAATAAATGTATATGACAATATTTATAGTAAATTTAATTTGTAATAAGATTGATTCTCCATAATTTTTCGATCCGACGTATAGTAACGGAGATATTTTGAATTTTCGAAAATCCTCCCCTCTAAACCCCCCTCCCACTGGTCCGATATCAGCCGTTAACAGACTTGATCTTTCTTTTTACATAAAACACTTATATATCTAGTTCTTTAAGGATTAAACAAAAATTGTGACCGCTAGAGCGGTAATAGACAAATATAAATATATATATATATATATATATATATATATATATATATATATATATATATATATAGTGATATATATATACAGTTTTGAACGGACCTCATTTTCGTGATCTACTAGGTAGGATTGATGGACATTTGAAGAAAAATTTCGAAAACTCCGTCATGAGTACAACCTCAATAGCTGATTTCCCTTAAGGGAAATCTGCTAAAAGTCCATCAAGCATGGACTGTGTTAACTAAGCAGATTTCTTATGTGCTGGTGTAACACACTTGTGATCTCATCTCAAGACATATTCTCTATTCCTATGTGTATACGGGGAGTGGTTACTAAAGGCTGAAAAAAAGAAGGTATGAATAACTCGCTTAATACTTGAGATCAATCAATCATTTAACAAGATTGGCTCTGTAGCATTTCATGATCCAACTCACTATTATGGAGATATTTTGAATTTTTTAACACCCCCCCCCACTGGTGTGATATCAACCAATGACAAATATGATCGTTAATGTTAACTGAAATACCGAGTATGATAAAATATGCAATTTTGGGGAAAATCTTAATTGATGAACTCACCCCAAAACGAGTTTGCAAATATCTGGCTTTATAAAGGTCTCTTGAAAACAATATCTGGTATTTAAGCTTAGAATAAAATGGTTCTTAATATAACAGCTCATTGTTAATATGAGTACTTATCGTTAATGGGAGGCCACTCATTTAAAGACGATTATTGAATCATAATAAAAAAAGAAAATCACTTTATTATTTAAAATAATACATCTAGAATTTATAATTATACTCAACCACACAAGGAGAAACAAGATTGGAAGAATTGTTTCCTGGAAAACCAAAAGTCCTATCCTAGATTGCAAACTCTTTATATTTTTCATAAAGGCATTATCCTATATAAGATAAATGTTGACCTTTATTTTGATATACTTTGCCAAACGTCAGTAATCTATGAAACATTGTTTGAACCAATTACTAAATTCATACACAAAAATAGTCTGTCACACAGGGGGCTGTGTTAACTAAGCAGATCACGGGCTTCAAATAAAGTGTCCCATAATATAACAGCTTATTGTTAGTATGGCATGAGTAAGAGTGGGGGGGGGGATTACTAAAGGCCGGAAACTAAAAAATGCAAATATTTCTTTTTTTACTAAAAATACAGAAGAAGTGTATATAACAAAATTTACAGTACATTTTATTAGCAATAAAATTGGTTCTATGCAATTTTTCGATCCATGGAAATTTTCGAAATTCTAACCCCCCCCCCTCTCACTGGTTCGATTTCAGCCATTAACGAACTCGATCTTTAGTTTTGTGTGATATCGAGTTTTGTTAGATCAATTATGAATGGCGACCCGTAGAGTGGTAATAGAGAAATAGATATATAAATAATTTTGAAGACATCATTTTTGTCATCTCCTGTAGGATCGATGAACAATTGAGGAACGTTTTCGAAAATGCCAATATGAGTACGACCTCAATTGAGTGTTATGCTCAATAATAAAGTCATTTCCTTTTTATTATGATTTAATAATCGTCTTTAAATGAGTGGTCTCTCTTTAAGCGATAAGTATCTTATATGACATGAGTTTACTGGAGGCTGAAACCAAAAAAAACTCGAAAACAATCCCTTTACTTTTACACGGCACTGCACTGTTCTTTACATAAAAGTGGCAAACACAGTTCTTCACAAAAACATTACCGCACTGCAACTAAAATGCACTTTGCACTAAACGCACTGTTGATCACTTGAAGAGAGTTGAGAACAAACTAACTCTTGTTTTTTTTATTTTATCTGAGTCCAGATTGCCTTATGTGAAAGAATTGAGAAACAAGGGACCTTGTAAAGCCCTGCGTGGGTTTGAGTTGGTAGTCCCTTTGTACTGAGCGATGCGCTCGATTTTAAGGGCTGATTGTGAGGGTTTTGGGGTGTTTGAGCGTAAAGTATTGTGGGTTGACCTGGTATCTGGCGTGCCAGGTAGGAATTGTGAATGGATAATGGAAAACGAAAGAAGGGGGTAGGAGGAGAGTAGGTAAGAGGAAAGATTCCCATCACAGGAGTGCGATTTCGTAAGAAGGCTGTCCATTATATATATAACAAGCTAAGGTACCCGGCTTCGCTCGGGAATTCATTTGAGGTTTAATGATGGTGGTATTTTTTTTGGCAAGCCTTTACTTTCCACAATATTTTAACATTTCCCGATGTATACCCGTCGTTGCTGTGGATTTGTTAATAATAAAATTATTTGTTATTTAAGAGTTCACTGTCCTCAATATTTTTATATTTACCGTCTCCTGTGCATGTAGTTGTTTTTTTATATATATAATACATAATCATAGAAAGTATTCTATCCTCCAAACTATGTTTGAATTAAACTTCCTTTCGCTTCCCTTCGCCCACTCCTGCCCGTCCCTCGAAATGTTGGTATGACTTATTCTAAAGAAGACGTTAGTGTTATTACACATACCGAGTTTTATTTAATTAGGGATTTTATTAATAACACTGAATTAAACTAAACTTAACTGACTCTCGGGACGAGCTGAGCCGCTTTTATAGCCGGGCAAACCTTCAAAGGGGAATGCCGAGACACGTCTAGATCCCGGACTGTTATTGCCGAGAACGATCTAGACCACCCGTCGGCTCCTTTCATCTACTTCGTACTTCTTAAATATGTGATTAACTCTGTTTAATTTTTTATGTACGAAGGTTTCGCAACAATATATATATATATATATATAAAATTTTAAACGAACCTCATTTTCATCTCCTAGATGGGATCGATGGACATTTTTCGAAAATCGCGCCAAGAGTACAATCTCAATGATGACGTTATCTCACAATGTACTTGCATGTATGGCACACAACAATTCAACAAATGCAATATTAATTGTTTAAGCTTTGAATGAAGTGCTTCTTTATGTAACATCTTATTGTTAATTTTACATGACTATGAGTCTTACTGAAGGCTGACCACTGAAATATTTGAGGAAATTTCTCGGAACTTTGTTTCGGAAGCGAAACATTGTTTGTTCAATTAAGTATACTACATACATAAGTACATTTGAGTCCCATAAAGATATACCTTTCGAACGAAATGTCCATTATTCTAGAAAATCGAAATAGAATTTTGACTTTATGCTGTTAAGGGTGTGGGGAGGGGGTCAGCAAACATACAAAATAGCTGTTTTCTCCGTCCCTATTTATGACACACAAGGAAATGAATACTCAGATTACTATCCTGTGGATGCAGGAGTTCCCCAGGGCAGTGGCCTAGGACCACTACTGTATCTCATATACACATCTGACATCCCCATATCACCAACAACTCTCCTAGCTACCTATGCAGATCACACAACTATCCTTGCATCCGATCCCCGATTCTACTATTGCTTCGACGGATCTCCAATTCCACTTAACCGAGAACGAAAATTGGTGCAATGGTGCGCGTAAAGATCAACGAAAGCAAATCCCACCATATCACTTTTTCCTGTCCTCCTGTTCATTTCAACAATATTGCTTTACCACCAGCAGATTGTTTGAGCTACCTTGGTCTACATTTCGACACCAGATTTACATGGAAATCCCACACAATAATTAAATGACAGGAACTTAACAGACGATTCGGACAACTTTACGGACTGCTAAACAGAAGATCTCACTTGTCTACCGAAAAAAACTAACAATATACAAGTTACTACTAAAACTAATATGGACATACGGAATATAAGTGTGGGGTACAGCAAAACCTTTGAACATCAGACGCATCCAGACCTTCCAATCCAAAGTCATGCGCACCATTGTAGATGCTCCATATTATGTTACAAACTACACCATCCATCCAGGACCTAATTCCCTTAAGATCCAGAAAATTCCACAGAAGGCTATCCAATCATCCTAACCCAGAAGTCCTAGCCCTTTCCAGTACCACTCATCCATATTCCCCTCCACGGCGCCTCAAGAGACAATGGCTTAGAGATCTCCTATAGAAGTGTAAAGTGAAGTGATAGCAGTGGCTATTTCCTTATCAAGTGCCATTCCTCCTTAGCTCTTGACTTCCTTGCCAGGCAGGGAGAGGCTGCTCCTCTCATTGTGGTGAAGGGGTGTAGCTTCTGTCAAGAGAGATGGAGGACGATTGTATTGTTCATTCAAATTACCAAATGCATTTATATGCAGACTGTAATATTATTAATAAAAAAAAAAAGATAAAAGATTTCAGAGTACTTAAAGGCATTATAATTTTCCCTACTTCATGTTTAACACAACGCCCCACCATTATCATTTACCAACTGAGGACGAATTTACTAGGAAATATAGAAGCATTAGCATAGGATATTAAATTTGCGATGAAATGGCTTATATGACACTATTAGTTCTGAATCGTAGGAAGTATAGTTTAAATGTGTGTTCCTCGTGCCTCTGAACCCCACCCCCCCCCCTTCGCCCCCCTCTGTCCGATTTCAATCGTTATGGAACTTATTCTAGTTTGAACAATAAAATATGGCATTTGGTATCGATTAAACAAAAATGTTTATCTCGAGGGCGGTAAGATTACCCTTAAAGGAAATCTGCTAAGAAAAAAGATTACTAAAGGGGTGAGACTGCTTAACTGAGATGGTATTCCAGATTAGGGAAATTACGTTTCACATTATTGCTTTCATTTCGTCGGGAATGTTGGTCCATTTGGAGGCCTAGAAAAAATCATTGCGGTTTCTGGTAGAAACCTCCTTCACCTTTTGGAGTGTAAAAGGTGAGGAGAGATTATCTAGCTGCAAAATAAGAAATGTCATGGTTTTTATAACTAGTGTCTTTGCAAACGGATTGGCCTTCTTTTGCATCTGTAGGGGGAAGAGTAGAGCTAATTTCTGATAAGCGGCCTCAAGATTATTTATGCTACTTATTCGCCTCAATTGAGATATTGACACAGAAATATGAGGGAAATTTAGTATAAAAAAAAAAAAAAAAAAAAAAAAATAGTAGGTGGAATAAGATTGTTTTTCTTCTTAGTCGATATCATTGGTATTTAAAAAAGTCCGTCACGCAGGGGCTGCGTTAACTAAGCAGATTTTCCACATGCGCCAAGTATTTGCATTTATCTCAAAATTTAAAAGTTTAATGAAAACAATAATTGGAATTTAGGCTTAGAACAAAGTGATTTATTATATGACAGTGTGTTGCTATTCTGACATGAGTAGAAGTGGCGGTTTACGGGGGGCTGAAATATGAAAAAAGCCAAATATCTCCGTTAATATTCATGATAGAGAAAATATGCATATAACAACATTTATAGGAAATTAAATTTCCATTAACATTAGTTCGATGCACTTTTTCGATACTACTTATAATAACGAAAATATTTCGACCCTTCCCCACAGTCCCATTCCAGCCGTTAACGAACTTGATATTTCTTTTTACATGAAACGCTTATATTTCGAGTTTGCTAACGACATATATATATATATATATATATATATATATATATATATATATATATATATATATATATATATATATATTTATATATAATATCTATATATATTTATATATATATATATATATATATATATATAATTTTGAAGGAACCTCATTTTCATCATCTCCTAGGTAGGTTCGATGGACATTTGAGGAAATTTTTCAAAAATCGCGTTATGAGTACCTCGATGCTTAAAAAAAGTCATTCATGGAGGTACTGCTCAACCTAAGAACACTAACGGGTAGGGCCGGACTGCATGATGCAGGATGGTTGGATGGTAAAGGTGGATTGGTGGAGGGTTGATGCATCCTGGACGCAGTGTAATGAAGCCACCATCCAACTGACTGCCGAGTAAGAATCATGACTCTCTCAAATGTTGCGAAAAAAATTTTGCTAAGTTCATCTTCGGGAATTTTGCTAAGATCGTCTTTGGGAATTATAGGGGCAGATAGTGTAATAAGAAAACCGTGGGTGCATCCTTACAATTTGAGGCGGCAACAGGACGGGGAATTCGTGAGAGTATACAAAATATTACAACACCCGGACAAATTCTATTCCTATTTAAGGATGTCAGTTGAGGTATTCGACTTACTTTTGAAATTGACTGAGGCCAAATTGCTAAGAACGTCAACGAATTTCGGAGAAGTTATATCAACAGAAGAACGTCTTGTGATCACTGTGAGCTAAGTTGGATTTAAACAAACAGTTAAATATTGGTCGTTTATTAATTACAAATAAACATTAAAACATAATAATTACAAATAATCAATTAAAAGTAAAAATTACGAGGAAAAATGAAGCACAGCATCATTCTGCGATTATTTTAATGGTGTTGGTTCGGTCGCATGACAGGAAGATTCTGCTCTGCCTCAGAATATCATTCGTGACAACAGTGCAAATTGATGTGTTTTACATGTCTGCTTACAAATTGTATGTAGGGGATTTTGATATCCGCGCCTGCGTGATTCATTTTTTTCTACAGTTCTGTTATTAACAAATTAAATACATTAAAAAGTAGATCTGCAATTGATCATTAATCGCTCAGCTAAAGAAAATATATTGTGCTACTGGGATGAATTTGAAATAAATAAATAATTTGAACAGAGATCATTCCAGTTCTGAGTCCAATGTGATACCACAACGCTCAGTCCATCAGCTGTAAATTAATAATTATGCCTGTCGTAATTGGGAAACCATTTGAGTATTTTAGTCTTCTCCAGTTCTAAGTCCTTTTTAACTCAATTTTAATACTATACTAGTACTATTAAAATTGAATTCTATAATTTATCGTTGAACAATGAAAATTCCAATTAATACCTATTTAATAGTAATGTGGTCATGTAAACAATACTTCAAAGCCACAATGTATAGTAAATAAATAATAGTTCCGAATGAATAATACTCACTTGACATTTTGATACTACTGAAATCAATGTCAAAAAAAAGGCCTGTTTTTATGTCCCTGTGTTATTTACCCTTGGTGTGCAAGTCTACTTAAGGAGTAGTGAGAAAAAGTAATTTTCAGTACTACAAGCAAGCGGGATCAATGGATACCTTCAATCAGTTAATTATGGTGAGTTTCTTCTCAGATTTCCCCAAACGCCCGGCCACCTTTTATATTAAGGCGTCTGTTAAAATACAAGGAGATATTTCCGCAGGACCTTATTTAGCGCTACATGTTTCGTGCCTTCATTAGAAACCGTGAATTAATTTCCTCTGTAAATAGTTGTTAATTAAATTTATTATTATTTATTGACGTCCACTTTTTTGCAACATAGGCTAATTGGGAGGGGTTATGTACAGGTTACCACCCTTTTCTAGCCAGGGTGTGACTTAGGATGTTAATGAATTTCGTCACTAAATAATATCCTTTGTCCAGGCGAGAATCGAACTCGCCACTCTAGGTTTACAATGTGAGATAAAGGTCAACGCTTTAACTCGCATGGCTAACCTGAGCCCCTAATTAAATTTAATATATTCTTCAATTTTTATAGCAAGGGTCACCAATAAAAAACATTTATTTCAGTGCAAACTTTAATAAAACTGCCCTACATATGTCGTGGCTTATTTGACACCTGTTCAGGGGCTATCCTTTTTCAAACAAAAAAATATAAAAAATGAATAGCATTAATTTAACAAAACCCTTAAAATTTCTAGATATTGTATTAATAATAGATGCTTATATCAATGACATATTTATTATATCTAATTATAGGTTGCTACTTATATTTCTGAAGTGCTCGTTTCCCTCTTACATTCGTTGCGACTGTCCTCATTGAGGAGGTAGTTGATACTGAGGTTCCCGAGGTAGGTTAAGTCAGCTGACTACAACTCGATTATTTACACGCCAATCTTCAACTCGATTAATCGATAATCGATTAATTTAAGATAAAATGTTATAGAATATAAGATTGAGGTATTTAATTTCTGTTTTCTTGTTTACTGTCATTTTTCTATTTTTTATTATGTGGATATTCTCTTTTATTTTCCGTTTAGTATTATTTCTTTCTTTATCTATTATTTGAACTTTTTCGAAATTGAAGGTGAGTTTCTTATTAATAGAATGATCCGTCAACGCATTTTTCTTTTCATTAGTGTCTATACTTTTTAGGTTCAACGAACCTCTTGCTTCTTTTTCAGAAATATAAGTAGCAATCTATAATTAGATTTAATAAATATGTCATTGATGTAAGCACCTATTAATGCAATATCTAGAAATTTTAAGGGTTTTGTTAAATTAGTATTATTAATTTTTTATATTTTTTTTTTGTTTGAAAAGGGATAGTCCCAGAAGAGGTGGCAACTAAGCCTCGAAACATGTAGGGCAGTTTCAATAAAGTTTCCACCGAAATTAATGTTTTATTGGTGACCCTTGCCATAAAAATTGAAGAATATATAAAATATATATTGGGTCTAGAATAAGAAGAATTAAATTTAATAAACATGAAATCTGTTTCACATCTTTTGTATGGGGCTCAGGTTGGCCGTGGGACTTAACCCGTTGGTCTTAATCTCGCGTGGTAAGCCTAGAGTGGTGGGTTCGATTCCCGTCCTTGGCAATAGTGGTTTATTTGGTGACGGACTCTCTAAATAAATTCCTAAGTCCCACCCTGGCTAGAAAAGGGTGGTAAACTGTAGATAACCCGTCCCAATCAGCCATTGTAACATAAAGTGGACGTAAATAAATATACACATGTTTTGTACAGCTTATATTAAGGCATTTATTTAAGTTTTAAGTTGAAATAATATGCCAAAAAATTACGGATTACTTCCACTTCAAATTACGACTATCACTCAGGGGTTGCGCAAACTAAGCAAATTTCACATCTGCAGGAATGACTCGTATCTAATTTTTCCTGCGGCAAGAAGGCAACATAAAAAGGAATTGAAATTTATTTGGATGTGATATTTTTCACGATTAAGTTACTCAATCTGAATGTCGGATGAGTAGAAGTGAGGGCTGAAACCAAAAAAGAACAAAATACTAATAATTCGTTTAATATGAGAAAACATGTATTCAATAGTAACTATGAAAATGAAATTTGCAACAAGATTGGTTATTTAAAAATATATAAATAAAAATAGGAAGATTTATACATTTTATATTATACATTTAAATAAATCATTTATTAACGTCCACTTTTCGCTATTAAGGCTAAGTGTGACGGATTATCTACTGGTTTCCTCTCTTTTCTAGCCAGGATGCGCCAAAGGATCAAGTAGATGTTCTCATTTCTCACAATGGTGCGTCAAACCTGACACTACTTGTACTGGGTAGTTTCCTGAAAGCTGCTTTTATTTAGGCCACTAGTGAATGAATGTTTGAGGTTACGGTGTCCTGCAGTACCTCACTCGATGGGTTGTATGCTTGGGGATGTCTATAGTTGATTACCGGTCCAAGGTCATGTCTTGGTTGTGTACTTTTGGTCGTGTATATTGTAAGTCCTGAACTCATTTTGATGAATTCGAAAAGTTTTCATCTATTCTAAAGATGGCTGGCCTATTTGTTTACAAATCAGCCGCTTGCCGTTGTAGACATTATTAACTGTTATATAAATTGACTGAACGATTTCTCATTACCGTTAGTATTTATTCACTTAACATTCATGGCAGTGTTATCTGTATGTATATTTATCTATTGTAAACCTTCGCGTGGGAAATCTGCTTAGTTTACGCAGCTCCTTGCGTGACGGACGTTTTTTATTTAGAAATATAAAGTATATGGCGAGAAGAAATCTGTGAGTGTGTTACACCAGCTAGAGGGAAGTCTGCCAAGTTTACACAGGTCCTGGGTGGCAGAGTTTTTTCTCCCCTCCTCTTCTACCATTCGTTCCCTCCTCATTTCCTATAACTCTTCAAGCCACTCGGCCTGCCCTTCCCGTTGTCGGGTAACACACTGACAGCCCTGAGTCTCCAATCAAACCTCTTGAACTTTGAGCAGGAGAGAAACTAACCTGCGTGCCTTACGAGGTCTGCTTTTAACACATTTCCCTTAGCGTCAATCAGTTATTGAGGTTTTCGAAAACATTCCTCAAATGTCCTACCTATTAGATGACGAAAATGAGGTCCGTTCATAATAAAAGTCCGTCACGCAGGGGCTGCGTAAACTAAGCAGATTTCCCATGGGAAGTTTAGTTATAGAGAAATCTGCATACTGGTAACACAACACCTCCATGAGTAAATACAAACGGTAATGAGAAATCTTTCTATTAATTTTAATAACTTCCCAACTGGAACGGCTTCTGAATTGTAAGAATAATTTATATTTTAATAACTCAAATTTTAGTAGTCCAACAACTAAAGAAGGGGGGGGGCGGATAACAGAACATATTTGCATAAATCACACAAAGTAACGAAGGTAAGGTAAGGTTAGAAACGAAAATGCAAATATCTCGGTTAACATTCAAGATAGAGAATAAATGTATATAACACTATTTATAGTACATTTAATTTGCAATAAGATTGGCTCTATACAATTTTTCGATCCGATGCATAATAACGGAGATAATTCGATTTTTCAAACCCCCCCCCCTCCTACTGGTCCGATTTCAGCCATTAACGAACTTGATCTTTATTTTTACATAAAACGGTTAAATATCGAGTTTGGTAACGATTAAACAAAAATGGCGACCGCTAGAGCGTTAACAGACAAATATATATATAATTTTGAACGGACCTCATTTTCGTCATCTCCTGGGTAGGATCGATGGACATTTGAAGAAATTTTTCGCAAATCGCGTCATGAGTACGACCTCAATAGCTTAAGGGAAATCTGCTAATATGCACTTGACTGTTACCTCTCTAGCGGTCGCAATTCTTATTGGATCGTATTTGTGTATAAGTGTTTTATGTAAAACTAAAGGTTGATTTTGTTAATGGCTGAAATTGAACCAGTGCGGGGAGGGAGAAATATTTCCGCTATTGTACGTCATATTGAAAAAGTGTATAGAATCAATCTTATTGAAATGTAATATCCTATAAATATTATTATGTACGTTTTTTCACTATCTTCATTATTAGCCTAGGTATTGGCAATTATTAGTTTTGTTTGTTTAGTGTTAATACTCTGACTCATGTCATTTTAACAATAAGCTGCTTTATCATGAACCACTTCAATACAAACATGACTTACAAACTTTCTTGGCATGATGAAAATACAAAGCACTACAACAGTACATACACTGTAAACTTCCGAAAAGAAATATTTCACTACTGAACAAACTCACAGTCAGCTCCATACTGACACGTCAGAATGCCAGATGAACTGGTCTGAGCATGTGAGCCTGACAGCCTTGCTTGAGCATAATATTTCAAATACAATTTCCTTAAATACAGCTTGGATAAAATCACTACATATGAGGTAAAGTTCCCTATGGCAGGTAAAAGAACGCTAAAATCAGATTTTAAAAAAGGAGCTGTCCAAAACAAACTGTGCCTGATGGAAAAATTCTGACAACATATCTGAATTCAAGATGAAAAACTGCACTATAATCACCAATAAAATTTCTTGTGAAGAAAACCTTGTCGACTAGTGTTATCTATTACAGGGATATGGTTGTATTTCTGTAAATAGTTAGTCGGAATGTCATTTATTGGTTCAATAAATTAATAAATATATGCTCTAATATCTTATATTGTTTTAAATGTATTAAGTTGCTTATGGTAATTGGCAGGTTTTATATGGAGCTATATTGAGAGTATTTGCAATCTTGGAAAGTATCTATACATTGCTAAGAATATATTGGATGACATCAAAACTACCGGGTCCTCCTCTATCCTTGTATGGCCAAAAACATTACCCAAGAGGTAAGAACTTATGTTTTAATAGCTTACCTCTTAATTTTTTATTTATTTACTTTGAATGGTTCATCCACCCTTATAGGTCATTGACAGAACGGTGTATGGTTGGAAATCACAAGAAATGATAAACGGTAGTTTGTTTTGGTTTTTAAAGAAAGTGAAAACTGAATCAATAATTTATATATATATATATATATATATATATATATATATATATATATATATATATATATATATATAATTGTAACCTCTGTCTGTACATTGATTTTTTTTCGCGAAATTTCACGATAACTTTTCGTTTCACCTGTTATAGACACCATAACTACATTTTGTTTCTTTCGTGTATGTTTGTTTGTTACCTTTTCACGCATAAACGGCTAAACCGAATTTTATGAAACATGGTATGTACATTACTACTAACCCAACTTAGACTTTAGGCTATATTAATTTTCTCTGAGACGAAGGGGGCCTGAAATTAAAAATAGAGATATTTCGTTTCGTATAGGTTTTTCGGTAAATATGCACATAACAAAAGTTGTTTATTTTGTTATTTAGAGTAACTTTTGTTATATACACTTTCGTCGTATACCGAAGTGTAAATGCGTTATACGCTAAAAATTATAGCCGGAGTCAACAATTTTATTTGGCTCAAAAGACTCAACCGAACTTAATGAAACTCGGTATGCGTATTAGCACTAACGCTTTTATTATAACAAGCCATACCAACATTTCTAGGGACGGGCAGGAGTGGGGGTTAAAAGGGAAGCCAGAAATTAAAAATAGCGATATTTCGTTTCCTATTGGTTTTTCGGCAAATATGAACATAACAAAAGTTGTTTATTTTGTTATTTAGAGTAACGTTTGTGATATTCATTTTTGTCTTTTAACAAAGTATAAACGAGTTATACACTATAAACTAAAGCGGGATCAACTATTTCATTGGGCGCTAACGATTACACCGAACATTAAAAAATCGGTATGTCAATTAGCCTTAATTCTTCCATGATTATAAGCTATATTAAAATTTTTAGGTTAGAACGGGAGTGGGGGTTATAAGGGAGGCCTGAAATATAAACTCGCAATAATTCATTGTCTATTTGTTTTCGACAAACATGCACATAACAAAAGTTGTTTACTTTGTTATTTAGATTAACTCTTGTTTTGTACATTTCTCCTGGAACAATGTGTGAAGCAAGTAATTTTCGTAGAAATATCGATATGCTCAACAATTCATTCCAATTGCCAAATATGAGGTACCTCACCTGGAAAACTTAATTCAAATTTATGTTAATATTTATTTATTTATTATCCTTAATAACTGAAATCTATGCATAATGCACAGGAGACGGGAAATATGACAATTTGGAGGACAGTGAAGACTTACATAAAAAATGAATTTTATTATTAGCAAATGCCAACAACGGGTATTAACCCTAAACACTGGGGCGGGTAAATGTCAAAATATTGTGCAAATAAAAGCCTTGCCAAAAAAATACCATCACCATTCAGCCTCAAATGAATTCCCGGGCGAAGCCGGGTATCTGAGTTAGTATGTATGTATATATATATATATATATATATATATATATATATATATATATATATATATATATATATCTGTTTAACATTTAATTTCGAGATGCAAAAATTATAGGAAGGTTGAAATAAATTAAATTAAATAAATCTTGTGCGGCCCAATCTAATTCTGGCCAATATCAATTCTACCCTTTGAGATAGAGGGAATGCTGTTAGTGTACCTCTTTATTTCTGAGAATCCACATTTTTTGCATCCATCGGTCAAAAAAAAAAAAAAAAAAAATTGGATTATTAGTGTACAATTTTCAGTATTTTCAGATTTATGTACAATACATATAGAATTCACATCTTACCCCTTTGATATTTATCACAATTGAAGGAAATTAAATACACTGTACACATAATAATTATCCATATACAATCCTTATTTTTGTTCAAATCTTTTATTAACTTTAATGAAATTGTCGGTGCTAAGCGACGAATGTGCTCCCACTATATCCGTCAATATTGGAGTTTCAAGTTTGGTTTATGTTTCATTTTTTTTTAAACCATGAATTCCGTTAATTACTTCGCTATTAATGATTATTTTTGTAAATGTTAAGGGTTTTAAGATTTTTGTTGATTTATCAGCGTTTAGCAGTTGTGATTTTTGAGTACACGATCAAGGGGAGGTTATTGCCCATTCATGTTCCTGAGCTTTACTCAGGCACAAAATTGTTAGACGGCCATTGATTGACAATCGAGAGGCATTCGCCGATACCGCACCTTCAATGAGCCTCCATTTATGCTAATTTAGGTAATTATAGAAAATATTCTTCCTGAAAAGCATATTTTATATTTCACTGAGATTTATATATGGCCTGCAGGACAAAGCTCTATTCTTATACGTAATAGTTACACATTTTAATATTATACACAAGATACAATAATTATACATTTCACTATTTTAAAATTATTTTTAGAAATAATTACACCCATATAATCATGTGGTATCCAAAGTATCCAGTAGTATTCTTGGTGAAATAACTTGTTAGAATATAAGTAGAGCTTTTCTATTCCAGTCCGTTGCTAGATGTTTAGCAGATTTCCCTTAAGAGAAATGACGCGATTTTTGAAAAAAATGTTCAAATGTTCATCAATCCTACCCAGGAGGTGACGAAAATGAGGTCCGTCCAAAATTTGATATATATATATATATATATATATATATATATATATATATATATATATATATGTACGAGGGCGTATTGAACAGTAAGGTCTCCTATTTTTTGTTATTTTTGTTATTGATCGTCAAGGCGAATATGTACAAAAATAGGTAAATATTCAACCCTTCCAACGATGTAACCCAAGTTGTAAATAAATTAAATTTTCTATGAAAAAAAAAATAGGAGACCTTACTTTTCAATACGCCCTCGTATATTTGTCTGTTAAAGCTCTAGCGGTCGCAAAAATTTGTTTGGTCGTTACCAAACTTGATATTTATTCATAATGGCTGAAATTGGACCAGTGGGAGGAGGGGTTTAGAGGGGGGGGGATTTAGGTAATAAGGTTATCATTGAAATTTTACTTTATGAGATATATGCAAAAACGTTCTGTGACCCCCCCCCCTCTTTTGTTCTTGGGTTACTAAAATTTGAGTGATTGAAATAAAAATAATTCTAATTGAATTCAATACAGCACTAGCTATAGTAAATAGTTTTCTATAAAATTAATATGTTATATTCAGATATATTTCATTAATTGTTTTTCTTTCCGGTCTAGAATATTTCTATCTATCTATTCAGCGCTGCGAGGTTGACTAGCGTCTTTGTTTAAAATTCAGACCTTTCCGTTGTTAAGATTATTAACTCACTCCTTTGGGAGGTTATTAACATTGACTGAAAGATTTCTCATTAACGTTTCTACTTATTCATTTTATATTCATGGTGCTGTTAGGTGTTACTAGTATGTAGATTTATCTATTGTAAACCTTCACGTGGGAAAATCTGCTTAGATTACGCAGCCCCTGCGTGACGGACATTTTTTCTATAACTTGCAGTTCAGCATATGTTGGCCAAAGGCAGGAGAACTTTTACAATAATTTAAGATCGACGAGGACTTATTTAAAGTAAGTATCAAGCCTCTGAAGTAGTAGAAAGTGAACACGAAAAATTTAGGGTCATTTAATTGATTGTGTCAGTCAAATCAATAAATATTTCTTATTTATTTCAGACCTTCTTAATAATTGCAAAAAATGGCAAAGAGAGTTTAAAGAATGCCAAAAGTATTATATGGGGTTTTATCCAACAGTAATCGTCTACTCGCCATCAGCAATACAAGTAAGTGCTAATATCAGAAATATTACCTGTTTTTGTAGTAAATGTCTCATTACATAAAGGAATTGATGTGAATGTATATTTTATTTTTACCTAGATTTTCCTTTAGGCAAACTCCCCTTAAAATTATCAATTATTGTAATTCAAAGCTGAGATTTGGTGTGCCATAATTGGGAATCCTGAAGAGTCCTTTCAGTCCATATTCAACCCCCTAACCTTCTCCAGTACTTCTCCAGCGACCATAACTTTGGAATGTCCTGCTTTTTATGGCAGATTCTTGCAGAAAATCATATTCTAAAACGAGTTTATATCAGTGAATTTTCGATTTGACGCATACTTTAGCCGTAACATGCACAAACCTTTATTTCAGAAACGGTACATTTTATTGAAAAATGTTGCGAAATAAAAGTTGTAGTCAAAAAAATTACCTTTGAAACTAGTCTACAGGTGAAGGAATGGATTCTGAGATTAAAAAAAAAATAATAATAAAAAATACGTCGGATTGAACTTATTGAAAGCTTAATGATCTATAAATGTTATTCTATACATAATTTCTGTATCAGAAATATTAACGGAGATATTTGTTTTTTTTTTTTTTTAGTTTTAGCATTTCAGTGCACCCCCACACCTATC
Source organism: Riptortus pedestris (assembly GCA_019009955.1). NCBI lineage: Eukaryota > Metazoa > Arthropoda > Insecta > Hemiptera > Alydidae > Riptortus > Riptortus pedestris. The sequence continues at coordinate 27,915,512 of CM032228.1, forward strand.
CATGTCATATTAAGAATAAGCTGTTACATCATAAAGCACTTCTTTCCAAGGTTAAAAGCCAAATATGATTTTCATTGAACATTTACTTTGTGAGATACATTCAAATATGTTGTGATGACGTCATCGATTACGATTTTTCCATTTTTACTGGAAAATGCTTATTTGATCTATACCATACTCGATAATTAACCGTTTCAGTCAACACTAAAGATGATATTTGCTATTGGCTGAAATCGGACCTGGAATAGTGGGGGTTGGAATTCGAAAATTAAGATATTTTCGTTATTTTAAGTCGGATCATAAAATGTTGTTGTACCAATAAACTATTGTTGTTCTATGCATTTTTTCATAATTCGAGCTCTAAACGAGCTATTCGTACTTTCTTTTTTTCTTTTCGGTCAGTAAGCCTCCCCCCCTCCTCTTCTATTCGCGAGTTTGGTGCGTTATACCAGCACGTGGGGAAATCTGTTTAGTTTACGCAGCTCCTGCGTGGCGGAATTTTTCTTAGGTGCCTAGGACGTAGGGAATATATTTTGATTGCAAATCATAGTGCTTCAGCCATAGTCCAATAATCCGTGTCATTCCGAAATAAAGCCAGTCTACGTAGAGACAACTAGTAAAAAGTCTATCACGCAGATGACACGCTGTGACAGATTTCCCACGTATTGGACACTCTTTTATTGGGACCATCTATTCTCCATTTTCCCGTAATAATAATCTTACAAACATGTCAAGTTTTAAACACGATAAGCGGACACGACATCCTTAGTGGTTCATGTACACGAATCGGAAATCGCTTAAGTAGGAGAGAGGGTTTACAGGAGATTGAAAACTAAAAAGTTTTCAACATCTGAACATCATTACCAAAAACATTTTACTTCTCTACTCACAGACAAGAAAGAAGACTTATTTATTTAGAAAGATTTACGGACAGATCCAAAACAGACCAAGGAGTAGGGGCGGCTGCAATTGTTGGCTCAGGTAACTTTCAAATAAAGCTGCCAGATGAGACTAGCATATATACAGCTGAGCTTGAAGCCCTCAAACTTGCGATAGACAATATACCTGTAACTACGGACACGGACATCATAATTTGCACTGACTCTCTTAGCTCATTACATTCATTAAAAACAATATAGTTCACATCCACTCATCTCGTACATATTACACAAAATCGAGACATTACACAAAAGAATAACTATGTACTGGTTACCCGGACATACAAACATTGGACAAAGCACACAAGTAGACGAACTCGCCAAATCAGCTACATCAAGATATTTATTCAAGATCGGAGATATTTTGAATTTTTGTATTCCCTTTTTAACCCCCTCCCCCTCCCCCTGGTTACATGGAGCTTCTCATTTAGAATGATTGGATTCATGAGTAGTAGTCTTGGTACAAGTCAGCAGCCGTGTATGTAGCTTAAAGGTAGTGTACGCAACTAAATATATGCTGGCCAGAGATGGATTTCTTTGTTGTTAATTTTCGTGGTTCCATTTCATGTCGGGTAATATTTGTAGTTTGTTTTCATATGCTGGCCGTATTAACTAGTTATTATATATAATCAAATATAGAAACAACAATTTGGTCGCTGATTTTTGTCATTGTTATTTGCAGGAAATTTTGAGTACTAAAGAAAAACACAATGATAAAAGCAGCATAATGTATGACAGCCAGAAACCGATTCTTGGGGACGGACTCATATCCAGCAAAGGTATTGCAAGTGGATAACCCATTTATTGGTTTAAGTTGGCCTCGCAATAAACTTTAAGTACATATTTATCACGATTAGATGACTATAGACATAGACATCCAATGCACGAAAGGTTGGGTTTTGTTTTTGAAAAAGACAATAGTTTGAGGAATTTAGCAGATAAACCTCACTGGATTAAAAGAAGATGCACACGTTTTTCAGACATAAAACAATTAAGTAGAAGAAAGAGAATTAGCGTAGCAACAGTTGGAGCTTTAGGTATTTTTTTTTTCTTTTTTCATAAAATATCTAGCCGGTTAATTAACATTAGAATTCAGGTTTGCAATGTTCTTGGCTTAACTATGCACTAATAATTTGTTTGTAACAAAGTTATTTATTAAAGCCCTCTCATATGATAAGGAGGTCGTACCATAGCACTTCAGGTCTTAGCAGATATGATTATTTAAGTGTAAGACGAGGAAATATAACGAGACGCAAGTTAATGAAATCTCTGAAGATTATATAATACAACATATTATATTATAGCAAAATCAACTTCAAGGGATGAGACATTACCAACCAGAATCATAATCTGCAAGCTTTTTTGAGTTCAAACCTATTTACAGATTGCGGTCCTCATATTTTGCATACTCAACTCCCTCTAGCGCCTGCACTATTATGCAAATTCCCCGTCGCGGACTTTTTTTTCTGAGGTTTGCATTATTTAGTCTCAGGGAAGCACTTTGAAGAAATTGGAGGACAGTTGAAATAAGAAAACTTGGCCAATATAACCTAGCGTTATTTATAACAATCGACAAAACAAAGGTTACTAAGAACCACTTGATCGCTGAAGAAATTAATATGCTCTTTCTCACATAAAATAATAACGATTTAAAACGTTGTTAGTTCACACATTAAAAATTAGAGCCGATACTACATTCTACGCAATTGCCGGACAAAGAAGATAAGAGTACCAACTTTTCTACTGTTTACCAAATGTTACCAGTATAAAAGTTACTCAAATATCTATATTTATTCATACTCGAAGCGGCAACCCTGACAAAGGTAACAGTATTCGGGAGTAATGTCCCCCATGTTAAATTACTTGGGGAAGGTTATGTTGATATTGTTAAGTGCTGTTTTAGTAGAATTTCATTAAGCGAAATCTGATAATTGTGGAATCTGCAGTTAATGGGACCACATTTTCCTCACCTCCGAGGTGAATAGATGAGATTCGAAAAAACAATTCAAAATAAGGAAAAGCTGTTTTTTTTTTTTTTTGTTATTTTTTACAGTAGAGGGTTCGAGAGTCTTGGGTTCAGACTAACGACTAAGTTACTGTTATTTCCGGTAGTCTATTCTGGATATTCCTGTACCCTCTGCTTTGGTCCTATGTTTAGACGAATTTGAGTCCCAAAATAGCTATAATACTGAAGGTGTGTAACTCAGAGACACAGAACCAGTGTCAGATATAATGAGGGACTGACAGAAAGGAAACGTTTAGACGGAAAGATGATAATAAAAAACGCACAAATATTCAATGCTTTATTTTCTTAAATGCTACTTTAATTATTGGTCAAGTAACCAAAATTGGGCAGAGACCAATGGCGGTTCGGGTATAGGCACTGTGGAACTGCAGCAACCCCAATTTCCACTTGATATTATCTATAACATTAAATATAATGAGCCTTTTTTCTTTAATTATTTCTTTACACTTATATAATCTTTAAGCTTAATGCAGTATCCATCCCCATTTTATGAAAAGAGATACAAAAATCTTTGTATGGAACTGTGCGCTTCACAGTTCCAACATCTAGATTTTTGGCTGTTGTGCGCATGCGCACAGAGGAAGGTCCACAAGGGAGAGAGAGCACACGTTTCCGCAGTGCTGACCCTGTCGTGCTAAGGCTAAATATTTTCTGGAGCAGCACCCCCACTAATTTTAGCTACGAGCCGCCACTGGCATAAACATCTCTACCAATACGAAACTGTAAAAGGGGCAAACTATATCAGGCATACCGAACCCCTTTTGGGTTAAATCAATTAAACTTTGAGTTGTCAAAACGTTGAGAGTTTCGTTAATGTTTACATTAACGTTTAACTATCAAAGCTTACTACCATGATATTCGAATTTATCCCACTCCTAAATGACTTTGTGATCTAGCTGGGTGGATCCTAATAAACTTTTAGTCCCTGAATAGGTGCAAGAAAAAGCACGAAATATGTAAAGGTCATAAAAAAGCTCAAAAGAAGCTACTTACGCTTTCATTGCATTTTGCCTTAGCTATGAAAGAACTTGATTTACTTAAATCAACTAGGTCAAAACGTAGGTACGGATACTATTTTAATGTAACTCTAGTCCTTGACCTTCCGCCATTTTGTTTGTAAGAATTTATAAAAGAATATATTAATCTTTGGTAGGATCCGTTAATCTTAATATACGCACGTATCGGGTACAAAACTGTTAACTGTAATTTTTTTTTTTACTAAACAAGAAGAAAAATTAACTTAGCGTGGACTTTGGTGACAACTTGCAAAAGTTTGATGAAATACCAAAAATGGCTATACGTTTCACACAAAATTAAATAAAATATGGAAGAAAAAATGGTACTTAAAAACTTTATTAGCCATGAAAAAAATTTGGACAAAATTAAAATGAGAACCGTTGCAATTCATATGGAGCTGGAAGAGAATGAAGTATCTCAAAGAAAATATGACCAGGCAGTTGTAGTACTTTTGAAGTTCATATGACAAATTTGGTTTGGATGCTCAACATTGCTGACATGCCAATTATATCGTGGATCGCAAATGATGTGAGTGAGGTAGGAGGTTGGGCAAGAATTGTTGCGTCTGTGCAATCAATGTTTGTTTTTTGTTTATTATTATTCACGTCCACTTTATGCTACTAGGCTAATCGGGACGGGTTATCAACAGGTTACCATCCTTTTCTAGCCAAGGTGGGCTCAAGGAGTTTATTTAGTGAGTCCGTCACTAAATAAATTTCTACTGCCCAGGGCGGGATTCGAACCCGCCACTCTAGGTCTGCCACGCGAGATTACGACCAACGCCCTAACTAGCAGGCCAACCTGAGCCCCCGTTCATCAATGTGAGCCATCAATGCAGTGCAACCAACCTGAGCAATCAATGTAATTCATTGCACACAAAAATTAAACCCGAAATGTTTTCTGATGTTTTGGCACGTAGGAGATTCACTAGAGTTGTCATTATTTAATTACCAAGTAAAAGGGAATTCCTCTATTTGGGAATAATCTCATAAGAGAAATTCGCTCTTTAGATAATCCCAATGATGGGAAGCCTCTCTTAATCATGATAAGGTACATATAAGTACCTGATAAGCACTTATAGGATAGTTAAGGAGTGATAAGCAGGGAAAAATCGTTTGTTAAGAAATCCATAACTCCCTATCTATTGGTAGCACATGACTATCACAACTAGTTTTTGAAGACATGTTTGACAATTGAATTTAAAGTTACTAATAAAGCTTGATATATGTACAAGGTAAAGATGTATGTATCCAACTTTAATAAATCATTTTATAGGTGAAAAATGGTATAACCACCGTAAACTTCTTACTCCTTCGTTTCATTTCAACATATTGGAAGGATTTTTTGAAATCTTCAACGAAAGAACGAAAGGGTACATAGAGGAACTTTTTAAAAGTAACCTTCTAGAGGACTTCAATGACATAATCCCTTACACAAGGAAGCTTACTCTCGGGTTCATATGTGGTAAGTATGAGCAATTTTAATAGAATAGAACAGTGATGTCCAATATAATAAATAATGTTTAATAAATATAATAATAAATCATTAAAATGATTATGACTTATATACATATATTACGAAAAAATTCGTTCTTAATCTGCACTCATTAATAAGGGAAAAAATTGCAAAGTTGGCCTTGCATAGAATGTTCACCTTGACAATGTCCTTAAGACTAAAAAAAAAGTAAGTCACGCAGGGGCTGCGTAAACTAAGCAGATTTAACTCCTGAAGTTTAGTAATAGATAAATCTACATACTGGCAACACAACACCACTGTGAATATTAAGTGAATAAATCCTTCAGTAAATTTAAATAGTTACGGAAGGGAAGTGTCAGGAAATGTAAACAAGTTTGCAAACCTCTCACCGGAAAGAAAAACAATTACTGAAATATAACATACTGATTTCATTGAAAACTATTTACTATATCTAGTACTGTAATTTATATATAATCAGAAATTTTTTTACCTCAATCAATCAAATTTTAGTAGCGCAAGAACTTAAAGATAAGGGGGGGGGGAGTCACCAGAACACATTTGCATGCATCTCGTATATTAAAGGTCTCTTGAAAACAATATTTGGTATTATATAACAGAGTATTGCTTATGCAACATGAATAAACGTGGGGGTTTATTCTGTAGGCTGAAAATATCTCGGTTAATATTCAAGATAGAGAATAGATGTATATAACAATATTTATAGTACATTCGATTTGCAATGAGATTGATTCTATACACTTTTTAGATCTGAGGTATAGTAACGGATATATTCTCCCCCTTGCCAGATTTTAGCCGTTATGGAACTTGATCTTTCTTTTTACATAAAACATCTAATTACCGAGTTTGGTAACAATGAAACAATAACTAGAGCAGTAACAGACATATATAAAGATATATATATAAATACACACACCATTTTGAACAGACATCATTTTCATCATCTGCTAGGTAGGATTGATGGATATTTGAAGACAAATTTCAAAAATCTCGTCATGAGTACAACCTCAATAGCTGATTTTCCTTAAGGATTTTTTTTCTGCTTCTCTTTGCATCTTGAATTGAGTTTTCGAGAATCAGAATCCATTTTTTACATGTTCCTCCGGTCTGACAATCCCCTGGGTTTATTCTAACTTAAAGTGAAAAAGTCCGCCACTCAGGGGCTTTATATACTAAGCATATTTCCCAAGTGCCATATATATAAATTTCAACGGACCTCATTTTCCTCATCTCCTAGCTAAGGTTAATGGTCATTTGTGGAAATGTTTCGAAAACTGCATGAAAAAATAATGTAATAATATCAATAAACTACAATTTTAGTATCCACTGCCTTAAACAAAACTCCCTCTGCCTTCAATTTTTCTTGTATTTAAACTTACTAAAAAGGATAATTCCTCAGAGTTCCTTCTGCAAACTTTGTTTCCCACCTATCAGCTAATGTAAAAATAAGTTCAAAAAATGATTTCCTTTTTTCAATTTTGATTTCTTGAATTCGTGCAAACATTCATTTTGTTTTACGAATTCCACCACATTTTCGCTTTGTAGCAAATTTTATTCTAAGCTAACGTGATTGAAAATTATATGGAAACATAGAAGCCAATGTACAATTGTTCAGGGTCCTTCACTTTCATGATGAAGACAGACCTCCCAATTCATTCCTTGTCCTATTACTTCTAACCCACTGTAATAAAATTGTTATGTATTTCCATTTTTGTCTTTTGTTATGTGTCGGCATAAAATGAGATTATTAAAGTATTTCTAAATGTTGTACAAATATTTCTAGAATCCGCTATGGGGACATTCATAGGCGAAAAAGAGCAAGAACTCCAAGAGGTCTTGAATTCCGTGCACATGTAAATGTCAACTTTTATATAATATACATTATAAATTTTTGTTTGAGTTGTTATTAAATCACTTTTTATTATACTAGGTTGGAATACATAGGAACAAAAAGAACGATGAGACCATGGTTGCATATTGACAGTGTATACAGAAGGACGCAAATGTTTAAAGAAGAAGAGAAACATAAAAGAATTCTTCACAGATTTTCAAATGATGTAATTTTATTTCATTATATATAATTAAGGTTTATAATTTAAGTATTAAAACATCTAATTCATTGCAGTTAATCAAGAAAAGGAGAACACAATTAAAGGAAAGGCTTAAAAATGGTGAACTAGGAAGTAAGCTTTGTTAATTATTTTATTTAAACAGAATTTGATTAAATAAAACAACCAACAATCTACAGAAGAAATCTTACATTATCTACTTGCAATACGTTTATGTTACCTTAACTGAATGAAGCACTATAGTTTTGTTTATAATAAAGCCTGCCTCTTACCAGGGAAAAAAAACTGTTTCAGTAAAAAGAAGAAAGGAGATATTCATTGATATTTTGATTCTCATACAACTAAATGGCGGACAACTCTCTGACGATGACATTAGAGATGAAGTCAATACTTTCATATTTGCGGTATGTGTCTTTTACATTAAATTTGACTTACCAATTTTATACAAGCAAGGATCTACACCAATATATTGAACAAACTTACTTGTCGCCAGTGTCTAGAAGTGAAGTGGTTAATGGATCTGAAGGCCACCACTTTCATAAAGCATATTTAATTGTTGATCCAAATATGACAAAGATTCAATTAGGTTTTAAATTATAATAGTAAAAATGAAACTTTGTTTAAGGTAATCCTGTACCGTAGCTATCAGAAAAAAATCATTTTTTATATTGGCAATATTAAAAAAAGTAACAAATTATATTTAGGTAACCTGCTCAGGTGACCCTCCCCCTTTCAGCCTCAGGAAGACAATAATAACTATCATATTTCCCTTAACAATATTCAACTATTGAGGTTGTACTCATGGCAAAAAAGAAAAAAATAATACATACATGCGCACAAACTTATATTTATGTGGGTGTCTGTACCAAACTAGCAGTAACAATTTATGTAGGAAGTTTTATTCAAAACTAAAGATCAAGTTCACTAATGGCAGAAATTGGACCGGGGGAGGAAAGGAAATTTCGAAAAATAAAAATATCTCTATTGTTAAAGAAAAAGTATATATAACTAATCTTGTTGCAAATTTAATTTCCTATAAGTGTTGTTTAAGACATCTTTTTTGTGTCTCGAATATTGCCAGATATAAGTGATTTTTTTTATATTTATTCTTTATTAATCTCATATTAATGACAAGCTGATATATCTTGGAAGGTTCTATTCCAAACATAAATGTAAAATATTAGTTTCATTGTTCTTCTACTATGAGGGAGGTCACCGTGATGTCATCAATTAAAAGTCCGTCACGCAGGGGCTGCGTAAACTATGCAGATTTCCCACGTGAAGTTTTACAATAGAGAAATCTGCCTAATAACAACTGTAGTAGTAAGAAACCTCTAAACCTTAAAAACATTATTTAGGGCGTAATAACCCAGTAGTTTCTAGCCCAAAAAACAGTTAACCTAACCTCTAAATCTATTCACGAGGGACGATAGTTATGTAAACGGCCGCCAGAGCTCTCGTCGGAAACTCCGAACATAGCCTATTGGTGACACGCAGAATACAAATGCAAATATCTCGGTTAATATTCAAGATAGAGAATTAATGTATAGAACATTATTTATAGTAAATTTAATTTGCAATAAGATTGGTTCTATACAATCTTGTAATCCGACGTATAGTAACGGAGATATTTCGAATTTTCGAAAATCCTCCCCTCTAAACCCCCCCTCCCACTGGTCCGATTTCAGCCGTTAACGAACTTGATCTTTCTTTTTACATAAAACGCTTAAATATGAAGTTTGGTAAGGATCAAAAAAAAATTGCGACCGCTAGAGCGGTAACAGACAAATATATATATATATATATATATATATATATATATATATATATATATATATATAGATATATATATATACAGTTTTGAACGGACCTCATTTTCGTCATCTACTAGGTAGGATCGATGGACATTTGAAGAAAAATGTCGAAAATTCCGTCATGAGTACAACCTCAATAGCTGATTTCCCTTAAGGGAAATCTGCTAAAATTTTATATACTACATTGAATAATTTTTTTTTCCTCAATACCATACTCAATATTAAACTTGTTTCATACAAAAATAAAGATTATATCTGCCAGCGGCAGAAATTAGTCCATGAGGAGGGACACTAAAAATTTGTAATATCCCAGTCATTATAAAACGGATGGAAAAATTCTATATAATCAATATTATTGTAAATTTAATTTCCTATAAATATTGTGCTATGCCTTACTTCCTTCTTCCATCACCTAGGGCACTTTACAACTTGGCCAAAACCCTGATGAACCAATTATTTCGACACATACCTACTAACTATGATTAGTTATGCTGGAGAATTTAGATCTGTTTAGTATGTCATACTATTCCATTCCATTTCCTTTTAAAATTTAGCACATTAACATGTAAAAAATATTTGAAACTAATTTTATTGTTTTAGGGCTTTAATACAACACAGATGGCAATCAATTACTGCCTTTATTTATTGAGTAGTCATAAGGAAATACAGGTAACTTTTTCATTACTCACCACATTAAGCGAATTCTTACATTTAGTAATGAATTATTTTTTGGGGCAGGAGCGAGCAATAAATGAACAAGAGAAGATATATGGTGATTCCAGAAGAGATCCAATTATGGCTGACCTAAGTCAAATGGTTTATTTAGACAGATGTTTAAAAGAAAGCTTAAGGCTGTTCCCAAGTGTACCGATAATTGCAAGAAGACTAACTGAAGATACAAAAATAGGTAAAATCTGATGAGTATAAGATCTAAAGAATAGCAATTTTATATTTCTAGAATTAAACTCAATTAAAGTTGATATTAAATAGGTCTGTTCTAGATGAATCCCTATTATTATTTGTTGTGTCATTGCACTCTATTATCATTTATATTTTAGTAAATAATAATGGAATGCTACTCAACTTATTTTATTAGATTAGATTGTAGATAAGTCCAACTGTTTAATAGAAATATGCTATTTGTGGATTACTCTTTGCAATGTAATCTTGTGATTTAAAACCATCCTGAAATTTCTGTAGATGAAAGAAGGCAAGGTTAAGTTAGAATAGCGATGATAATAAAAGGTATAGATATTATGCAGGTAACATGGGTTTCCGCGATGATTTTTACTTCTTTTTACTAAGTAAAGGAAGCATTATAATCGCAAAAAATTTTGGTTTTCATATTTCAATGGAATTATTCATTTTGACCCTCCCTGAAACCTTTTAAACAGTCTGTAGGTATGTATATACCTTGCATAACACAGAAACGATGCCTTAGATTATTGAAATTTGAAATGTACCACTGTTGCAATGTCTAGTTATTCACTTCCCCTTTTGACTGAGATTAACTAAGGGAGAGGCGGAGGTGGTTCGAGCGCTAAAATAAAAAATTGCAAATTTACCTGTATTAGAGATACAACAAAGTTGTATAGGCTCTTTTTTGTTTAACATAAAAAGATGTATGCATTATATTCTGCGGCATTTTTCACTCCAATGCATTGGAACTGAGATATCGCATATCACTTTCAAATGAAATAATTTTAAATGAAGTCCAATCAAACATTTAGTTTATTTAATGCAAAAGGAGAACAAGGAAGCCATGTGATGCCCACATCAGATTATTATCTTTAAGCACAACCTCGGGAATTCAAGTTGTTTCTTGTTTGTGTGATGTTACCGAGTTTGGCATATGCACTCTCATAGACACTTCACACTCTCTACTCAAAGAATTGCTGCTCAGAAATGCCTTCTAGTTTGAATTACCTTAGCAAGAATATACAGCACCAGTTGAAGTGAAATTTATTTATCTCTTATTAATTATTGTTGTTGCTTCCCCGTGGTATAATTTCTTTTCTCTCCAATGAAATTCGTATCATTCCTTGAGTTGTTCAAGCTGAGATATGAGATTCACCTTACATGTGTGTCTTACAATACTTCTTACCTTTGACTTAAGAAGAATTTAAATTATATCAGTTTGGTCTTAAACATTATTTGGATCATTTATTTTATTTGGCAGGCTTTCACTGAGAGGTATTAAATATCTACTCTTTCTTAGGGCATTATTCAGAAACAAATATGCTAACCATTTTCAAAATCTACTCTATTTTAGGTGAATACTTGCTTCCAAAAGGCACAGACTGCATGCTCATGCCTTACATAACACACAGAATACCAGAGCTTTTCTCAAACCCCGAAGAATTTAATCCAGATAATTTTCTATCAGAAAATGTTCAAAAAAGACATGCCTACAGCTATTTTCCTTTCAGTGCTGGCCCAAGAAATTGTATAGGTGACTACCATCTTTTAAGTTTATTTTATAGATGCCTTTCAAATCGCAGTAAATATGTAGAACGAGATTGAAATGTCTTGTCTAGCCATGGAATAATAATGTGGATTTCAAATATGCTAATAATCAAACACAATTTTTTTTTTTAATTTTCAGGTAAGAGGTTTGCAAACATAGCTATAAAGACTGTATTGAGTTGGTTTTTACGAACTTTCAGAATCGAATCTATACAAAGGCAGCATGAACTAAGGCTATCTGCCATAGCTGTTCTCATACCAAAAGATGGCTTATTACTGAAGTTAACACATTTAAAAAATAGATAAATGTAATATACTCTATATAATATATTTAATTTAAAAAATAGACTAGATGGGATTATTTTTAACTACATTTTACTATATCATTAATAACAATCATAAAAGTCCACAATGTACTAAGTGTATGTGTTGTATTCAGCTACAGTTAATGTAATGATTACAAAACCCCTGATCTGCTGAGCATAACTATTTCTAATTTGTATATATCTAATTTATTCCATTAAAGAATATGACAATAAAAAGTACTCATAAATTTCTCGTTCTGTGTAATTACTACTATATATTTCCTTCATTATTGACAATGCTGTCGAATATTACTTCATCTCAATATTTCTGCTTTTTAAGGAATCCATCTTACCAACAGAAAGAAAAATTCTGTGGTAAACCCAGAGAAATAAGCTTAGTTCACAAAGCCTGTCTTGCAGGGGCTATGTGAACTAAGCTTATTTCTCTTCGTGCTGAAATGATGCACTAGTGATCTCATCTTCTGTCAGTTTTCTAGGGAATACAAATAACTCACTTAACACGTTTAATGCCAAGATTTACAGCTGATAAGGTACCTTCCTTTGGGTGCCAAGCCAGTCCCTCGTACCACAACTGCTTCACTCAGAACCAACCAGCGATGTTCTCATCACTCTTCACTATACAAATTTTCACAAACTTTAAAGATACTAAACATCGTTACTGCTGTTACGGACTTTGACCTATCCGGAACAACAGTGACAATGTACAGCCTGAAGAAGGTAGCCGTAGAGCTACCAAAAATTTGCACAGTGAAGAGTGACGAGAAGACAACTGGAGCAGAAAGCTGGTTTGGAGAAGAAGAAAATACAGCCCAGAGATGAAGTCTATGAAACCATATAACCGAGATATTTTGAAATTTTGATTCCCCCCTTTACCCCAAATTCCCCCTCTCCTTGAGTTGATTTCAGCCTTTAACTTATCTTGGGTTTTAGTTTTGCATGGAACTCTTAAATATTTAGCTTGGTAACAATTAAATATGTTTTAAAAAATTCCATACAAGCTTATACCAATTCAATTTTTGACAGGAAGCATTTGAATTTTCTTTAAATATATGGAACACACTAAAAATTAAAAAACATTTTTTATTTATTTATTAATATTAAATAAACGATCTAGAAGCCAAAAATGAAAAAAAAAATATTCGCTCCCGGCGAGTTTCGATCTCGAGATTTCTGGCTACAAAAAAAAGCACTATCCCCTGAGCCTCAGGGGACCCCTTGAAATAGATACCTTAGGAACAATTCAAGATGTTCTTAACTTTAACAATTTTTTTTAGACGAACGCTTGAGAAGTGTGTTCTCTCGCTTAAACAGAATTGGTTTTTCATTAGGTACTAAATACAAAAAAGTTTTGTTCTAATCGGTGAGGGGAAGGCCGTGTACTCTCCTTGTAAGTAGATGCTAGAGAATCCCTTGAAAGAGAAAGTGCTTTCCAAGTGTACTTGATGATTAGCCAGTGATGATCGCCTCCACAGGCAGATTTGAAAATAGTATTATACATACTGACTGAACACACAACTTGAAATAAAAAAAAACTTCTGCAAAAGGTATATACCATATAAACTCAACTGCAAAAAAAACCGGACACTTAGATTTAGTCTTATAATTTTGTTAAATACTTAATATATATGTATATTAATCTTTTTTAATTAAAATAATTGGTTAATCTATAGGTTATTTAAACAAAATCTGCCAAAAGTGAATAATTTTTATTGATTATTTACAAAAAAATACAAAATAAAAAAAGACAAATTAACACATTTAAAAAAAAAAAAAAATATTCTTCATTTTTATTACAGTGAATGGTAGACTTCGCTACCCCAAGCGTTTCGGCAATGTAACGTAAGCTCCGGCCTTCCATTTAAGTTTGAAAGATCCATTATTCTGGACCGAAATAAAAATAAATCATTAATTAAAGAAAATGCTTGGTTAATAATTAAAGATGTTTAAATGTGCGAAAAACTACTTACAGTTTAGAATAGATCAACTTCACGACAAATAAATCAAATCTGAGTTTTATCTAATTGTTTACAAATCTGAACCTGAAGGGATTAGTTCAATGGACTTAGACTCTACATTCTCTGTAATAACTAGAATACCCACATAAAGAAACGCATTGCTGAAAATTAGCTTTTAATACGACAAATATGAAGTGTCCGGTTTTTTTTTGCAGTTGAGTGTATATAGGTAAAAGAAATTGTTCCATACAACAAAGAAAACATTAGTGTAAGGTATTAAAATCTTTCCAAGGCTAAAAGAAAGGGGCTCACGTTAGCCATGTGAGTTTAAGCATTGGCCTTAATCTCACATGGTAAACCTAATGTCGTGAGTTGGATTCTCCCCTGGGCATAGGAATTTATATGACGAACTCATTTAATAAAATCCTTAGTCCCTCCCTGGCTAGAAAACGGTGATGGCCTGTACATAACCTATCTCAATTAGCCTCAGTAGCACAAAGCAGATGTTAATAAATAACAACAAAAGAAAGAAATGAAACAAAAATCAGAAAAGTGTGCATCTTGACAAAACATGCCTAAGATTGCTAATAGGTTATTTCATATATTTAAACCTGAAAGTGTTAGTAAAGAATATAGATCAGGTATCAGAAAAAGCTTTTATTAACCCACTTACATGGATACTAAATAAATTATAGGAGTATTCTCAAATTATTTTCAAAGAGGATAGTGTGAAAAATATGTCCATTTCTATTATACAAAATCAAAATTAGTGTTTTTTAATGAATCATAATTCTTAAACTACTAATGGTCTTCATACATAAAACCCAAAACTAGCTGTCAATAACAATATACATAAAAATTTTAAGATCAACTAATTCTTGATAGTAAAGTCTTTTTTTTAATAATAAGAGATGGGAAATTATCACATATTCTCTCAAATTTAATTTTAAATGTTAAAAGTTGATAAACTATATTCTCAAGGTTTACAGAACAATACGAAGAAAAATTGTAATACAACCATTAATCGTTGTATATTAAAGATAGTACATCATTAAAACAGTGAGATCATTTATTCTGATATTGGATAATACATATTCTGATTATATGAACGTTTGTACTTATCCAATAGCTTTTTTTAAATTAAAACAATTTAAAATAATAATAATTAAATCAATTTGTTAAAACCAGGGAAAAAATGAGACATAAATTTCATTTTTATTTATTTACATGGTAATAATTACATATTAAAAAAATAATACATTACTCCCTTGTGTCTTCTATTTCTGTAGAAATGCAATTAGGAATGGTACTACAACACCCACAACAGATACTCCAATTAAAACAAGCCTCGTTTCTCGTGTTTGCTTGTGTATTAGTGCTTCTAAATCATTAGGAATTGCCACCAGCTGCCCTTCAAATCTGAAAATTACAACCAATCCCTCAGGTTAGTTATCAAACTTTTATATGATTTCAAAATATGCAGTATCAAACTTAATTAGGATATCTAAAAAAATATTTAAACATTAAATTAAAAAAAAAAAAAATGGTCATATAAATAGAATGTTGTTTCTTCTAATACACAGGCAAAAATACATATTTGCGACTATAATTGCAAAGCATACCTAATCCAAAATTTATTTATGAAATTTCAATCTAGGAGAAGAGAAATTATTTATATCTAGATCTGGAAGAAATGGGTAAAATGCCCATTTCTCTCAATTTCAAGTAATCATTGTATTGCTATGTGCAATTTATATCCCTCTTATAATGATATATAACAATATTTGATAGGAAGCATTACTAGTAGAATTATAATTTATTAATGGCAATGCGAATATAAAGATTTTTAATTTAATAAATTCATTGCTTCCCCCCCCCCCCCTAACCCCCATAATTATTTAGATACCATGTGGACAATGTAAATAATAATCATTGATAGTATTCATCATTACCATACATCATCTACTCCTTTCCCGCCCCTCACCACAAAAAGCCGTTAGTGGCGAATAAAGTTACTTTAAATAACTTAATAAGCAACTTTTGTTGCAGGTTTACCAAAAAATCAATAGAGAACAAAATATCATGATTTTTCATTTTAGTCCTCCCTAAAAATCCTCACTCCTATTCGTCCCTTGAAATATTAATATAACTTATATCAATAAAAGAACTAATGCTGCTTCACATACCAAGTTTTGTTTTGTTCCGTTCGGTCATTAGTGCCCAATAAAATTGCTGACTCCCACTATAGTTTTTAGTATATATCTTGTTTACGCTTTGTTTTATGACAAAAGTGTATAAAGCAAATGTTACTCTAAAGAACAAAATAAACATCTTTCATTATGTGCACGTTTACTGAAAAACCAATAAGGAACGAAATATCATGATTTTTCATTTCAGGTCCCCATTGTAACCCTACTTCCTTTTTGTCTCTAAGAATATTAGTATAGTCTAAAGTCTAAGTTGGGTTAATAGTAATACACATACCAAGTTGCATAAATTTGGTTAAACAGTTTAGGTGTGAGAAGGTAACAAACAACTGGACACCAAAGCCAAAAATTGTTGATATTATTTCAATACCATGTGACACAAAAAAATTATCGCAAAATTTCAAGAACAAAACAATGTATGTTATAATTTTATATTTATATATACGTATCAGGGACATCTTGTTTCAGCCATTCTTACTAGGCAGATGATGCAGTTCAGTGCCTGATTAGAAAAAAGTCTGCATTCATTTCAGATGAAAAGAACAGACACATCTAAAAGCTCGGATGGTGGGGTGACTGAGCCAGTGTATTGATTAAAAAGTTCTTGCTTGAAAGATGGTAAAACATAAGGCTCACCATCTTCTTGTGGGATTGATTTCTCTCAAAAAATCAAGGCTTTTGGTCCAGGTATTTAGATCCATCATATCTGAAGGCTGGGATTCTTCATGAGATACAGGACCGTGGAGTCTTCGCCTTGGTTCGAATGAAATCTTTAGTGGAGTTAATTACAGCAATTCTTGAAAGAGTGTCAGCTAAGATATTGTTGCTGCCCATGCATATTGGTGGTAAATCGACTAATGAAATTCAAAAACTGTATATGCATCGGTGTGCAGCCTTTTGACGAAATGCAAAAACCAATGGCTTATGATTGGTCCATACCACATATTGCCATCTCTCCAAGTGATGGTGGAAGTGCTTAATCCCTCAATCCACTGGCAGTGTAGTTCCGCTGAGCTGGGGTCAAGGACTTCAAAAAATATACGAGGACTTGCCCAATGGTTGCCTTTACGCTCCTGAAGTACTGACCCCAATGCTATATTTCATGTGTCACAGATGAGCACCAGTTCTGCCTTAGAATCTGGATGGCCAATTATAGCTATACTTTCCACTGCTGATTTACATGGGTCAAAAGCCCTGGTGGAATCCTGAATCCAGAATATTGGAAGTCTTTAGGACGAGAGACAAGCAATTACTTAACATCAAAGGCTTCTGTCTTTGCCCTTTCAACAACACTTCATTGCGAGTCCCACCGATACCTATCCAGGTTATTTATTACACCTTGGAAAACCTAGGTCACAGAAGATGCCTTGTTTTCCAAAGACTTAGAGTCGCCAATTAATATGTTTGGATGCCTTGATCTACCGCCCAATGAATCTAAAATATCCCCTCTTCTAGAGGGTATCTAAAGTGCCCTTTCCCCTGATAATCACCAACGATTCTTTCAAAGAACAAGAAATTTCACTTCTTAACCTTATCTTCATCCATGACATAAGAAACGTCATCATTCTCTAGAGGGCATCCCTATTCAGAAGCGACTCGAAGTTCTCCATGCATGCCATGCACTTCTTTCTCAACCACTTTTAGTTTTCTATATTTTTCTTTACATTTGAATTTACTTTCCTATACAGCTGCTCCTAGTATTTTCTAATATCAGAGTAGAACTCACACAGCTTGTCATTCTCCTAATTTGAAGAAATTCTCTTTTTGCCTTTTCAAGAGTTTTATTTACTGTCCTTTGAGAACTCCATGTTTTTCTCTAGATTCCATTCATCTAGGCTGAGAATCTTTTTTTTTTTTTTTTTTTTTTCATTCATCCACAGAACTCAACAGTGAACTTTTTATTGGCTGCTACACCTTTACTCCAATCACCTGGATGATAATGCATAACAAGGTATAAATGTCAAATTTTGTGAATAATGAGTGCACACTATAAATATGCTGCTCAAAAATGAATAGGGATATTGGTTATTTTTTTCTTATCCTATTAATTTTAATTAAATCGACCTTAATTAAATAACTTTTTTATGGGGGGAAAAGGCAATAATTTCTATTAAATATTAATGATATTTATAATTAAAAGAAAAATAAAAAATGCTAGGCCCCATAAATACCACAAAACCTACCAACCTACCAATATCCCTATTCATTTTTGAGCAGTTTATATTAACACTAAGAGAAAACAGACTCAAAAACAATGGCCATTTACAGATAAAAAAAGGAAAGTTCGTCACGGGGCTGCGTAAACTAAGCAGATTTCCCATGTGAAGTTTTACAATAGAGAAATCTCCATACTGGTAACACAACACCACCGTGATTAAATACAAACGGTAATGAGAAATCTTTCAGTTAATTAAAATAAATTCCCAACTGAAACGGCGTCTGAATTGTAAGAATAATTTATATTCTAATAACTCAAATTTTAGTAGTCCAAGAACTAAAGAAGGGGGGGGGCGGATGAACAGAACATATTTGCATAAATCTCACAAAGTAACGAAGGTAAGGTAAGG
The DNA here is from genome assembly GCA_019009955.1 of Riptortus pedestris. Classification (NCBI taxonomy): domain Eukaryota; kingdom Metazoa; phylum Arthropoda; class Insecta; order Hemiptera; family Alydidae; genus Riptortus; species Riptortus pedestris. The sequence continues at coordinate 27,934,391 of CM032228.1, forward strand.
TTAGAAACGACAGGTAAGGTTAGAAGGAGCTTCCACCTTCATGCAGTTATGAAAATGGCCAAACTAACCCGAACTATAACCGACCATATGTCCCACAGACTTCATAAAAATGCAAATATCTCGGTTAATATTCAAGATACAGAATAAATGTATATAACAATATTTATAGTAAATTTAATTTGCAATAAGATTGGTTCTATACAATTGTTCGATCCGATGCATAATAACGGAGATATTTCGAAAATCCCCCCTCCCTCTGGTACAATTTCAGCCATTAACGAACTTGATCTGTCTTTTTACATAAAACGGTTAAATATCGAGTTTCGTAACAGCGTTAACAGACAAATATATATATATATATATATATATATATATATATGTATATATATATAATTTTGAATGGACCTCATTTTTGTCATCTCCTGGGTAGGATCGATAGACATTTGAAGAAAATTTTCGAAAATCGTGTCATGAGTACGACCTCAATAGCTGATTTTCCTTAGGGGAAATCTGCTAAAATCAGATTTAGCTCAGTTTCAAAACCAGCATAATAGAAATTGTGAAGTTTATTCAGATAAGGTAATATGCTGGCTAAAAGCTTTAATATTACTGAATCTTAAGACAGATTGCCTGGAAATATCATTAAGATGCTATGACTGTAGTTGCAACCGTATATCTCATATTTGCCCCATATAGTTGCAACCATACATCACATATTTGCCCCCTGTAGTTGCAACCATAAATCACACATTTCTAACTTTTTTTTTAAGTTATGATTAACTTAATATCATTAAATTGACCATTTTAGCTATCCTGCTAAAACTACGTTTCACACTCTTTAGAAAAATAAATTTGCTCATGATGGCTATCATCACTAGTTTTCAAAACAAACTTCATGTGATGCATTCTCAAAATTTATTATTAGAAAAAAAATCTTTATACAAAAGAGCTTGGGAGCTCACTAGCAAGAACTGCTGCCTTACCTTTGAGCTGAGTTGAGCATGCTTTTTAATTCTTCCACCTTTTTCCCCAAAGCCTGAACCGACTGGTCAGAGATGTTATGGTCAGGCTGTTTATGACTAATAGTATGTAAGAGCTTATCTATCCTTCCAATTACATTTTCCTGATCATTTTCAGCAACATAATTGTGAACAGTAGATTTCATTTCTGATACTATAGATGATAATTGTTCCTCATGATGAGCAAGTATATTAGCAGCAGTAAGATCTGGAGATGACAGTGAATTGTGAAGAGTTAAATCTTTCACCTGCAGAAAACAAAGAAAATTATACTCTTGGTGGAGGCAGCCCACTTGGTATGCCAAAAAATGATAGCTTAGGAAATGACTAAAAAATAATTTACAAACGACATGATATAGCTCTTTGAGCTGTTAATTACTACTAAAAGAACCAATATAAACATCAATGAATAAATTCAGGGGCAGTATTTTATATATTCTGACTACTTTGATAATTCAAAGTAAACCATAAACCAATATTGTTAAAGAGAAAACAGGATTAGAGACACTTAAAATAACAGAATGCTGAAATAATACATTGATAAGGTTACTTATAATGAAATAATGAACTGGAAAGGAGAGAAAAAAGGATTATGAAAGAAAATTAATTTTATAGCACAAGAAAAAATATTTCAAGTGTAAACTATGGAAGTTTAAGTCTATGGAAAAACAGTTTTCAATGACCTACCCAATGCGGAAGGGTCGTTTCAACGAAAGTAAGAGGGAACAAGCACTTCAGAACTAAATGGCCCCTGAAGAGGTGGTAGGTAAGCCACGAATCATATAGAGCAATTGTGAATAAAGTTTGCAGGGAGTGAAAGGTGTTTTTATTGGCGACTTTGGCCATTAAACTATAAAGAATATGTAAGAATATTGGGTCCGGAATGAGAAGAAGTATGGGAGTATTCTTTTTTATTCGGCCTCAAAAAGCACCAAACCACTTAAACTTCCGGAATGCACATGCCTACTACAGATATTATTATATTATTATTATATCAAGATAGATTTACACTGTATCCAGGAAAGAACCTTTTCAATCCTTATGTGGCAATTAAAAATAATCTATGATGCAGTTCCTAAGCTTGCAACAAACAAGTATTTACTACAAGGTCTAGTAGGAAACAGATATTATAAAAAGAACCAGTTTTTAAATAGTCTTAGTATAACCCCTCCTTCATGGTATCTAGCTCAGGCAGGAAACCTGGGAATGAATTAACATTTCCTACATGTTTCTTCATCAAGTCATACGGAAACGGACTGGATTTTGTCAACCAATAACCAATAGGAATTGTTTTTTCTCTAAAGTGCTGCAAATTTTGCAATTACTTTATAAAATAAATATATTTAAAAATAAATCCCTTACCAGTTTCCTTAATTCCTTCATTTTGAACTCATTATTTACAGAACTTCCAACAATTCCAATGACAGTGCCCAAAATAGAACCTATGATTGACCAGTATTTAGTCCTTTCAGCTTGAGCTCTCTCTTTCTCATGACTCTCTTTGACACAAGCTGATAAATTGGTAAAACTATCTCGCTCTTCTCTTTCCACTAAAGCGAATTCAGAAGTAAGCTTCCTTTCTTCTTTAAGGATTGCATGCTCTTGGGTAATTAGCTGCAGGTACCTGAAGAAGGAGGAAATTAAATTGTTGAAAACTTCTTATACATGCCTTAGTATTCCTGCTCTGGTAAAACACTTAATATTTATGGGTTTAACCTTTCTTCGCCGCGACTGGTAGTGTCTAACTCAGAATGTATTTCCTTCAATTTGCTTTGCACTCTAATAAGATCTTGAGACATAGTTCGACGTTTTTCTTGAGCAGTTGCAAACCTATCCTGCGCCTCAATGACACGATTTTGCATCATTCGCACTTCGTCCATACCGGTAAGTTGTTCATACCAAATAACTAAATCATTAAACTTCTTTTTTAAGAAATGATCCGGATTATCCACACTTAACGCAGAAGAAGCATTGTTTACACTTGGTGTATTAAATTGAGAATAAAACTGATAGGAATTTAGCTGCCACTTTTTTCGAGAGAGATTCTTCCTCGAATGAAGGAATGCAATTTTGGAAAAATTTTGAAGACTAAGCATTTTAATACAGTGAATTTTCCAATGACAGAATGTCGTGAAATAACACCATGTCAACCAAGAAAAACAAAACAAATTTCCAAAACACTATAATAACAATGACTTCCTTATCTATAACATCTTGGAAGGTTAAATGCATTGCGCACTAAATATATATCTAGGCATATCTCTTTGACATTTCGACTTTATCTCTGAAGAATAAAACTGAAGACTGAGAACCTAATTAACTTCCATTATTCTTAATTAGGGAATTTTAATCATTTTCTTTAGTAACAGCCCTATTGTGGTAAAAGGGAGTATTGCCAACACTGCTCCTGAATGGTGGGTGGTTTTGTTATGCCTCCTGCCGCGAGAGGGTAGTTCAGTGTTTCGCTGGGCTACACTGCTCTGCTCTTAGGTATTTATCGTTGGAGTGTCTCTCAGCCGGTTCGTGTTTACGTTAAATTATCGATTTTTCTCGGAGAGGTTCTTCTGTAACATTGAAATAAACTCTAAAATTTTTGAAAAATTCAATCTTGTGTGTTAAAATGTTGTGAAAGTGTATTATTTTACGAATGAATTAGTTTAGGGAAATAAATCGGGTATGCTATTTTAAATAGCTGTTAATTTACTGTCTGCTGTCAAGGATGGAATAAGAAGCCTAAAAATTTATTTAGAAAACTTATTTTTACTATTTTGAAAGTTCCTGCTACTTCGATAAGGTAAGATGCACAAAATGTATTTCTCTTGTTCATTCTAATCTAAGAATTAACTGCTGTCAGGATATTTCCTTTTAGTGTGTTATTATTCATCTGTTGTTGTGTGATTGTATTTTTCTTTTTGAGTTCGAAGACCCTTCATTGATATCGTGTTTTCATTGTTGTTATTGATTGGCATATCATTGATGGATGTTTTCAATGAAATATGAACAATCATAAAATTATGATTATTTTTATGTTCCATCATTTTATCATTCATTAGTGACAGCTTACTAGACAACTGTCCTTTTGTTAACAATAAAATTTGACATTAGTAATGTTGGCTCCTTTCTTTCTAAGCAATATTAATAGGGTAATTGAATCATAAAAATTAATTTTTAAAAATTATGATAGGTGAAATGAGTCTGTTATTAGTAGTCTTGTAGTATTGGCCCAATGGGGTTCACATTGTAAAGTCATACAAAATATAAATATTTTTGATGATCTGACAAGATGCTGTAAATTTTCAGTATTTGTATTTCATTCATTCTAGTGATACTTTCACTTATATATCTGAAATTTTTTCTTGAAATTATAGTCAATTTTTAATACCACTTATTGTTGTCTTACATTTCGAATGGACCATCATATCCATTATCACAGTGATAATTTATGTTTTTTTTTAAAACCTTTGAGCTCCTAAGTGTCTATATATATATATATATTTTTAGCAATTTAAAAATTCTCTTTTTAAATTAACACTCTATGCACAACTAAAGTTTAGTCGTTTTATTTATATTAGCTTGTACAAAGGTTATAAATATAAAAAAATAATCTTCAGATTTAGTTGAGATAAATTGTCCATGGATATCTTTGTTGATGAGTTTTATTTTAATTTAGTATTATTGATTGATGTTTTTATTAAGAGAAGTGGCTTTTCGTTATATTTGTATACCTGGTTTCTGGTGGTCTATTACTTGCACTTACTTATTACAGCTATAAAATACCTAACAAATGCAATGTCAGATTAAATTTGAAAAAAAAATACTCATTTTATTTATTTTATTAAGATTCACATTAGGGTAACTTACTTGTCAGTTATGTTTTAGTAATTGCTATGGATGTTAACAAAAATGTTATCAGATATATTGAGGTTACCTGTATTTTTATCTCAGCACCAGTAATATGTGTGTCAAATATCAAAATCATGGCAATCAACTTTAACAATGGTGACTCAACTTCTAAAGCTATATATTTAGAGCATCAGTCTGTTTTTTGATCAAAATATTAGTGTTTTGATAGTTTTTTTTAAAAAAAAAAAATCCTCAAAGAAACACGAAATGGTTTATTTATTTTTTTAATTTTCAGCTGGCGGAGAGGGTGATGAATCAGGTTAATCAGAAACACTTTTTTTGTGGCTCCTCACAATATATTTTTTACAAATGCTTAGCACTTTCGGGAATTAAATTCCCATCTTCAGAGCTAAAAACAATAAAGCACCATAATTAAGGAATCTAAAAACTACTTTTAAAAAAATGTACATAATTGTCATATAACAAAACTGTTAATAAAACTATAAAATTTATAACAATAACATGTACATTTAACAACATAGTTATAATTAAAATATAATAAATTAATAATGCCTTATTTACTATCTAAGCATTAAAATTACCGTCAGAGGATTTAAAAAAAAAAAATAGTTTTTAGACTCCTTAATTATGGTGATTTACTGCTTTTAACTCTAATGATTGGAATTTAATTCCTGAAAGTGCTGAGCGTTTGTAAAAAATAAATTGTGAGGAGCCACAAAAAAGTGTTTCTGATTAACCTGACGAAATTGTTTAGTATGAATTATATAATTTAAGGATGAAAAAAGTTAATTCGTAAAAACTATTGCATTATTTCTAAGGCTCAAACAAATGTTCAATCAGAAATTATAGAAAATCCTCAGAAATATATAGAAGACAAGGCAATAACTTATGGGAGTAGAAGATATAATAATAAAAGTTGAAATATTTAGAAATAAATTAACAGTATTAAATACCTTATTCTGAGCACGTCTCTGCAAAAGGTTGTACATTATCCCATCAAGATATAAATATATTTTTATGAAATTTGTGCCCAGACTATATTCTCTATTAGCCTAGTTTATTTAACAACTAAAAATATCAGTGTATCCAGTGTTGTCCCTCGACAAGTAATGTGAACACAAATTTACTAATTAATAAATGCGCTCTTGAAGAACCAACCTCAAAGCTAGAAATTGGATCAGAAATGTAATTTCTATTTGAAAAACTTGAAATTAAAATTACTTTTTCTTTTTATTTGAAGAATCTAGATATTATAATCATAATCTAATTTGTTTATTATGTTTATTACGTTAAATTCTATGATTGAGGTTTTTTTTTTTTAATTATGAAAATGAAATTAATGTTAATTATTTTGAGAATATTCCAATTAGCTGTGAAATATCAGAAATTAGAACCCCCACAAAATCCGGTGAACCAAAATTGGAATATTCAGTCGGACCAAACATATAGATTTTTCTGTTTCAAAAAAAACCTCTACATTGTTTGTTGTGGATAGCAAAAAATATGTCAGAATATAATTTGTAAATCTTTTTAAGGTAAACAAAAAACGGCCTATATAAATTTGTTGTATCTCTAATGTTTAGAAATTTTCAATTTTTCATTTTCGCCCCCGCCCTCTCATAATAAAGGTCCTTTGAAAGCAATTTTGATATATAACCCTAGAATAAAGTGGTTCAAAATGTAACAGCTTATTGTTAATGTGACATGAGTAGGCGGTTTTCTTAAGGATGAAAACGAAAAAACCCAAATATCTCAGTTAATATTCATGATAGATAATTATATATATATATATATATATATATATATATATATATATAAACAAAATCACACAGGGGCTGCTAAAACTAAGATTTCTTACTTGCTGGTATGAGACAATTGTAGAGCCATCTCATCATTTATTCTCTCTATTTCTAAGTCAAACTTTTAGGAGCAATGAGAGTTTACTGATGCTGAGAACAAGAAAACATTCGCTTAATATTTGGGTTAATGTATAGAACAACAATTGTAGATCATCAATAGGTTAACAAGATTGGTTCTATTACGTTTTTTTAGCAGATTTCCCTTAAGGGAAACCAGCTATTAAGGTTGTACTCATGACGGAATTTTCGAAATTTTTCTTCAAATGTCCATCGATCCTACCTAGTAGATGACGAAAATGAAGTCCGTTAAAAACTGTATATATCTATCTATCTATCTATATATATATATATATATATATATATATATATATATATATATATATATATATTTGTCTGTTACCGCTCTAGCGGTCGCAATTTTTGTTTGATCGTTACCAAACTCGATATTTAGTCGTTTTATGTAAAAAGAAAGATCAAGTTCGTGAACGGCTGAAATCGGACCAGTGGGAGGGGGGGGGTTTAGGGGGGAGGATTTTCGAAAATTCGAAATATCTCCGTTACTATACGTCGGATCGAAAAATTGTACAGAATTCAATCTTATTGCAAATTAAATTTACTATAAATATTGTTATATACATTTATTCTCTGTCTTGAATATTAACCGAGACGTGCTCGCATTTTTATTAATGTTCGTTACTCGCCTTAACACTCACATCTCGCTTACACATTGACACAATACGTTTTATCGCAAGTCTAGATAATGCGCATTGTTTACATGTGACGTGTTACAAGGGTACATTTTCCATGTAACGTCATCCGTGAACATTCTATGCTCTTTGTTCTTATTACTCTGATCAAATAATGTCATATAACCGGTCAGTTGGTAACGCAATTCACTACTGTTGTCGTTCTATACGGTTTCTCGAACTTCAGAATTACATATTTTAAGTCCCTCAAGGAGATTTGAAATGTTACTTGGGTGACAAATATGCAAAATTAGCGACTGAACTTGATATATTACAGCACACGATGCCATTACACTTATTAAAAGAGTGGTCAGTGTAAAATGGCTTCAAACACAAAAAACTACGAGAAATAAAAGACACTATTCGTGAATGGATGTCAAGTAATCGGGACACTAGAAGAGAAGTATGACCATTCTCACAGCAACACACGGACACCCCATGACTAGGACTGATCCATCTTTGTGTACACAATGCAATATACAACTAACTATCAAACACCTACTTACAGACTGCAGACTAATAACCGACAAGACCTTACCCACCAACCTATCAGAACTACACACGACAACAGCCCATACATCGCGACAATCATGAAACAACTCCAACTGACACATCTTTTCAACTACATTTAAAACGTATATCGAACCTTGATTAGAATCTGCTACCATTAATATCCACTGGAGAAAATGTAACCGTTGATAAGATTTTAAGGGAAAACAAAGGCTCACTTTAAAACTTTCTTTTTAATAGCTCCATTTTATAACACAACTCAGGACATTTTTTTTTTTTTTTTTTTTAAATGAGTTCCCAATCCCCTCTCTACTGTTTGACACACCGTGAATAATTCAAAACCTAATCACGGATAGCATTTGTTATAATTAAATAGTAACTATAATGCACTTATTTTCTGTCAACACCACTCCGAGCACACACGATTTAGAAATAGTCGGTTGTCTTTTGGGCCCAATAAAATTGTTGATTTCCACTATAGTTTTTAGCGTGTAACTCATTTATTCTTCGGTATACACCAAAATGGTATATTACAAAAGTTTTACTCTAAATAACAAAATAAACAACTTTTGTTATGTGCACATTTGCCGAAAAACCAATAGGAGAGGAAATATTGCTATTTTTAATTTCAGGCCTTCCTTATAACCCCCATTCATGTTCGTCTCGGAGAATACTAACATAGCCAAAAACCTAGCCTGAGTTAGTAGTAATATACATACCAAGTTTCATGAAATTCGGTTCAGCCGTTTACGAGTCTATAAAGGACATACAGCCAAACATTCATTTTTATATATATAGATTTCGTTTTTTCCTTCAACCCCCCCCCCCACCGTCGAGTAAACCCCCACACCTTTCCCTGCGAATTTTACATTTGCCTTCTATAACACCAAACATGTCTAGTCCAGCTTATGTTTCATGACTAGATTGTATAGGATATTTAGAAAGAGAGAGATATTACAATTGACAGTTGACGTCATCTGTTATGGATTCATTGTCGTCCCCGGGTGTGATTCCTACAGATGAGAAATCCCTCTCTCCGTGATTGACTTTTTTACATGGATGAACTTTGCCGTTGCCCTCTCGTAGAATGTGTATCCATGAGAATATATTGCAGAGCTATATATCAAATATGGAAGTGAGTTGGGTGGAAAAGGGATGGTTCGTGACTGGCAGTTGGTCAGGCTTGGAGTGAATGCATGCGTGCCCGTCCCTAAGGTCATCTGATACAGCCTCTGTAACATGAAACACCTATTTTCTTCCATTGAATCTCTTTTGCTTTTCATTCTAAATTCCCCTAGGGAAATGTAACAGAGCTGTTTTGGAACAGTACCATACTCCCTTGATATTTTGTATTTATTCAGTAAATAAGCTTTCCCTTTACAAGGCGATTAAGTATTGACGATTTATAGCCAGTGGCTAATAGATAATTAATATGTAAATGTTCTATTAGCGCCACAGGTGTAAAAACGCCGTCACGCAGAAGCTGTGTAAACTAAGCAGATTTCCCTCGTGAAGATTAATAATAGATTAACCTACATACTGTTAACACAACACCGTCGTGAACGTTAAGAGAATAAATACGGTAAGAAATCTTTCCCCTGCCGGCGGGAAACGTTTCAAATGTAAACAAACAGGTCTGCCCACGGCACACCGGAAAGAAAAACAATAACTGAAACATATAAGTATATAACATATTCATTTTATTGAAAACTATGTACTAATACCTTGTACTGTAATTTATTATGAATCAGAATAATTTTTATCTCAAACAATCAAATTTTAGTAGTCCAAGAATTTAAGACGAGTTGAAGGTCTCTGGAAAACAATATTTGGAATTTAAGCTTCGAATAATGTGGTTTATTATATAACAGAGTATTGTTTATGTAACACGAGTAGAAGTGGGGGTTTACTAAATGCCAAAAACTGGAAAATGCAAATATCTCGGTTAATATTCAAAGTAGAGAATAATTATAACGCAGAAGATAAACCAGAGTTTTCTTCTATATTATAATTATATTTAATAATATTTATATTATATTATATATTATAATTATTATAATAATATTTATAATGTATTATATTATATATAATTATAATATATATATATATATTATAATTATATATAATAATATTTATAGTACATTTAATTTGCGATAAGATTCATTCTATGCACTTTTTCGATCCGACGTCTAGTAACGGAAATATTTCGAATTTTCAAATTTCTCCCCCTTTAACCCCCCCCCCTCCCTTCTTCCCATTTCAGCCGTTAACAAACTTTCTTTTTGCATAAAACGACTAAATATCGAGTTTAGTAAGGACATTTGAGGAAAAATTTCGAAAATTGAATCATGAGTACGACCTCAATAGCTGATTTCCCTTAGGGGAATTCTGCTAAAAGAAATTGACTGTCTTTGATAAATTATAGTTCTTTACCTTTTTTCTCTTTAATCGATACATATCTAATTTCAGTATATATTTTAAACTTCTATTTATTAAGTTTAATGAAGAACATTTTTCTTTTATAAACACCTCAGTTTTTTATGTGAACTTTTTGTCTTTCTTTGCCAGCTTTTTCAGGCCATCATTTTGAATAAAATGACAATGCATGTTCCGACATTTTAGAGAATGTAAGTGAATCAAAACAATGAAACCAAAATCATCATACAATAAGTCGTTGTTAAATAATTAAATGAAATGTGAATTGAAGCCAGGCGTATGACAATTGTGATACAAGATAGATGCTTGAAGATGAGACGAGATGGCCAGATGAGAGTTGTGTGTAATCTGCTTATACAATGGTACCAACTACATTAGACTGAGAAGGATGGAGGAGCAGTGAGTCGGCGGTAGGTGAGGGCAAGTCAGGTGGTGACTTGGAAGGAAGGAGGGATTAAAGGAGACAGGCTGAAGTAGGGAGCTATGGGAAAGGGGCAGGTGGGGGACGGGTTCAGGTACCAGGCAGGAGGAGTATGTGATTGTACATGGATGATATATTCTTTTCTTGGTCGGGTTTAAAGTTTACAAGTTTCGGTCCCAGACTGCTGTGAATAGATTTGGTATTGAGACCATAATACAGATTGTTTCAGAACAATAGGTGAAGCGGATTTTATTTTTGCCCTCCTCTTTCCCCACCTCCCAATCCCTTAATCGTTTTACCCAAACTGGTAGGTGCACAACTTGAGGGTACAACTGTCCTAAATATGAAATTTTAATATTGTAAGGCAAGTCGTTTTGGAGTGTGCATACGCCACGCCGAATCTAGTCAGAGACGGACAAAACGAATAATTCCGTTGAAATCTGAAAACCGACAATTTTTGTGAGATCAAAGCCCCATTTTTCTTACAAATAAGTAAAAATCCTATTGATCATGAGTGAGTTATTGGACTGTGCAATAAGAAGAGCAGTGAAGCTATCAGTGCATACTTTGAGCAGTAGTTAAGAATAATTAACCAAGCGAGTAGCGCATTGATAAATAAATTGTGCAGTGATAAAAACTAATAAAGCTTGTTCTGAGTTGGTATCCTGGAATTATAATAAAGCTTGTGTGTGTTTAATTTTGCAATCCAAAAGGACTCCAAATTGGGAGAAAATGAACATTAACAACAAGATCCCTCCGGATTATTTATATAAATATAATGACACATATTCTGTCTGTAAACATTATACCGTTTTGTAAATTTGATCATTAATTAAAATAACTAATAATATAATAACTCCGAAGTGTCTTGGCTTAGAATATTGAAATACCATGGTTAGGTCTTTTGTGCTGTTTTGAAATAGATGCAGAATTGATCAAAGTGAAATATGTGATCGTACAAAGTTGTTTCGGAGGAATAGGTGAAAAATTGATCAAAGACTAATGTGTGTTAGTACAAAATCGTTTCAGTGGAATAGATGAAAAATTGATCAAAGTTAAATGTGTGTTCGTACAAAATAGCCTATTTGGGCGCAGTAGTCGTTTAATGCTCAGTAGTGATTGAGTCGAAGGAACGATTGTTTTGTTGGTTTGTTCTGTAGTGGAGCTGGTGCAGTTGCTATTGTAAAATTGAACATGCCTATGGGCAGGATACGATCTTTCAACTTTATGCGATTGCACAATCTATGTTTGAAATGAGCGAAGGTGTTTCTAAGTTTTTTAAACAATATATGATATATTTATCTTATGATTAATAAAAGGTCTAGAATGAATAACATCCTTAGTCCTACCTTGACAAGAAAAGGGTGGTGGCCTGTAGATAACCCACCCCAATTAGCCTTAGTTGCAAAAAGTGGACGTTAATAAATAATAATAATAGAATGAAGTAACATTCTAATATTTTTTATAGACATCAGTTACTAAATAGCAGTAAAGTTCATTTCCAGTAAACAGTTTTTTAGTTGGTTACTTTGAATTTTCCCGCCTTTCACATTTTATTAATTACGCTTCGATTCCCGACTGTGCAGTAGGAATGTATGTAGTGACAATCCATTAAATGAAATCCTTAGTTACTAGAAATGGGTGGTCACCTGTAGATAACCCGTTCCGATTGGCCGTAGTTGCAAAAAGTGGACTTAAATAAATAACAACTATTGATAACGCTGAATAGTATTTACTGCACGGTTTGCAGGACGTCTGTTATCCCCGCTCATTTCTTCACTTTTGACTAGAAACATCCCCTAAGTATTCGGCATGTTTTCGAATAGCTCACCAATTTTTCTGTTTAGATCGTTTATGAAGATGTTTAGCTTTTCGTTATTGTTCTTTATCTTCGGTAACATCGGCCGTACTTCAGAAAGAAGGATGTTTTTATTTATTATCATATACGTATTATTTTTGGATCTCTAAGAAATTCTGTTTTTTTTTTTTTTACTTGCACAGCAAATGTTGGAACAATGCTGGTGATTGACCAAACAGAAAAACGTAAGGAGGCCTATCTGTCTCAGATTTTCCTCGTCAGTCCAAATTTCTTCACGGATTATTCTTACATTATTATTATAACTACTATTATTTCCGGACATATGTCCGAATCTACATTTTTTATATAGAAACTCCTTCATAATGAACTGAATGGCTTATTGCAGAGAATGAAAACAAAACAATCTTATCACTTCTTAATATTGGAGTTAGGGCGTTGGTCCTAATCTCGCGTGGTAGACCTAGAGTGGCGGGTTCGATTCCCGCCCTGGGCAGTAGAAATTTATTTAGTGACGAACTCACTAAATAAACTCCTTGAGCCCACCCTGGCTAGAAAAGGGTGGTAACCTGTAGATAACCCGTCCCGATTAGCCTAGTAGCATAAAGTGGACGTAAATAATAATAAACAAGCAAACAAACTTCTTAATATTAAAATTAACTTTCTTTTTATATGCAAAAAACCATACAGACATATGGTACCTTAACCATTACCTACAATTATTCTTGTAGTCATTTATATTTATTATTTATTTTTTATTCAATATATTTTCATTATTATTATCTCGTTTGACAAAATAGGTTTTGGGTAGTCAGAGACCCTATCATTTGGGAAGTGTAGCAAAAATTACGCCAGGTTTTATTCCAGACCCTGTATATAATTTCAAGTGTTGCCCTTTGATGTTTTTCTGCCTGACGCCAAGCTGTCAAAACAGAGCGCGTTTTTGAGGGTTGGGAACACGCACTCACTGCTTCCGGATTCCATTGCCTGATGTGGGCTTATGAATATTCAACCCCCGTGTCCACAATACATTTCCATAATCAGGCGACGAATTATGAAATGAAATATGCCATACACGAAAATACTTCACAATTGTTTATTTTTCTTTGCATCTACGATTTGTATAACTATTATTTATTTTATTTTTCATGTTATCACGTCGGCGATTCAAGCTTACATTTTGTAACTCGAGACCAAAGTTTAAATTTCACACCTCAAACCTATTTTAAATGTAATGGATACCTAAAGTAACGAAAATTCTGACAAATATTTGCTTCGAAGTAAAACCCCACTCTTGGTTGGAAATATGATTTGAATATGCCTTAAGTCCTTCAAAGGCGCTTTGAAATGATTGAATAACAAACGAAACAGGCATAATTCTAATTTTGTTGACATTCCTCTTAGAATGATGTTGAAGCGAAAACATTATATCGATGCCGAAAAAGAATGAATTTCTTCCTAATTCTTATTTTATTTATAATTTTTTTTTAATCTCACAGGGCACTTGAAACGTTTATGCAGCTTTGTTTATACAGTGTTTCAATTGTATTTTTTGACACGTTCATTCGTCCCACTATCCCCTACCTTAGTCAAGTTCACTGGAAAGTAACGATTAAGTCTTCATGTCTGACACGAAATGAAATATATTTATTTCCATTAAACGTTAACAATACACAATAGGATAGGTACGTCAAATATTTTTCGTTGACATGACCCAAGGTCAATAGATGAAAAAACTCTCTCCACTAATTTATTTTCCTCTTCGTGTTCCTCTATGATGCCTCTTTGGTAGTAATACACTTTTATACAGCACTCAGCTGATAATATCGATATCTTAAAATGATGTATAGTGTAAAAATCGATTACCTACAAAGTTTCAATACCAATTTCCAAAAAAAAAACCATGGGTACATCTGCATCTAATCGACTTGCTGTTTATTTAAATATATACCATGTAAATTTTTTATCTCAGTTTTCTTGTTCACAATATATTGTGGATATTTTCTTTTATCTTCCGCTTTGTTACGTTTTTGTCATTACCTAAAATTTCTACCTCGTCAAAAATAAATGTTAAAGTATGGCCGGGTAAAGATGTTCTATTTTCTAAATTATCGACATTTCTGCAATGCTGTTTCAATCTTTTCTTTATGTTCTGAGCCGACTCCCCTATTTAACATTTTTCACAGACAAAACAGTTTAGTTTATAAATATTGTATTTTGTTTCCTTGGCTTTTAGTTTATCTTTTATACGACTGAAACTTTTATTGACTTTACCCCATATTTTCAAGCTTTTGGTTTTGGTACAACGTTCCTACAGATTTCCTTAATGTGCTTTGCTATTGCCGGATTATATTTAAAAGGAATAAACTTCTTTAGTTGGTCGTTTATCTTGTATTTTGTCGAACGAAGATTGATTTGTGGTCAGATTTCGACAATATGAAATATTGTTGTTTTCTATAAATAATTTACTAATATGACAATTAATTTATTTAATTATTAAATAGTATTTATACTTGTATAATTCACTCGTTATAAAATTAGCTCTAATTCCATGAATACATTATATAAAATTGTAACAATTTAACACATAATCAATTTTGATTTTTAACATATAATCAATTTTGATAACTATGTTAATTCTACTTTAAATATATAATACTTGAAGAAATATAATATATATTTGAATTGATTGCCATGCCTTGTCATTATTCTTGAACGTATTAAATGGTTACAAGCTTTATTAATGAATAGAAACTTGTCCCCACCTTAAAGTGGCAATGACACCTAATCATAAATAATTTTGTGACATATTTTGATGGCGAATATTTAGGAAGATGAGGAGACATCTGGCAGTACTTATAAAGGTGGACAGTTCTTTTCAATGATGAAAGTTAATAAATGAAAACATCGTACAAGGCTGACTGACGATAATTTGGAAAATTCTTTACGTCTTTGTATCAGTGGAATTAATCCAAACATCGATGGGTTAGTTTCCCAAAATCAAGCTCAAGTGTCTCATTGATTTCGGTGTCGCTATTTCGTTGTTTGTAATAATTCCTAATTTTACGATTCAATTATAATATTGTACCTATTGTTTTCATTTCATTTTGTCATTGTAATAAATTGTATTATAATTACATTACCGTATAATTTCATGTCTGATATTTATCGTTGAAAAATTATGTAGACTACTTTAAAATGCACTACTTTTAAAAGCGGCCCGCGAACGTATTTTCACATTAAAGTTTGGCCTGCTACATGTCAAAGGTTGCCCATACCTGGCTTAAAGAATGACCCGTAGGAGCAAGTATCTTGAATTTTGGTTGAATATAATCCTTATTGTTCTCTTCTAATTTAAATATTATTCACCCTTAGTTTACCGACTATTGTTTCCGTGGACTGCTGTAAGAAGTTTCAGTTGTGTAGAAGTGAAGTATCCAATGGTTGGCTCTCCCGCCATGAGATTGAGAGCTGTCATGGTTGAGGTACCACTTGTCCATTCTTCAATGAGGTCTCAGGTTCTGTCTTCTGCCACTCTAAAATGACACCTTGTTCAATTATACTCAATTTTTGAAATGCATATATTAGATTCATATTTTCTGACGGCCGCGAGTGTATCCTCATCATAATGTTCTCAATTTTCTTTTAAGTTTTGATCGGTACGTCACTATAGATAGAACCAAGTCTTGAGACCTCTCGTGATGTTCATCTAGATATTCTTCTTCATGAATTATTCTCGACACATCCCATCAGCCGTCACACATCGTTTCATCTGCTCTCACCTTATCACTCACAGACAAGAAAGTTTCTTTACTTATAAATACTAATGCAGAACCAAACAATTCGCCGTTACAGTGTGATACACTCTATCTAATGGTATGTCACTCACCTGTTTTCGTCTTCCATTTTCCTCCCACAAACAACATAATTCCCATTGAGAATACTATCTACTAACTGAATACAGTCGTGCGATATGAACAATCACCACCTATTGTATGAGTCATTCCTACTAAGCACTACTCAACGTTCTAGTGAAATTATGTGCTAAAACTACTCACAAGTCATTTCGTGACCACAATACCTTAGTAAACTTTCCACACTATCACTGCTAATAGATGACTGAGCCCAGAGATTCAGCATAATAACTACTGGACATATATGAAAATGCCAGGGTGGGACTAAGTATTTCATTTAATGGGCCTGTCACTAAATAAATTCCTTTAGTTTTTTTTGTTCCTCTTTCCAAGTACACAATATTCTTCACTTTCAACGACACTATTTTGAAAAAAGTCCTGTTACCCAGGCGAATCCACTTCTCTAGATTTAGCAGGTTAGTTTAAGACGAACGTCTTAATGGTGATGTCCGGAGCGCCCTATTATCATGCAGCCAATTAGCTAACTAAAGAATGAAAAGAACTCATGATAAAATTGGATTTTATGGAACTTTCTATTATACACATTCTGCTAGAAAAGAAAAATGTGGTTTTATATTTTTATTTTATATATCACCTTCTACCATGGTAAACGAAAACTTTATACTTCGCTGGGGCAAACATGTGTTTACCCTCTTCAAAGCAAACATAATACACCCAATATTTTTCTTGTGAAGAGGAAGGTTAAGCTTGTGACAGCTAAATCTATAACTGAAAAATAAGTCACTGTGTTAGACTGTAGAAGGGAAGAAAAAGGGCTGCCTAAAGTAACCCGCACGTGCTCGAATATCACTTTGGTCATCTCATCTTAACTTCTATTCTGTATTTCGAAACCTAGGTAAGCAGTAATTGAAATGTATCCCCACTCCTCTCCTATAAATATCTCCTGGTTCAATTTCAGCTTTTAACAAAAATCATATCCTGTGTTAAATGAAGCAATTAAACATCGAGTGAGGTACAGTTCGAATAAACACTTTCGATTAAAGAACGTCAACTTTAATTGTGACCCCATCTCACAACTTATTTACATGGTAAAATTCCAAAGAATACAATATTTGTTATTTAAACTAGGACGTTATATTGACTTATTGTTAACTTGCGTTGACTAAAGTTGGGAGTTTACTCCCAGAAAAAAGAAAGAAAAAAAACTCACTTAATATTCGTGTATGAAATGAATGTCTAGATCAATATTAAGAAGAATTAATTTTCTACTCGATTAGTTCTATAACATTTTTGATCCTACACATCATAATAGATGCTTTAAACTTTCGATACCCATGGAATTTTCACTTATCACCAATCATCTTGTCGCATTTAAATTTGAAGTTGCAGTTTCGTAGACTTCTTATTATTAAAGAAATTGAAAATCGAATTTGAGACGACATCTGCACACCATTCCAACTCGAAGGAAATATTCTTAGTTTCTGTGGCACCCTCTAGTTCCCTATGTTAACAATACTTGAAACTTAAGGATGTTTTGATAATGCGGCTTAATGTGAAAATCGCTCTGATAGGAGTGGTGGCTTGCCTTTTCGGCCTTCCTTAAACCCACAATTCTTCTTATTCGATTTCCACATTATTCTTATTAATTTCAGCAGATTTCCCCTAGGGGAAATTTGGCTATTGAGGTCGTACTCATGGCGCGATTTCCGAAAAACTTCATCAAATTTCCATCGATCCTACCCAGGAGATGACGAAAATGAGGTCCGTTCAATATATATACAATATATATATATATATATATATATATATATATATATGTGTCTTCTGACTCTCTAGCAGTCGCAATGTTTGTTTAATTCGTTACCAAATTCGGTATTTAATGATTTTATGTAAAAAGAAAGATCAAGTTCGATAATGGTTGAAATCGAACGAGTGGGAGGGGGGTTTTTCGAAATATCTTACGTCGGATCGAATAATTGTATAGAACCAATCTTATTGCAAATTAAATTTACTATGAATATTGTTATACATTTATTCTCTATCTTGAACATTAACCGAGATATTTGCATTTTTATTAAGAGTGTGTGTATAACGGACGAGATGAGATTGGCTATTGCCGTAAGTTTCCGGATTAGTTCGGCCGTTTCTGTAACTGTTCGGCTCTCCTGTGAGAACCTTCTTCTTTTTAAGTCGTGTAAACTTTTACTTTGGGAGATATATGCAAATACGTTCTGTTCATCCGCCCCGCCCCTTCTTTAGTGCTTGGACTATTAAAATTTGAGTTATTAAAATATGAATTATTCTGATTCATTATAAATTTCAGTACTAAGTTAGTAAATAGTTTGAGATAACATTAACGTATTATATTCAGATGTATATCAGTAATTGTTTTTCTTTCCGGTGAAGAATTTTTCTATCTATGTGTTCAGCTCTGAATGGTTGGCAGACCTATTTCTTTACAATTCAGAAGCTGTTTCCGTTGGGAGCTTATTAAAATTAACTGAAAGATTTCTCATTACCGTTTGTATTTACTCACGTTGGTGTTAATTGTTACCAGTATGCAGATTTCTCTATTTTAAAACTTCACATGGGAAATCTGCTTAGTTTGTTCAACCCCTCCCTTAATTTTTTGGGACTATTATTTAACCGTAGGGATATCTCATTAGATTCCCACTGAAGTCACGGTGACGTCTTACCTTCATGAAGGTCTGCATTTAGAATTATAATAAGTGCATTTCGCTTAATGAAATAGTTAATTAATTATGAATTTCCCGAAGGTTATTCTGCTCTATAATTAAATCATTCTACCATCCTCATAATAAGCAGGATACACCCTGGGCTTCATTATAACTTAATCAGTTCTCCGTCTTATTTACTAACTGGGTCATAATATTTGCATTGCCAAGCTTGTTCCATATTGGCTTAGCGAGATGAGGTGTAAGTGGTTCACACAAGTCGCTTCAATCTCATATCCATAATACTATAATTACCTTAGAGAGAGACGTCTCGTCCATAGTTAGCCTATATGTGATATAAATTACAAAAAGTATTTGCTCTCCATTGTATTCGTTAATTTCTTAGATTTTTTTTTTCCCGAAAAAAATAAAAGAAAACAAAGCTAGAAATGTATAATCCGGCTTAAGTTTAAGCTTTGGTGTTGTTGGTTTACACCGTATTTAAATTATTTCGTATTTAAAGGGAGTATGTACCGAATTTTTAAACTCATTAAACATATGAAAATATTTTTAATATATATATTATATAAAAATATAATGAAAATCAGTAAAAATGTACCGAATTTTTAAACTTATTTATATGTGTATTATTCATCTCCAAGATTTCTTAATTCTTCTTTTAATTTCTCCTCTAGTCTTTTATGTGTGATATTTAGTATTAGAAAAAATCGTGGTCATTTTTTGTCATTCCTCTCTGAATTCTTAGCAGGTTTCCTTGAGGGAAATTAGCTATTGAGGCTGTTGTACTTAGTCATGTCATTTCTTCAAACGTCCGTCGATCCTACATAGGAGATGACGAAGGCCGTCCAAAATTATATTTATACATATAAATTTCAATAACAGCCGTCTTTGACGAAATGGTTCCCTTGGAAATAAAAAAAAATTGGATGAACCTATGCACAAAATGATATTTCATAACATATGCGTCATATTCATCACATAACACTAAATGCGTTACGGAAACAATATAGTCATTAAGTCTTTTTACCCCTGTAGAAAAAAGAGGGAGTTTTTATTTCATTTTTAAGAGTGGGCGAATTTATTCTTAAAGTGTTATCAGTATACGAAATGATATAATAATGGTTTCCGTCGAATTATATAATAAACATCCGCCTCGCAGATGCTGCGTAAACTAAGCAGTCCCTTCTAAGTAGAAAAAAATGTATATAACTGCATTTATAGGAAATTAAGTATACAATAAGCCGGGTTCTATAACATTTTTTGATCCCACTCCCCACCTGGTCTGACTCCAGACATTAACGAACTTGATCTTTACTTTACATGAAATGGTTAATTATCGAGTTTTGTAACGGTCAAATACATTCGGTTGGGACTGGATAGGTATGTATTTTTTCTTTGGTGTGACGCTGTTATTGCAGCAGATGTTGCTGGTCTTGATGGATGGTTCGGCCATATGTTCTACGTACATTCGTACTTCACACCGGATATATCTCTACACTTCTTTCTCAGTTTTCCCCCAACTGGTTCTATGGACAGATTGCTTCCTGTCTTTTCTTTCTCAAATTGCAC
This sequence comes from Riptortus pedestris, assembly GCA_019009955.1. Lineage (NCBI taxonomy): Eukaryota > Metazoa > Arthropoda > Insecta > Hemiptera > Alydidae > Riptortus > Riptortus pedestris. Next base: position 27,955,202 of record CM032228.1, read on the forward strand.
CAGCTTTTCAAGTTTTTTCTTTGCACAACAGGATATCTCGTAGAATTCTTCATTACGTTTTGTAGGCTGCATATTTATCTGGAATAGATGTGCCAGCGATTGACATAAAAATACCGCTAATCTGCAAAATGTCAACTATATGACATGATTTATTTTCATTTCCATCCAATTAGTTACCACAGAATGCTGAAGTTCCCACGGTTGACAAGTGGAAACTGATATACTATTAGTTAGGTTGGCCCTCCAACTGGCCCTGTAATGTATCTTGCTATACCTTGTCTGTGTTGTTGAGATTTAGGAAAATCGTGGTTCAGTCTATTTAAGAAGAAACACTGAATCAGTTTTATTATTGATTAAATAATTGCATTATGTTGTTTGAATAATTGCTCTTGCTAAACATGCCTTTTCACATCAAAAGAAATATTTCAACCAAAAACCATATATTCTTACTGTTAACAACCATATATTCAGCCATTTGATAGTAGTGTGCTGCTTTATGGAAATAGAATGTTTCCTACTTCACGAAAGAGAATTCTGTTGGAAAGGAATGCTAGAACTGTAGATCGGGCGCAAATTACCTGAACCAGTTGTGCTCAGCAGATACCAAACTTGGAGTTTTGTGAGGTGCGTGAAAGGATTTCGTCACTCATTTATGTGAAGATAAAATTATTGTACACATGGGAAGAGGAATCAATATTTCAAAAGTAATTAATTGGTCTGAAATTAATTCTTGTTCACTTGCGTGTCTGAATTTAATATCAAATGGTAAAATAATAATAATAATAAAAAAAGGAAAACTTGTGGTTGCTAATTATGTCCATAGACTAAACCATGACGTAAGTTCAGATTGTGGATCAATAAATTGCTAGAAATAGAACTATCGGAGGGAAAAGGTCATTCTTCTATTCCCTTTTGAGACTGCTAGAGAAATCTCTTTGATGGTATCGATGGAAATTTTGAAAATTTATATTTTTTTGTCTGAATTTTTTATGAACAGAAACCATCCATTCCCATGTATTTATGACCTTGTAGGGGGTTCTTGGTAACCACATACTTTAAGGTGTCCCAGAACTGAATTCCACCAGATATATGCAGGTAGAAAAACGCCTCTTTCCTTCCAACAACTTATTTAGTGCCAAATAAATGATTGGGACGGAGAAAGTTTTTTTTTTATTTATTTTTATTTTTTTTATAACTTACTTAGTCTGATAATATAAAACTATGCTTAGTGATGAAAATCATATGTATTAAAATTACCCATATTAAATTCATAGCTTCTTCAAGACAACCTGCTCCCCTACGATATCCCATTTATAGTAAACGTTGATATATTAATCCATGATTCTTATCTCTATGTAATGAATTCGATCAGTCGTTTGGGAATTGATGTTTGTCCCTTCTGCAAAATTAATGTGTTGTAACGTTAACAAAATTTCTATTTCTTTAAGAAAAGTCAGAGCTAATGGTACCTCAGATAAAAAAAGGCCACCACACACAGGTTGCCTGTACTAAGCAGTTTTCTCAAGTGCTGGAATGGGGCGCACTAGCGATCTAATCTTACAATCTATTTTTTTTCTTCTCCTGAGTAAAACTACGCAAACAGGAATTAAAATATAGCCGGACATGAATGTTCAACGACTGAGTTATTCAAAGTAAAAAATTTGTTGAGTAGAAGGTGGGGGTTTAGTGAAGGCTGAAAACAAAAAAAAAATATACTCAAAATAACATTTGAATTACGCAAAAGTGTATAAAACAACAATTGTAAAGTTGTAAATGATATACAAGATTAATTCTACATTTGTTGATACCGCTTATAATCAACATGTATTTTGAATTCTCGTATCAGCCCCCGTTTTCAGCCATCAACATTTTAGAGTTGCATCAAACGGTTAAATATCGAGTATGGTATTGATAAAATAAACATTATCGAGTCGAGAATGTAAAACCTTAAACGTTGTCATCACACATATCTGCATGTATTTCATTTAGCAAAGATCTGTTGAAATCAATATTCGGTGTTTAAGCATACTGAGAATACAGACTTGTCGCATCTTTCTTTTCCTTCTTGCCAGTTGCCACTCATGACGCGAAACATGGAGGGTACCGGAGACGAATGACTAAAAGGTATTTTTGTCTTTTTATCACAATTTTCGCCCATTTCGTTTAATGATAAATCTCTCTTACTTATTGACCTTAGCTAAATTATTGATAACTTAACATTCCAACTGCAAAAGCAGGCACTCTAACCACACTAGTAGGCACTACTAAATACTGGCTAAGTTACGTAAACTATCCTCAATGGATTTCATTAATCAACTGGCTAAATACTACTCTATGCTCGAATAGTTTGCGCAACCTCCTCTCGCAATGCCAACAGCACCACGCTCGCTTTTATACCTCCACCCTGCCCTACATGATGTGAAAGTAGTTACCTTGGACTCACTACTTATTAACCTTAGATGCCATCTCCTCTCGGCAAATGAACGAAATTTGAAATGGTCTAGAATAATATCTCACTATATAGATTTTTTCATTGGCATTCGTTATTCTTGAGTTTGTTATGACGTTTATTCAGATCTTCAAGTTGGTGTAAATAAATATCAAAATGAATTAATAAAAATCCGCCTATGCACACCTCCTTTCCCTCGAGATTTCAATAAAAAGTTATAAAAATATATTTCGGGCAAACCCCCGAATATCTTCAGGGCTACAGAAACACATTATATCTTATTTGTATTTAATAACATTTTTAATAACGTATTGAACACCTAGATACCTATATTCATTTTACTAAAAACATTATCCCACATTAAAGCAATTGTTGTTAATCTACAGTGGGTTTATTGTACTAAGTAATATCTGTTGTGAATATTATTATTGAAAGTGATCATTTCTGAAGACTTGTAATTAGATATTGGTCTAAAATACTAACATCATAAATTAAACTATTTATTAACGTCCACTTTTTACAGCTAAGGCTAATTGGGACAGGTTATCTGCAGGGTACCATCATTTTCTAGCCAGGGTGGCACTGAGGATTTTATTTAATGAATTCTAACATCATAAAACATCTATTTTATTATGTATGGAAATGCTGTTGAATTCATTTGTACTTTTTGTACAAATCCTCAGATTTTATTTACAAGTGGAACATTGGATTCTAATATTCTAATAAATGCACAAAAAAAAAACAGATAAATATTTTTTGTTCACGCGTGCAGTGACCCTAAACTTATAAGCATAAATATTGCATTGCGTTCTTTAACTCGAATATAGGAGTTTCACAATTTAGTTACAAATGTATCAAAGATAGAATGAAGCATTGTACTTATATGACCAAATGTTCGTTCTACGAAAGTCGTATTGTGCAGGCCTAGACCTTTTATTCATTATAATCAGTCAGATAAATACAATAAATCCGTTATATTATCTAAAAAATATGAAATAATTAAAAGAATAGGATTTGGAACTTAAAGAAAAGAACAAACGCCCATGAATAAAAACTAAACCCGTAGTTTCATATTGAAGTGGCTATGTTAAGAGAAGACTTGGTTTATTGAGATCTCCCTCCTGCTGCGCAGTCGAGTTTTATGAAAGAGATTCAGCCATGATAGCGTCACTTTATATAATTACTTTTTCTCCAATCTGGAATTTGTGTTTGATATCCGACTATGTTTCACTGGTTTAGCGTGTAGATAAAACTCCGAGTGCACTTGTGATTTCCTCAGTTAATCTGTATCTCATCTTGTAGTTGACGTTGAAAGCGAAGATTTAATGTAGAGAATAATGAATTTAGTTGATATAAAGTTTGATTTGAATGAATGCAAAGTGTAGGCTAATCCGAGAGTCAAAGACCTGGACTTCTCATTCATAATGAGGAAAGCGCTAAGCCCTGTAAATGAGCAGCGGTTAACTCCTCTTCAGTTCTTACTCACTGCCAACTTAGTCGCTTTAGTTCTCTTTTTACTTCCATTCCAAGCATTATGAATGGGATTGCAATGTTCTTACCGCTACCTGTTGAGAGTCCCTTGATGTCAAACAGTTTGCAGGTGTTTTAAGGATATGTTGTGTGTTAAACGTCTTCGTCTAGTACGATTTATTAAAACTGGTGGCTAATACATAAAACCTTTTATTGAAATATCCCTTATATATGAGTTTGTCACGATATGAAAAAAAAAAAAGTATTATCTAAAATTATAACATATTTCACTAACTTATCTGTTTATATTTCACATCCGGTTCAACACATTCTTGAAAGATATTTATTCCATTTTCATAGTGTCTGTTGAATTCTTAGTCGTTTCCCATCTTTAGTGCTTAGAACGATGGAAGTAGTCTGGCGGAAGTAGACCTCTTAGGCTTAGCAAAACTGTAACGTTTAGCAAGATAAATTTAAGTTATAAATCACTTAGTTTTTATTCACATGAATGATTCATCCTCACCTCTAGAATCCGGAACAAATTTTCTTTCGTTTTATCTAAAAATTCAAATTTGATTTATTTTTTAAAAAGAAAGAAAGAGAAGGAAATGAAAGATTGTCAGAGGATTTAATTTTTGCCTAAAGTGGGGTGAAGGGTATTCCCACTTTTCAAATATGCATCAATGTCGAATTTTGCAGCATTAGAGGAATAAATGTGTTGACAACTAAGCCAAGTCCAATTTTACTCAACCGGTTAACAAAAGGATTCCCGATCTTGATAGATTTCACGAGGTTTGTTATGAATGCCTTATTAGGTTTGTTGATGAAGATGCTTTATGAAGTTACGAAATTAAAATCTACTTGTATTGCAAGATGGCCTCACATGTTTTGAAAATGTGAAGAATGATAGTTGTTGTATTTTATTCTCTTTTACTTCACCTACGATGCGGAACACTAAAATTATTACAATGATATTTTATCATTATTATTATTATTTACGTCCATTTTATGCTACTATGGCTAATTGGGACTCGGTTTTTTTATCAATTAATCTGACAAATAGTGAGCATATTATTCCACTTGTGCACCTATCCCAATTTTCACCCAGTTAATGGCAGTGTTCTAGAATTCATGGTCTTGGCCAAACATTTTTAATGATAAACACATGAGGAATATGAAGTTGAGGTAAAAAAATGTTTTCAGTGCAAGGTTTACGGTTTATAGAACTACAGGTTCATACATTAACATAATTTGTCTCACCTTTTTTTTTTTCAAATCAATTAATCCACCTTGGGATGTTGTATTGCCGTCATTACAGGAAGTGCGTGCTATTTATACGTTTGTGTATTGAGTGTGAGGATGGTAAAGTTCGCACAACCTTGAGGCACAGGATAATACGATTCGTATAACTTCATTGTTCCGCTCGTTAATAGCGATCATCAGTGAACGCACGTTACAAGGGCCTAAGACATCCAATAGTCAGGTGTATAGATGGTGTTTATTGGCTACTAGCGATATGTCACAATTTGCAATGTGCTAGGACTTCCCTTTGTTATAAATTGAAGCCCGCCTTCTGTAACCTGCGGAAGTTTCGAATTGCCCTCCCTTATCACTTTATACTTGAAGATATCAGGTAGCTGGCAGGATGTGGTACCCGCACTGAGGACACCTGTAGGACCTCTTTGTTGCTTTTGACAATTGCCTTTTGTATCACTAACACATGTAAAAGCAAATATTACTATCAATTGTATACGAGAAGGTAATTTCGTAATACAAAATCAAGCACATTCCCTAAAGTTTCCTCAAAAAAGAAATATAACAGAAATGGTTGGTAGTCTAAAAACTTGCATACGGTTTATCTTCACCGGATACTTGATTACCCGATGTATTCCAGGCCCGAACGTTTTCAAGATTACGATTTTACAATTTCAGGAGTGTTGCGACATCGCATACAGTTTGCTCTGAACGAACTTGAAAAGTGATGTTCCCAAACGGGGTTTAAATTCTCAAGCTACAATTGAAAAGTTTTTGTATTCTTTCAATGTTTAAAAATTTCTTTTTTGAGACATGTCATTAAAAGAGTGAGTACTATGGAAAAATATATAGCTTAAATTAAAGGGATAAAAATTACTATGGGTTTTGTCATAGGATATGAACTGAATAAATAAATTTGTTGTGAAGGTTACGTTCCAAACTTTTTAAAGGATAAAGGATAAATGGTAAATGTCCTTGTCAGTAATGTTTTTTATAAGGTAGTCCCTACAGTTTTAATTCAATACTTTCTATAATATAATCTATAATAAAATATCTTAATTATTAATATTGCTTTGTTAAAAACTGTTTCTGCCGTGCATGTTGACAATGAATTTAGGTTGGAGTAGTTATTTTTTTTATTTAGGCCAATTTATCATATTCTGCTAAATTAATCTTAATTTGCAAACAACTAACTGTTTGGAATAATAAATGAAACTATAACGAGCCTTATATTTTTAAATCAATTTAATCAAATTAAATTACAAGATTATATTATGTTTTCTTTAAAAATATAAGATTGCAGGGGTGATTAATATAAAAGGTATTGTTTGTTGATTATGCCGAATTCATTTTTGATATTCATTTATTTATGTTCTCGCACGTTGGGAGATTTAATGTAAGGACACAACATGTTTGCCTGCATGTGTATGTGGTGGAAAAATATAAGCTTAACCAACTCAAGGCTGTTTTCATTTAAGAATAATTTCTTCGATTGGAAAATAGAATTGTATGATAGCGGTTTAGAACATGTGCATGAGTTCATAGGTTAAATAGGCCTCTCTGTTATCATAAATTATTTTTCTTATTTGAATTCCTTTGTTCTCTTAAATTAGTCATTGTTAACTGATTTCATTTAGTGTTGTAGGTGTAGTGTAAACATAGGCATTATATTATACAAAAAGTGCACCGTGTTCCCAAGCGGGGATTATATTGTAAATTTTACCAAATTTTCTTTAATGGAAATTATTATTATTATTATTATTTATTAACGTCCGTCCATTTTATCCTTTAGGGTGGTACTAAGGATTTTATTTAATGAGTTATTTATTCAGTTTCGGTTTAGAGGGGGGGGGATTTTGAAAATTCGAAATATCTCCGTTACTATACGTCGGATTGAAACATTGTATAGTACCAATCTTATTGCACATTAAATGATCTATATATATTGTTGTCTACATATTTTCTGTATCATGAATATTAACTGAGATATTAGGATTTTATAGTTTTCCGCTTTCAGTAAACCCCCACTCCTACTCACGTTATATTAATAATAACCTGTTATACCATGAACCACGTTATTACAAGGTAGGAATATTGTTTTCATTGAACTTTTACTTTGTGAGATATATGCAAATACGTCCTGTTGATTCCCCTCCCCTTCTTCTGTTCTTGGATTACTAAAATTTAAGTAATTGAGATTGTTTTCAAGAAAATTAATCTGTTATATTCAGATATATTTCATTAATGGTTTTTCTTTCCGGTCTAGAATTCCGGTTGGCTGTTCTGTTTGTTTCCAATTGAGGCGCTTTCCGATGTAGAGTTATTAACTTCTAACTGAATGATTTCTCAAAACTGTTTGTATCTATTCTCTTAATATTAGCCGTGGTTTTACCAGTATGTATAATTATCTATTGTAAACCTTCGCGTGGGAAATGTGGTTAGTTTACGCAGGCCTTGCGTGACAGACTTTCCATTTAGAAGTAGGGAATATATGGTGAGATGAGATTAGTAGTGCCGTATCAGCATGTGGGAAATCTACTTATTTTAGGCCACGCTTACATGATGGACTTTTCCGGCCTTTCCCTGTAAGGCTTAAGTTAACTTGTAACTTAATGATTTCTCATTACCGTTTGTATTTATTCACTTAATATTTGCGGTGGTGTTACCAGTATGTATATTTATTTATTGTAAACCTTCGCTTGTGAAATCTGCTTAGTTTAAGCAGCCACTGCGTGACGGACTTTATTGTTGCTGATGGAAAGAAGTTAATATTTTCTGTTATAGCTATTATTGATTTGTCATTCTGTTGTACTTTATTCTACAAGAAGGTTATATGCTATCCTTGGGACAGCTCGGCAGTGAGTATAACAAGGGATGTGTGGTCGAGACAGGATGGGGCAGATGTGGAGAGCAGGTGGTATGAAAAGGACATGGATAAGAGGAGAGAGGACCACCAATGTGTGCAGCCTTTTGCCCCTCCGATAAGCCGTCACAAATTGTTTCTTTCATCTACCGTCCTGCCACGGGCATCTGACCTCCCCGCTCCTTTTATCCTCCTCCCAGTCCCGTTTTGCTCCATATCTCTCTGGGGATATTGCTTCCTCTACAGTCCCTTTCTACTTCTGCCAAACGCTTAGTCCTCCCCTTTTTACAATCATCCCAACTTCCTTTCGGTGCGATGTCTAAAATCGCCCACCACGGGACTAGAGGCACATTCATCCTGCTCTGAGGTTCATTGTTTATCGAAGAGGATTTGCTTATTTCCCTGGAGGTTGAACTCATGACGCGATTTTCGAAATATTTCCCCAATGTCCATAGACATATGAGATGACGAAAATGAGATCGGTTAAAAATAATAACCATAACTTGTACTTATAATATATATTTATAATTATAACCATATTTCTCACACACACTCACACACTCAAATTTTTTTATATATATATATATATATATATATATATATATATATATGTATATATACATGTCTGTTACGTGTATCTACATGTCTGTTACCGCTCTACTGGTTTCCATTTTGTCTTATTATCACCAAACCCGCTTTAGCAGATTTCTCTTAAGGGAAATCAACTATTGAGGTTGTACTCATGGCGCGATTTTTGAAATTTTTGAAAAGAAAGTTTAAGTTCGTTAACGGCTGAAATCACCAGGGGGACGGGGGGGGGGGCGTTTAGAGGAGAGGAATTTCGAAAATTCGAAATCTCTATGTAACTATACGTCGGATCGAAAAATACAAATTAAATTTACTATAAATATTGTTCTATACATATTTTCTGTATAAAGAGTATTAACACCGGTATATGGATTTTTGGTTTTCCGCTTTCAATAAACCCCCACTCCTACTAGTGTTATATTAATAATAAGCTGTTATGAACCACTTCATTCAAGGTTAAATACAAAATATTTTTATCATTGAACTTTTACTTTGTGAGATATATGCAAATACGTTCTGTTGACCCCCCCCCCACCTTCCTTTGTTCTTTGAATACTAAAATTTGAGTGATTGAGATAAAACTGATTCTGATTCATTACAATTACAACAATAGCTGTAGTAAGTTGTTTTCAATTAAATGAATATTTTATATTCAGATATGCTTCATTAATTGTTTGTCTTTCCGGTCAATCTATTTATTTAGCGCTAAAAGGTTGGCTGACCTGTTTCTTTACAATTCAGGCGCTTTCGGTTGAAGAGATTATTAACTTCTATTGTAAATTGACTGAATGATTTCTCATTACCGTTTGTATTTATTCACTTAACATTCACAGTGGTGACCAGTATGTATATTTATTTATTGTAAACCATTGCGTGGGAAATCTTAGTTCACGCACCGCCTGTGTGACGGACTTTTATGTTTTAGGAGGAGGGATTTAGAAAATTCGAAATATATCCGCTGTTACACTTTGTTGTTCTATACATTTTCTTGTAACTTACATATTGAGAGACCTGAGTTGGAATACTTAACGCACACGAATAACGAAATAATTTCATCATCTGGCTTCTATAGATGGCAAATGTTTAGTTTCAGGAGCTTAATGCGTGCTGTACTGTTTAAGGTATAAGTGGCATTTTTGTTGAAATAGAGTTCTCATGTTTACTTCCATAAAAACTAAATTTCACGACTGAATTTTCTTGTCAATGGTTATGTTTGATTTTAACAGACGATTACTTAAATTAAATACTACAGTAAGTATTGCAAAAATTCAGTGTCCCAGGTTATAATTTAATTTGTTAAACCTTAATTTAATGTCCAATACATTATTATCATTTATTACAATAAGAAGACTTGTCCATAACCATATATTCCTTTTAACAAAAAATAAAATCGGTTGAGCCTATAAAAAGTGTTAAATTTTTCATACTGCTGGATGGCATGGCACTGATTTCTGGTGTAATATTCTGGTGAAAAGGAAGCACTCACTATTGTCTACTATGTAAAGGATGAATTATTGTGTTGTGTTACTATGAAAATAAAATACTATGAATATATTACAATATTACCAAAGGCCATCAGTCCTGCTTAGGGTAGTATATGAGAGACATTAGTTCCGCTTTATGTAAACCTCTATATATACGTGTATTATTGTAAACCATAATATGGATACAAGTTGAAAGAATAGTTCATAAATAAACCGCTATGCCCCAAATGAAAAATGTTGCATAACAATATCTCTCCTCTCCTCACATGTGATTTTAACATTTATTCTATCACTTAATGTCTTATCCAACTTAAATTTCAACTATTATGGCACGATGGTTAAATTTCTTAAGAATCGTTAGTAGTTTGTTGTTTTTATAGCCAAATTTGAACCTCTTTATAATGGACATTTCTTATAGGGATATGTATTGTAGTAAATTTTATACAGAATATATTATTCAGTCTTTATATCTTTATATATATGTATATAGTTCTACTGTACGTGTATATGTTACTGAACTCCTCAATGGCTGGACAGATTTGAATGATTTTTTCTGTATTTGATTGGGTGTCGCCCTGGATGGTTTAGATTCACAAATCAGCCCGGCAGATGGAGCAGGAGTGGGGGTCGTAAGGGAGGCCTAAAATTTAAAATAGCTAAGTTGTTTATTTTGTTATTTAGAGTAACTTTTGTTATATTCACTTTTGTCGTATAACAAAGTATAAACGAGATATAGTAAAGTAGCTTTTGTTTTAAACATAATATTATTAAATTTAATATCCTAATCGCTTGAAATATCATGCAGGACAACGTCTGTCGGGTCCGCTAGTATATATATATATATATATATATATATATATATATATATATATATATAAATTTCTTGGAGACTCAGATAATGAGACTTTCTATATGTAAAAAAAGTAAACTCTCTAAACAATGCTTTGGTTGTATGAACTTGTAAACTTTCGTGTATTGTGACATTGTTTAGTATACGTTATTGATAGGTTTGTTAAATTGAGAACTGTCCACTAAAACTTATCACGATAAAGTGACGTAGTTGTGAAAATAAAAAGAATAGAAGTATTGAAGATACTCGAATGAATGAAATTGTATTTTCAGTTTGGACTCTATGGCTTTGTTTTTCTTATCTTTGTGAATTGTTTTCCTGTCTACTGGTTTTCTATGAAGTATTGAACTTATTCATTATGTTTTATTTTCTTATTCGGTAACTGACATTTCTAAAGGGCTGAATGGAAGGTAAATCCTCCTTCCCTTTGTGTCCTTATAACCTTCGCTGATAACCCGCTCACAAAGTACCTAGTCCTTTCATCTCCATTTCTCTCCTCAAGTAATTACGACTTGACTACTTTAAGGTTATCATTTCGTTCTATCTCTTCTAGGGATATGCTTCCTGGAAATAGATTGGCCTACATATCTGTATTCTTGAAAAAAAATATTTTTCAATCCTCTTTCTATCCAGGATTGAATCCTTTATGATATTCAGTCGACACCTTAATAGTTTTAAGTGCACGATTTTCGGTCATGCAAATATCCAGCAAAATATCTGCAAGCACAAGAATCAATGCAGTTTTCACTGGAAAAGATGATCAATTATTTCCACTTATTATTTTAATTTACAACAGTGGCGTTGTATTTAATTATATGTATGTAGTTAGTGCTTTATAATTATGAGGTACCAACTATTATTCCTTTAATCTTGATAAAAAAAATATTTTATTTATTTACGTCCACTTTATGCTACTTTGGCAAATCGGGGCGGGTTATCTACAGGAAACCCTCTTTTTCTTGGCCTTTTTGTGGGACTTAGGAATTTATTTATAATGAGTCTGCCACTAAATAAATTTCTACTGCCCAGGGCGGGAATCGAACCCGCCTCTCTAGGTTTATCATATGAGATTAAGACCAACGCCTTAACCCACACGGCCAACCTGAGCCCCAATATAAAATATAATTACTAATTGTGATGTGGTTGGTGTATTTTCGTTCTATTCTTGCTTTATTTCTTCGACTATATATGCTTATGTTTTACAATATATATATTGTATATCTATAAAATAATCCTAGAGAGCCGTGTTACCAGTCGTTGATAGGTTGAACTAGAAATGGTTTCCCATAAATAAATATAAAAAAATATAAAGATTTGGTTAACCTATGCTTAAAGTGATTACGCTATGACGAGAATATAACAGGAACAGTAACTATGAAGTAGAAGGTGGATATTGGATGAATTTATGTTTAAAGTAGTTTTGCCCTCAAATGAAATAAAATAATAATAGTTAGCCGTCAAAACATAAAATTTGGATTCACGTAAGCGCTGGCTACTCCCTTTATATTCAACAAATTATAGTCATGTTTTGTTTTACGCGTAAAGTATGGAATGGCAACGTAATGTAAATAAATGTATACGTAAATAAACGTATTGATTAGTTTTCCGTTATGACTGTCGTATCACTTTGCAAACAACTAGAGTGAAAGTTGAATCTCCATTAATATGATAGATATATAAAGTGGTGATCGAACGTGATACTATTAGCCGGGTAGACATGTTTTCCGATGATAATGGGTTTATTTAAAAACGCCACGGGTAGTAGTAAACATTTCAAAATTCATTAATGTAAACAACGTTTTAGGAATGAAAAATATATTCACAACACAATTTGTCCTTTAGAGTTCCTGATAATATAATCGTTGTGGAAGATATTTGAAGAATTTATGTTTCTGCTTTTATGTTGGGACTTTCTTCTTTTACGTTTCTGCTTAATATGTTGGAACTCAAAATGTGAATTCATATACTTCAATACCGGTGGAGGGGTAACAACAGTATTCTAATTACAATTTGCTATTTGCATTTTCTTGATAAATCCAACATTAAAGATAATATTGATATTATGTATGTTTTGACGTGAAGAAACCCTAGTTAATCCTAGTTGAAAATTTGAATTATAATACATCAATGTTGCAACTGTTCAGGTATTCTTGTAATTCCAGTAAAATAAGGTGGTGTGGCGGAAACCGAAAGTAATTAACTAACTTATTAAATGTCGTAAGGATTTTAAATAAAAATGTTTTCTCGTGGAAATGAAATCAACGTTGTCACAAGTAAACTTTTACTCCTGTCAACGGTTGAAGGGTAAAATGTAATTCATAAATTTAAGCAACTGAAAACACATTTTAAATACAATTTGTTCCTGATACGAATATGACTAACATATGTTTTGACCACTAAACGCCGGTTGGTGGCAGTAAAGTATGAAATAGTCCGTTGACAATTTTCATATTCTTGATACATGTACAAGAAAAAATATAAGTCTATAGAGGCACTCTCATGAATCATTAATAAATTCTTTTCTAGTGACCAGTCGTCGGAATATATTGGAATTCAGTATTAAGTTAACCCAACCCAACTACGGATTTTTAATCTATTTGTTGTAGATCTTACGTGTTGAGAGGTTAAAGAATATATGAGAAAAAGTGATTTTAATAAATTGTTGGTTGCTAAAAGTAGAAAGAACCTATCCTAATACAAATAAGATATTTGTAAACACAGTAATTCTACAAATTTATTAAATTTATTGATAACATTTTCTTAAATGAATGAATATTTCGGCAATATAATGCCCCCTCCCCTCCATATTAGTATAATCTCCCTATCCCCACAAACATGTCAGGCTTAGGTTTTACTGCCAGTTTTATAATTTCTTTTCAGGCTGTTTTTAATATAGCTCCTACTAGCATATGGAGTCAGAGCTAAGCCGTAATGAAGCTATTCCTGACGTAAGCTATAGTGGTAAGCTAATTTCATTGTGATTAATAGGTGTCTTGTTGGACATGCTCAATAACTCAAACCACTAATCGAAGCCACCCCCTCTGATTTTCTACTTGACAATATTTAGGTAGCTGAATTTCCAGGATCCAACAAGAAATCCACCTATGTATTTTATTATACATAGGAATAAAATCACTGCTGCAATTACATCGCACGGTTATTTTTAGATGAGGGCACAAATAGAAGACCCAGCAACGAGAACAAACTCGAATATTGAATTTCGAATTTTATTTATTTTACTAATCATTACCCATTTAGAAAAACAAATACTGGATTTTATTGTTGAAAACAATTTTAATATTTACCAAATCAATATTTTTGTTGCATATTCTCCTCAAGGAAAATCAATTATTGAAGTTGTACCGATTTTTTATTTTTTATAAAAACTTCCTCCAACTGGTCCTCGAACTTATTTCGGAATTCACGAAAACGAGGCGTGTGTGCTCGCGCGCGTGCGTGTATGTGTTTGATATTCGAAACTTCTTGTTTAACTTAACATTAATGGTGTTATATTTACCGGTGTTAGGCTTCTAAGTAACCACCTTTTATTCGGATCTCACATCAACAATAAGGCAATGTTTTGGAACGTCTACGTTTAAATATGGACGCTTCTTTGGACCTTCAATAAGTGAGATTCTTGGCTAAATGTTGTGTCATCATAAAATTATGAACGTGTCTGAATTATACGTCGGATCGAAAAGTGTTGAGTAACTAAATTGATTAACAAAATAATGCACTGCAATTGTTGTTCTGAACTTTTTTGTATTACTCGTAAATTAACGGAGTTGTTAATATATTTTGGTGGCTCAGGTTAGCCATGTGAGTTGACGCGTTGACCTGAACCTCACATGGCAAACCTAGAGTGGCGAGTTCGATTCCCACCTGGGCAGTTGGAATTTATTTAGTGATGGGATTCATTAAATAAAATCCTGAGTGCCACCCCGGCTAGAAAAGGATGGTAACCTGTAGATAACCCGTTCCAATTAGCCTTAGTTGCAAAAAGTGGGCGTTAATAAATAGTTTAATATATTTTGGTTTTCAACTGTCATTTAACTCCAATCCCTGCCCACTCTAGTTTACCTGAAAGTATTACTAAACATCTCAGTTTTTAAGGCCTTTTTACATTGGCTTGTTTCTAGAGAAATTAAGAATAGAATGTGGGATGAGATCATCAGCGTTAGATATAAGCTTGGGCTAGTCTGTTCCTGCGTGAACGCCTTATCTAAAGTAATAAATTGCAGCGAGGTTCTAAGTCCTATGAATAGCCCATGTGTGGTCTAGCAAGCAGATGCTTTTATAGTTGTCAGTTTAAGGAAACCTTTTATATACTTTACTTACACCCCAATTATCCGTGAGACCATCTCGGAACAGAAATCTGAAGAAATTAAAAAAATTCATACGTCCATTTCACTCGTACCAGTACTTAAGAAGCGGATTATTTAATATTGTTACGTTAATTACACAATCAGCATTAAATGTTGTTTATTAGAGTTCTTTTGGATTGCAAAATTAAACACACAAGCTTTAGAGTGAATGCACTACACACTTGGTTAATTGTTCTTAATTTCTACTAACAGTATGCTCTGACGGCTTCACTGTTCTTCTTATTGCACAGTCCAATAACTCACTCTCGATCACTGAAGATCACAAAAACACGGCACTGCACTGATCTTCTCAAAGATTATGATAGTTATCCGTCCATTTACTTTTACATGACACTACACTGTTCTTTAAATAAAAACGGCACAAGACTGTTCTTCAAATAAAACAATTTACCGCACTGCAACTAAGACGCACAGTTGATCACTTGAAGGGAACTGAGAACAAACTAAACTCTCGGGGTGGGCTGGGCCCCTTTTATAGCTCGTCGGCTTACATCAAAGGAGACGCGTCCAGATCCCGGATGCGTATTGGCGAGAACAATCTCGGCTCCTTTAGTCTACTTCGCACTTCTTAAATATGTGATTAACTCTGTTTAATTTTTCATTGCGTGGTTTTCGCAACAATATTTTTAGGTCCAATCCCAAAAAATGTGTGAAATATCCAAAACTTCAGGACTTCCTAAGAGGGAGAGGGATATAGATATTATTGTGAGGTACGACTGGTGTGATTGTTGCCAGGAAGAGGGAAGGAACTGGACGAGAGTAAGTGGCAAAATGTCCTTGGTCGGAATGGGATGGTGTGGAGAGAGATGCGGCATGTTGGAGACCACTAAGTGGTGGTGGCCGCGGGTGTTGGATAGCTGGCAATTCGCCCGCCTGTCACGCCGTCTAGATTTACAGCTGTTCCATCTGGCCGCCTCTTGTCTCATCGCCATGTTTACATTTGTCCCGCGAGCGACATATTGCCTTGCTCCGCTCCAATGCACCAAATAGAAAGTGCATCACGAATTTATATGGACCTGCGCCTTGTAGTTGCTCCTGACATAATTATTCCCCGCTGCTGTAGAGTAACAAACGGATCCACCCACAAAATAATTCTACCGAAGTAAGGTTATACAGAAAGATCTTCGAAATTCTCGTACTTTGGTGCGCTTGTATGTTTTTTTTTCTAGATTTCAGTAAAAGGACTATCCCTCCATTATAGAAAATAAAGTCCGTCACGCAGGGGCTGCGTAAACTAAGCAGATTTCCCACGTGAAGTTTTACAATAGAGAAATATGCCTACTAATAACAGTAGTAGTAACGAGTCTCTAAACCAATTTCACGAGAGCCGAATAGTTATGGAAATGGCCGAACTAGCTTTCGGTGGAAAGTCCCGAATAGAATCGATTTCAGCCGATCTCATCTAGTCTGTTATACGCACACACTTAATAAAAATGCAAATACCTCAGCTAATATTCAAATAGAGAATCAATGTATATAACAATATTTGTAGTACTTTTAGTTTGCAACAAGATTGGTTCTATAAACACCCCCCCCCCCCACTGGTCCAATTTCAGCCATTAACGAACTTGATCTTTCTTTTTACATAAAGCGATTAAATATCGAGTTTGGTAACGATCACACAAAAATTGCGACCTCTAGAGCGTAAACAGACAAATATATATATAATTTCGAACGGCCCTCATTTTCGTCATCTCCTGGGTAGGATCGATGGACATTTGAAGAAATTTTTTGAAAATCGCGTCATTATTACGACCTCAATAGCTGATGTCCCTTAAGGGAAATCTGCTCATATAGTCTCGTATAGTGGTAGGACTGGCCCTTTATTGAAGACTATATAATGAGCCCACACTATTCAGCGATAACAGTATCATCTTTAGACTGTTTTATTGCTTTACCTTTCTTCCAGACCTGAGACCGTGGTCTAGAAGTATTTCTGCATCATATCAGCTTTGGTTGAACTTAATTCTTACGTACCCTTCAAATAGGCCTTCTTTCCAAAAAGAAAGACAAGTTATTTATACTTAATAGTAGTAAAAATGTAATCCCAGCTTAAATATCGAAGAAACTGTCGTCTCAGAAGAAAGTACAATCAGAACATGTTACGGTATATTAGAATATGAATGATTTTGCGATTCGCTAATGAATACACTTCCATATACATATTTATAAAACCAACGTTATTATTTTCTTCATTATTATTTATATTAGGTTTCCTCAATATTTCATGTTCATATTTCTGGCGAATTGAAGAGAGCAAAGCGCCTCTCTGTGTTTACTTGGATGAATGTAGATTGTGTTTCAGCACAAAGGGTTATTGCTGTGTTCCATTTAAATAATTGCTGACTATTCCCTTTGTTTCATAAAAGCTCGCTCGCTCTCCTTCGCTCTCTCTCTGTTCCTCATAGAGTTACACGGTGTTCTTTTATACTCAGCAGCACAGCGACTGCGGGCAGTCAGCCCTAATGCTAATCGTATTCTATTTAATTTTCTTCTTTCCCATTTCTCTAGACTTTTTCTTTCTTATTAGATATGCCAGTTAGAAACTCACTCGTTTGGCTATTTCGATGTAATTTTTTCCTAACATCTCATAACTTGTAAATGCTGTTAGTATTTGGATTGTAGCATGTTATTTAGAAGTTTGACTCTTCCTCTGAGTATTCTTATTCATTGGCGAGAGATGTTGTTCGTTTCATCTCCGGCTACCAATGCATTAGAGCCCGTTTTAGCAGATTTCCCTTAAGGGAAATCAGCTATTGAGGTTGTACTCATGATGCGATTTTCGAAATTTTTCTTCAAATGTCCATCGATCCTACCCAGGAGATGACGAAAATGAGGTCCGTTCAAAACTGTGTATATATATATATATATATATATCTATATATATA
Organism: Riptortus pedestris; assembly: GCA_019009955.1. Taxonomy (NCBI): domain Eukaryota; kingdom Metazoa; phylum Arthropoda; class Insecta; order Hemiptera; family Alydidae; genus Riptortus; species Riptortus pedestris. The sequence goes on from CM032228.1 coordinate 27,973,433, forward strand.
TATATATATATATATATATTTGTCTGTTTCCGCTCTAGCGGTCGCAATTTTTGCCTTTCGTTACCAAACTTCATATATAATCGTTTTATACAAAAAGAAAGATCGTGTTCGTTAATGGCTGAAATCGGACCAGGGGGAGGAGGGGTTTAGAGGGGGAGAATTTCGAAAATTCTTAATATCTCCGTTATTATGCGTCGGATCGAAAAATTGTAGAGAACCAATCTTATTGCAAATGAAATGTTCTATAAACGTTGTTATGTACCTTTTTTGACTATCTTGATTATTTACTGAGATATTTGCATTTTTTAGTTTTCGGTCTTCAGTAAAGCCTCACTCCTACTCATCTCATACTTTCAATATTCTATTATGTTATGAAGCACTTATTTGAAGCGTAAATACCAAATATTGTTCTCATTGAACTTTTACGTTTTGAGATAAATGCAAATACGTGGAGCACTTGGGAAATCCGCTTAGTTAACACAGCTCCTGCTTGAGGGACTTTTTTAAATCACCCAGAAAAGAAATGGAAACCACCTTCAAATATCCATCGTCCCAATGTACAAATAAGGGTTGTAATGTAATCCAAAGTCCCTTGCTATCCGGGTTGTATTGTGGAGTTGAGGCCAAATTGAAAAGGTGGAACGATAGGATCTAGCCTTTGATAAGGGCTTTTCAGGACCAGCTTTTCCAATATCTTTCCATTAATTGAAAAAAGGAATTAGACTGAAATAGATTAAGGGACAGATAGTTTATTGGACTTTCAAGAATTAGTTGTAAACCGTTTCTACATTCCTATTGAATTCCATTATAAGTAATGCCCTTTAAATTATTTGGAACAGTTTCGCTAAGTCGTCGTAAGAGACAAATACGTCTTTGCCGAACTTAGTAGATAGTAGGCTATGAAGCATATGCCATTATGAGCTTGATATTTCAATTTCAGAACTTGTTTCATTCGGGGAGTAATTATTATTATCTTTTGAGTGTTATGATAATTGAGTAGCAGCTTACGACTACGCTACAATGTGGGAAATAAGATAGTTTTCTTGGGCACACACACACACATATATATATATGTTTGTTAACGCTCTAGTGGCCACCATTTGTTTATCAATACCAAACTCGATATTTAAACGTTTTATGTAAAAATGAAGATCAAGTTCGTTAACGGCTGAAATGGGACCTGTGGGAGGGGGTTTAGAGGGGGAAATTTCGAATAATCGTTTTATTATGATTATTTGCATATTATGCTAGATAGTTGCATATTTTAGTTTATGGACTTCAGTAAACCCCCACTCCGACTTATGTCATATCAACAATAAGCTGTTATATTATGAAGCCCATTATTTAAATCCTAAGTACCAAATATTGTCATTGAACTAGGACGCACGTGGGAAATCTGCTTAGTTGCGTGGCGGACTTTTTAGTTACTTGTCGTATTTCCCATTGTTGACGAGTAGATATAGAAATAGTTTCCCGTATAAATATAAAGCATGGATTAACCTATATACAAATCATACCGTTATTTTCATCATCACCTGTAACATGGACAATAACTGCCAAGTCATACACATTTAATTCCCATGAAGTAAAGTGGCAGTTGGATGACTTGAAATAATAATGGTTTCCCGCCAATGTATAAAGATTGGGTTAAGTTCTAAGTGAAGAAAATTGCAGCGATATTATTTTAATGACCTGTAGATAATCCTTTCCAATTAGTTCCAGTAGCACAAAATGGACATTAATAAATAATAATAATCGTTTTACGCGTGAACTATGGAATGGCAGTTATTGGATGAAAATTGACGAACGTATTATCATTCATGAAATTAAAAAAAATCTAGTTTCCGTTCAAAATATAATGATTGCGTCATCCTAGCATTCAGAGAAAAGAGATTATACAATTCTTTTAAGGCGTTATCCAGTATGACACGAAGTTGTAAACAACTAACTAACTTTGTAACCATCTTCGTGGTATGAAATAAAACTGTGTTCCCTTAGAAATATATTTAGGTTGCCCCTAGTAAACTCTCATTCCTTTCAATGATAACAGAGCATAATATAGCGATTTATACAAATTTCATTACCTAAATAAATATATTGCATATGAAATTTCACCGTGTACTTGGGGCATTCACATTAATTCTATATTGTGAACGGAATCAGAATTTGAAATTTATAAATGTAAGCAACTTGCACGTTGAACACAATTTATTCTTCACATTTTCCGTTAAAACTAATATTAACGTAGATATTTAGAAACATAAGTTTCGACATTAAAGTAATCCCCATTCCTGCCAGTATTAGCAAACTATGAAATAGCGCATGTTAATATTTATCCTCTTAGATCCAGATGAGGAATTTTCATAGAGCACTAAGTCTTCAGCGGCTGGAATTCGTAACTCAATATTAACGAAGACATTAGGGAATATGTGTTTTGTCGTCCAGATATGCCGCTACTCTTAGTTGACAATGGCAATTCTCATATAGCCTATGTTACAACACAGGCACAACACATTAGCCATAGTACCATAAATTGGACGTAAAATCATAACATAACAAGATAGGCACGACACATAAAAGTTTCATTCGCAACACATACTCACAAATATAAAAGTTCACAGAGGAACGTTTGTGTCGTTTTTTAGTGACGGAGTAACAATAGGGCGGACAGGATTTTCAATTTTGATGTTCAATTTATCCCCACCAAATTTAAATAGAAACTCAGACAAATCTTACGACTTATTTATATAGATTAAAGGGCAATCCCTTTGCCCTAACCCTTAATGTACTGTTAAGAAAGAATGATTTTTACTCTTTTGATATTGCATCTATAGGGTACACCTGGTACTTGTTTCCCGTATCCTGGAATCCGCTATTTCCATAGGGACGTACAAGGGAAGGAGAAATGCATCAGGATGAATGCTGTAGCTAGAATGTAGACCTGATTAAACAATATCAAAACTCTCTTCGAAGTTGTCTAATTGTAAGTCAGAAAACTGACATATACTCAAATGACATTGAGTGATTGAAGTTGAAGACACCTTTAAGCTATGTTAAGTTGAACATTTTGTATTCTGATGTCAATTAGTTGGATTGTAACCTATTAAATGTATTGTTAACCCTACGGTTTATATTATATAAATTTACTAATTTAATATTCTTTGTGATTTCAGATCTTCTACAAGGTTACATTGTACCAGGTGAGTCTACATTAATGCTTTAAATATTCTTCTAAAACGCCTTAATCTCTACCACCCTATTTGACCATTCACTGCAGCGTATATCTAGGCTTCTTTTTATATTTATCATAGAGAATGTAGGAGAAGAAACAAAAATGTTCTCCTATTTACAAGATACACAGATCAAAGGATGCAGGAAAATTCTCTGATCACCATTTCATGTAACTGAAACAACTATATCTGCTAAATCTTTATATATATAATTCTACTGTACGTGTGTACGTCACTGAGCACCTCCTAAACGGCTGGACCGATTTGAATGAATTTTTTTGTACGCGTTTGGGTGACGCCCTGGATGGTTTAACGTCACAAATCAGCCCGGCAGATGGAGCAAGAGTGGGGGTTGTAAGGGAGGCCTAAAATTAAAATAGCGTTTATTTCGTTTCCTATTGTTTTCTCGGCAAATATGCACAGGATGTTCTTTATTTTATTATTTAGAGTAACTTTTGTTATATTTACTTTTGTCATATAAACGAGATATAGTAAAAATTAATGTAGCAACGCCTCATATATACTAAAACATTAAAGTTGGAGCCAACAATTTTATTGGGCACTAACGATTGAACCGAACTTAACAAAACTCAATATGTAAATTAGCATTATTTGTTCCATGATTATAAGCTATATTAAATTTTTTAGGTTCGAACGAGAGTGAGGGTTATAAGGGAGGCCTGCAAAACAAATCGAGATATTTCATTTTCTATAGTTTTTAGGCATACATGCACATAATAAAATTTGTGTTATTAAAAGTAGCTTTTGTTTTAAACATTTTTTCGTATAATAATATGTGAAGCACGTAATTTGCATAGAAATATTGTTATCCTATTTCAAACTAAAGAATAATAATTTTTTTTTGTTTCATACTTTGTTTAATATCCTAATAAGATAAAATATCATGCAGGACAACGTCTGTCGGGTCCGCTAGTGTAGAATATAAATGTTTAATCTCTCTATGTGATGTCAATTTTGTCAGCGAATAATAAGTTCAGTGCTTCTTCTAATTTCTGATCTAAGATGATCCTTAACAACTTTCCTTAGGACTCATCTCTGCCATTCCCTTCATTTTGGAATCTCCAAGTGTTTGCCTTTCTTAATTAATAAAATGACTTTCTCTGCCATCCTGCTGATTAAAACTAGAGTTCCTCTTTTGGTGAAACCCGTTACTATTAATATTAATAAAGCTTTAAATATATAAAGTGTTTAGCAATCATCGAAAAACTGCTGCCATAAATTTTGTGAAAATGATGGAAAGATATTTTCCTGCAATGCAGTCCATTCAATAGTTGTTCAATTAAGAGCACCGTATTAATTTTCTCATTAAAATTATCTCTCAGGTAAAAGATGGCGAGAGTGGGATTTAAGACGACCCCCCCCCTTTCTTAGGACTTGTGGGAGTAAAGTAAAATTAATTAATTGAGAGCTGGAAGGAGGTTGGCGGGGAAGGGGGAGTTACTAAGAGTTGGGGCGGGGAGGGGGCAAGGGATTAAGTTCACTCGGCTGACATTAACAGAGATAAATTACAACTTTAGGTCCCCCTCCCCAGCAGTCCTCTCGTGTTATTTGTCTAGACTTGCCCGCGGTTCTCCTACAGGCTCGAGCAACAATTCAAAGTTATTTGGCAGAGTCAAGTTGTCCTGATTTGCGTCCTTCACAGCTCTATTAGTATTACGACTCCGTTAGTACAGGGTGGTCCACGGGACGACTCAACGATGTTTCAGGCGTTATTTTCATGTCGGACGCCATGAGTAGGAATACCATTCTAAGGTGGATAAACTCATTTAGATCCACGGGTTCTGTTATGAAAACAAAGCCACCTGGCCCTGTTATGAATTTACCCACTCGGTATTTCACCATGACGTCCGATATGAAAATAACGCCTGAAAAACCGTTGAGTTCCAACTACTGATTCACCACTTTTTATAAATGTGTCGTATGTAAACACGCGATGATCTTCCGTCCACAGCGGCATAATGGCGACTAAATGGCAGGCGGTGGGGAGTCGAGTAACCTTGACGGCGCGTTTCCCCCTCCACCAGCCCCCAAGTAGTGCTCGATTCAAAACCGTCCGTTTCCCGTGGACTACCCATTATTAGGTTGCTTTGATCAATCTAAATTTTTAATATTTTCGTTTTTACTTTTAATTGTTGAATTGATCCCTATTTTAAAATACAATGTTTGTCGCATTTTAACTTTTTGTTTTGCCACTTATGTTTCGTTTTAGTTATTAAGTCATTCCTTTAAATTTGTCTCTATTTTATATACACGGGGTCATTCAAAAAGAATGAGCCGATTTCAAAGCTTTATGGTGCTTTACACCAGCATCGCAGCAGAACACGTTGTGATGCTGGAAATGGAACATGATGATGATGACACCATAAAACTTCAACACCGGTTAAATGCATTTGTCTTTATTGCAATCTTGTATTACTGTCTGTTAATCAGATATAGCTTAATGAAATCGGTTCATTCTTTTTGAAAGATCCTGTATATTAAATGGATTTTTTTCTTATATATTCATGGGCTTTGCGCAATTCAGGACTTACTGTCAATATAATAAAAGTCGCTAACAAAATAGATCAATGCTTATGAATTTTCAAAGTTTACCCGCTGTGTTAGATTGTTTCTCCACAAAATACAACAAACAAAATATATTACAAAATATATTTCTCTCCCTTAAACCATCGTTAAAATTGTAGTTTTTAACAAACTAAAATTTAAAAATATTTATCTATTTATATTAACGTCCACTTTTTGCAACTAAGGCTAATTGGGACGGGTTATCTACTGGTTACCACCCTTTTCTAGCCAGGGTGGACTAAGGATTTTATTTAAGGAATTCTGTCATTAAATAAATTCCTATTGCCCAGGCGGGAATCGAACTCGCCACTCTAGTTTTACCATGTGAAATTAAGGTCAACGGTTTAATCACATGGCTAACTAGAGCTCATAAATATTTGAATATTTTAATAGTAGGTACAATTATAAGAAACTTTTGTTTAATTAGTTTCTCTTCACTTCGAAATCGATAGAGTAAGGAGCAATATAGTCGATATTACATCAACTGATTTGGGTGGAATAAGATGATTTCTACGTTTACATTACTTGACTAATTTTTGAACCTCATGGTTACAATTTGTGAAGTAAGGAATTCGTAAGTATAAAGTTGTAATTTTAAAATTTGTTATTTGCAACTAATGTTATCAATATCATAAATGATATGATTTAACACTAAATCAATGGGCGTTTTCACACTTATCGACACGACACCGATCCTGGTGAAGGCTTAAACTCACGTAAAGCAAGTGGTTTTGTGACCTCCATACTCTTACACTTCTAGGTCGGTATGTCATTTTTTGGGTATAATGTCATTAATGACCAGTTAATATAACATCATAAATATAATACGCCAAATTTGTTTTTAGTATTTAGCTATTGAGTAATTGCGAGAATCCCATTTGAATTTATCCACATTTTTCTTTATGCTTTTGGCATGTATAATTTGTATTTTATGTGCTCATGTTAGTAAAATAATTATCCACGGAAATAACTCTGTTGTTTCTACACCCCTACCGAAACTTAGTAACTTCTAAAGGTAAGTTACTATCAATCATCTTGAACAAGACAAGCTTCCAGTAATTTTGGATATTACGTAATAGTCTTGCGTTATGAAATATCTGTGCGGGACACAGAAACCTAAGAATTCAAATCCACTTAACAAACAGCCTAACGCAATTTGGACTACTGGGCCGAAGGAATATATTTCATGTTTCACACTTATTTCAGGGCAATGAGATCATTATAAAAGCACACGCGCGCGCGTGTGTGTGTGTGTGAGTGAGTGTGTATGCTTGGTTATAAAATTTCCAATTTTACATAGTTTTATGTACATAAATAAAAAATAAGTATCACCAAGCATCAAAATTTACACTGATAGCCACAACTCTTTACAATTCTTTCAAAGCTATACGTTTAATAATCCTTTAACAGAAAACGTTTGACGAGTACAGCTTACGATACAAGATTTAAACAAAATTATATAAACTTACAATTTTGCTGGATAAAAGAGTATTCTGAAATTTTTGGGAACGATGTCCCTGAGTTGGAGGCAAAATGAGCCTCAGAAGATATCATAATTCCAGTATGCTATAACAAAATCACTTTTAGAAATACTAATACCAACAGGCAACATTAATGAATGACAATATGACAACAGAAATGTGATATGAGTTCAAAGGACAACACGTGAAATCATTTATTCCAGAAATTAAATAGTATTTAGGACAAACATTAACATCACTATTTATTATTGACTAATAATCTCTTTGTGGACAATTAATAAGAAGCAGGAACAAGCTCTGGCTAGGTTTGAGAGGCGGATTCTGAGGAAAATCTTGGGAGGCGTCTGTGAAAATGGGATCCGAACGGGTTGAATGGGATGGAGGGGACGGACTAATGCCGATGTTATGACATTATATGGAGAAGAGGAAATAATTACATTCATCCGGGTAAGCCGTCTCAGGGCTGGACATGTGGCGAGAATGTCAGAAGACGAGATCCCCAAGAAGGTGCTGGAAGAGGTGCTAAATGGCACAAGAAGGAGAGGGAGGCCAAGGTTGTGGTGGATAGATGGCGTGGCCGAGGATGCCCGATCCATGCTGGGGATTGGAAGATGGTGGCGCAGGACAGAGATGACTGGTGGTCAAAGCTGCTAGAGGCCCTGTCCCCTCGCGGGATGTAGCGCCAGTCATGATGATGAATAATCTCTTTGGCCTAACAGATGAAGCAAATTGTTCAGTTTACTATTGAACAGAGTTATCATACACTTGCTCTATGCCTGGAGGCTACTAAGGGTCCAAAGAACAGAACTTGAAAAAGAAAAATACTTCTAACATGCAATTGGCCTGTTGTGGAAAAATTTCTATTTTATAAATGCTCTAAAAGTATGCTGAATAAGTGGATATCTGTATGAAAAACTTAGTTATTAATAGAATAACGAGTACATTATTCTTAATTAATTAAGCTGATTAATTCATCATTCTACCTATTATTTTGAAAATTGTTTTATTTTATGTGCACATCTCATTTTATTTTTGTAATTTATATTAAAAAAAGATTGTTAATAACCAACATATGCGATGTACATAACGATGTGGGAAGTTGGAAAAAATAAATAGTACGAGAAAAAATAAATATAAAATAAAAATCTTGCGAAGCACAAGTCGGCTCATGAGATATTTTTCGTTTCTTTCTTTTTCTTCTTAATTATTTTTTTCCCAAAAATAAATAAGCATTTATTTTAGAAATATCATATATTCTATTGGATAAAAATCCTTTAGTTTACATATCATTTAATTTATCTTCCAATGTCGCTGTATACTTAAATGAAATATTTTTATGCACATCTGCACTTGGTTATAAAATTTCTTATTTAGTATACTCTTTTAAGTGGACGAAGTTTTCATAAAGAACTTCTTTATTGTGTAACTCTGCCAAAAAACTTTTCAATTGCAATTATCAAATTAACTTCCAATTTATGAAAGAAATACCTAACATGAAGGTTCCCTGCACTTAACCGGGATGGAATGCTAAAGTTTACTCAGTGTCTCCTCCGCTAAATAAATTCTCTTTGACGGCGTGGGGTACCATCCAACGACTTAAAGTTGTTTGTGATCGTTAAACCAATGTCTTTTCACACATGCCTAACCTGAGCCTCAAAATATAAAATCATTTCTTTAATGTATATATATGGAAAGCTGTGTTTATGACTATACTTTTTCTTCTGAACAATGGGACCTGTTAATTTGTATTGTGGGATAAACTTTGGGGTCTGTACTTATGTATGAAGTACTTAACAGTATTGATTGGAGAGATAGCGATACTGTGTACATAAGCTGTATGAAGAAGTGGCCTCTCATGTCAGCAATCAGTAGCTTATTTAGGGACGTTAGCAGCTGACTCATCGCTGTAGGAAGCGGAAGTCTATTAACACTCTCTCTACGATAGCACTTCTTTAACGTCTCAGTTTCTTGTTAGTGTTGTGCCTATTTATCTCTGTTTAAATGGTCTATGTGTACACTTTCATCTTATAGATTTTTCGCAGGGTCGAAAATAATCCGAGTTGTTATTGTTGACTATATTAATAGTCTAGCTATCCGTGCTCAGACGAAAGGAAATGCTAAGAAATGTTTAGATAACACTTCAAAAGAAGGTTCATGTCATTCTCGTTGAATAGTTATTCAAGAGTGTCAGTATGGCTGAACATATACCAGTTCCTTTTAAGGGAAACTACCTTGTGAGATAATAGCGCATATATTTCGAATTTTCGAAATCCCTCCCTCTAAAACATACGTGGCCAACAGGCCGCTGTAAGATTTGGTTCGGCCCGCGAGACATTTTGAAAAACCCAATTAAATCAAAAATATTACACTACTTACTCCAAATGAGGAAGATAAGGAGAGATATGTGCGTTTGGCAGTACATACATATAAATGCGAACATTTCTTCTCAATAATGAAAGTTAATAAATCAAAATATCGTACAAGGCTGACTGGCGATAATTTGGAAAATTCTTTTCGTCTTTTATCAGTGTAATTAATCCAAACATCGATGGATTAGTTTCCCATATTCAAGCTCAAGTGTCTCATTGATTTCGGTGTCGCTATTTAACTTTTGTTTTTTGTAATGATTCCAAATTTTACCATTTAATTATAAAGTTGTGCGTATTTTTTTCATTTCATTTTTTTATTTTAATAAATTGGATTACTATTACATTGTCGTATAATTTCTTGTCTAAAATATCTATCGTTAAAAATTATGAACACTACTTTAAAATGCACTACTTTAGAAAGCGGCCCGCGGACGTCTTTGCACACTAAAGTTTGGCCCACAACATGTCAAAGGTTGCCCATACCTGGCTTAAGCGTTCATCGACCTCTGTTCACGATAATGAGATCAAGTAAAAGGCAAACGAGCACTTCAGAAATGTAAGTAGTAATTTATAATTATAATTAATAAATATATCATAGATAGATAGGCACCTACTAATATAATATAAAGCAAAAGAATTATTAAGGGATGTGTTAAATTAAAGTTATTAATATTTTTTTAAAAGGGATAGCCCCTGAAGAGGTGGCAAATAAGCCACGAAACATGTAGGACAGTTTCAATAAAGTTTGCACCGTAATAAAATTTGTTTTGGATACCCTTGCCATCAAATTTGAAGAATATATAAACAGTATTGGGTCCAGAATAAAAAGATTAAATATTGTATGTTACCATAATTGTTGTATGTCTGCATGTATACTGATGGTGCTGAAATTCTTACGCCCAACCCAGATCCAATTTCAGAGTGCATCAAGACTACAAGGTGCAAGAACACCTTTCTCTTCTGCAATCCTGGTTGACTCTATAGAGGATTAAGGTTAACAACAGTAAATCCAGCCACTTTACTTTTACTGTCCGTCATTACACTCTTCCACCAATTACACAATAATATTCCGATGCCACAAAAAAAGACGAATAAAGTGCTTAGGTCTCCCTTTAGACAAGCGACTGGAAACCTTATATCACTCTAAAACTTCCGTCACATGGGTGCTGCTTAAATTAAGCAGATTTCCCTTGACTAGGAGTGGGGGTTAATTGGACGCTGAAAAAAAAACTCTTAATATTCAAATTTGGGAAAACGTATATAGAACAATTGATTACATAACATTTTTTTATCCGACTCAAAATTAACGTAGTTATTGGATTTTTTTTTAATTTAACCCCCTCTAATACTTCTCCTTCCTTGACGATTTTGACCATTGCATATTTAGTCTTTAGCTTCATATGAATTGTTTGAATATTGAGTATAGCATTGATCAAATAATATTGAGTTTTTTAAAATATAATCTTTATTGGTGTAGTCACGTCAAAAATATTTGCTTGATAGAATTTATAGTATACAAATATATATATATATATATATATATATATATATATATATATATATATATATATATATCACATAGTTAAGGTTTGAAGAAAACTATATTTGGTATTTAAGGTAGGAATGCGATTTTTAATGATATATTAGTTTATTAATACGAGTTAATATTATTATTAATATTAATTAATTATCAATATTATTAATACGCTAAATCGAGATGGGTAGGAGTGGGGGATGTACTTTCAGTAATTAACGACTTGATCTCTTGTTAGAACGTCTAAATATAGAGTCTCATAACGCTAGATACTTAACAGACAATTATATGTATAAAATTTTGAATGAACCTCATTTTCGTCATGTCCTAGGTAGTATCGATGGGCATTTGAAGAAAATCGTCGAAACTGGCGTTATGAATACAACCTCAATAGCTGAATCTGAATTACCTTTGACTAATATACACGGACTTATTGAGGTGTTCCACAAAACTAACAAATTCCTGCAAATGCAAACCATCCAATCTATAATACTCCGAAAAATCACAGATTCATCATGTTACGCGCCCAATATGCCATTCCAATGTAATGGCTTAATTACCGAATTTGTTCACTTCCTCACAAAATCGCGATATCATAAATTCCTATCTCTCCTTTCCAGTCACACTCCTCAAGCCGTATTCTCCAAACCCCAAAACGACGATTAAAGCGTAAGTGGCCTCGAGATCTTATTGTGCAGTGAAAGTGTTGTATGTAATTATTTCCAAAAGTGATCACATAAACTCTAATTTCATACCGCTGTGGCTACAGTCACTGGGCGTTTTCCACTTTGTCATTCAACATATCAATGTCTCTACTTTCGATTTCCTTAAAGTGTTATGCATATTGTTTGAAAGAGAAAAAAAAAACTCCATGTTTAAGTCCTGAGAATCAAATAAACAGCAAACATTTTTTTTTCTTCCTGAGCTGCGTATTATTTTTGAATCAGCCTGTGCGACTAAAGTTATTGTTCTTAAACATTGAACACTTCATGTTCAAACAATTTTAAGGTTGCTTTCCAAAAAAAGTGTCTTGTTCCCACCCCCTTCGAAAAAACAAACTATATACTCAACAATATCATTATATTCGTTGTGTGAAAATTATAATGAATTTGCCGCCTCCTTTGCCTATATTTCTTGTCAAATATATTTTTGTCCTATACTTATCACTTCATTGATAATTGCAATTTTCAGTTTGCGGTATTCGTCTTTATTTATTTACGATTTATAAGGACTTTTCCGTGATTTCCAACAATACTCTACTGTTTTTTTGTTTTTTTTTTGGATAATTATATACCTTCCATTGTACTTTGAGAACTGAAGTCCGCCATCGTTAGATATTAGGTATTGCAACATAGTGAGGCTTATTGTCGACCTTGTCGGTTGGCATCTCTCTCCAATATGAATGCAATGTAAAACAAACAAAAATGTGAATACTACTGCCAGAGTTTTTTCTTTGAGGGTATTGATTACAATTTTTTTAAAAAAAGTAATAAATTAAAACAACAGAGAGTAAAAGACAGGATTTAACATGGCCATGCATAATGGGAATCTCTGGCCCTTATGTTTTACCTTCAGCTTACTGAGGCTAATGATTGATGTACATCGCAAGGCCATTGGCGCCCATTTTAGCAGATTTTTATAATCAGTACAGATTGTTAGGTGTAGCTTCTGTAGCGATGAAAGTACTTGACTATGAAAAATCTGCTTTAGAGTTTCTATGTTCTCTTAGTTTTGGTAAAAGTTTGATTATTTTTTTTTCGGGATTGTGAAAATGATTAATTTTAGACACTAGTGGCAATATTCTCCAGTAAAGATTATGCCCGGGTAGTTTACTGTGGTGTGAAACTTTTCTTTCATGAGGAAATGTTTGAAGTATTTCTTGAGTCTGTGCTAAATGCCGTACTAGGCGATAGAAATTGATTGACGTCAACTGCGCTATATTTTAGGGACTGATGAACAGGCGGCTATATTTAGCGCAAACACAACTCTAATAAAATATCAAAATTTATCGATCTGGTTGTCTCGTCATTCATGAATCTATTTATACTTTTAACCAATGGCCCCTTTAAAGCGTGGCCCAGCGAACTTCTTTTTCTGAATAAGGGCAATTTACTGTAGATTTTCCTAACACTCAGTACATTATTCCCTGTAGAAATGTCCTTCTTGCTTAGTTTAAGTATGATTTTGTGGCTTGTCATCATCAAAGGCATTATAGGCTCTTTAAATTATATCTCGCTAGTTCATTTGTAGAAATTTTCCCAATACCTATTGACTTCTCAGGTAAGAAAAAAAAGGTCTCGTTCCTTCACAGTTGTTTATTCTATGCGACAGAGAGCTTTCAGAACATACGTTCCATCATCAGTGCCTTATCATCAGTGTATCAAGTCCCTTTTGCTAAGAGATAGGAGGCAAACTAGATTGGCAAGTTGGCCGTATGTCAGAGATAGCTAAAACATATATTCGAAGGGGCTACCTTCTAAACTGGAACTTCCAAAACCCTTTAGAAATAATATTGAACCGGGCTTAATTTTCCTAATAAGTCTTTGGTTTGTGATATATGACTTTCAAGAGGGTGGTTGTTTGACAAATTTGTAATTGGCCAAAAGGAAAATTGTATTGAAAGAGAAAGCCAGTGCTGTTGCTATAATTGAGTATTCACGAGAACATACATAAATCATGAATATATATGCAGAACCTTGTCGATATGAATGAGATGAGATTTCTCCCCCCAATTAGGCTGATGTTATCTCTGAGAAGATATTTTTCCTTTCTCGAGGGAGAACTCTGAGGATTCACAGGCCCCTATCTCCCCATCGTCTTGTGATTTCGTCTACACACAATAATCCGGGCTCCCCTTCGAGATTACAAAAAGCGGAGAGGGAGGCAGGAATCAGATAAAATCGCCCACATGTTGAGAACAAATTGCACTGCATGATGTTGGAGTTTATATTCCGTTGTTATTCTTGTGCACTACAAATAAAGGTCTGCAAATGAATCAAACTTGTTAGGTAGTGCCAACCCATTGGCTCCCTCGGTGGAGCTCTCTTGGAGAGATTGTGCAACTCTAATTCTATTCTACTGCCTCTATAACCCCTCCTCCTTTAAATTGAAATAAGATGCTTCGTTAACGTGACTGGGATTTACTAAGGACTGAAAACTAAAGTATGGAAATATCTCGGTAACTTTTCGAAGTAGAGGTAAACTTATGGAAAAACAATAGTAGGAAAAAAATCCTTTGTAGCCGTTGCTAGATGCTTTACACTTGATGTGGCGTAGCTCTTTGTATCGAACGCCACATACAACAACCTATCAATCTGGAAGGTAATACTTGCCTTTTTTTACTGGGTTGTTCCTGGAAAACGTAAAGCAAATAGGTTCTGTTATCTTGATTTAGAAATAGAGAAGCGAGGTAGTGGTCACTCTTTTAGTATATCATTTAGAAAGCCATTCATGAACTTGATAATACTAGCATAGCATCCCTATAACCACCGAAGGCCTTGATACTCTCCTCTTTCCAAGTGATCGGAGTTTTGTCCTTCTTCTTCGATCCACACATGTATTCGTTCAGCGGGGTTTGAAGGTTCTGCAGCGTGCGGAATGCATTGATGATAAAAATTGACCATACCTAAGAATCGTCGAGAGATCACTGACGTTCGGTGAGCTTGGAAATTCGAGGCTTAGACTTTTATCAGGTAGGACTGTGACACCATGCAGAGTCACCCGATGTCCTAGGAATTCTCACGGCGAATTCGCACTTTGCCAGGTCAATGGTAAGTCCATGATCTTGTAGACGCTTGAAAACTTCCTCGAGGTGTTTCTTGTGCTGTTCCTCATCCTCGGAGCCGATGCAGACATCGTCCAAGAAAGGGAAGACAAAGTCGAGTCCCCGTAAGACATTGTCTAGGAAGCGCTGGAATGTTTGCGCCGCGTTACATAGTCCAAAGCACATTCGAAGAAATTCTATCATGCCAAAATGACTGATAACGGCTGTATTTTCAATGTCCTCGACGGCTATTAGGATCTGATAGTAAGCTTTGTTCCTTACTAAATATCCTTTTTCCGTGGAGATTTATATTAAAATCAGCTATATTTGAAACAGCATAACGGTCGGACATTGTTTTCTCATTCAAGCAACGGTAATCCTCTCAGAGCCTAATCCCTCCATCTTTTTTTTGCACGATGTGTAACGGACTAGCCCATGGACTATTAGACGAGCGACAAATACAAAATCACGTCGGGTCACCATTGTGGGAGGCGATGTGAGACGAAATAAGTCACGGTCTGTTTAACTCAATCAAATATATTTACATAAAAAAATAAAATATGAAAACGTTAACGCAAATTGAATGTTCATGGCCGCACTTTAGACTCCGGTTTTCACAGTTCATAAACACGCACTAACCAAAACGTGGTTCAAAACCCGAACGCCGTAAAGAGTCTATTCTTTTTAACCTCGCTAGTATTTATTTATTTATTTATTTGAGCTTCGCAGCTTAGGCAATGTTGCTCTAAAATAAAACTTAAAAAACAAAACAAAACTCAAATAAAAACAAAACAATACAAAAAAATAACTATAGCAACGAGATACTCGCGAACACATGACAATTCAAAGCTAACTGTACTCGCGAACACATGACAATTCAAAGCTAACTGTACTCGCGAACACATGACAATTCAAAGCTAACTGTCAATGTTATTTATCAAGTTCGCGAGTACCTCGTCGCTACTCTATCTACCACCGCCATTGCAAGATGTCAGACGTTATCTTGTTGAGTGTCCCGTTGGATACAAAGAGCTATGAGTTATACCACCGCAAGTGCTTGGCGTCAAGCAACGACCAAAAAGATGGAGTGGTGGGAAGACTTTTCAAGTGGAGGTTCCGAAGAAAGTTGACTGAAGATGTGGAGGTTAGCGACGGCCAATTGTGGCTGGTGAAGAATGGAGGTTTTCAGCTTATATTCCTTATCTGAGCTCTGTATCATAGACCTGACTCTGTATCAGGTGAGCTGAGAAAACTAGGTATGCTGGCTGCTTACAGAAGCAGTCATTCATTAAAGAAACACTATACCGCAAGGTAGGCATTATGTTGGGACACTGGGACAAGTTTGATGTGTACAGACAGATATTGTGATCGAATTATGACGTATCGAACGTCGAACAAAGTGGAGGACACACACACACACACACACACACACACACACGCATGAAGTAGGGTAATCATGATAAGTTGGATGTTGAATATGATCTCCTCTATGAAACTAAGATAGGTTAAACTTTGAGTGTAGTCGAAAATTTGAGCATTATATGTGACAGGATGAAGAATAGAGTTCTAACTTTTAACAAGGCAGGAGAGAGTGCTAGGTTGAGACATGCTTCTAATCACCTACAATCCTGGGGCCTCAGTCACAAGGAATCCTTGGTTCAAAACAAGTTCTCTCTGACAGGTACGTTATTGACCTGTTTCACTATTATTCCCCATTATACGTTATTTATGTATTTCCCTTCCCGTTTTGTTCCTCCGGTGTGTTTTTGTCTTAGACCATATGTTGGCAACCACCGGTCCGCGGTAAGGTTTGATCAGGCCCGAGAGACATTTTGAAAACCCAATTAAACAGAAAAATTACTTACTCCAAATGAGGAAGATGATGAGTGATTTGTGCGTTTGGCAATATTTATCAATGGGAACAGTTCTTTTCAATGATGTAAGTTAAATGAAAACATCGTACAAGGCTGACTGACGTTAATTTGGAAAATTCTTTACTATCAAAAAAAGTCTATCTATCAGTGGAAGTAATCCAAACATTGATGGACTAGTTTCCCAAATTCAAGCATATTGATTTCGTTGTCGCTATTTAACTTTCGTTGTTTGTAATAATTACAAATTTTACGATTTAATTATAATGTTGTACCTATTTCTTTTTTAACCTCATGTTCTTATTTCAATAAATTGTATTATAATTACATTGTAGTATAATTTCATGTCTGATATCTATCGTTAAAAATTATGAACACTACTTTTAAAAGCGGCCCGCGAACGTATTTGGACACTTGCGCAAGTTTGGCCCGCCACAAGTCAAAGGTTGCCCATACCTGTCTTAGACTTTTCATAACTATTATTAGATTGGTTTTACTACTTACTTCATTTTTATATTTATTATCTGTAAATATAATTCATGTATTTTCATTAAATATTTATTGGGCCGTCATTTTAATTGTTTTAGTGTTTTCTCTTTTTAAATTATATTTTCCATTTGTATATACATATTGTTAAATAATAGCGAAGCTTGCATGAATTTTTAATGGCTTACGTTTGCCAGCAGGGCATTAATAATTGGGTCAAAGCATTGAACGTGCTCTCTGCCACATACAAGAAATACTTGTGTAGGTACGAGCCATTTTTTCGGGACTTAAATGGTAGCCCATTTTTACCTGCTACGAGTCAGCTATTATTATTTACAATACTCCAATTAAGTATGCATAAACTAAAGTAAATTGACTGTAAATAATTGTGGATATTGGTGAATAAACAATTCTAATTGTCAATGAAAACTAAATCTCAATTAAATTAGTCAGTTTAAACAAATTTCTCGTTACAATTTGTATTTTGAATAAAGCTATTGTTGTAGGCAACTATTTTCAAGCACTATATTCTTCTAGTGCTTTAAAAACTGTAAGAAATTTAGGTTGATTGGTAGCATTTTTCTAATTTCACCTTCAAAGAATGACGATTAGTAAATATATATATATACACACACACACACGCACACACACACACACACACACACACACACACCTTGAAAGGACCTCATTTTCGTCATCTCTTAGTTAGGATTGATGGACTTTTGACATATTTCGATAATCGCTTCATGACCTCAGTAGCTGATTTTCCTAACGGAATATCTGCTAAAATGCAATGTGGTTGAAAAAAATGCAATGTAATAAAGTATTTAAATGTTACGTTTCGAAATGCATTATTGACTTAGTTTTCATTTTATAAACTCTCAGGTTACTGTCATATTATAAAAGAATGGCTGCTATGATGTAGGAAAGAGGAAGTGATAAGAGTATTAAGAATGGGATATAGGTCACTATTGTAGGAATACAGTAGTACTAGTAGTAGTACTGTAGACAGACAGTAGTACAATGCTACTTCTAATCTGACAACTAGAACCAGCAACTAGTGACAGGAATCTTGATACCTCTTCCCCTCACCATCCAAACTCTTGCCTTCTCCTATCTTCCTTCATATCAGCCATATTCACATCCATGCTTCACAGTTGTAGTGCCATACAGTAAAGTCTTACAGACTTTTGTTCGTTTTTGCCCATTACCTATTTTTACTAAAATAAGCAAAACGAAAATGAATAACGGTTTTGTGTAGAGCTCTAACAATCTACACACTCACTGCCTTATTAATGCATTTTGTAAATGTTATTTATTTTGGTTTTTGTCCACAGTATTAAACAATATATTTCAATTTTTTTTTAAATTATCAATTTATTATTTAAAAAAAATAGATAATTGTAGTGCCAACGACTGAAGAAATTAGTTGACTTAGTGTAAAATAAAAGAAAAGTCAAGAAGTCGATTCATTACTTTGTAATTATAATTCACTCCACAGTTAAGTAATTAACTTTTCGAAGAATTTTATTTTATTATTATTATTATTTATTAGCTACTACTTTTTGCAACTTAGGCTAATTGGGACGGGTTATCTACAGGTTTACAGGTTACCACCCTTTTCTAGCCAGGGTGGGACTTAGGATGTTGTTTAATGAATTCCGTCACTTAATAATTTCCTTTGCCCAGGCGAGACTGGAACTAGCCACTTTAGGTTTTCCACGTGAGATTAAGTTTAACGCTTTAACTCACATGGCTAACCTGAGCCCCTTTTATTTTATTATTATTTTTTATCTTGTTACTGAAGTCAGTAAATCATCTTTTTTTTTTTATTTTTTTTTTATTTTTTTTTTTTTTTTTACTGTATTTCCTTTAAGGGTAATCAATTATTGAGTTTTAAAACTTTTTTCTATGTCCATCGATCCTACCATATCTTCATACCTTAAACATGACGAATGTGAGTTCCACTCAAAAAGATATGGATATATATGCACTTACGGTCGCAATTTTTGTTTGGTCGTTAGTAAGCTTGATTTTTAAGCGTTTCATTCAAAAGTAAAGATCAAGTTCATATTGACCGTAAATAGACCTTGGTGAAGGTGGGTTGGAGTGGAATGGGCGAACCGAAAATTCAACATATCCCAGTTATTATGAGTCGGACGGAAAATTGTTGTTAATTCGTTCTTGATAAACATTCAAGCAATTGTTGTTTTACTTTTTAGTATCTAGAATACTATGCGAGTTGTTTTGTATTTTCTTGGGTTATTCAGAATCACTTTTTTGTGACTCCTCACAATTTATTTTTTCACAAACGCTTAGTGCTTTCGGGAATTTATTTAAATTAAATTCTAAGGTAAGCGTTTGTAAAAAATAAATTGTGAGGAGCCATAAAAAAGTGTTTTGTGATTAATCTGATCCATCATCCCCACTACCAGCTGAAAATAAAAATGATGCATTTTCTTGCTTTCTGCCTTCAATAAAACCTCATTTCTGTTGTTCAAGTTTTTTACTTTCAGTGGATCACTGAACATCTCGTGTTCACCTTACACTTTAATTCCTGTTTACATAGGCTTCATACTACTGGAGAAATAAAGAATTGATTGTGAGATTAGGTCACCGGTGTATGATTGCAACACGTAGGAAATCTGCTTAGTTTAGGCAGCCACTGCGTGACGGACTTTCTTATCTATTGTAATCATAAAAGGATAATGACCTGAACAAATATAAGAAATATAACAAATTTATAATTCTCCGTTTTCTCTTAGCACTGTGTTTACATATCTGTAACATTGAAAGAGCACTCTGCCTTCCCTCATCACTGTGTTGGTATGTAAACACCAGCAGAAATATTAGATGGTCCGAAGAATGGGGAACTTCATATAAACCCAGGAAGTATTTAACTGTTTGAAAGGGGGAAATAAAATACCGCAGCTTACGTTTTTATTTATTTAGGCCTTTTCGAAATAGTCCGTCTCTTCCCTCTTTTGTGCTAACGCGTCCGTTTCATCAAAACAGCTTGAGAGAAACAAGATGGCAGAAATTTGTTAGGATCCTTGCCAAGTTTGTATTAGATATCCTTTGTGTTGTTCGGTGCCTGTTCATGAGGTGGGCTAGGAGATAACACAGTTCTATTTGTGTCCATGTCAAAATACACAAAGGTTTTTTTTATACAGCTTCAGTCTCTACCTTGGATTACTCGTCTTACCTTTCTTCGTCATACTCCAATACTGTCAAATAATTATATTTCTGAGTCACTTGCTGCTTAGCTTAAGCTTTGGCTAATTATACCTGAAAGCTTAGATTTTAATCAACATAACAATTATTCTGTGAAACCTACCGAATTAACACGTAATTGGTCATTAAATTAACACAAAAGGTCCATTGTTTTCCACAGATTTCCGAAAACTAAACGTATACTGAGCAGGCTTGAGCAAAAGCCTGAAGTGGTAGCCTGTAAATAGTGAGGGCTTAATTAAATTATTAATATAAAACATTTAACGGCAGATATAGCGGACATTTTTATGTTCTCTGAATATCTATGTAATTTTTATGAAAATTGTACATAAATACTACGTTATACGTACACATGAGGCTCAGGTTGTCCCTGTGAGTTACAGCCACTTAGTTATTTGTACACTTGGTAAACCTAGAGTCATGTATTCGATTCTCGCGTTGATTATTCGTCCCGATTGGCTATAGTAGCATAAATATAATAACGTACCTTTTTTGAACAAATATATCGCAGGCATTATAAGTTAGTACTTATTGCTTTGCCGCATATATTTTTAAGCAAGATTGCGTAAAACTCGTACCTGATGGTGTATGGCTAACGGGTATCTTCGGCTATTTTCCTTTAATTCAGCAATTTAAGCTACCATGGTTAACGGGGAAACGTAAACCTATTTGGAGTGTATCAATAAATATAGTCCTTTAGCCTTCTTAAAGACTCTAGATTTACAAAGAACGTTGACACGTTCACCCACATAACTACTCAGAGTCCTATTTCAATTATTGAGTCATGCAAGTATGGGATGATTAAATATCTTTGTTGTCTTGTTTATTTATTGGAGCTTCGCAGCTTTGGCGATGTTGCTGTAAACAAAAGCTTCGTAACTTAGACAACTAAACAAAATATAACTCAAATGAAAACAAAACAATACAAAAAAAAAATAACAACATTAATCAAAACAGAAATGGAACACAAAACAGAAAAGGTAAAAAAAAAACAGGTGAGGAACACAAAACGTAAAAGGAACACAAACCAGAAAAGGAACATAGAACACAAAAGGAACATAAAACATAAAAGGATCACAACAGAAGGAAACAGGAAAAACAGAGAGGGGAAAAAAATAGAAACGCAACACAAAACAGAACTGGAAATGAAACTCAAAAAACAAAATAGAACTCAAAATACAAGACTGGAAATCAAAAAATAAAAATGGCACACAACAAAGAACAAAATAAATGAACAAGAGAACGAATAAAGACAAAATTCAAAGCTACGTACAAAACTGAGAATCGAAACTATTGATATTAGACAATAGGGAAATCATTAATAAAATATTTAAATATTCAATAAATAAGTAAATAAATGAATAATTAAAATAAAATTGGTATATAAAATGAATAAAAGAAACAAAATTATTAAGGTTTAGGTTAAATATAAGTTGTTACAGGTGACTATTTACATAAAACTCTGTTTAGATATTTTTGTGAGGACACTTTGCCAGTTTGTGTTCTTCTATTAAGGTTTAAATTAGGTGTAAGTTGTTGGACTGGTTACCTTCTATGTAATCATTATTATTTGTCAACATATCTGGATTTAACTATAGTTCTTAATCATTTCTTCAGTCTATTTATTCCTTTGGCAAACGACTTGAAGTAACGAGCTTCTAGATATAGGGCCAGCCATTAATGAGTGCGCACGTCTTCATAGCCCTAGTATAGTTAATTCGACATGATTATGCACCCCAAGGCTCATGGTCTAACCCCTCTCCATTCTTTCATTGCATTCCCCTTCCTTCCTTTATCCTTCCAAGACTCTCCTAATAAGTCCACTTACCTTCCACTTAGACCGGTAATAACCCCACGCTTTAGCACTATTCTTATATATCCAGTGAAAAAACGGGGAAATTCAGGGAAAAACTTCCTTTCAGACTATTCCCCACTGATTTCCCCCAATAACGTTTATATAAAGCTCAAAGTCCCTTCTTATATCATCTATTGTTTTAAAATTTGATTACGGGTGGTTGATCATTCGAATTTGTTTATTGTCAGATTCGTAAATTAAGCTAAGTTCACGAGCAATCCTTGAATATTTTTACTTCTTTTAACAGATTTTCCTACATAAATCAGCTATTTAATTTATTTTGTTGACCCGTTGATGTTAACCACACAAACATACATACACCACACAGGTATTACAAGAGAATAAGCTAACAGAATGGATATTTTCAATGTGCGTTCTACAAGAAAGGAGCTCACAAATTTTTATCTCTTGCAATCGCCTCTTTATCTTTGTTGGAATTCCACTCCCTCTGTCCTGCCAAATCTGAAATACTATAGGCAATAGCCCGCCAATGTGTTTATGCAAACTTTAGCTATGATGTGATTCTACACCTGGCCCACTTGATATAGTGCCAGAGGATTTAGACAATTCTGGAACATATTTACGTAGGTTTTGGTGGTTCCTTTTCCATTTAAATCAATGTGGTTTCAGTTTGTGTGTGTGTGCACATATATATTTGTGTTTATGTGCGTGTGAATAAATTAATTAATTAATTGAAAATTGGATTAGTATTTTAAATGTTTGGAAATATAATCTGTACAATTCTTATCTTGAAAACTTCCTTCACAGAAACCATGCTATAGCTGAGTTGGTAATGTTTTAATAATTGAATTTTGAACCCTAGCCAGCGAACATTAGGTTGAAAGCTTGGTATCGAACTTCAGTTGAAATCCTTTACTTCCTTCAAACTAAATTTTACAAACCTACTTTCTTGATCACTCGTATAAGAGGCATTTAATGTAAAACAATTTCATATAATGCTGACCCAGCAACGCTCGACAATAATCAAGTCCCTTAATCATATCTTCAATAAAAATGTTGCACCCCTTTACCCCTGGAGAATTTAATATTTGTTCTGGACCTGGTGTCACAAACTTTTACTATATATTGATGTCTATCCGATCCCCCCCCCCCTTCCGATTTTATACGTTCATATATTATCAATTCATCAGGTACATAAAGTTATTAGGTTTTCGATTTTTTTAGCAGATTTTAGCAGAAATCAGCTATTGAGGTCGTACTCATGACGCGATTCTCAAATTTTTTCTTCAAATCTCCATCGATCCTACCCAGGAGATGACGAAAATGAGGTCTGTTCAAAACTGTATATATATATATGCTACCGCTCTAGCGGTCGCAATTTTTAACTTATCGTTACCAAACTTGATATATAATCGTTTTTTACAAAAAGAAAGATTAAGTTCGTTAACAGCTGAAATCCGACCAGGGGGAGAGGGGGGGGGTTTAGATGGAGATAGGGAATTTCGAAAATTCTAAATATCTCCGTTATTATGCGTCGGATCGAAATATTGTATAGAACCATTCTTATTGCAAATGTAATGTTCTATAAATGTTGTTATGTACATTTTTTCACAATCTTGATTATTAACTGAGATATTTTGCATTTTTTTAGTTTTCGGTCTTTAGTAAACCCCCACTCCTACTCATCTCATATTAACAATATTCCATTATGTTATTTATGCACCAAATATTGTTCTCATTGAACTTTTAATTTTTGAGATAAATGCAAAAACGTGACCCGTAGAAAAATAAATACAACTATTGATCGATGAATGAGCAGATATCATAGTACATATTAAAATATTTATAAATTATTATAAATAAATTAACTGACTATTGAAATGTAGAATATACTTTAAAGGACTGTTGTTTCACGTAATCGGATCTGTGTGATAATGTCATCGGCTGCTGTTGTGAGATTAGTTCAATTGTTCTGTGTAATGAGAATACAGATTGCCGTCTATATTAAATTGGCATGGCTATTATCATCATCATTTGTTTTGAATTATAATTCGATTATGGTGTATTGTGATAATATGTATCGATAGGGGTTGGACAGTAGTATTCCCGATGGGAGCATCATTAGCGAGTGTCCCCTATTTCCTAAATTCATTCATGTGTTCATCCAACCCCCAGTATTCCTCCTCTCTGCCCAATTACCTGGCGAGACCCCCCTTCTCGTCCCCCCCCTCCCTCCCCCTGCTTTCCCTCGCTCATGTGGAAAACAGTTCCTATCCACTCCGTTTAATCGTTGGCTAATGAGTTTCTTCAGTGCAGTGTGAAATTCATTGAATATTGTTAATGATTTGTTCAAATTTTAATTAAAGGTTTTCTTCGCGATTGTTATGTTTCGCGTTGGAATTACGGCGTTGATGTCAAGGATATGAATTTTAAAAAGTCCGTCACGCTGGGGCTGCGTAAACTAAGCAGATTTCCCACGTGAAGTTTTACAATTCAGAAATCTGCATACTGCTAACACTTAACACTGCCGTGAATAAATACGGTAATGAGAAATCTTTCAGTTAATTTTAATAAGCTCCTAACGGAAATGGCTTCTGAATTGTAAACAAATAGGTCAGCCAGCCACTCAGAGCTCAACAGATAGATAGACATATTCTTTACCGGAAAGAAAAACATTTACTGATATATAACACGTTAACTTTATGGCAAACTATTTACTATACCTAGTACTGAAATTTATAATGAATCGGATTAATTTAAACCGTCCAAGAACTGGGGCGAAAGGGGGGGGGGCGAACAGAACGCATTTGTATATACCTCACAAAGAAAAGGTTACATGACAAGAACGGTTAGAAGAAGCTTACACGAGAGCTGAACAGTTACGGGAACGGGCGAACTAATCTGGAAACTTACGACGAGAACCGAATGTAGCCGATCTCGTCTCCTCCGTTAACCACTCACACTTAATAAAAATGCAAATATCTCGGTTAATATTCAAGATAGAGAATAAATGTATATAACAATATTTATAGCAAATTTAATTTACAATAAGATTGATTCTATACAATTTTTTGATCCGACGTATAGTAACGGAGATATTTCGAATTTTCGAAAATGGTCCCCTCTAAACCCCCCCCCCTCCCACTGGTCCGATTTCAGCGATTAACGAACTTGATCTTTCTTTTTACATGAAACGATCAAACAATAATTGCGACCGCTAGAGCGTTAACAGACAAATATATACAATATAATATATATACATATATAATTTTGAACGGACCTAATTTTCGTCATCTCCTTGGTAGGATCGATGTACATTTGAAGACATTTTTCGAAAATCGCGTCATGAGTACGACCTCAATTTCTGATTTCCCTTGGAAACCTGCTAAAATGCTGTAACAGGAGTTACCTTCAGTTAGACTCCTATATTGATACCACTCGAAATTAAAGTTAGACGTTTAACTTAAGATAATTAATGACTTAATATGAAAAACAAACGTGTAGAAGAGAGGGTTTCCTGAAGGGTGAAAGCGTTAATGTTCGAGTTAACTCAAAATGTATTGAATAAAGATTGTAGGATATCAAATGGTCAACATTATTCGATCCGAAAAAAAATGCCGAATATTTTACATTTCATTAAGCAATAACTCAATCTTTAATTTCCCGTGAATTGAGGAAAGCATTGCTTGTGAGTTGCAAGATACTTTATTTAGTACGCACACTTGTGCGAGATGGTTTTCACTCACTTGGACGGCCCAGGTGAGAACCTGAACCTGAAACATCTCAGTAATTTACGAGGAAGATAAGAGAATATTTGCAGAATGTTTTGAAAAGTCTTCCCTTGAGGGAGGTTTATGATTGCTATCATGTGAAACCTACTTAAAAAGAATACATTTTGAAATATTTTTACTGGAAACTCTTCTAATATCTAATCTATGTGTAGTTAAAAATGTGTTTATTTATTTATTGTTGGAGATGCCCCTACATATTGTGTTTTTTAAACTCATTAGACGTTTTTGTTTTACTTATTCGTAGAAAATGATATTGCTTTTGGTTATAAAAACAATGCTGTTAAAGGTAATTCATTTAAGAAAATTTGGTTTTATATATAGCATGGCTATATTGTGGAAGGTGTGCATGTAATACAATGCATATGAGGGAGCACAGAGGGTGGATGTGAGAGTAGGTAGGTAGGGGTTGTTTGTTGGGGGCGACATCTGGTCTCGGATATTGTATAGCAAGCAGGCCACCCTCTCTGTGCACTCTTATACTTTGTATGCATTTCCCATTTAATTAGGAAGGTCGTAAGGGATATCCTCTGTCACCTATACAGTTTGCCATGTGCCACGTACAATAGCATCTCACTAATTAGGGTTTTCTTCATTCAGTTTGAAATGGGAATGTTCCACCCTTAGAAAGAGTCACATATCTTTCCAACTCTTTCAGTTGGTAATTCAAATAAAGGGTTACCGACAGGTATGGCAACTCTTTCAGTCGGATTTGTCTTTTGCTAGTTGTTTGGTCTCAGGAACCATTCGTGTAAAACACCTTCTAATTATGTTACTCTTTAAAACTGGGCCAAATCCTGCTAATGTTTCTTCTCTCCAAATGTGAAATTGACGCAGATGCAGTTTTAGGTAGATATTTTTAATTCTTTTAGTGGTGGTTTATTACTAATATTATTAACAAATTTCTCTTGAGGGAAAACAGCTATTCATGCTCATGACGATTTTCGAAACATTCCTTCAAACGTCCATCGATCCTACCCAGGAGATGTCGAAAATGAGGTCTGTTCAAAATTATATATATATAGTATATATGCCTACTACTCTAGCGATCGCAATTTTTATTATTGTTACCTAACTCGGTATTTATTGTTTTATGTAAAAAGTCCGTCACGCAGGGGCTGCGTAAACTAAGCAGATTTCCCACGTGAAGTTTTACAATAGAGAAATTTCACGAGAGCCGAGTAGTTAAGGAAACGGCCGAACTAGCTTTTGGCAGGAAAGTCACTCGTCCGTTAGCCGCCCCCAGATTTAATAAAAATACAAATATCTCGGTTAATATTGAAGATAGAGAATAAATGTATATAACAATATTTATAGTAAATTTAATTTGCAATGAGATTGATTCTATACAATGTTTCGATCCGACGTATAGTAACGGAGATATTACGAATTTTCGAAAACGCTCCCCTCTAAACCCCTCCTCCCACTGGTCCGATTTCAGCCGTTAACGAACTTGATCTTTCTTCTTACATAAAAGGACTAAATATCGAGTTTGGTAACGTTCAAACAAAAATTGCGACCGCTATAGCGGTAAAAGATAAATATATATATATATATATATATATATATATATATATATATATATATATATATTTTTGAACGGACCTCATTTTCGTCATCTACTAGGTAGGATCGATGGACATTTGAAGAAAAATTTCGAAAAAACCGTCATGAGTACAACCTCAATAGCTGATTTCCCTTGAGGGAAATTTTGAAAATAGAGGGGGAGAATTTTGAAAATTCAAAATATTTTCGTTACTATACGTCGGGTCAACAAATTGCATAGAACTAATCTTATCTTATAGTAATTTCTTAATTGATTTAATGACTATTCTCCTTCTTGGTATTTTGATTAAGAATCGATGCTGTTCGCTTGTCGACATAATTCTATTTATACGTGAACTTTCATGGTGGAGGTCAGGACTTACATTGTATCCAGATAGATAAGTCTTCTGGAAGACATGTACGTTGTGTAATTCAGAGAAAATGCAAAAACATAGTCGATAGCTTATGTGAAAGTATTTTAATGACTTGCTTTATGTTTTGCTGACAATAAATAGGTAAGATGCCAGGTCTTTAATAGGTCTGTTTGAACTTTATGTGTACAATTTGAAGCGTAGGCTGTATAAGGTACTGTGGAAAGAACTGGATGCAAACAGTGGCTTGAATGGTTTCATTCATCCAAAGTTAATCCTGTCGACAATTACTTAGCCTTTGTTGTCGACCGTTCCATTCACTCTTTATCCTTCTCTTTAATCTCTCAGTTTGCAGCCATTAATTTTCTCCTTTCAATGGAACCTAGTGTTTCTTTGTTGTAACTTCTAACTTTTATATTTCCACGAGATTTTCTACTTATTTTTGCCGTTTCACTGCCATATTTTTTAATATTCGTGTGTTAATTATTGCGAGATGTACGGGACAGTTCTTTGCTTTCTACATCTTTGGATGATTCTTTGTACATTTACTTATCAAATATTGTGGGTTGTTTTTTTTCGGATTGGTCTCTGTTTAGCTAGCACATTGAGAATTACCAGGCAATTCGGCTTGTGCTTGTGGCTCCATTTTTGAATAACATTATTTAAATCGATATTTCCTAAGGGGTGAATATATTCTACCTGAGGGATATTTATTTCCTGACGATCGCGACATTCAATGATTCCGATACTGACCCATAGATTCATTTAATTTCATCACTTCTCATTTCTCTAGATCACTAACATTCGGTTTGGTTGTCATATTTTGGTTCAAATGATCATTCATGCTTGCTGCAATTCTTCGTTCTCTTCTGCGCCTCAATAATTTCAATTTTTTGTTCTCTTAGCTATAGATGTTTTTATTGAACCAAGATATGTTGCTTTGCGATTTAATTTTTTTTTTTTTAAAGCGTATTTATAAATTATATTACTTATTGGAATTCTTCTTATTCCGGACCCAAAATTATTTATATATTCTTCAAATTTTATGGCAAGGATCTCCAAAAAAATATAAAAAATTATTCATAACATTAATTTAACACATCCCTTAATAATTCTTTTGCTATATATTGCATTAGTTGGTGCCTACATCTATGATATATTTATTAAACATAATTATGAATTGCTACTTACATTTCTGAAGTGCTCGTAAAGTAAAAGGTAAACGAGCACTTCAGAAATGTAAGTAGAAATTTATAATTATATTTAATAATTATTTCATAAATGTAGGCACCTACTAATACAATATACAGGAAAAGAATTATTAAGGCATGTGTTAAATTAATGTTATTAATAATTTTTATTTGTTTTTCTTTTAAAAGGGATAGCCCCTGAAGAGGTGGCAAATAAGCCACGAAACATGTAGGGCAGTTTCAATAAAGTTTGCACGGGAAATGTATGTTTTTTATTGGAGACCCTTGCCATAAAATTTGAAGAACTTATTGGAATTATCAAATAAACTCTAAGTTTCTTTTAAAATAATACAATTAATAAAATCCTAGAAGGACCGGTTCCATAAAAAGATCCATTTGGCCCACATTTGCTAAATACACATCCTAATGAATGCCTTGTCCACCTCTACTTTTTTTTTTTTACATAGTTGTCCTGTTAGGCTCATGGCATTTAACTTGGTGACATCTGCTATTCCAATGCGAATTTTTTTTTGTTCACACCTTCGCTGTCAAGCCTACCAAGAATAAATTTCCCCTTCTTAAATAATAACCACTGACAGTCTCTAATTAGTCACTAATATCTTCAGCCATGAATTTTAATCACTGCTTTTACCTTGTAAGTTATTTTACCTCGTACGTATGTAATTACCCCTCGTGAGCGGTTAGTTATTACTAACAGTAACTGATATATTACTCCGATTAAATGTCAAACTGCTCATCTAATCAAAGTTTATGTTAACATCTAGACGGATCATAACACATCATTCAATGTTATTGAGACGAGATTGGTGAAACAAGATTTCTTGGTCTTTTGTGTGTTGAAAAATAAAATCTGATTCAAACAAACACTTTTCTGTCTGCACCTGAATGCATATCACAGCAGCCGATAGTTGAACCCTCATATCCTGAACAGCTATTGAGTCCCTTACCTTTTCACCTAGAGGTACTTCTCACCCGATCGATTCTTACTTCTTTGTAAGATAAAGTCACCAAATAATATAAACAGAACTATTGTAATCGTTCGGTTTCGAGGTATTAAATTTAAGCTGGAAATGAAATGAAATTTTTATGTATTGTATTAAGAAAAAAGTCCATCACGCAGGGGCTGCATAAACTTAGCAGATTTCCCACATACTTGTATAACACACTTGTGTTCTCCTCTCATCACATATTCTCTATTTCTATGTAAACAAAAAACAATGAGCATCAATGGGGGGGGGGAGGGGACTGAATGCTGAAAACAAGAAGACTCTAATAACTCGAACTGAGTTACGAAAAAATGCATTGTACGACAATTAAAGAACATCAAGAGCTTAACATGTTTGGTTAAATAACATTTTTCGATCCGACTTATAATAACAGAAATATTTTGAATTTTCGAATTCCCCCTATGTCTAAACACCCACTATTCCATCCCCTATTTCAGCCACTACCAAATACCATCATTAGTGTTGAATGAAACGGTTAAATATGGAGTATGGTGTAGATAAAATAAACACTTTCGAGTAAACAACGAAAACTCATAATTATGATGTCATCACAAAATATTTGCATGTATCTCACGAAGTAAAAGTTCAATGAAAACCATATTTGGTATTTAGCCATGTAATAAAGAGGTTCATGATATAACAGCATATAATTACGATGACATGAGTATAAGTAGGGGTTTACTACTGACGAAACTAAAAAAATGAAATATCTTGGTTAATAATCAAGATATTGAAAAAAAACGTATATAACAACATTTATAGAACATTTACAATTTCAATAAGATTTGGTGCAAAGTATATTAACGGAGATATTTCGAATTTTTGAAATTCTCTCCCTCTAAACCCCCTTACGCATTTCAGCCCTTAATGTCTTGATCTTTCTTTTTACATAAAACGATTATATATCGAGTTTGATAACAGTTAGACAAATATTGCGACCGCTATATATATATATATGTTTATTTATATGAACTTAACTTAGAATGAAGTTTCGTATATTACTGTCAGCTTAAATTTTAGGGTTGGGTTACAAAGGTTTGTACAGAAGAAATATAATATTAATAACTCAATCTGTCAATGTTGCCACTTAAAGAATAATTGGATTCTTTTAGGAGCCGGTGAGTAAGGTATGTTTTTATGTGAGACATTATGACTTAGAAAGAATCTGTATGCGTGTACAAGGATCTTATCTGCGTTTTAGTTATTTGGGGTCAGAACAAGAGTCAGATAGTCTTTTGGTTATCCCTAAGGCCTTTGCTTTAGTTGTCAATAAAATTAATTTAATGTTATTAAGAGAGGCTATCCTTGATATGGCGGGCGTAGCAGTGTCTGTGCCTCTATTCTAAAGTCTTTGGTCTCCCTTTGTTCTTCTTTTCATCGGGAAGGTTCTCCTTTATTGTTAGGTTACCTTGACATGGAAAGCTCCATCTTTTCAAACTACGTTCCTTTCTGCTCATTCCAGCACTCTTTATTTATGAAGACGTTGTTTATTGGTTATTTAACTTGATGATTGTGGTAAATTATTACTGAATGATTTTAGTATGATTTGGCTCGGAGATCATCTTGCAGCATAGCAGTATTTTGGTTTAATTTTACTTTTGGTATTTAGGGGTATGATCGAGCGAAATGATAAATCTCCTAAATGGTAGATCGTCCTATATGACATTGAAAAGCCTACAACAGGTTTTGATTATGAACATCATCTTCATCTTCAGCTCAGGGTTTCAGTCAAAGTAAGATTTATTTGAATACAAGTCCGTAGTGCAGGGGCTGTATAAACTAAGCAAATTTTTCACGTGCTGTTATAATACACTTGTGATCCCATCTCACCACATATTCTCTATTTCCATGTAATAAAGCAATTACTAGAAGTGCGGGAAGAGGGGTTAGCGAAGGCTGAAAACAAGAATGTATGAATAACTCGCTATAAATACTTGAGTTACGAAAAAATGTATAGAACAATAATTGTAGATCATTAATAGTGTACTTATAAAATCTTTATACACCTATATATATATATATATATATATATATATATATATCGAGTATACTGCCCCCCCCTCCTTCTCTTCTCCCAAACATTAATTCATGATAAACGCCAGTTTACCCTTAAGTGTATTTAATGCCTAATTTAATTAAAACGCGAAAATTATTTGAACAAACATTTTTAGTATTGTGAAGATCTTATATATATATATATATATATATATATATATATATATATTTATCATTTTGAACGGACCTCATTTTCGTCATCTCTGGGTAGGATCGATGGACATTTGAAGACATTTTTCGATTTTTCGAGTACGACCTCAATAGCTGATTTCCCTCAAGGGAAAACTGCTAATACCATAGCCTAAAATGAATTCCCGTGCAAAGCCGGGTAACTTAGCTAGTTTATCAAAATATTCAATGTTTTAGAAGATTTGCTTGGCTTCACTAATTTAAATATTGAACATCTTCGTATAGTAATCTACACTATTTCAGGTATTGTATCAGTAAGAATGGTTAATTATTTGTTTTTAAATTATAGAACGTTTATCAGTTAGGAGTTAGTCGTCCTGTAGTATTTTATTTCTAATATACTGGTTTTAGGTGTTGCTATGCCACACCTATTATCCGGCATGAAAGCCGACAGGCCCAGCCAGATAAATATCGGATGTCGATTAATTTTGACGTCCTCATTCTATAGAATAAATCTCTCATATGCCTAGGTTGTGTTTCCAGGGCGAGATTAAAGTGATTAGTAGCCATTAGTTGTTGCCAGTTTCGGTTCTTTTTAAAATAACTCACATTTAAGATAAAATTACCGTAGCCCCTCTCTTGAGTTCTTGTTCTAGCAGATTCCCCTTAAGTGAAATCAGCTATTGAGGTCGTACTCATGACGCGAGTTT
Organism: Riptortus pedestris; assembly: GCA_019009955.1. Lineage (NCBI taxonomy): Eukaryota > Metazoa > Arthropoda > Insecta > Hemiptera > Alydidae > Riptortus > Riptortus pedestris. The sequence goes on from CM032228.1 coordinate 28,006,619, forward strand.
CGAAAAATTTATTCAAATGTCCATCGATCCTACCCAGGAGATGACGAAAATGAGGTCCGTTCAAAATTTTATATATATATATATATATATATATATATATATATATATTTGTCTGTTAACGCTCTAGCGGTCGCAATTTTTGTTTAATCGTTACGAAACTAGATATTTAAGCGTTTTATGTAAAAAGACAGATCAAGTTCGTTGATGGCTGAAATCGGACTAGAGGGAGGGGATTTTCGAAAATTCAAAATATCTCCGTTATTATGCGTCGGATCGAAAAATTGTATAGAACCAATCTTATTGCAAATTAAATTTACTATAAATATTGTTCTATACATTTATTCTCTATCTTGAATATTAACCGAGATATTTGCTTTTTTATGAAGTCTGTAGTCTGGTATAGTTCGGGTTAGGTCGGCCATTTTCGTAACTTGTCGGCTCAGGTGGAAGCCTCTTCTAACCTTACCTGTCATTCCTAACCTTACCTGTCGTTCCTAACCTTACCTTACCTTCTTTACATTGTGAGATTTTTGCAAATACCTTCTGTTCATCCGCCCCCCCCCTTCTTTAGTTCTTGGACTACTAAAATTTGAGATATTAAAATATAAATTATTTTTACAATTCAGAAGCCGTTTCAGTTGGGAATTTATTTTAATTAACTGAAAGATTTCTCATTACCGTTTGTATTTAATCACCGTGGTGTTGTGTTACCAGTATGGAGAATTCTCTATTGTAAAATTTCACATGGGAAATCTGCTTAGTTTACGCAGCCTCTGCGTGACGGATTTTTATATTTTGTTCAACGTTAGTTTCGAGTGTTTTTGTTTGCTGTAAAGATAATGTGAGTACTCCATGAGCTGTCCTTATTAAATAGACGTTTTTAATGTTGTACCTGGGTTTGAGGGGTTGAGGGGCACCATGAATAAATTAAGGTTCCGCTAGTAATTATTCAAATTACTGATCATTATATATGCCACATTAGTGCTATTATTTACAAATTTCATTTAAAGCATTGGTTATATTTCTCATTTGAAGCTTTAGTTTTCGTTGTGCCAGGATTATTACTACTGTTAAAAGTTCCCCGTAAATGTGCTAAATGAACTGAGTTAAATTGGTATACTAAATTATGGTTTCAATAAATATAATTATATTCAACTTATACTGAACACTACTTTTTATTAGCAGATTTCCCTTGGGGGAAATCAGCTATTTAGGTCGTACTCATGACGCGAGTTTTGAAAAATTTCCTCAAATGTCAATCTATCCTACCCAAGAGATGACGAAAATGAGGTCCGTTCAAAATTTTATATATATATATATATATATATATATATATATATATATATATATATATATATATTTGTCTGTTAACGCTCTAGCGGTCGCAATTTTTATTTGATGGGTACCAACCTCAATATTTAATCGTTTTATGTAAAAAGAAAGATCAAGTTCGTTAATGGCTGAAATCGGAGCCGTGGGAGGGGGGGGTGTTTAGAGGGGGGATTTTGAAAATTCGAAATATCTTAGTATGCGTCGGATCGAAAAATTATATAGAATCAATCTTATTGGAAATTAAATTTGCTATAAACATTGTTCTATACGTTTATTCTCTATCTTGAATATTAACGAGATATTTGCATTTTTATTAAATGTGGGGGCAATAACACGAGTTTCCCGCCAAAAGCTAGTTCGGCCCTTTCTATAACTCCTCGGCTCTCGTATGGAGATTTTTGTATTGTATAACTTCACGTGGGAAATCTGCTTAGTTTACGCAGCCCCTGCGTGACGGACTTTTTTTCTGTAGGATTTTGGTAATGTTTCAGTAATTTTTCCGTATGAAATTGAGAGTTTACTTCTCTAAGAGTATAGGGGGAGAGGAGACTGAGGTCAAATGGCGCGGAATAAGTCCAATAAGCCAAGACAACTGCTCGCCAAGGGGGAAATTCCTTCTGTTCTAATCGACCGTATCCCACCATTTGAAGCTCTTATCATGTCTTATCAGTTACTCCTCACACAGCACCATTAAAGCCCTTGTTCAGCCTTTCTTTCCCATTATACAGTTACAAGTTTAGATTCAATGTGTCTCCAAAGTCATTACCGGTAAATGCAAACCTCAGGCGGGGGTAATTCCATCCCTTATCAGCTGAGTTTGGCGTACTATACCTTTAATCATTATTGTCCCTTTATCGTAAAACATTAAAATACCAGATATTTTTGATGTGTAAAATCGGTTGTATGATCTTCGGAAAGAGGTGGCTTCAGATATAGTTCAATGCCGAATAATACAATGGAAAATGTTATCGAGCAACGCATGAACGAGGTTCTTGCACATTTCTCCTAAATTGCACTCATGAGTGCTTATGGTCAGAGAATAAACCAATTTCTTTCGTTATATGCCCCCCCCCTACGTTTTAGCAGATTTCCCTCAAGGAAAATCAGTTATTGAGGTCGTACTCATGACGCGATTTTCAAATGTCCATCGATGCTATCTTGTAGATGCCCAAAATTAGGTTCTTCTAAAACTGTATATCTACATATATATATATATATATATAGATATATATATATATATATATATTATATATATATATATATATTTATTTGTTTGTTACCGCTCTAGCGATCGGAATATTTGTTTGATCGTTACCAAACTCAGTATTTAGTCGTTTTATGTAAAAAGAAAGATCAAGTTCGTTAACCGCTGAAATCTGACCAGGGGAGGGGGGTCTAGAGGGATAGAAATTTGAAAATTCGAAATATCTCCGTTACTATAAGTCGGATCGAAAATGTGTATAGAATAAATCGTATTGCAAATTAAATAATCTACAAGTATTCTTATACACATCTATTCTCTATCTTGAATATTAACAGAGATATTTGCATTTTTCAGTCTTCAGTAAATCCCCACTTCTACTCGTGTTACATAAACGATAGTCTGTTATATATTAAACCACATTATTCGAAGCCTAAATACTAAATGTTGTTTTCCAGATACCTTTTTTTAAACAAGATAGACGCAAATATGTTCTTGTGAGCCAACTTTGATTGATTGAGATAAAAATCATTCTGATTCATTATAAATTACAGTACTAGGTATAGTACATAGTTTTCAATAAAATGAATATGCTATATTCATTTTATTGAAAACTATTGTTTTTCTTTCAGCTGAGCCGTTCGCAGCCCTGTTTGTTTACAATTGAGACGCTTCCCGCCAGCAGGGGATTTCCTATTACCGTTTGTATTTATTCACTTCATATTCAGGATGGTCTTGTGTTAGTAGTCTGGCGGTTTATCTATTATTAATCTTCACGAGGGAAATCTGCTTAGTTTACGTAGCCCCTGCGTGACGGTCTTTATATTTCATAACACCCACATGCCACATCAGGAGTAATCACAATTAACAATTTATTTGACTACATGTCTCGATACACCTTCTACCGGGGCAGTCACTATGCTAATGACATGAATCAGTTCCTCTAATCAGCTGATCGTATCAGCCATTGCCACAATAATTAGTGAAACACAAATAAACCATTTAATGAAAAAAAAAAAAAGTGTTTTATTCCCTCCACCAAGTGTTTACTCTGACCATCATCCTACACACATCAAGTTTGGATTTGTGGTCGATGTCAATAAGCATTTCTCTTAAAAGAAACCAGCTATTGTGGTTGCACTCAGTTAGTCGAAACCCATCTTCAAGTGGCCAACAGGCCTAACTAGTAAATAACATTATGAATTATTCCTTGCAAAACACCCAAAAATTGTTCATACATTTTTTGTCTTACTTTAAAATTAGCGGAATTATTTTTATGTGTGTTTCAGTAAGCCCCAACTTAATTACTTTGCCAAGCTATTAAATCAATAGAAATCTCATGTCGGACTTAATTTCAAGTCTTCTTTATTTCGGGTTCTAATTGAGGGAGAAAAAAAGCAGACACCTGCTTTGTTTACGAAACGTAACTGACCTTTTTAGTTTTTTTAAAGGACATAAATTGAGGAAAATAGAGGAGAAATAATTGAGTAAATGAATATACAATTCATTTATAGGAGGTTTCCTTTTTGGGATTCGGGTATTACCGTAAACCACCTGGAAAGACGTAGGCTAGACTAAGATAATTTCTAATTTTGGTGAGATGACAAAATCATAGTTCGTTCTAATTCCTATTTCTTAATTTTAGATTTTTACATCTTGAGTTTGTTAACTAAATCGATTAGGAGGAGGGAGGGGTGGGTGAAATTCGTTACATATACATCCATCCCCGTATATTTATCTTCACGAAAAACGGAGCGGTTTTTCTCCCCTGAAACATATAACAACAAGAAATGCAAGTGGTAGAAACTTTTAAGAAAGTTTCGTTTTAATTGTAGAAGATATTTTTTTTTTAACCATTTATCATACATCTTTTTAATTGGAACATCGACTGATAAGAAACTATGATAAGAACAGTTTTGGGTGTATTAGTATTATAGTATAATTGACCCTGAGTTTAATATCTCGGATGAAATGTTTGTTCCCAAAGGAAAGGAAAATTTTTCTTTCGGAATTTTCCCCTGAACTCATAGAAATATGTAATTATGGGTTCCGCGTTATTAGATCATTAATCATTTACTAATATGAATTATAAACTTATAAGAGAATGAATATGTTCTAGCTACTTATTTGACTTGTGGCACTATACCTATTCGATTAAATTATTCGCTAATCCTTTCGGGCTTCACTGCCAGCGATATCCATGAAGGACTCACTTTAAAATGTTTATTTATATATGAAAAAATTGTACAAATTCATTTAGCACTGTAAGAGATGTTGTTCGAATTTTAATTGTGTATTCAAATGATGGAAGCTAAAGAGTCACTTGTACAATGGTACAGTTACTCCTGAAAGTGTCAAAACGCTTTTTAATCCTAACCTGCATTCGAGTGTCAGAAACTTGTCAGTCAGCCCTTGAATAGACAAAGCTTTTAGAATGTCCCCGGTGCCTGTTCAAATTTCGAATATTTAAAAAATCTAGATAACATAAGCATCTAACATGCAAGTTATCTTATATGCGGTTCGTTTTTTCTGAAAGGACTACTATTGTTTCGCAATTATTCTAACGACCGCTTCCATGTTATATCTCCCTAATTGCTGTATGTAAGTTCACGAGTTTGGCATTCATTTATGTTTTGTTGAGGCTACCAAATCCGTTGTGCCCAGTGTCTCATCCTTCGATGTTTAGGGGTTTAGGTAGTTGTCTAATACTCCAATGCTCAGATACTTCGTAGGAAAGTTCTCGTTGACAGGTCTTATCCAGATCATAAATGGCAGGAATAGTTAGATATTCGTTGACAACCACTGTGCTACTATTGCTCGGGAGGTTTTCCAGTGCTTTAAATCACAGCCTAATGACCTACTTAAAAATATTACGTTATTATTATGAATTCTTGGAAATATTTATTAAGTGCAATGAGCATTCAGAACTCAACTTCGTTGTCATTCATTATTCGACGACGTTCTTAACTCCAGTGTCCTCAGTACTGGGCAGCCCTGTACTTAAACTGTGATTGAGGAGGCTGCTATATTTTGTAGAAAAGCGCTTCTACTATTCCTATTTTATGATATCTATGGTCACATAAAAGGTCTATTTTTATTATTAAACCTGTGACACAGGGTTGGTGGCCGGTCAAGTGATCAGCGTGGCCCATTTTCATTGTTTCTGTTTTTGTTAACTAAATAATATTTAGAATGTGATCCCGGGGATTAATCTTGGCTACTCGAGCATAGAAAACTTTCTTATAAATGTTCTATCCACGTTTTCTGTATCTCGAACATTTTAGCAGATTTCCCTTTGGGGAAATCAGTTATTGCGGACGTACTCATGACACGATTTTCGAAAATTTTCTTCAAATGTCCATCGATCCTACCCAGATGACGAAAATGAGGTCCGTTCAAAATTATATATATATATATATATATATATATATATATATATATATATATATATATATATATATATTTGTCTGTTACCGCTCTAGCGGTCGCAATTTTTGTGTGATCGTTACCAAACTCGATATTTAGTCGTTTTATGTAAAAAGAAAGATCAAGTTCGTTAACGGCTGAAATCGGACCCGTGGGAGGGGGGGTTTAGAAGGGAGGATTTTCGAAAATTCGAAATATCTCTGTTACTATACGTTGGATCGAAAACTTCTACAGAATCAATCTTATTGCAAATTAAATTTACTATAAATATTGTTATATACATTTATTCTCTATCTTGAATATTAACAGAGATATTTGCATTTTTATTAAATCTGGGCGACTAAGGGCGGGTGACTTTCCCGCCAAAAGCTAGTTCGGCCGTTTCCTTAACTGATTGACTCTCGTGATATTTCTCTATTGTAAAACTTCACGTGGGAAATCTGCTTAATTTACGCAGCCTCTGCGTGACGAACTTTTTTTTTGGGGGATCGTAAAAAAGGGGCTTAATCCTTCAGAATGATATATTTGGGCGCACTGAAACAAATCTTTGTAAAGGATTAAAACCTTTTCCTGCTATATTGTTCCCTTCATTTTTCAGCAGCTGCTCTTTTTTTTTTTTTTTTTTTTTTTTTTTTTTTTTTTTTGGTACTTTTTTTGTTGTTCGATATGCTCAAAAATATTGGTGTCTCTGGTCAACAGTGTTAGGTATTAAAAGGGGAGTTGATGTTTCATATGGCTGAATAACGGTTTCGGGGCGAAATCTTTCACTAAAATCTTAAGTGGCGAGTAAAGGTTTATGTCTGGAGCATTAAATGTTTATAGACGAGAGTATAAACGTCCTGGCAACGTGACTGATGTAAGGCCTGCCCGTTGAATGTTGCGACCCGTGGTGAGCGTGGAGTATGAGCCCCAACTGCAATATATATAAGCCAAATCCTGATTACCCCCTGGAAAATTGCTACTTAAATTTTCAGGGTTGTCCTACAGCTCAATTTTACCTTCAAGGAAGGTAATATTTTCCCACTCTTCCTCCTTGGGGGGTTTTTATCCTTGTTTTACTGTCTCGGGAAATTGTTTTTTTATTTGAGGCATTTTGAGTCGAGATAATCCCCTCTAGTGTGTGACACTAAAAGAACTCTTGGTTTATGACTTCCTCTGTTTGCAGTTGTGTTTCCCTCCGCACCGGTGAAGGCCAGTTAGCTTCATTAACTAATGACGTGATGACTCATGCCCTTAATGAATAAAATATATAAAACATACAATGTTTCTGCTGTATTCGTACATGTTGCACATTTGTATGTTGTTGCTGCGTATTATAAAATTTTATTTCTAGATGCATCCTAGATAATTGAGCAATAACCAAGTAACTTTTTTTTCCAAATGATAGGATTAAGAAGTTAGGGAGAGGGACTTCCTATAATCATTCCTTCAAATAAATCAGAAATTTTATTTATTTATACAGAAGTACCCGCAACTAGGCGATTTGGCTCAAAGTTTAAAAGTCTAAAATAAAAACTAAATTATAGAAAAATAACAAAAACTGAATCAACAAATAAAAAATTAAACACAATAAATAATCATTAAATACATTATGTTATAAAGACAAATAATAAACATTAGGCTAGCAATAAAGACAAATATTTAAAATGGTTCTAATAAAAAACAAAAAATATGTTATTTCTATGTACTAGTACATTTATACTAGTAAATAATATAAATGTACTAAATTTATATTATTTAAAATTGATCAAAATTATATTAAATTTCTCACTAAGTCAAAATCAAAAAGGAGAGAAGTTAAATTTTCTAAAACAAATTCAATTTTTTAAATTGATTTAGTATATTATTGATATGTTGGCTCCTTGTAAGAAGTTCGTACATGTTACGTGGAGACTCGAATTATTCTATGTTCCTACAGTTAGACAGTATGTGTTTAGTGGCTCTGTATAGAGGTCTTTCTGTTCTTGTCATGAGGTGTGAGTTCGTTAAATGTGAGTGGCCTATCCTAAGTCTCGTTAGTACAACTTCGTCTCGTCTATTGTCATATCTGCTGGATGGCTACTCGCTTATACTCGTACAAGGCATTATTTCTTGCAGGTGATTTTCTGCTGCTACCATTTTTGCCATTCATTTAATGTTGTCTGTAGTATTTGTAAATTAAGTCTTGTAGGGTCAGTAATTTAAAGTCAGAAGATGGTCTCTGGGTTGCATGTTTGGCAAGCAATGTTTTCATTTCCTTGAACCCATATCATTGTCACTTTTGTCTATAGTTTTGAAATTTGTTCTAGAATCTGATGATGATTCTTGTGAATGTGTTCGAAGGAAAGTAAACAAGTTAATGAATCGGAGTACATAGTAATGTCATATGTTGTAATGAATAATGTGTGACAGTCCCAGACTTTCAATTCAGTAGTATGTACATATATACTGATATTTGTAGGTACGCATATTTCGTATGGATCATGTAGTGTTCCCGCTACACCAGTTCCTTTTTCAGTTTTGGATCCGTCCGTGTATATGGGTAGAGTCTATGTATTTATTGATGGTTGAAGTCAGTAAGTTGAAGTGTGTTTCGTGCCAGTAATAGGCTAAAGTTTTGTTCTTTTTAAATTTTGATAATCTGAGGTCGATCATTAAGTTGTTGACTTTCCATGGTGGCATGGAGAGTTGTCTGTTTGGATAAATGGGAGAGTCGATAGTGTTTTCATTATATTGTGAAAATCTTAAAATTGAGGGTTTTGTTTGTATTTTTTGAGTAAATCTGTATGTGTGGGTTGTTTAAAACAGTCTTTACACAAGCACTGTTCAATGGTTTTGACCTTGTGAGAAATTTCAAACACATCATACGCCTGTAATCCAGTAGAGGTTCTCCTGCTTCGACATAAATACTATTGACGGGAGTTGTTCGAAAAGCCCCTGTTGATATTCTAATTCCAGCGTTATGTATAACGTCCAATGCTTTGAGCATGCTACAACAGGCAGATGAATATGCTATGCATTCATAATCTATAACTAGAATAGACCTGGTAAAGGCCCTATAGTAGCGTAGGCATTGTACACCCGCCAGGTCCCCATTTTGGTATTACTTAAAATTCTTAATAAATTCAACGATTTCTTGAATTTATTAACGATATCTTTGATATGGGGTGCCCAAGTTCTTATCAAACGTTATACCTAAAAATTTTATTGTTGTGCTATAATATATTTTGGTGGAATCCAGTAATAATAATGTTTTCTGAAGAATATTACACATTTTGTTTTTTCTTTTAAAAATTGAAATCTAGTTCTATTGAAGAAATTTCATGCGGTTTATATTTTTATTACCTACTTAAATTTTATTTTTATTTTCAGGATACCTTTTGGAACGCTGCTTATATTTATGAACATGTAAGTAAAACATTTAGAATTATACCTTAACATTAATAGCTGTTTTACCATGACTTATCCCTCCAAATAATATTAAATACTAGAAAACTACGTTTTATACATAAACATAAATTAATTACTAAGTTCATTATCACGGAAATATTTAAGGATGGATTTAAATACTATTGCTGTAATTCTACTCACACACACTTTTTTATTACAATACCAGCCTACCGAATTTTCGCGGAGTTAATCACTGATTCCAAAGCGACTATTTTGGACAAAGAATCCATCAGAAATATTATTTTCTATATCGACTGGCAAAGACATTAATATTGATGTGTTATTCCACGGTTTATACAACAAATACATATTTACGTTCCATGTGAGTCCTGCGGTGATTTAAAATTTAGCTCAAAATAAATTATGCCATTTTTGCTTTTTGGCAAGTATCAAACCAAAAATCAGGATATTTGCACCTTTGGACAATTTTTTAATTAAATGAAGGTCAATGAAAAATAAGATAAATAATATCTTTATTTTTGGATAAATCGTTTAAATATTATATTGTAACGTTCGGACAAAAATTGACACCACTTCACCGTTAACGGATACAAACTCACGTACGCGCATCACACCACTTTACCTTTTGGAGAATCCGCTTTTGAGGATGGCCTCATGAGGTGATTTTCGAAAAATGTCTTCAAACGCAGGAGATGATGAAATGAGGTCCATTAAAATTTATATATATTTCTAGTCTACCTGTCATGCTTTTTGTTTGGTTGGTACAAAGTCGATATTTCAGCACTTCAAGTGATACGAAACATCAAGATGGTTGAATTCGATGGATATAAAAAAATCTTCAATATGATTCCAATCGAAAAATGTTATATAACCAATCGTATTACATATAATTGTTTACAAATGTTGTTCGAGTTGAGGCCTTGGAGCAGAATTCATGTTAACTGCTCTAAAGATGACGATGTCGCAGTGTTGAAAGCGCAAAATAAAGATGAGGGCGTTGACTTCTGTTTATTAACATTGATCAAGTGTTCACTCGTATCTAGTGACCTTGGGCGATGGAGCTAAAAATGCTTTTATAACCTATTGAAGATTTTTTATGACGGTGGTATAACATGAAAAACTAGAGAATGACCTGCAATACTATCTCTATATTCTTGTCTGGAGATATGGTATAAGTAAGAAACGTACGTCTCGGAGTTTTTTTCTTAAAAATTATTTATTAACGTCCACTTTTTACAACTAAGGCTAATTGGGACGGGTTATCCACAGGTTACCACCCTTTTCTATCCAGGGTGGGACTAAGGATTTTATTTAATGAATTTCGTCAATAAATAAATTCCTTTGCCCAGGCGGGAATCGAACTCGCCACTCTAGGTTTACCATGTAGAGAGTATGGTCAAAGCTTTAACTCGCACGGCTAACCTGAGCCCCACTCACGTTTTCTCTCTATTACTAGTTAGTAAGAAGATCCATATGTACAATATATGTCACATGAGTGTTAGAAGTGTGAAAATGAAGTTTTCAGTTGGAATATGGGTTTTAAATTGGAGTTGTATTTCGGATCTTCTGAAGCCATTATAAATGTCAGACCATTGACATTTTAATAAATAACTATAAATTTTTAAGTTAAATGTGAAACACGACGTTATATTTATACTGAATGCCACCTCTATATTTGTCCTACCCCCCCCCCTCAGAATTCCCAACAGTATTTTTATTCTGTTGACAATACATGATACCATCCTAATTGTTATAGAATAAAAACTCACAAATTGATTAGAAGTAGTTTTTGATCGGAGCCAAAAGAGAAAATAGGATTCTCTTTCTGCTGCATGTTAATCCGATCCGAATTAGGTAGGAGGCTATACCGGTAATACTGCTGTGGTTTCCATATTTGGTCAGCGCTTGACTTCTGTTGAAACTCGATCACGCAATGTTATTTTGAAATTTCTTTCCTTAATGTTCTCATAAGAAGTCGGTTGGGTTGCTGAAAATATCTAGGTATTTGACTCCCGGCAGTTTCATAAAACCTTTTATCAGTAGATTAGAATATGTATGTATCATTAACAAAAGGTTTCTTAGTCCTTCCCTCCCTTCTTTGATTAGCTCCTAAAGGAAGGCAAAATGAACTTCTTTTAGTGAAGGCAGGCTATGACTAACCATATCAAGGCACAAACGTATGCCACATATATTCTTTATGAAGATGTAAATGTGGTAAATTTGGTTGGTCATTATGACAAGTCAATATCGATGTATATTGTAGGCTACTTTAAACATTGCATTCCCAAACGGAGGAAAGAATGCCTGCTTATCGAAATACTTGTCTAAATTTTATGAGTCTGTAAAACGAGTCATCCAACGAGGTCATGAATCACATGTTAGGGCGCCTGTAAAGTTGTAAACCTTAAACGCTCATATTTTCGAAAGAATGATAGGTGGACTGTCTTGAGGTTATAGTGATGCTCATCAAAACCCCTAAAAATATTCTATTCAGAAACTGTACTCTTTAAACAAATTATGATGCCACAAACAACAAATGATACTACTAGTGAATTGTGAATTAAGCCATTTTCCCTGAGATACTAGAGTTGAGAAATATCGACTTTATCACCACGGAATTGTACCGCATGGCTCTTGACTAATGGGTCAAAGGTAACATATTCTTGAATGGCAGCATGATGCCGGACTTAAGAATATATTGTATTTGGTGAAGGATTATTTTTCTCGATATCACTAACCTCAGATGTTAGTAAACATTCTTTGGAAAGTACATTATTGTTTTGCTCCGAACATTTTTATTTTTGGTAGCTCCATTGATAATATTGTGACGGATTACCAAAATTCAAAAATAAAAAAGTCCGACACGCAAAAGATTACTTAACCTAAATTGGCATCTAGCGGTTTAGAAGGGAACTAGATTTCATTTCACCATTTATTCTCTATTTCTCCTTTTGTAAGAAGTCTATGTAAACAGAAATTAGAATACAAGCTGGATATGAAATGTTGAGAGCCTCAATTATTCAAAGTAAAAATTGATGAGTATAAGTGAGAATACTGAAGGCCGAAAATAATATAATTCAATTAACTGGCTTAATATTTGTTTAAGGAAAAAATGTATAAAACAACAAAGTAGACCCGAATTTTCTAATTCACTCACTAAACCATCCCTCTGCCTGGTCCGATTTAAGCTATTAACATATGAGATCTCCATTTTTGGAAGAAACTGTTAATTATCGAGCATGGTCAAATGAACATTTTCGAGCTAGAAATGTAAAATCTTGATCGATGAAGATTCACATAACGTCTTTGTGTGTCTATATCACATAGTAAAAGTTTGTTGAAAAACATATTTCATTTAACCTATGATTAAGGTGTTTCATGATTTATCCGGTTATTGTTAATATGGGATGAATTGGGGAAGGGAAGGAGCTTACTGACGGTTGAAACTAAAAAAATAAAATCAAATATTTCGCTTAAAATTCGGAATTGAGAAAACATGTATAAAACATTATTGATAGAAAATTGAATTTTCAAACAAGATTCGTTCTGTTGAATTTCTCGATCTGATTCATAATAGCGGTAATATTTTAAATTTTCTATACTCTACGCGCGCTCTATTTTAATCACCGTGAACCTGATCTGTAGTTTTACATGGAACGCTTTAACGCTAAAGTTTGTAACATTCTAATTGCAACAGCTAAAGCGGTCAACAATATATTTATATACATCTCCTAAAGGGAATTTGCTAAAAAAATTAACGTTCCAGCAGAAGCTAATCTCCTAATCCTGACCTGCATTCAAATCATTAAAATAAAAATGATTACATCTTAATATAATAAAGCCTTAAACGGTCGTTTAATTGAGTTCTGTTATGTCTTGAATCTGTTTCATTTTATCTTAAATGAAATATGAAATCCGTATAAAATAGTTAAAAGCTAACGGGTGCGTTTAAATAACTAACGTGGGAAGAGTTTTCCTGAAATAGCTCAGGCTTTCGATCCCCGTTATTTATATCCTAGACCCCCTGGAGAAATCTCCCGGGAAGTTATATAGTAGCTCCACCACTGGACTAAATGATTTACCAAAAATTGGTAGAATCCAGGAAGTACGTGATGGAGCTAAGAAAGTGAGTCAGTTCAGTTACGTTTAGTTGGTTTAATAAAAGTACCTGTTAAAGAAATACTTTAAATAATAATATTTATTGCATTCCTCTATCATTTCTGAAACTCAAGTTATTGGTATCGGTTAGATGATTTAGTGAATTATTACGTGCTCTGTGTTGAGGTTTGTGTGTGTATTGGAGCGAATGCGGAGGGAAGTAGCGGTGACTGTGAAGGGTAGATCAGCTGATATATAAGGTCACGGTTATCGGGTCACCGTATCGATTACCTCACCCTAGTCTCTCCCCATCCTGCACCTCTCCTCTTCCTCAAGGATTTTATACTCTACTTCCACCAATCTACAATTTATACTTCCTTCCCCTGCTGACATCTGCCTCTGCCCAATTCGATTTAGTTTGGGAACGACCCCCTAGATATAAGTCGTTTTTAAATTGATGTTCAATTTACAGCCGTGCCTGGAGTATTTCGCTTCCTTCAACATCAGCCCTGTCTGTTCCTGACATATAGTTTAAAATATAAAAACTTGGTGAACGATTTATTTATTTATTTAAGCGATTCACACATTTTCTTATTATAAAACTAAAATAGTTTAGGTAAAGCCACCTTATTAAAACAAAAAAAAAAAGGTTAAAAAATCTAGTCGTAGGTAAAAGTACGATTTTATTTTATCTCCAGTGGATATTATTCTAGTCTAATGTTTAATTATTTAATGTTAAATCTGGTTGTAAATGTGTGTGCATTTGAGGTGTTTCGCGATTTTTGTAATGTATGGGCTGTTGTCGTATAGTAGCTCTGATAGGTTGGTGGGTAGAGTCTTGTCGGTTATTAGTCTTCAGTCTGTAAGTAAGTGTTTGATAGTTAGTTGTGTATTGCACAGTGCGCATAATGGTGGATCAGTCCTAGTCATGAGGTGTCCGTGTGTTATCCGTGAATGGCCGTGTCTCAAACTAGCAAGGACTACTTCTCACTTCTCTTCTAGTGTCCCCTCTTCTAGTGTCCCGATTACTTGACAGCCATTCACGAATATTGCATTTTATTTCTCGTAGTTTTGTGAGTATCTGATGCCATTCCACTTCCCATTTTACGTTGACCTATTTTTTAATGAGTTTAGTAGCATCGTGAGCTGTAATGTGATCAATGTGTAATATGTCAAATTGAGTTGCTAATTTTGCATGTTTGTCAGCCAAAATATTTTCCGTGATGTCTGAATGGCCTGGTATCCAATGGATAGTTATTACTTTATCCATATGTGTCTGTAAGTTAGTAGTTCTCGAAGTCGTTTCGTGAGTGGGTGAGTTGAGTAAAGATTGACTGTAAAAACATGAATGTTTTCTTGTTGTACGTTAGTAAGGTGTTGCAGTCCAAGAAGTAAGCCTTGTAGTTCCGCAGTGAAGTTACTTGATATGTCCGGTAGTCTACACGTTAGTACTTGGCTCCCCACCGTGACGACTGAGCCACATTTATCTGCATATTTCGAGTCATCTGTGTATATGAAAAGTTTTGTCCTGTTTTGTGTAATTATGTTCCGGTACTCGTGTTTATACTGTAAGGAAGAGAGTGGGTTGGATTTCTAAAATTTTTTTAAGGGTGAGGTTAGTTTTTAGTATATACAGCCAGGGTGCTGTTTTGTGTTGTATAGGATAAATAAATAAAGATACCAACTTTTGCACTAACATTTCAGATAAACTATAATCTAATAAAACCATCTATGGGATCCAATATCTTCACTTATATCCTTTGGTGAACGATTTAACATTTGTTGTTAAACAACTATTTCCTAGAGGCCTCGAATACATCGAGGTTATTTTGATTAAACTAGTATATTTTCGTGACTTTACTTATTATTTGAGTAATAAGATCTGACTAGACACTATGTGCCTAAATGTTGTGTGCAAGGCTGCGAATGTGGTGGGAGATTTTATCGTGCAATATGTGATGGGACCAATCATTGGGGAGGAGAGTTATAATTAGTTGCTTAGCTTTAATTCTTGACTGAGTGACTAATTTAAATTATATTTGTGTATTTCATCCTCAAAAATCTCATAGCAGGTTCTTAAATGAATTATTTTTTTACGTATCCGTTTACAAAGTTTTTTGAGCTCAGTTTTTATAATTATATTTTTAAATTTTAAATTAATATCTAAATGTAGGCCATTTACACGATTACTACGATAATTAGTGAAGAAAATTCTCTATTTGTCAAAAATATAATGTAAGGGTGTAATGTTATTATTCTGTTAATATGTTTTGGCTTTATGCCAGAGAGGAGAGGAGCATTGAAATAAAGTCGCTGTAAAGCAGCTGTAATAGTTTTTATTGTAGCAAAACAAAAGTTACATCCATTACTTTTATGTTATAATCTAGTTTATTGTCAGCTGTTTTAAACTTCAGAAATAGTGTCCTCTTGCAACTAGTCTATTCGATTAAAATAGAAATACTTCGGAGTTGTTAATAATTTATGATCTCCGTTGCGCTTGTAGTGTCATTCGTGTTTTCCACCCGGAAAACTGTTGTAACTGACAAACCCCCGTAGGCGTCGTATTTATCGTTTGACCCTTACTAAATTTGATATTTAATCGTTGCATATAAAACGAAAGTTCGTTTACGGCTGAACTGGAGTCAGGAGAAAGAGGGACAACAAATTGAAATATCTCAGTTATTATGAGTTGGATTAAATATTGTTTTATAACCAACCTTATTGCAAATGTACTTCCTTACATTTATTGTGTATTCACCCCCCCCCCAACCTAACTCTAATATTGACCGTTATATTTGCGTATTCTGTTATCCAGCCTTCAGAAACCCTATCCTATTCATCTCATATTAGCAATACGCCATTACATCACCAATTGTCTTTTTTAAACTTAAATACAAAATATTGTAAAGGACTGCTAAATTAAAAATCGAAATATCCCTGTTATTATGAATCGGCTGTTTTTACATAACCAATACATTGGTTGAACCAATACATTGAAGGAGTTCAATCTCCGTAGCTCATGACCTACCTTGTAGATGACGAAAAAGGGGTCCTTTCATAATTATATATAGGTCTGTTGCTGCTCTAGCGGTCGTTATTTTTGGTTTATCTTTATCAAACTCCATATATAAACGTTTTACACAAAAAGAAAGACCAAGTTCGCTACCGGGGATAATTTCCTTAGTTACCACAGCGGATTTTTATACAGTTGATGCTTTTTCTCCTTAATTATTTTAGTTTTCTGTCTTCTTTAAACCCTTCTCCGGGTCTTTTTTACTTTACCCACATCAGTTACTTATTTCGGAAACAGTGATTTACGTTATCGTTAAATTGATAAAAGTAATGAGCATATGTTTGAACTAATGTATTTAACAAGTTTTCAATGTAAACAAAAATTATACTTTAATATACATTTCGTTGAATGTAACAATTTCTAGACTGTATCTAAATACTGGACCTCTTTTTTTATGAAATATAATCCTCATGAAGTGTCCTTTTCTACATTTCTTTAATTTATACAATAATCCATACCTCTGCAAAGGCCTATATGCTATTTCTTCTGATTTAAGAATACGACTAAGTTGTATGAAATTCATTATTACAAAAAAAAAAAAAAACTTACACGTATTTAAAAACCAACCATGTAATAGGTCTCTTTCATGCATAAAATTTATATAGCTTAGCATCAGTTTGAATGAAT
This sequence comes from Riptortus pedestris, assembly GCA_019009955.1. Lineage (NCBI taxonomy): Eukaryota > Metazoa > Arthropoda > Insecta > Hemiptera > Alydidae > Riptortus > Riptortus pedestris. The sequence continues at coordinate 28,023,766 of CM032228.1, forward strand.
TACTTCAACCAAACAACTAGAGTCTTTTTAATTTTCATATGATCGTTGTTACTTCAAAAAGTAACTGGCGTGGGTAAAGTAAAAAAGCCCCCCTTCTCCTATTAATGCGCTCGCAATTGGAACATCTTACCCACTATACATTTCAGCAGCTTAACTTGTAAGCTCTGCCTAAATCGGCTTTACTGGGAAAATGAAGAATGGATTGTATGAGATCAGCAGCATGAACTTGAAAAATGTGTTTAGTTAACGCAGCACATGCGAGACTGATTTTTGGCTGTCACAGACAGAATGATATCAAATAAAAAGGTGATAGAGAGATCTTTTTTTAATTCATTATTTAACTTGCCTCGGTTAGAATTGCACAGCTTTGAGCGAGTCTAAACTTTCTCTATTTTGTATTAATGAAATCATGCTCGTGTATTGAGTAAATTATATGAAATCAACAAAATAAACCTTAAAGTTAATAATTTTTGCATGACAATGTCGTTTTATTTCAGGAGTAGCTACTCATAGTGTGCTCTTGTCGTAGGATTTGAATTACGTATATGGTTGATAGCGGCAGCCAAGGCCTTCTGTATAATTAATGTAAACTAGAGAAAAATAGCACTAGCCAAGAGCCGCTAGCGGAGTAGCGTGCTATGACTGGTTCGTTGCCTTGACGACTGTTGTAAAGTGCAGTATTAGTCAGCTGTGCTACATCATTGACTAGCTCCTGGGGCGGCCAGTCACTCCTTTCACCTCGCCACCTCCTTTGCTCGATATAACACCGTCATCCGGACTTTGGGAATCATAAGCCAATTGTGTAAGTACCACTTATACTTTGCCACGGATTTGTACGTAATTTAATGACTGCTTATTCCTATTTTAGCATATTTCCCTTAAGGGAAAGTAGCTATTGAGGTCGTACTCATGACGCAATTTTCGAAATTTTTCTTCAAATGTCTTGTCTTCTACCAGATTCTACCTAGGAGATGACCAAAATGAGGTCCGTTCAAAACTGTCTTTTACCGCTCTAGCGGTCGAAATTATTGTTTAATCGTTACAAAACTTGATATTTAGTAGTTTTATGTAAAAAGAAAGATCAAGTTCGTTAAAGGCTGAAATAGGTCCACGGGGAGGTGGGGGTTTAGAGGGGAGGAATTTCGAAATATCTCCTTTACTATACGTCGGATCGAAAATTTGTATAGAAACAATCCTATTGCAAATTAAATTTACTATAAATATTGTTATATTCATATTTTTCGTATAATGTGTATTAACCAAGATATTGTGATTTTATAGTTTTCCGCTTTCAGTAAACCCCACTCCTACTAGTGTCATATTAATAATAAGCTGATATATCATGAACTACTTCATTACAAGGTTAAATATCAAATATTGTTTCCATTGAACGTTTACTTTTTAGATATATGCAAATGCGCTCTCTTGCCCCCCCCCCCTTCTTTTGTTCTTTCATTACTAAAATTTCAGTGATTGAGATAAAACATATTCTGATTTATTAGAAAGTACAACACTAGCTTTAGTAAATTGTTTTCAATAAAATTAATATGTTATATTCAGATTTATTTCATTAATTGTATGTATTTTCGGTCTATCTATCTATCTATTCAGCGCTACAAGGTTGGCTGGCCTGTTTCTTCACAATTCAGCCGTTTTCCGTTGTAGAGATTATTAACTTGTATTTAAATTGACTGAAAAATTTCTTATTACCGTTTGTATATTCACTAACATTCACGGTAGTGTTAGCTGTATGTATATTTATCTATTGTAAACCTTCGCGTGAGAAATTCGCTTAGTTTACGCAGCCCCTTCGTGACGGACTCTTTTTTTTTATGCTCTTACTCCATCCCTGGTTCAATTCCGATTCAGCCCATCGTTTCATTCTGAAATGCCTTTCAAAAGGGTATTTACACAGCCGGGAGTTAACGTATCATTCAATATAAACATACTCATTAACTAAGGGATCTCTGGTCTATTGGATTCGCATAAGGATATTTAAATCTTACCGATACACGCTCAGAAGGGACAAAAGTCCGTCACGCAGGGGCTGCGTTTACTAAGCAGATTCCGCACGGGCGTCGCCTCAAAATTTGCAATTACCTCAACAAGTTTTAGGTTCAATGCGAAGTATACTGTTATATAGGCTTCAAATAATGTGCTTCATAATATAACAGCTTATTGTTAATATTATATGAGTAGGGGTTTACTGAAGGCCAAAAACTAAAAAAAATACCTGCCTTTCCTCTCTGAAGTGTTTTTCTATTCCGTTATTTATTGTTTGATGATAGATCGTTTTACAAATTTATTACACGACGTATCAGTCTTCTTGCCGACAAGCACTTTAACTTAGGGATGGGGGAGTTCTTCAACCTCCCCATTACGGTTCAAATTAGCCCTATTAATTAGATGTAAATTTCAATGTGGTGGCATCATTGAGTTACTTTCTGCCAATATTTCATTTTTTTGTTTCCTATGGTTCAGCTTAGCCATGTGAGTTAAGGCATTGGTCGTCTTAATTCATTGGGTAAGCGTGACGTGGTGGGTTCGTTTCTATTGTAGTCTATATAAATGTTTAGTTCAACCTAATTAGCCGTAGGAGCTTAAAATTCTGCCTTTAACATTTAAGCCTGTCTTATCTATTCATTGTTTCAAAACCCTTCTCTTTGGAAAAAATAATAAAGTACGGCCAACTTTTCTAAGTGTGGTTGTTACTCCATCATCCGTACATTGAACATGAAACGTAACGGATTATTCAATTTTGGTCCATTGAGATAAATCATGCGTCAATATATCAATGTTCTGTAGTTATTTGTTCTCGAGAATTTAGTAAAACCTGTGACTAACTCAATCTTTTCTAAATTATTAATACATTCGGCCTCACGACCAATGAATATAAATATGTCTACACAACTCGATCACGTCCATTACTGTCGAATTAACATACTTAATGACTGCCAACTCTTCATCTCCACTTCAATCAATTTCTTTTGAAAAGAACAGTATTTTCTTTTCTCTCTGAAACTTGTAGATCTTGGAAAGTTCATGGCACTATTTAAACAGCATGATAGAAGTAGGCACGTATATTTGAAGAGAATTTTCATCGGAGTTACGTGATTTACTATATATTAGGAACGTTTGGAGCCTAATTTTCTTGTTCGTAAAGTAATAAGATTTCACGTAAATATTAATAATAACATTATTATATCACACACACATACACACACGCTGGATTTATACACTGAACGTACATTATCTATCAATGTCTATTATTTCTGAGCCACTGTAGGTTAACAACATAATAATTATTTCATACAGACATTTATTTTATGCCCGACGTGTTTCGAGTGCTCACACTTCTTCTCAAGGGGTAATTTGACCATCAAAGTTATTTTTAAAATAAATTCTTTTATTATAATATATCACATTAACAGTCCTCATTAACAGAATTGGCTAAACACATTTTGACACGTCATTATTGAAATCAATCATTATAATTGGCTCGTTCAATTGATTTTATTTTAATAATAATGACGTGATAAAACTTTTTTAGCCAATTATGTTAATGAGGACGACTCTACTACATAATATATTATCATATATTATAATGTATAGGTTTATTTTTAGAATAACGTCGATGGTTAAATAAGTCCTTGAGGAGTGTGGACATCCACGAGTTGGGGATAAAATACATCACGTGTGTATGAAGAGATTATATAATTTTTTGCCCCATGATGGCTTACAAATTTTGATATATATGTGTATGAGAGTGTATGCGTGTGCGTGTGTGTGCGCGCCGCGTTTATTGTATTCCCAGTAAGGTAAGTAGTCACCAATTTGGGCATTGCCCTGTTACAGCCATCACGGATCCGATTACTGTTTATAAACTTACGTCCACGAAGACAATTTATTATTCTTTAGGTCATCGCTATTGTAACTGTAATAATTTTTGAAACCTGTAACATTTCTTTCTTCTTTCCAGGATAATAATATCGTAATTTAAGTTTTTCGTTTTAAGAATAGTTGTTGTTCTTTAAGTGCTCTTTTCCAACAAATATGTTAATTAAAATAAAAATTATTATTGTCATTAGAAAGAAATAGCTATTGCTACAACAAGACGGGCTTACCCTATTCTTAGCTCAACTAAAAAGACTCTCTACCTTAAACCTTAAAAACATTGGGCTTGTGTTACATGCACTATATTCTACGGAGAGTATTAAGTTTTTGATTATGTTGATATATTTTAAAATATGAAAATTGTAATATTTATTTGTATTGGATGGAATAGAGCACTATTTTGTTAAAACTACTAATGGCTATAACTAATTAAATATAAAATTTATTTAATATGCCAAATAATCAGTAACTTAATTAAATCATCACACAAAGACTAAGAATTAAAAAAAAAGAAGAAAAATGTCAGAAAACTTATATTAGAGATCTATAACTAGATAATTAAGTGTATTATTCAAACTTGTGAATAAAACAACTTTAACAGAATGAAAAAAGATTATGAAAAATTGATATCACAATGAAAAAAGTAAAATAAAGGAAAATAAAAGTCTTAACATGTAAATAAACTAATCTTGTTCTGAGGGGCTAATTGTTTTTACTTATTAGTAATTATAATTCTTATGTTAATTATTCGTAATTGTTTACCGTTGTCAAAGTACAATGTATTCCTTTCCACCGGTAACATTGTGAAATAATGATGGCTATTTTTAATTTAGAATTTACTCATCTGTGTGTTACGTGTTACATATTATTGCTTCACCTTATCTACGCTGACTAGTGCATACATAAATCTGTCTCGCCGGGAGTAAATTTCATCAAGGCCGGAATCTGTTCTTGACTGAAAGTCTGACTATGAGTCAAGTAGTATTTGGAGCAATTCTGGGAAGTGGGGCAAGCGTCAGGAGTTGAAATTTCTACTGGGAAATCACTTTGAGCTCATCAAGAATGCTCTTTCAAGGAGCAGTTTTACTATTCATGCCGTCACTCTCTTGCATGCAGACTAAATGAGCTCACAACCCCCAAAATGAATTATTCGGTAGTTTCTTGTAAGGGTTGTTCTTTTAGGAATTTGTGTGTTATGTTATGACGTGTTTCGTATGCCTTCATTATGTCTTTTCCTACACCGTTTAACTACTCAGCCGTAATGGAAGTAACATTAAAATATATGAGAACAGTCCAATTTTGAGGACAACGTTTACAAGTTGTTGTATGTAATCTTTTTAGCTTTTATATATATATGCCTGTTACCGCTCTAGCGTTCACAATTTTGGTTTAATCGTTACCAAACTGGATGTTTAATCGTTTTATGTAAATGAAAGATCAAGTTCCTTAATGGCTGAAACCTGGAGATTTAGAGGTGAGGAATTTCGAAAATTCTTAATATTACTGTTATTATTTGACGGATCGAAACATCGGAGCATAGAACCAATCTTATTTCAAATGTAATGTTATATAAATGTTGTTATGTACGTATTTTCACTATCTTGATTATTAACCAAGATATTTGCATTTTATAGATTTCGGCCTTCAGTAACCCCCCCCCCTCTTTCTCATGCCATATTAACAATAAGCCGTTATAGTTTGAAGCACATTATTTGATGCATAAATACCAAATATTGTTCTTATTGGACGTTTACGTTTTGAGATAAACGTGGCACACATCGGAAATCTGCTTATTTAACGCAGCCCCGTGGCGGACGTTTTGTTTTTTGGAATAACCGCTCTATTTCTTCAGTTCGATTATTATCTCTCACATATTATACTTTTATTAGCAATAATACGTCTACCCTCCACAGTTGTTCATGCCAGGCAATATTTAATTTACTGCATGATTATTTGGAAAAGTGTGGAGCAATTTTTGACCAAATGAACTCTTTTTCTTTGAAATCGTCTATAATTGTAGTAGTTATGTTATGGACAACTGTTTCTATACTATTATTATTATTTATTAACGGCCACTTTTTGCAACTTAGGCTAATCGGGACGGGTTATCTATAGGTCACCACCCTTCTCTAGCCAGGGTGGGATTTTAGGATGTTATATAATGAATTTCGTCACTAAATAATTTCCTTTGCCCAGGCGAGAATCGAACTCGCCACTCTAGGTTTCTATACTATTTACTTATCATGTGCTCTGTTAAATTTTTAAAAAACATTGTGCAATGTTAGCAAAAATAATGGGAGCTTTACTAGTGGCCTAAGCTTCTATGGAATTCCTTTTAAATTCAACTTTAGCAAGTAAACGGAACTTTATAGAAAAAACTCACCATACATAATTATGTACAAGCACTCGGTGGGTTTATGATTCCCGTTAAAAAATATCGAATCGTAACAGACGAACGGATGGACGATACTGTTCCTCAACTCAGGGTTACTGTCGGAGGCAACTGAAGACATTAATGTATTCGTGAGCAGCTTACATTTATCGTATTTTTGTGTTATAACCTATTATCTATCAAGTTAATACGGTAGTGCCTAATAAAATTTTATCTGTGGCCTGTATAATTGTAGTAATTATATCAGTCAGGGGAAAAGTGATGGGGATGGCGAAACTATCAGTATCAGATTTTCCTCGCTTTTAAAAGGATTGTTATCCTTGTGTAAACTAAGCAGATTTCCTCCACATGGGCTTTGATATCGTCTCAAAGTCGATTATCTATTTTTTCTCATTGTCACAATATCTTAATATTACAACGCTCACTGTGACATCTTTATTATCTAAATAGGCCGGTTTGCTCCCAAAATAAGTTTATTACTACAGATTGGGCTTTAAGAGCATGGAAGTGGTGCCTTCTTCAATGCCTGTTGACACAAAAAAGCCCTTTAATGTCAAGCCTACAACAATATATCAACTAATCAACAAAACAAAATAACACTTGATTAGGATAAAATCGGAATTAAAATAAAATGTAAAATTCATATTATTATTATATCATTGAGTTTGATTCTCAATGCGTTAAGTGACGTAATCATTAAATAAATTCCTTAAGGGTAAAAAAAGTCCGTCATGCAGGGGCTGCGTAAATTTCGAAATTCGCATCATGAGTACGACCTCAATAGCTGAGGGCTAAAAAATGCTAAGAGGGTTGTTGATAACCCATGCCAATGGGCCGTAGCTTCATAAAGTGGACTTTAATAAATAACAATGGCAATGTGTTTATGATTCATTAAACGTATACCATCATTTACCAGCTCATGGGCATCTTGGTTATTTATATTCACTTAATAAAGTATAAGGAAATAGCATACTTAAACCTTGAATTGAAATAATTTTACCATGCGAATTTGCATAGTGTCTGCTTTTACAATTGAGTTGTATTTTTGATGCACCATTGAATTATCTACACCTCATGAACAATGATGACTTTCTTCATCATGTTATTGCGGCCCATGATTGTGGTGTTTAGTAATTGAGGAGGTGTTTCTCCTCACTTTCTACCGAGTAAATGTCCAATTCGGTGAGTTTCCTTCTTCAGATTTCCCTTATCGTTTATATGAAGTTATTATTTCTTAGAACTTTCGCTATTGATTGTTGAGTATAGCGGTATATATACAAAAGTCCTAATAAGAATCTCTTCAATTGATTGTCGTTGCGTTCGTTATTGTTAGTTCTTCGCGAGTTACTGGTCAAGCAGTTAGGTATGAGTCTTCTCGTGTTTTGGGGCTAAATTATTTCACCTGCCATTTTTCAACTTCCATCAAACATTTGAATAATCGATGGCCTTGGATGCGCAACAATTATGGGGGTTCTCATAAAAGCCGGAAGCTGCTGGGGGTTGACAATTTGAAGTTGTATCATATGGACAGCTCTGTCACTAGACACTAGTAATATAAAACTCCTCTGTTTCTTAACGTTCACGATGCACTTACATAACTACGACTATTACAATATAATTAAGGACTACTTCTAATTCAGTATTTAGGCATGATTTCTACAACAACCCAATTTTTTATTTAATACTGAAATTGTTTGCAAGTATAATAATTTATTATTTGTTACTATTGTGAACTATAATATGATGTAAATGAGCATTATTAAAAATTTCATTCAGGATTTTTCCTGGTTAATAGAATCGATTTGTTATTATGATCTAATTTTGTTTACAATTTTTTGGTTCACTTAAAAATATATATATATTTTTTTTAATGAAGAATAAAAGAGAAATTATGTTTTTATAATATTCGCCATGTCTACCTACTATCTACTTGTACTATTCTACGCTGTAACCTATGACTATTATCAATACCTGAATATTTTGAATAATAATAAGTTATAATTAATAATTGTTTTACATTTATTCTTAAAGAGTCTAATATTGTAACAATTCCTCTTGATGTAAACATATTTTGTATAAGGTGAACCTGTAGAACCTCAACGTGGCATTTCTTATCCATTCATTATTCATTGCTTAGAGATTTCCCTACCAAAGCCAGGATACCTCGCCTAGTAACATGCATGTACGGTAGTCATCGTTACTTACTGGTTCTAAAACAGTTCATATTGTACCAGTTCATTGAGATGTAATCATTCTTATATAAGGTAGAACGATACAATGGTATATCGTATCCATTTATTATTCATTTAAAGGTTTCCCTACCAAAGCCAGGATACATCGCCTAGGAATGTGTATGAGCTGAAGTCTTCCTTACTTACAACTCTATTTTCTCCATTTCGTTTTAGCAGATTTCTCTTACGGGAAATCAGCTATTGACGTTGTACTCATTGCGATTTCCTCAAATGTTCATTCCTCAAATGATCAATTTCCTCAAATGTTCATCGATCCTACTAGGAGAGGACGAAAAGTTCAAAGTTTATATATATATATCTTAATTTCGAAAATTAAAATATATACCTTATTATACTTCGTATTCTAAAATTGTTTAGAACCATCTAATCCAAAATTTAATGCTCTTTAAATTTCATTATAGAAATGTTTCCTTTATTTTGAATATTAACCGACATTTTGGCATTTTTTTTTAGTTTTCAGCCTTCAGTAAACCCCCACTTTTAGGCATCACACTTTTAACAATGAGAATATATCTGGAAACGTCTTATTCCGTCATAAATACCAATGATTGATGAACCTTTATTATGTGAGATACATCCATATAGTTAGTATGATGACCTCATCAATTATGATTTTACTGATTGGATTTATTTTTTATTTTTTATCTTTTTTTTGGAAATAGAGAATATGGTGAGATGAGAACAGTAGTGTGTCATTCCACCATGTAGGATATCAGCTTAATTTACGCAGGTTGTGCGTGACCTACATTTTTTCATGATCTTTGCTGTGAAAATTTGTCTGTGATTTCATTTTTATTATTTATTTTTTTTATTCCTACATCCAGAATTTAAGAAGAATGTATTCTTTTAAATAAATGGTTCTACCCTTTTCTTAGCTTGGAATGGAATTGGGAGTGATAACGTTAATAAATTCAATAAGACCCTGGATCCATTGCGAGGCTTCTTCTTCAATAAAAATGCTCTTATTCTTTATTTTATTTTTGGGATATTTTTAAAAGACGCCATGGAATACTTATTTACAGTATGTGGCGAATGATTAATAAAATTATTAGTTCTTCAGTTCGCTGCCATGTACACATGTGCCAAACCTCGTCATACAACGCGCTCGCAAAATCATTGGCCAGGCAATAAAAATCCAGCTGCCATCGAACCCTCAACAGTTTTTACCTTAAGATATAAAAGAAAGTTTGATTGTAAGTTTCACTTAATGTTTTACGTGTTTAGCCCCAAGCATGTTTCCACTACCTTTTATTTTCTTCTAATTCGTGTTAGTATAATATCATTATTTTGGTATTTTTTTACGGTATATGTTTGGAATATGTATAGTCTAGCTAGATATTTTTAAGCGAACCTTAATTATGAAATGCTGCAAAGCAAAGAAGAATTGTTTGTAGGCATAAACAACACCCATCCGAAATTATCAGTTTGTTTAAATATTTCCTTATTTCTAATCTATTCCGGTTCTTGTATGTCGCTTCATGCACTTAACACTCTCAATTACATGTTGCTTAGTGTGAGCTTATGGAATAAGAATTGTTTCTGACTTCTTTTCAATCAGCTGCATTCAAATTGAGTATATTTAATTCACAACAGGTTCAAGGGCTTTTGTTGTAAGATTAAGCTGCGGTAAAAGATGCTTGACTGGAGAGACGTTTCAATTAGCTCATCGGATTTACAATGAATACAAATAAGCCCTTCTAAGCCCCCTTTTAGCCAGGTTCCTTACAAGCTCCTCCACCGCTCTGTTTTTGGAGTCCTGTCCCAGTACGGCATTTGCATTTTGCTCCTGGTCTCTGTGATTTGATTGAGGTGGAAGCAGAACCCATTTCCTTTGCGTGATTATTCTCCTGCATTTGATGGCATATGCTCCAACCCCACGGAAATCACATGCGTCCCCCCTTTTCATGGGGATTTATACCTCAAACAAATTACTATGAAGAGGGCGAACCACGGAAAACTTTTAGTAGCTGTTTTTCTTTTACAATGCGCATTTGATAAAATTACATGCCACTTATTTGGTTCTTTTGCTAGATTAGATTTTACTTACCTGCTGGCTGGTTTTAACAGACTTCTTTTAGAAAATATTATTCACTATACATTTATTAATTTTATAAAGAGTTAAAACTAGTATAAAGTGCCGTTTTACTGTCTCTTCCAGTAAAATAGCATTATTATCCTGGATTAAAGCTAAAATAATTTCCGTTGATTGCACTGATGCTTCTGTGATAATTTCGTGTATTTAAAGAGTATTTGTGGATGGCCCGACTCCTCGCCTACACTCAGTTTCTGTCATTTCATTGAAAATAGCATTTCAGAAGCATTTTATTGTCAAGGTATTTATTTTAGTAACTTGTTTATGTTAGTCCAAGGGGAGCTTTAAGCTGTGTCATGAAGTACAATGAGCTGTTTTAGCAGTAAAAAGCAAGTTATAAATCAGGTATGGGCAACCTTTGACATGTTGTGGGCCAAACTTAAAGAGTGCAAATACGTTCGCGGGCCGCTTTTAAAAGAAGTACATTTTAAAATAGTGTTCATAATTTTTAACGATAGATATCAGAGATGAAATTATACGACAATGTAATAATAATACAATTTATTAAAATAACAAAATGAAATGAAAAAAAAAAAAAACCAGGCTCGACGTTATAATTAAATCGTAAAATTTAGAATTGTTACAAACAACGAAAGTTAAATAGCGACACCGAAATCAATGAAACACTTGAGCTTGAATTTGGGAAACTAATCTATCGATGTTTGGATTAATTCCACTGATACAAAGACGAAGAGATTTTTTCAAATTATCGCCAATCAGCCTTATACAATGTTTTGATTTATTAACTTACATCATTGAAAAGAACTGTTCCCATTTATAACTATTGGCAAACGCACAAATCTGTTCTCGTCTTCCTCATTTGGAATAAGTTGTGTATAATTTTTGTTTAATTGGGGTTTCAAAATGTCTCGCGGGCCGGAACAGATCTTAAAGCTTTTTGGGTTAACATCTTTTTTATTTTTCAGTTTTAGACTCCATTTAACATTTTATTTAAACCACGTCCAGTTGTAACTGGCACTAGTTGGGACGAGTATCTGCAGGTTAATAGTCTGAGCGTTCCACCAGGGTGGGATTACAGGGTTTAGATTATTCAGTGACTAGGAGCCCTTCGCCGAGGCAGATATCGAACCCACAACTCAATGTTTTCGTAGAGAATTACCATCAATGTCTCAATACACACGAGTATCTTGAGAGCCTAATTGAGCGTGTTACATGGTTAATGAGGTTACGGCTGAGACTTTTAGCATCCTGACTGTGGGATTTAATGGATTCGTTTGGATGCACTTACCCTGGTTTGGTGCATTTGTGCCGGCTGATGACCCGCTGCAAGCCTGCTCGAGGCCTGTCTTGTATCGATCCTATTGGCGCCGTTCTATCTCGTTCCCCTCCTCCTTTTTATCCAGTCCCGCTTTTAATTAAATTAATCATTTGGAACTCATTCAAGCTAGCTGCAATTACTTAATGACCTCAGTTTTCCTGTTGCCACTCACATTAATGGAAATTTGAATACAAGAAGGGAGTGAGGATTTGGTTCAAAAATTCAAATTCTCTCCAACTTATGAGTTGGGTTAAAACATGTTTTAAAACTTATCTTATATATTATATTTATAGCAGTGTTATTCTATAGATAGGTTTATTCGGTTTTATTTTAGTATTCGGAAGGCGTTCCCTATAATTAAAAAAAAAATCTTGACCCCCCAAAAAAAACAATAAAAATATATTCTGACCCTTAGTAAACAAAATAATAACAAACCTTCAAAATAATAAACACTTTTTAAAAAAAGGTGTTGCGTAAACTAAAGAGATTTCCTACGGGAAGGTTTACAATAGATAAATCTACATGCTGGTAACAACACCCCGAATATTTAGCGAATAAATACAAACGGTAAGAAGATTTCTTTCAGTTAATTGAATTCAAAGCAATTGATAAACCTACTAACTTTTTTGTTCTGAATAAATCAGACTATATCAGCGGCAATACGCATTATAATTGTTCAGAAATGATCAGTAATAGCCGTAATTGTTCAGAAGATCATACAAGTAGAAGGTATTTGTGGTACGAAGACAGTGAAACATTACCATCTGCGCCTCGTTATCTTACAGTTAAAATACTAGATGGAAGTAAGAGCTTCAACAATATCAGCCCCTTCATTATACATAAATGGGTATGTTCGTATTCTAATCAGATTACAGTTAAAAAAATAAGAAAAGATGGTACATTACTACTGAACTGTCCCAATGATGATGTATCTTCGAAACTTTTAAAGAGTAGCACGTTTAACGAAATAGAAATTTCAGTTAATGCACACAATTCACTTAACTATTCCAGAGGTGTTTTCTACTGTAGAGAACTACGAGATATTGAAGAACAAGACATAATCGAAGAAATAAAAAGTCAAGGCGTTGTAAGTATAAGAAGAATGGGTAATGTCAAGAAGTCATCTTTATTCTTGGCAACTTTCGGAACTCCTAATCTTCCCCAACGAATTTCGCTGGGTTATCTATCAGTTCCAGTCCGGGTGTACATCCCTCCACCATTAATATGCTTTACTTGTGGGCTTTTAGGGCATCACAGACAGTCCTGCAAGAAGGAACCAGTCTGCAGAAAATGCACAGAACCCAAACACGACGGACCCTGCCTTCAAACGAAATGTTGCCTCTGTAGCGGTAATCACCTTACTTCCGAAAAAACTTGCAAAATATACGCGGAAGAAGTCGAAATAAGGAAGAAAATGGTGATGCTAAAAATAAGCTATAGAGAAGCAAAACATATTCGAATTAAGGAAGTGGAGAAATCATATGCTTCTAAAGTTAAAAATACACAAGCCGATACAAATGTCTTAAACACTTTAGTAGCTCTAATAGAGAAAATGAACAACAGATTGGACAGTCTAGAAAACATAATTTCTAGAAAACCGTCTTCTATACCAAGACATACACCTTTACCAAACTGTACAGATGAAATAGAAGCTGAAATTATCCCACCTACCGAAGAGCTCCAAGAAACTTCTCAGAAAAGTGAGAAATCCAAAAGAAAACTAATAAAACCTCTACTCGAAATTCAAGCCCAAAAGCAAGGAAAAAAAAAAACAAGCTAAAAAATAATGAAAATGAAAACCATAAACGGCGAGAATGTTCAAAAGGAAAAAGCACAAAAGTGTGAAAAATCTCTCAGTATCATTTATTTTCATTCCTTATTTTAAATGTTTCCACTTTCATACCTTTTATATCACCTTTTATTTAACTTATTTTTAGCTTTTTTAACTTTACTTTTGTTGTTTTTTAGATAAATCCAATAGTAATGTCACTAGTCCAATGGAATGTTAATGGCATCCAGGCACACATTGGTGATCTAAAAAACTTGTTAGCTGATGTTAATGCTACGGTTGTTTGCATACAAGAAAGTCATTTAAGACTGAACAAAGAATTCTACTTACACAGCTTTAAAGCTCATAGGTATGACTACTCCTTGGGAGGTAGAGCTTGTGGAGGGGTTGCTATATTTGTTAGCGATAAAACATATAGTGAACCCATCCAGCTGAGAACAACTCTACAAGCCGTTGCTGTCTCAGTATTCCTCCCATTCAGAGTTACAGTATGTTCACTTTACCTTCCACCAAGCGAATCCCTAGACGAACACGAAATACGAAACTTACTAACACAATTACCTAGTCCTTTACTATTAACCGGCGATTTAAACGCCCTATCTGTTATGTGGAATTCTCCTGTAACCAATAGTAGAGGACAAAAACTCCAGACTATTTTCGAAGACTATGACTTGATCCCACTAAATACTGACTCCCCGACACACCTCTGCCCCAGGACAGGTACACTGACCAACGTAGACGTAACACTATCCACTCCATCAATATACTCTCGCTTTTCATGGTACGTCGACCAGGACTCCCATGGAAGTGATCATTTTCCCATTCATATACAATTAAACTCGCTCCCTCCTATTTTTAACACAATTCCCAAATTCAATACAAAGAACGCTGATTGGAAATCTTTTCAAAATTTGATAACTAACAATTTAGATAACACAGTTTTAGAATCAATAGACGATCTAACCTCAATAATTATAGACACAGCTGAACTTACTATACCTAAAACTTCAACTTTCTACAGAAAAATTCCTGTTCCTTGGTGGAATGACGAGTGTAAAACTGCTGTAAATGATAGAAAGAAAGCACTTCGTTTATTTCGAAGGGAACCAACCGACTATCATCTCCTAGATTATAAAAGAAAGAAAGCGAAAGCACGGTGGATCATTAAAAATAGTAAAAGGAAATGTTGGGTAGATTTTGTAACTAGCTTGAACCGACATACATCTACTACTGACATCTGGAGTAAGATAAATCAAATTAAACACAAAAAATATCGGACTCCAGTGACTGGACTCGAACTTAATGGAAAAATTCTGACTGACCAACTAACAATATGTAATATTCTAGGATCACACTTCAGCACAATTTCAAGCAACGAGAACTATACTAGACGGTTTTTAGAATTTAAAACTACTTCTGAAAAAACATGCCTAAATATAGATCAAAATTACGACCACCCACTCAATGACGAATTCACGATGCACGAATTAAAACAAACGTTGACTAGTTTACAAGAGACTTCTCCCGGACCTGACCAAGTGACTTATAGCATGTTGCAAAATCTACCCGAACGTGGTCTCACGGCCTTTCTAAGCTTTCTTAATAAAATGTATAAAAACGGCACCTATCCTAAATCATGGAATAAATCTATTATTATTCCTATTCTTAAATCTGGGAAAGATAAAAAGTTAAAAACTAGTTACCGCCCCATTTCACTAACAAATTGTTGTTGTAAGGTAGCTGAGAAAATGATAAATAAAAGACTCATTTGGCACCTTGAAAACGAAAATCTTATTTCCCCTTATCAATGCGGGTTTAGACCTCAGCATTCCACCCAACATCATATAGCACATATGGAAAGTGCTATCCTAAATGCCT
Organism: Riptortus pedestris; assembly: GCA_019009955.1. Lineage (NCBI taxonomy): Eukaryota > Metazoa > Arthropoda > Insecta > Hemiptera > Alydidae > Riptortus > Riptortus pedestris. Next base: position 28,039,342 of record CM032228.1, read on the forward strand.
TTTTAAACAAACAATCAGTCTTAGCAGTTTCCTTAGACATTGAAAAGGCCTACGACATGGTGTGGAATAGTTTAATTTTAACTCAGCTAATAAATTGGGGCATACAAGGGAGCATTTTACTTTTTATCAAAAACTATCTCACCCAGAGAACATTCCAAGTTAGGGTAGGTACCGCTTTATCGGATGCATTCCCCCAGGAGAACGGAGTGCCTCAAGGAGGAGTACTAAGCACAACGTTGTTCAGTATTGCTATAAACTCAGTCACAAGCTGTATCCCCCCAGAAGTATCATACTGCTTGTATGCTGACGACTTACTCATCTACACTACATTTACAGACCTAAACACAGGTCAGCAAATCATACAAAACACTATACATCAACTAGAAAGGTGGTCTGACAGAACTGGCTTCAAATTTTCAATAGAAAAAACTAATTGTATTATTTTCTCTAAAAGTAGAAGAAATTTGATAGCACATATAACCCTTTCTAACTACACCATTACTCAAACAGACACAATAAAATTTCTTGGACTTACACTTGACAAACGTTTAACATGGGTGCCCCATCTAAAAAGTCTTCTCACTAAATGCAAAAAATCACTGAATTTACTGAGGATTCTTTGTAACACGAAATGGGGAGCTGACAGATGGTCCATGCTATTGCTTTACCGCTCCTTCACCAGATCACTACTGGACTATGGCAGCATAGCATATTCATCTGCCAGTCCAAATACCCTCCGACTGCTAGACTCGATACACCACACAGGAATACGAATAGCAACCGGAGCATTTAGAACAAGTCCTGTAGATAGCCTTTGTGCAGAATCTGGTGAGCCACCATTGGCCTATAGACGGAGAATGACAAATCTGATATTTTTAACGAAGTCTAAGGCACTAAATAAGTCTTGTGTAAATACATTTTTAAACAACCCTTTTATCGACACATATTTACAAAAACAACCAAAACAAAAACCTCTTTTAATAAGACACATTGAAAACACAAATGATTCTAATATTGTAAACACACCTCTGTACACTGAAAGACATCTAATTACACCACCTTGGAGAGTGAGGAACATACAAATTAATCTAAGTTTAACAAAGTACAGGAAATGCGAACCACTTTCTTCTCAATTTTATAAAAATATTTTTAATTCAGTCCTTAGTAAAAATAAAAATTCGTTATTTGTCTATACAGACGGATCAAAAACTGAGACAGGGACCGGTGCAGCAGCAGCTATAGGAAACGCAGGCTATAAAATAAGATTGAATGATAAAGCCTCCGTATATTCAGCCGAACTTGAGGCTATAATTCTTGCTCTATCAAAACTAGAGCAATCCCCCGCCACCAAAATACTGCTGTGTACCGACTCCCTCAGTTCTTTACTCTCCATAGGAAATCTTTACAATTCACACCCACTCATTACACAAATCTACACATACCTGCACAATCTACACAATTATAACATAATTATGATGTGGCTACCGGGACATACAGACATAAAACAAAGTACTGACATCGACAGACAAGCTAAATTAGCAGCCAGGAAAAGAACTGTAGACATTGACAGGCTGACTGCACAAGACATGAAACGTGTAATTAAAACACAAGTACTCAATGACTGGACAACCGACTGGCTACAAACTGACAACAAACTCCGAGAAATCCTAAACAACCCAAACAAAGGTAAATCTGTGGAAAATCTTACCAGACGAGATCAAGTGGTGTTGACTAGGCTTAGAATCGGACATTCACTACTAACACATTCATACCTCATAAACCGAAAAGATCGACCTACATGCACTCACTGTAACACAGTACTGACCATTAAACATCTCCTGACTGACTGCAGACTACGTGAACATTTGAACTTACCCAACGACTTACACGAACTATTGACGGAAGGTAGCCCACATATAAACACACTGTTAAATCACTTGAAGACAATTAACATTTACAACAAACTTTAAACCACACCAACTCCACTCATCAATCTACGTTTTTATATTAAATTATGCCACTAATTTGTATGCATGTTTTTTGTGAACAAGGCTGTGTAATACATTTTTAAACTTGTGCCTTAGACCTTCATCACCCTCAAGCCAGGATTTGTCGCTAAAATTATAGTTTTACATAGTTTTATTTTAACAGTTCCTTAGCTTTATTATATACCTTAGTTTTATTTTAACGGTTCCTTTGCTTTATTTTATTCCTTAGTTTTATATGTAGCTATACTTTATATTGTCTTAATAATTTTGAAAACATTTTTCTTTATTTCTTTATTTTAACATTTTAACTCAAGGAATTGAAAATAAATGATACTGAGCGACATCGCCAAGTTGCGGAGCTCACCAAATAAATAAATAAATAAAAATAATCATATCTACAACGGAAAGCGTCTGAATTGTAAACAAAACAGGTCGCCAACATCGCAGCGTTGAATAGATAGAATCTACACAGGAAAGAAGTACAATTAATGAAATATATCGGAATATGACATATTAATTTTATTGAAAACTATTTACTATATCTAGTACTGTAAATTATAAAGAATCAGAATAATTTTTTTCTCATTCAATCAAATTTTAGTAGTCCAAGAACTTAAGAAGGGGGAGGGGTCACCAGAACATACTCGTATTTGCATGTATCTCGTATAATAAATGTCTCTTGAAAACAATATCTGGTATTTAAGCTTCGAATAATGTGGATTATTATATAACAGAATACTTTTTATGTAACATGAGTAGAAGTGGGGGTTTGCTGAATGCTGAAAACTTAATAATGCAAATATCTCGGTTAATATTTAAGATAGAGAATAAATGTACATAAAAATATTTATAGTAAATTTAATTTGCAATAAGATTCATTCTATACATTTTTTCCATCCGACTTATAGTAACGGTGATATTTCGAATTTTCAAATTTCTCCCCCTCTAACCCCCCCCCCTTCCCCTGGTACGATTTCAGGCGTTAACGAACTTGATCTTCCCTCTTACATAAAACGACTAAATTTCCAGTTTGGTGACTCAGCTAGTCAGACGTTTTGTAGGATAGTTTGGTAAATCATGGTGATAACTAAGGGCAAAGCTAACACACTATTCAGAGACGCTAGTGGTTTTTAAATAGAAAGTAATCCTCCACTTTCACCGAAAGTAATCCGGATTTGTCCTGCTAACGGAGTCTTTATTATTATTATGATTTGTGTAATGTTGTAATTATTGGCTATTCTTTACGATTGTACGAATGTGTGTATTAGGGCTTATGCATTATTTCTACTTTCAGAATCTGATTATTGTTTATTAATTAAAAAACAATAATTTCCTTTTTTCTGACTTTGCCAATTTTATCAGGGATATTTGCTAGAATGTCATTAGATGTGCCAAATGTCTGGATCAAGTTATATCGGATATGTGGTGTTTGTCAAGTTGCTCGTGTCTCTTGAACCTCTGTTTATAAACGACATTTGTGTCGGTATGTTTGAAATGAAATTGAATTCGAGTCACGTCGAACAGAATCAAATTGCTCTGATTGTTCAAGTGGACCAGTTTTGATTGTTAGAGCGATGCGATATTGTATAAACTCTCATCCACGTGCTACCTCCCAGTAGGATTAAGCAAATACAAATACCATTAATAAATAATTCCCAAATAGCCGCGGGAATTATTCATGAACGATGATTATAGAATATTGCAATAGCATGTTGAATAACTTCAAATCTAAAATTTTAAATAATTACTCGTCGCAGATTAAGAAAGTAAAATGAAATATTTCCACTGTGATTTTAGCAAATTTGAATCAGCTATTGAGGTCGCATGAATGACGCGATTTTTGAAAAAAATTCTTCGAATGTCCATCCGTCCTACCCAGGAGATGGCGAAAATGAGTCCCGTTCAAATTATATATATATATATATATATATATATATATATTTGTCTGTTAACGCTCTAGTGGTCGCAATCTTTATAGTTTTATCGTTCCCAGCTGGATATTTAATCGTTTTATGAAAATAGAAAGATCAAGTTCGTTAATGGCTGGAGTCGGACCAGTTGGAGGGGAGGTTTAGAGGGCGGATGTTTGAAAATTCGAAATATCTCCGTTATTATGCGTCGGATCGAAAAATTGTATAGAATCAATTTTATTGCAAACTATAAATATTGCTCTATACATTCATTCTCTATCTTAAATATTAACCAAGATATTTGCATTTGTATTGTGTGTGTGTGGTCGGCAGAAGTTGGCTATTTCGGGACTTTCCGCCGAAAGCTAGTTCGGCCGTTTCGGTAACTGATCGTCCCTCGTGAATTGGTTTAGAGATTCATACAACTAATGTTATTAGTAAGGAGATGTCTCTATTGTAAAACTTCACGTGGAAAATCTGCTTAGTTTACGCAGCCCCTTCGTGACTGACTTTTCTTGTTTCTATAGTACACGCATGTCCTATCCGACGCCTTTTAGTATAGTCCAAGGATTTACTGAAGAGAGTGCCCTTTTTTACTGTCGTTTAAACACTTCTATGCGTACTCTATTTGTGTAAATGTTTCTTATTAAGGTTGATATGCGTTCATGTTGAGGTGGTTGTTGATGGACCATAGTTCGTATCATTATTTTGGCTTGCTTACCGGAACTCCCTGTCCAAAATTTTCCAAACAAGCATCATCTTGGTAGATTCGTAATTATATCTTTGCATGTAACTAAAATTCTGTCAAGCACCGCCTGCGTAAACTTAGCAGACAGATTTCTCATGCGCTAGAATGAAAGACAGATATTGTCTCTCCATATATTTTTTAATTTAGAAATATGAATTTGTAACCGAGAGATGTTTAGTATCTCAGTTACTCTTAGTGAGAATCGGATTAAGAGAAGTGGACCTTTACAAATGAAGGCTGAATATCCAAAAATATTGAAATAACCCGGTTAATATTCAAGTTGGAGAAAACATGTATAGAAGTTCTATAATAGAACAATAGTTATATATACAATATAACTTTTAATCACCCATCTTCGAATTTTCTGTTCAAACCTCCTCTATACGCCCCTTCCTAATCATATTTCAGTCATTTTCGAGTACGATCTTTCGTGTTGCTTGAAACGGTTATATATTATGTACGGTATTAATCAAATAAATATTTTCATGTACAGAAGTCTTAAAATATTAATGGTTGACGGATAATATATCTTCTTGTCACACAGTAAAGATTGTATTGTAACCTCCCTTCAGTTTCTAAGTTCTTCCAGTTTACCCCAGAGGCCCTTTTCTTTTTTTATCCACTCTTAATCAATATATATTAAGAGTAGGGGTGTTTTGAACTTGTTATCTTTCCGATGGTGGACCACTACAAGCCAGCCCAAATCCCGAATATTCTTTATTGTTTTAACGCAATCTAAATGATCATATAACTTTTAGCAGATTTCCTTAAGGGAAATCTGCTATTGAGGTCGTACTCATGACGCGAGTTTCGAAAAAGTTCTTCAAATGTCCATCGATCCTACCCAGAAGATGACGAAAATGAGGCCCGTTCAAAATTATATATGTATATTTGTCTGTTGCTCTAGCGGTCGCAATTTTTGTTTGGACGTTACGAAACTCGATATTTAACCGTTTTATGTAAAAAGACAGATCAACTTCGTTAATGGCTGAAATCGTATCAGTGGGAGGGGGGTTTTTCGAAATTTCGAAATATCTCCGTTATTATGCATCGGATCGAAAAATTGTATAGAACCAATCTTATTGCAAATTAAATTTACTATAAATATTGTTATATACACTTATTCTCTATCTTGAATATTAACCGAGGTATTTGCATTATTATGAAGTCTGTGGTCGGGTGTTGTTCGGGTTAGTTCGGCCGTTTTTGTAAGTCTCGGCTCTGGCGGAAGCTTTTAGCCTAACCTGTCGTTTCTAACCTTACCTAACCTTCTTTACTTTGTGAGATTTATACAAATACGTTCTGTTCATCTGCCCCTCCCCCTTCTTTAGTTCTTGGACTACTAAAATTTGAGTTATTAAAATATAAATTATTCTTACAATTCAGAAGCCGTTTCAGTTGGGAGTTTATTAAAATTAACTGAAAGATTTCTCATTACCGTTTGTATTTACTTATGGTGGTGTTGTGTTACCATTATGCAGATTTCTCTATTGCTAAACTTCACTTAGGAAATCTGCTTAGTTTTCGCAGCCCCTGCGTGACGGACGTTTTATACTTTTTACATATAGCTTTGGACTTTAACTAGATGTGTATGCCTTGCCTTATAGTATATGTGGGCAACCCCCGGCTCGCGAGACATTTTGAAAAACCCAATCAAACAAAAATATTACACTGCTTACTCCGAATGAGGAAGATGAGGGGACGCTTGTGCGTTTTGCTGTACTTATAAATTCGAAAAGTTCTTATCATTGATGAAAGTTAATAAATCAAAACATCCAGCATGGCTGACTGACGATAATTTGGAAAATTCTTTTCTGCTTTGCAACAGTGGAATTAATCCAAACATCGATGGATTAGTTTCCCAAATTCAAACTCATTGATTGTACCATGTTGTACCTATTTTTTTTTTTTTCATTTCATTTTGTTATTTTAATAAATTGTATTATAATTACATTGTCGTTATAATTTCATGTCTGATATCTATCGTTAAAATTATGAACACTACTTTAGAATGCACTACATTTAAAAGTGGCCCGCGAACGCATTTGCACACTAGCAACATGTCGAAGGTTGGCCCACACCTGTCTTATGTGGTCGTCAACGGGTGACCTTTGGGATTTAATTAACTTTTCTCTCGTGGATTTTTGTTATGACATGTAAGTGATGGATTGATTACACAGGCCAACAAAAAAAACCTTTTTGAAAACTTTTTTAATTTTAATAGCTGATCTTGATAGATTTTTATGTACTGAATCCAAATCTGCTCGTAGTTTTTATGTATCACCCTTAGTTTCCAAGCAAAATGTATTTTATTATATAGTCTAATACCCATTTACAGTATATAGGGAAATCAATGAAACACTGTAGAATCGTAAAAATGGTTTGTATTTACAGTAAAATACTTGGAATAGTAATTTTATGTGATGATACAAGGTTCACTTGTCAACTGGAATTGCTTTATATTTTCTTTCCCTTTTTTCCTTGAAGCTTCTTGTGTAGCTTTTCCTGCGATGAATAGCTTGCTGAACTTCCCGGTGAAGTGACCAACAGTAATCCCCCATCATGTTGGTATTCCAGCGGCCCTGGTAACGTTTTTCCATCACTTTAACGTCCTGGTGAAAACGCTCACCTTGCTCCTCACTAACATCTCCTAAATTTTCCGGGAAGTAATCGAGGTGGCTGCTCAAGAAGTGAACTTTCAGGCTCATCAAACATCCTAACTGTTCAATTTTTTTTAACATGTTAGCAACAATAGCCTTATATTCTGGGTCTTTTTTATTTCCCAAAAACTTGGTGACAACTTGCTTGAATGAAACCCATGCTTCTTTTTCATTTGAGGTCATTGTGGATTCAAAGTTAACGTCAAACATCATTTTTCTAATATCAGGCCCGGTAAAGACGCCTTCTTTCAGTTTAGCTTCTGAAAGGTGTGGAAACTTCTGACAGAGATATTTGAAACAAAGCCCATCTTTAGGCAAAGCCTTTACAAACTGTTTCATGAGACCTAACTTAATATGTAGTGGTGGTAGGAGCACGTTTTTTGGATCTACAAGGTTTTTGCGTAAAATGTTCTTCTCGCCAGGCTTTAAAGACTCCCTAGCAGGCCAGTTCTTTCTGCACCAATGTTGATTCCGAGCTCTACTGTCCCATTCACACAAGAAACATGGAAATTTGGTAAAACCCCCTTGCTGACCAAGGAGCAGGCATGTAACTTTCAAATCACCACATATCATCCAACCGTGTGCAGAATAACCTATTTTATTTAACACTATTTCTAGATTTTCGTAACTCTCTTTCATATGTACAGAATGACCGACAGGTACAGAGGCATACATGTTACCGTTGTGTAGTAAAACTGCCTTCAAACTATTTTTGGATGAATCAATAAACAACCTCCAATCTTCTGTTTTGTATTCAATTCCAAACTCATTCATTAAACCATGAATGTCTGAGCAGTACACCAAATCACCCTCTTGTTCAAAATACTTCGAAAATTGTTGTTCTCTCTTCCTATACACATGAAAGCTGGTTCCAGCCGCCAGCAAGTTCTTTTCTTTTAGCCTAGAGCCAAGCAGTTCAGCTTTTTCTTTTGTTAAGCCCAGATCCCTAACTAAGTCATTAAGCTCGACCTGAGTGAACAATTTAGGCTCTACATTTTCTGTAACACATTGGAATTCTTCATCGTGTTCATCTAACTCCGACTGTACATCAGAAAATACTTCTGTTTCAATAGAATTTAAGTCCTCTGGTGGTTCCGGGATTGGCAAATCTACACCGTGCCCTACTGGTCGGATGGCGGACGGAAGGTTAGGGTAGCTTATTACCTTCTTGTTCTTAGAGTTATGACCAGTAATATCTACACTGCAAAAGTAACAGTCATCGGAATGATTTTTTGGTTCCCTCCATATCATGGGAACAGCAAATTTAAAGTGTTTTTTCTCTTTTTTTGACCATTTCCTGAGGTCTTCAACACATACATAACATACCTTATGCGGTGCCCAAGGTTTATCCTGGTCTCCAAGTTTGGTTCCAAAGTATGCTAGATAAACCTTTTTCACAAAGTCTGTAATGTTTCTTTGGTGCTTTTTAATAACAAACTCACCACAAATATAACAAAAACTGTCAGCAGAGTTTTTACAGCCGCGATGAGACATTGCACTGAGCACATGTACAGGAAACGTAAAAGTGAGGTTATGTTGAAAATAAACAAAACATCAGCTGTTTAGCATGTGTTTCAGCAGTGCTGCCAACATCATCTTTGTTCATTAGACCTATTTTTTCATGTTATCTTAACTATGAAAAAGCTGTTAAATTCTAAAAATGTTTCTTTATTTCATGAATTTAACTATAAAATGTGAATAAATAGTGGGTGATACAACTTTTTAAGCATCATATTTGGATTCAGCAACCTAAACAACATAAGAATAAGGTATTTTCATTAAAAAAGTTTTTTCATCGTTGGCCTGTGTTATTGATTCACGAATATTAAAACATTATTTGTATATCTATATCTATATATATATATATATATATATATATATATATATATATATATAGAGAGAGAGAGAGAGAGAGAGAGAGAGAGAGTGAGAGAGAGAGAGAGTGAGAGAAAGCCTTTTCCTCTCGGATCTGTCCCAGCCGATGGGCGGGCACGTACCCTGGCATTCTGGTGGAATGACCTCTAGATGAGATTCAACTCCCTAATGAGCCCTTCATTTGTCACCTTGGTCGTCCCTATCCTGTGTGTCGTTGACCAGCCGCTGCTCTACTAACTATTTATTTCAATTCTCTCAATGACCTACACTGGCCTTTTCAACCACCTGTTTTTAATGTATGTTTTTTAGAGAGGGTCGGACCTTGCAGTTCGAAATATCTGCGGTATTCCCGACCAGACTATTGCAATACGAACCGCATGGGGTCTTGTCAATGATTCCTTTCAGGCAGCTTTCTAAGTAGCTATACTACCGTCACTTTGGCTACTGGACTGCAATTACAATGATCACAGTGGTTGATGGCTGTATTAATAACAAAGTACTACAAGACAGGTTCTTATGATGCTGCCTATATATTAGCATATGATCTCAATTGATTTTATGTCCAAACGGTGCGTGTCACAACGACTATATTTACAATGCAGAGGATATTGAACGTTAGTTAATGTACATAAAGGGCTCAGGCTAGCCAGTGAGTTAAAGTGTTGACCTTTATCTCACATGGTAAACCTAGAGTGGCGAGTTCGATTCTTGACTGGGCAAAGGGAATTATTTAGTGACGAAATTCATTAAATAACATCCTAAACTCCCACCCTGGCTAGAAAAGGGTGGTAACCTGTAGATAACCCGTCCCAATTAGCCTGAGTTGCAAAAAGTGGACGTTAATAAATAATAATAATAATGTACATAGTCTAAGGACTCACAATTATTTCCCGTAAAACCAATTATAACGGTAGTGCTATCCGTTTTATAATTGCACTAAGCTTTAAGTACTGAAAACTCCGCTTTCTCATCATGGCATGCGCAATAACAATACTTACATTTCCGGCTGGCCGGTTTATCGAAATGAATGTCCATTCTTTATTTCTTCACACCCTTAAGAGAAGATTTATTCTTCCCTTAAGAGAAATCGGATATTGAGGTCGTACTCATTACGAGATTTTCGAAATTATTTCTTCAAATGTCCATCGACCCTACCTAGAAAATAACGAAAATGAGGTACGTTCGCCCACGCACGCACACTCACACACTCACACACACACACACACACACACACACACACACACACACACACAGACGCGTACGCACACACTTGGCTGTTGCCGCTCTAGCGGTAGTTAGGAAACTCCATATATAGCTTTTCATACAAAACTAAAGATCAAGTTCTTTAAAGTCTGAAATCGAATCAAAGGGGGAGACTTCGAGGGGAAGAGTTTCGCAAATTCGAAATGTCTCCGTTACTATACGTCAGTTTGAATAATTGTATAGAACCAATCTTATTGCAATTGTAATGTTATTATATACATTTCTTCTCTATCCTGAATATTAACCGAGACATTTGCATTTTTCAGTTTTCAGCCTTGAGCAAACCCCCACTTCTACTCATGTTACATAAACAATATTCTGTTATATAATAAACCACATTATTCAAAGCTTTAATAGCACATTTTGTTTTCAAGAGATATTTACTATACGGGATACATGCAAATAGATTCTGGTGCCCCCCCCCATGGTCTTAAGGTTTTGGACTACTAAAATTTGATTGATTGAGATAAAAATTATTCTTATTCATTATAATGTACAGTACAAGATATAGTAAATAGTTTTCAATTAAAGTAGTATGCCACATTTCGATATATTTCATTAATTGTTCTTCTTCTTGTTGATTATGAATCATGATATTTGCATATTTTAGTTTTCGGTCTTTAGTAATTTGAACCATAAATACCAAATGTTCATCATTCAACTTTTAGGCAAAAAGCGGCATAGTTTTTTTTTTTTTTTTTTAACTTTTAAACTACTTTTTTTTACTGGTAAAAGTATGTTATTAAATATCTTGGATCAAAATTATTCTAATAAACCAATAATAACTGTAATTTATAAAAACAAATATATGTTCTTCTTTTAAGTGGGCTCTCACTTCTGGATTCAACTCTTTTTTTCTTTTTTTTTTAAATGGTTCTGTTTTATGTATATTTTTTTTTGTACCGAAGTACAAATATTTTTAATAAAATTCTTCTAGTTTTATTATTGTACTCATTAAATATTCTTTTTTTTTTTAAAAAAAAATAGAAAAATATAAGTGATTTTTTAGGTTACTTGATCTCCCTATACCCCCTCCTTGCCTTGAGTTGTTGAAGTTGGTTCCCCTCCCATCTTTCCCCTGGAAACGGCATTGCAGGATAATTCTCTCTCCCCTTCTTCCTCTCTAATGCACTACCCCTGTCCCCTACTTTATTTACGGCTTGTTTTGACTTCTGGCTGTTGGCAAACCCAACTTCTTTTTTAACTTGTGATCTTCAAAGAAGGGCTAATATATCCACTTACACCGATAAAGCTGCCAGTGTATGTCCTGTTTTAGTCACTTCTTAAGAAATCGATGGCAAGCGGTTGACAATTGTAACACCAACTATCATTCACTCCTGTTAGCAGGTAGAATTGAGTTTCCTGGAATATCTGTTTCATATTTTTTCATCCGGATCAAAACCAACCTACCGATGTAATTTTTAACTGTACATTGGCTTGAAGTACCAAATGATATCTTGCACACTATTCTATAAACCATATGTGGGCAACAACCGGCCCGCAGTAAGATTTGTTCCGGGCCGCGAGACAAAACCCAATTAATCAAAAATATTACACTACTTACTTCAAAATAAGGAAGGTGAGTTCTTTTCAATGATAAACGTCAATAAATCAAAACATCGTACAAGACTGATGATAATTTGGAAAATTCTTTACGCCTTTCTATCAGTGGAATTAATCCAAACATCGATGGATTAGTTTCTCGAATTCAAACTCAAGTGTCTCATTGATTTTAGTGTTGCTATTTAACTTTCTTTCTTTGTAGTAATTCCAAATTTTACGATTTAATTATAATGTTGCATCTATTTTTTTCACTTCATTTTGTTATTTTAATCAATTGTATTATAATTAAATTGTCGTATAATTTCATGTCTGATCTATTGTTAAAAATTATGAACACTACTTTAAAATGCTCCTCTGTTATAAACGGCCCGCGAACGTATCTACACATTTAAGTTTGGCCCACATGTTAAAGGTTGCCCATACCTGCTATAAAGAATTAGCTAAAAGTTTTAAAATGCATTATATATATCCCTAAAAATGGTGGCTATTTAAAATATTATATTTTTTAATACAGAATTTTCCACCATAATAATTGACTTATTTTAGTAATAATATTATTTATTTGCATTAAAGCTAGAATTCATTCAAAAATATTAAAAACGTAATTTACAGGTATTATTTGTTTTGGACCAAGGAATAATCTTATCATTTTTTCCCTGTGCTTTCGTACTTTTTTAATAGTTCTCTAGGGACTGAGAAATCATGTGAATATATTATTCCCAAAGGATCTGACGTACGAAGTACACTGAAGTTGAATACGGTAGTAATAGGTGTGATGTTGCTTGCAACTCTGGTTGGATATGCGTCACATAAGCCGATGCTTCGCATGTCAATGCTCGCCGGAAGTGGACTTCTTCGGGATCTTTATTCCATCCTCGCCTCTTGTGATTCTATCGTCGTATTGTGTCTCAGCTTGTTTGTTTTATCGCGCATTGTAATCTGCTTGCCGATCAATGTTGACATCCCCAAAACTATTGTCTGAAATCAATCTCTCCTGTCGTACCCATCGCATCGCACTCTCCTTAAACGTTAATTGCTTTAAATTTTGCTTCATTTACTTTTAACAGAGTAACTTTTATCACCGATTATTTGGAAAAAGGCCGTCACGCAAGGGCTGCGTTAACTAAGCAAATTTTCCACTTTCGCCACGTATTTGCATTGATCTCATGACGTAAAAGATTAATAATAACAATATTTGTTATTTAGGCTTCAAATGAAGTGTTTTATAATATAACAGTGTGTTAATATGGCATGAGTAGGAGTTGGGAGGGGGGGGGGGTTACTGAAGGCCGAAAACTAAAATAAAAAAAAAAAAACGCAAATATCTCTGTTAATTTTAAAGATAATGAAAAAAATGCACTTAAACCCATGTACAGAACATTACATTTGCAATAAGATTGGTTCTATACAATTTTTCGATCCGCCGCATAACTGAGATATAAGGAATTTCGACATTCCTCCCCTCCCCCCTCAGTCCGTCTTCAGAAGTTAACGAAATTGATCTTTCCTTTTACATAAGACATTTATAAATGGAGTTTCGTAACGATTAAACAAAAATTGCAAATGCTAGAGCGGCAACAGATATATATACGTGTTTGTGTGTGTGAGTCTATATATATTACATCATCTACTAGGTAGGATCGATGGACATTTGAAGAAATTTTTCGGAAATAGCGTCATGAGTACAACTCCTCCTAAAATATATCTTTTGTTTTATATTATATGAATATGAAGACTATTATTCTATTGTATCTCTTGTCCCTCTATCCGGCTGCCTCTATCCAATGAGTTGGTAAAACCTTATGAAATTTGGCATGCATTTCAATATTGTAATTCTTGGCCTTTATTAACTGTTATTTCCCCATATCGTCTTATCCTCTAGATTGTTTATTATTATTATTTACGTCCACTTTTTCCTACTAGGCTAATCGGGACGGGTTATCTACAGGTTACCACCCTTTTCTAGCCAGGGTGGGCCCAAGGAGTTTATTTAATGAGTCCGTCATTAAATAAATTTCTTCTGCCCAGGGAATCGAACCCGCCACTCTAGGTCTACCATGCAAGATTAGGGCCAACGCCCTAACTCGCACGGCCAACCTGAGCCCGTTTTATCCTCTAGAGAGACGACCTAAAATTTGGGGGGGGGGTTCGAATCGTTTTTATTTAGGGCTCATCATGTAGTTATTTCATGTATTATTAGAGAGCTCTATTGAGGAACCTGTACAAATATATGAAATGTTTTTGATCGTTTTCAAATTGTTATTTTTAAATAAAGTTTGCATTTTTCTGACCTGCAGTCTCCTATCTTCAGCCCTAAGGGAACATATTAAGTATAAATTATGCCAATACCCAGTTCGTTGCTCCTCAGAAAAGAGAATTAATTTTAAGTAATTTACAAAGATGCAAGATTGTTTGCATTTAGACGAGCCCAGGCTGACGCCCTTTGTAATTTCCCACTCTCTTATTTCTTTTGTGAAGCATTTTTACGAGTCAGGTCTGAAATTCATTTATCTTAATTTCTTGTATTTATACTACAATATGCTGGCATCCAGATATTCTGTAAATAGACGTGCTGCAATTATTTGGCTTTAAACGGTGGTTTGAAAATTGCCGCTATTCTCAATAAAGAAAGTACCTAACAATAGTTGTAGTAAGTTCGACAAGAGTTGGAGTATTTACTGTTAAGATATGGTATAAATCTTTGTTACTGAAGGTTAAAGGAAGAACTGTATCTTCTGCAATTGGCTTGTGAACACTATGCTACGTTTGTGATGAGTTTTTACTGCTCATGTGAGGTAATAGTATTAAAAAGAATAATTCCCGGTTAAGAAGTCATGGGGCAAGCTAAGTATGAAAGTAGTTTACACGAGTTCACGAGTGACTGCAATACGGCCATGAAAGGAGACAGATTCTCAAGCTTTAACCTATAAAGAATTATCTAAATTTTTGGGGAGAAGATAAAGGTAAGAATTAGAATTATGATTGGATGTGTACATATTAAGAAAAGTCCGTCACGCACGGGCTGCGTAAACTAAGCAGATTTCCCACTTGAAGTTTTACAATAGAGAGAACAGTTACGGGAACAGCCCGAACTAGCTCTTGACGGAAACTCACGACTAGACCCGAAGTTAGCCGATCTCATCTCAGAAGCTGAAAACAGATAAATGCAAATATCTCGGTTAATATTCAAGATACAGAACAAATGTAATAACATTATTTATAGTAAATTTAATTTACAATAAGATTGATTCTATATAATTTTTCGATCTGACGTATAGTAACGGAGATATTTTGAATTTTCGAAAATCCTCCCCCTCCCACTGGTCCGATTTCAGCCATTAACGAACTTGATCTTTATTTTTGCATAAAACGAGTTTAGTCGAGTTTGGTAACGATCAAACGAAAATTGCGACCGCTAGAGCGTTGACATATATATATATATATATATATATATATATATATATATATATATATATATATAGATATGTGTATAATTTTGAACGGACCTCATTTTCGTCATCTCCTGGGTAGGATCGATGGACATTTGAAGACATTTTTCGAAACTCGCGTCATGAGTACGACCTCAATAGCTGATTTCCCTTAAGGGAAATCTGCTAAAATGATGAGCCAAAGGAAATACTATAGCCTTCACTGAGAAGATTCGAAAAAAAAGGCCGTCCCGCAGGAGCTGCGTAAACTAAACAGATTTCCCATATGGTTTTACAATAGAGAAATCTGCATACTGGTAAGACTTACCACCACTGTGAGCAAATACGAAGGGTAATGAGAAATCTTTCAGTTAATTTTAATAAGCTCCCAACGGAAACGGCTTCTGAATTGTAAACAAACTGGTCTGCCAACCACTCAGAGCTAACACAATTACTTAAAAATATCTGAATATAGCATATTAACTTTATTGCAAACTATTTAATATATATATTACTGTACTTTATTGTAAACGGACCTCATTTTCGTCATCTCCTGGGTAGGATCGATGAACATTTGAAGACATTTTTCGAAATCGCGTCATGGTACGACTTCAATAGCTGATTTCCCTTGAGGGAAATCTGCTAACAGTGGAAAAAGGACGGGCTTGCTCCAAACATGGCACCTCTAGTAGCTAGCGACAGAAATGGGGCTGGGCTATTGTGCCACAAACATATGTCAGGTCAGCTGGTATATTCTCCATTAGTCTATATAAATGGTGGAATATTAACAGCTGGTCAGTGTTTTAAATGGTTTTCTAGCTATAGATCATTTGAGAATTTCCTCATTCCCTTGATTCGTTGTATAGACCTAGTTCGGCCTTTACATTATTTTTTTTATGATAATACATTTTTTCCCGGTTGGCAAACATGTAGACCCTAAGGGCACTATATAATAGGGAGTAGTAAATGGAACATTGGGTCCCATAGAAATGTATGGGTGGATGTAAATCAGAACATGGAGCGGGGGACTGTATTTTATGGATGAGAGTCGATGTAAGTACAAGGGCTTTTGGAAGCTTCCCTTGGCATTCTTATCGATTTGTCCAGTACAGAGATTTATATTAGCAGCATATGACTCCAACAATAGTAGTTGTAGTTGAATTGAAAGAATTTATTTACTACAATTGTTAAAGTTAATACTTTTATTCAGTACTTATGAAAATAATTTCTGGTTGTACGAAGATAATGTCATGTAGAAATAAAGATAATCAACGATCGTTTTTCGCGGATTTCCCTTGAGGGAAATCAGCAATTGAGGTCGTACTCATGACGGAATTTTCGAAATGTTTCTTCAAATGTCCATCGATCCTACCTAGGAGATGACGAAAATGAGATCCATTCAAAACTGTGTATATATATATATATATATATATATATATATATATATATATATTTATATAGATAGATAGATAGATAAATACTATAGATAGAATTTTTGTTTGACCGTTACCAAACTCCATATTTATTCGTTTCGTGTAAAAAGAAAGATCAAGTTCATTAAAAGTTGAAATAGGACTAGGGAGAGGGGGGTTTAGAGGGAGAGAATTTTGAATTTTCGAAATATCTCCGTTACTATATATATTCTAATTTTATTGCAAATTAAATGTACTATAAATATTGTATATATTTATTCTCTATCTTGAATATTAACCGAGATATTTGCATTTTTCAGTTTTCAGCCTTCACTAAACCCCCACTTCTTCTCGTGTTACATAAGCAATATTCTGTTATATGATAAATCACATTAATCCAAGCTTAAATCCCTAATATTGTTTTCCAGAGACCTTTATTATACGAGATACATGCAAATATGTTCTTGTTCCCCCCCCCGTCTTAAATTCTTTGACTTCTAAAATTTGGTTGATTGAGATAAAAATTTTTCTGATTCATTATAAATTTCAGCACCAGATATGGTAAATAGTTTTCAATAAAAGTAACATGTTATATTCTGATAAGTTTCATTTACTATTTTTCTTTCCGGTGAGCCGTTGGCTGGCCTGTTTGTTTACATTTCAGACGCTTCCTGCCGGAAAGGGAGGAGAATGATTTCTTATTAACGTTTGTATTTATTCACTTAATATTCACGGTGGTGTTGTGTTAGTAGTATGTAGGTGTATCTATTATTAAATTTCGCGAGGGAAATCTGCTTAGTTTGCGCAGCTCCTGCGTGACGGACTTCATTTTCCTTTAGGGAAGGAAAAAGCTGAACATTTACTTGCAATTTTTATAGGACCCAGTCCCATGCAACCTTTTTACGGTGCGATCACCAACACTTACTGCGTTAGAAAGGGGCACCCCAGAAATATGTGGTTTGGACTCATTGTCAGACTTGGAAAAGTTTTGTTTGTACAAGTTATCTTTCCGAGTTGAAGTTCACACACTTCTATTTATATGCTTCAATACTTTTAGAGTTGGGACAACATGCCAGATGTCCTTGGCCTTTCTGGTTTTGCACTGATTGTAGTCCCTATCGACCTTCCTATGCCCTTCTTCTAGTTCGACCCGATGTATTATACCGACTCCTAATCATATTCTATTTCAGATCTACCATAATGTCTATTGATTTTCTTCCCCTTGACCCTTTGAGCATTGTTTCCTGGCTCCTATTGACAACAGTCCCTGGCATTATTCTGGCCGGCTAAACCTCCTGATCGCTCACTACAATACCAGACCATCGTCAACATTCTCTAAAATGAATGGGTTTCCATTGTGAGCCTTTCCTCTCTCTCTGGAACCTGCTCAATGCTCTGTATCAATGCTTTCCTCGTAGTAATCAGTTTCCACCATGCGGGAAACGGGCCCGATGATTATTGTATCGGCAATATTGTGTATTTGAATGTTAACACTTTTCATGGGAACCAAACTCTTTTAGCAAATTTTCATCTTAACAAAGTCACCATCGATCTCCATGGGAAGTTACCGAAAAAATGTTCGGCCGTAATTAATTAACGCTGTGATTCCCGGCCTTTATATCTTGGCTTTGTAGGATTATTCCAAATGTGACATCAAATCAATGAAGCTTATTCACCCTTCTAGGAAATTAATTATTTATATCGACTTAATTAAAATAGCTGAAATAACAATTCTCTCACATAACATCCAGATGGTTCAAAAAGAAGTCAGTTGAGGATAAGTGTATAGAGTGAAAATCAAAGGCAGTACGACCACCACTGTTGCCTAATTTAAATTCGTAAATTTAACGAAAATGACATTGCTGAAATGAAATGAAAACATATTACTGCTTGAATTTTGGGTAAAGGATAGGACGTGGAATAATTCAGTTATATGCAATTAACATAATTTATTCCAATATTTCGCGTGCGTATATATGCATACCTACGTTTATATGTTACAAACATTAAAGTTTTTTTTCTTACACAATCAATCGGCTTTTAAACGTTGATAACGGAGAATCCTTCGTTATTTCTTCATCAACCCTAATATTTTTATACTGTGCTACTAAAGTGCTCTTATTATATTTATATAAATTGTGTAACTGTCAGTCATAAAGAAATTGTTTCTAATATTTACTTCGCTATGGACTATTGAACTCTAAAGTATATTTATTTTCACCCACTTCAGAGTTGCTTTCGCCAATTTGTATGCAATTTTCTTTATTTCTTTGGTGATAGTCTAGTTTTCTTAGCTCTTAGTTGTATTTACTCTTAGTTTAACAAATGATAATGTTGTTAGATAGGGGATTCAAGGCACGACCAAGCAATCTTTAACTAAAGCCCCGACCTACATCGTAAGCCCCTCCCAGCCCTTGTGGGATTTAGAGAAGTAATGTAGAACTTTAGGTATTACTACGGCGTACAGCATTTTTCTCAACAGTCTAGGTCTATTCTCAGAAAAGGGTCGCGTTAGGATTTTTAGGAATTTTAATTTATTTAATTAGATATTTCATGGCTACCCGAAAACTTATAATAATATCCTTGTCTTTAGTCCAAGAGGTCGTTTCATTTTATGAAATGGAGTTTTTAGAGAATACTACTGCAATATGTTGATAATGAACTAATTACATTAAGACCATTAGTAAACCTAGAGTCCTTGGTTCGACTCGTACGTGGGCAATAGAACTTTATTTACTGGCAAACTCACTAAATAGAATCCTTAGTCCCACCTTGACTGGAACAGAGTCATAACCTGGCCCAATTAAATTGAATAGCATAATGTGGTCGTTAATAAATGACAACAAAATAAGACCATTCATTTAGGGTCGAACTGTTAATAAATTAGTTTGTAATTTATATAGTTCATATATTGGTTTTATTGAAGAATTTCTGATGTTTTCAACTCAATATTTGGTAATATTAATATTAATTGTACAGCTAGGAGTTTATGCACTGTCGAGTGGATAGTAGGTTTTATTTTATTAGATTTCACTGTAATAAGGAAGTGTCACCTAAAGAACATGTGTACTTAGAGCAAATTAACAAATAAGACAAGTTTGTAGAAACACTTCATTGTAGTCTTTGAAAACCAGATAATGTAAATGATTATTAGACTTTTGTCATACCTTTCGGTGGAGACCGTCGTCCGTCGAAAAGTTGTACTGAGTTAGATGTCTGTTGGTCAGTAGGTTTCATGCGTCTGGTATTAGATTACACCTGGACACTAGCTACGCCCCTCGCTTGACAGATCTGAGGTAAGTAAACAGACTTGGACTATACGTAAACAAACTAATACGGTGACCAGACGCATAAAACCTACTGACCAATAGACAACTCAGTACAACTTTTCGACGGGCTTGAAGATGGTGCCATTGCATCGAAAGCGCTTGCCAGCTGTACTCGACAATCAGCCAGTGACGACGGTCTCCACCGAAAGGTATGACAACAGTATTATTTATATTGGCGGTTCTAACCCTTTATTTGAATTACCAGATTATTAGACTTAATAACAAACAGTAAGGAAGGATAGATCTGGTTTACACTCTAACTATGGAAATTGATGAATACAGTCGTATAGCTGAGGATACCTGAATTAGTGAGACGATCCATAAATCGATTATAAACGTATGCTAATGTATTTGGTTTGTTGGATTTAATTCAGCGATGGAGGATTTGTTGGCAGGGGAAAGTGAATCAGGAAATAACGAGGTCAATCAAACTTCTATTCATTGGGCTGTGGATTAATGGCGACTCAGGATTACACAATTTGTTATTGATCCGTTTTGTTAATCCCGAGCAGTGGATTGGGGTTGGCGCCATATAAGCCAATTTATTGGTAGTCTCATCCGATATGAGGGCCGGGGCTTCATATCGATTATAAATTGAAAGCTTTACTAAATTTAATAGGTTACTCTGATATTGCAGGTCGTGTAGGCTATTTTATAACCCATATTGTTTTTATTAAAGGTTCTTGGGAACATATTACATTGTAACGGTGCATATAAAAAATAGAGGCTAAAGAAGTAATAAAGCCATTGTGGTTTTTCCTGATTTTATTGGGGTGGGAGGGTTGACACTTTAGATAGCGGAGCATTTAGTAGTTCCGATATATATATATATAATTGTAACCTCTGTCTGTACATTGATTTTTTTCTCGACATTTCACGATAACTTTTCGTTTCACATGTCATAGACACCATAACTCTGTTTGTTTGTTTGTTACCTTTTCACGCATAAACGGCTGAACCGAGTTTTATGAAACTTGGTATATATATTACTACTAGCCCAACTTAGACTTTAGGCTATATTAATATTCTCTAAGACAAACAGGAGTGGGGGTTATAAGGGAGGCCTGAAATTAAAAATAGCAATATTTCGTTTCCTATTGGTTTTTCAGCAAATATGCACATAAAAAAAGTTCTTTATTTTGTTATTTAGAGAAAGTTGCTCAACAATTCTTTTCAATATGAACTCCCAGGTACCTCACCTGGAAAAAGTAATTCAAATTTATGTTAATATTTTGTCTTTAGTAATTCAAATCTATGCATAATGCACATGAAATGGGAAGTATGACAATTTGGAGGACAGTGAAGTGTTACATAAAAAATTAATTTGATTATTAACAAATCCACAGAAACGACGGGTATCAACCCTAAACACCGGGAAGGGTAAATGTCAAAACATTGTGCAAAGTAAAGCCTTGCCAAAAAAATACCATCACCATCCTGCCTCAAATGAATTCCCGAGCGAAGCCGGGTAACTGAGCTAGTAATGATATAAATGTATTTGTTATCTACTTACTTATACTGGAGGTATTGAAGAAGTACATATCTCCTCTGGCATCACCATATTTGACAACTCTTGTGAGCTCTCCTCCCTAGCCTCAGCAAGTCCTTCTCCTGGTCCTTAATCCATCATAGCCTTGTCCACCTTATTTCCTACTTCATCCTGTTGCCCTATATAGCCCTTGTTTGGCAGCAAGGATTTAATCTTTCAACATGCCCCAACCACCTGCTGCCCTGGTCTGAATTCCATTTTTTAAAAACAAGAGTTTAATAATATCAGAAATTATTACTTTTAAATTTTCAAAATTAAATATCATGTTGATATAGGGTAAGCTGTATTTTAGATTAATCTTCTTTGAGGACGAGGTTGTGTTGCGCCCAGTAATTTACTGTTGTATTTTGTTAGACCATAAATCATTGGCCGTACGCTTTTGTTGTTTTTCCAATCTGCTAAAAGACTATTCTGATAAATGATGCATAAAACAGATTCTGACAAATGGGGCCTTGGCTATTTTAATGAAGGCATTAAATATTCATGCAAATATATCTAAATACTAATTAGTGGTCTTTCGTGAAGGATGCTCTTAATACACAATGGCTGGTAATGTCCGTGCCTTTCGTTTTCACCAATCATTTTATCTTATAAATTGCTGCAGTTTTATTCTTTCAACATAGATCCTCAATATTTAAGGTAAATTCGCGATATTATCGACAATTGGATACTGCAAATCAAAATAAGATGTAGTGGTTTGGTCATGAACTTAATTTATGGAATAGATATCATTAGGACTCTCTCCAGCGTCCTCCACATTATACATTAACTACCCTGGTAAACATTAAATGTTATCTGCATTAACATTACAAATATATGTTCCATGCAGTAGAAGAGCTGAAAATGTGGGACAAGAAAATATCTCCGCAACAATTAGATTCGTTTCCAAATACAAGTATTGCAGCTAAAATCAAGCTTGTGATTTTTCCAGACTTCTTTGAGTGTCTACAGAAGAAAATAGTCTTCAATTTAATGAAATATTTTGGCATTTCTGATCTAACTTGTCATCAATAATAAACGAGTAGGCCGGAGGGGGGAGAGATTTATTCTTTTTTTGAAGAAGAGTTGAAAGTGTGAAATATAGAAACTAACATTGGCATTAACTGTCCCTTTTTTATGCTGACATTTTCGCTCGTTGTTGATAAGTCTTATCTTGCTGCTATCACTACTGGAAGTAACGATAAGAATCTGTATCTTCAGGCAACGGAATCATCAAGAAAACTTTAAATACCACATTCATTTGTGGTACAATTACGTTTTGTTGTTCATGATACATTTTTCCAGAAATCGTGAAATTGTTCAACAGAAGACCTATTTAGCGCATTACTCCTTATGGAAGTATGCGAGGTACGAGCGTACAGTAAGACAAACAGTGTTTATTAGATTTCCCTGAAAATTATACTTATGATGTAATTTTCGAAAACTTTCTCAAACATTGCGCAATTACTGTTATTTTCAAATACTTATAAAGTTTTAGGAGATTTCCCTTACGGGAAATCAGCTATTGAGGTCGTACTCAAGACGCGATTTTCGAATTTTTTCTTCAAATGTCCATCGATCCTACCTAGGAGATGACGAAAATGAGGTCCGTTCAAAATTGTGTATATATATATATATATATATATATATATATATATATGTATATATATATATATATATATATATATATATATATATGTGTGTGTGTGTGTGTGTGTGTGAGTTTGTCTGTTACCGCTTTAGCGGTCGCAATATTTGTCTTACCGCTACCAAACTTGATATGTAATCGTTTTATGTAAACAGAAAGATCAAGTTCTTTAACGGCTGAAATCGGACCTTGAACGGGGGTTTAGAGAGGGACAATTACGAAAATGCGAAAGAGTGGACCATCTCTTTACAATTACACTTTTTCACTAGCAAATTTTAAGATTGGTATTCTAATGGTCTAATGATGATAATGGCTAGGTTTAGTGCTCATGCTTTCTGGGATTGTCCTGATAATGAGACAGGACTTTCTGGGAAAAGGACACCAACTCCACCAGGCATGACGTTTCCTTTCGACCGCGCATGAATTAATAATAGTGTATTTCCGCGATGTCGCATTATCTTTGGTCTTTTTTAGTAGATTACTCTTATTTTCCCCCTCCCTTTAGTCCTTATGAAATAGTACTTAATTTCATATGCAATAACAATAAACTCTTAGCATATTTTATCTAGGCCTTTCCGTTATATTTTTCTGTAATTTACAACAAGTGCTCTTTGTTAATAATATTAACTTTCAAGTTCACAAAAACACAGTACTTTATTGCTATTTATATTTACATTTTATACGTCTTTTTTTAACAACCGAGACAGTATTGTTTCTGGTTATTCAAATTCGTTTTTGACTATTTTAGTTGTAATAGGTTTTTTATATAGTTTTATTTGTGCAAGAATTATTACAAGTGTGGTAACTGCATACATTTTAATGTTTTTGCTGAGTGTTTTTTTTCGCCTAAGTTGTTTTACAGAATAGACTAAAGCATAACTTGTCAGATCAGTAGTTCTAATTTCACTGAGTTACGTTATTATTATAAAATGTTGATATGGGTGCATTTTACCACTTAATATAAATGGCATGTTTGACTTTGTTTGATAATCTTACCTACAGGGTGTTACATGAATTCAGAAAACTATAAAAGTGTATCGGATATGGCTTGTTGTACTGAATAACTTTGATAAGCCTCAAATCTGACGTGCTTGGCGTTATATTGCAATTACCTGCTTTTCTTATTTATTAACTGCCTATTTCACTGTGTTCAGAGTGATACAAGTCTTTGGAAAGTTTCACTAGAACTTTAATTGCTTAAACTTTCTCTAGTTGCTGTTCTTAACAAAAGTAATAGCTTTTATGGTCTTCTGACCTTTTTAGTGAAATCTCTTTGGTCGTTCTTGAATGAGATCTATTTTTCAATTTACTCTATTTTAGTTTAAATCTCGGAAAAAAAAATAGTAGTTGATGTGCGCCATTAAGGACAGATGGCTCTGGCAAGATAATAGTTTACTTGAAAAAAGTCCGTCACGCAGGGGCTGCGTAAACTAAGCAGATTTCCCACGCGAAGGTTTACAATAGATAAATATACATACTGGTAACACCACCGCGAATATTAAGTGAGAAATCTTTCTGCAAGTTAATAACTCTACAACGGAAAGCGTCTGAATTGTAAACAAATAAGATTGGTTCTGTACAATTTTTCGATCCGACGTATAGTAACAGAGGTATTTGGAATTTTGAAAATTCCTCCCCTCTAAACCCCCCGTCCCACTGGTCCGATTTCAGCCGTTAACGAACTCAATCTTTCTTTTTACATAAAACGACCAAATACCGAGTTTGGTAACGATTAAACAATAATTGCGACCGCTGGAGCGTTAACAGACAAATATATATATATATATATATATATATATATATATATATATATATATATATATATCTTGTAACTTTTGTCATATTCAATTTTGTCGTACATTAAAGTATAAACGAGATATACACTAAAACTCGGTATGTGAATTAGCATTAGTTCTACCATGGTTATAAGCTGTACTAAATTTTTTAAGTTCGAACGAGAGTGGGGGTTTACTGAAGGCCGAAAACAAAAAAACGCCGATATCTCGGTTAATATTAGAGACACTGAAAAAAGGTACATGACAACGTTTATAGATCTTTTAATTTGCAAAAAGATTGGTTCTCTACAAAATTTCGATCAGACTCAAACTAACGGAGATATTTCGAATTTTCGAAAATCCTCCCCTCTAAACTCCCACTCCCAATGATCCGATTCCAGCCGTTGAAGAACATGATCCGTCTTTTAACGTAAAACGTTTAAATACGGAGTTTGGTAACGATCGAGCAAAAATTGCGACCGCTAGAGCGTTAACAGGCTAATACACCTCTATCTTTATATATATAATTCTAGCGTACGTGTGTATGTCACTGAACTCCTCCTAGACGGATGGACCGATTTGATTGAATTTTTAAATACGCGTTCGAGTGACGCCCCGGATGGTTTAGCGCCGCAGATCGGCCAGGCAGATGGAGCAGGTCTCCGGTCGAAGGGCGAAGGGCGAGGTTATTGGAAATGTAATGAAATGTTAATATGTTTATCTAATGTATGTCCTTAGAATTTAAGGTTGTCATCTATATAATGATGTTTTCAGCTGCGAGAGGTTTTCACTTTCAGACATTGTTATTTATTTTCCAAATTTATTTTAATTTGATTTGAATGTTGCAATTATTTTCTTTTCTTTATTTATATTTATGTATTTGCGATATTTTTGTTGAGGGTTTTTATTTATTTCAGTTATTGGTCTACAACTGTTTGTTTTTAAGAACGTGTAGTGCGCATTCTACCAGATAATCTCAGAACTAAAACGTCTTCTTTTCCTTCTCTCATTTTTCCTTTACTTTTTGCGTAACAAGTTTTTGCGATATTTTATTTACTATTTGTTTTTAGGCAAACGTGCATATAACAAATGTTGTTTTTTGCGTTATTAAAAGTAGATTTTTTTTAAACATAATATTATTAAATTTAATATCCTAATCGCTTGATATATAATGCAGGACAACGTCTGCCGGGTCCGCTAGTATATATATATATATATATATATATATATATATATATATATATATATATATATATATATATATAAAATTTTGAACAGACCTGATTTTCGTCATCTCCTGGGTTGGATCGATAGACATTAGAGGAAAATTTTCAAAAATTGCGTCATGAGTACTACCTCAATAGCTGGTGCTGATATCCCCTAAGGGAAATCTAAAAACGTTACGTTAACACTAACTAACTAAATATTTTTAAAATAATACTAAAAATAATCATCATTTTATTAGCATCGAAAATTCTCAAAAGTAGCTTGAGTTACTCTAATTAAAGTTAAAATTACTCAGTTGTAAACGAATCAGGGTTAAGCGGCAACTTATTTATAACCCAATTATACGTACACACCCTCCCCAATTAGCTTTTGTAGAAGGAAGTGATATTTATTTAAAAAGTATTAATATTATTTAGTTAACGCTAGCCGGTTATTTCCGTTATCCATGGCGTATATTGGAGCCAGCTAGTGTGGATGATCCCCCCTTAGAGTGTTATTGGATCTGGTTCCTTTTTTAATGGCCCCATACCCTCCTAGCCTTCCTGATCGATAGAGTGCGGCCCTCACTCTCTGCACCATCAGCCTCTTTATTGGCCATTCATAAGGATCTCCTTATATCAAGGCACCATTCCAGTCTACGAGTTATATCAGGGCATGGATCTTTTAGAATTAATAGCGTCTTCCATGGTGCCTATGAACTTTTGGAGCAAGAAGTTTTTTGTGTGGGGAAAATAATCTGAATAATAATCTAGTCCCCGAATAAAACATACTTGGGTAAGTGTGGGTTTTTTTTTTTTTTTTTTTTTTCTTTTTTAAGAGTTACTTATGGCTTTTGTAACATTGATAATCAAATTGTCAAGGGCTACCAAATTGTGTTGGGGCTAGTTGGTATTATGTTTGCTCGTATGAATTTAGCTTCAATATCTTCTGTCCTTTTCACTCCCAATGTTCTTGTGTTAGCTGACAATATACTACAGCATGTTAGTTTAAATTTAGCAATGTGAATATTTCTTCTAGAATATTTTGTGCTAGTTTTTGTTTGAGACAAGCTTAAGAGTTAATGCATATCATGTCATCATGGGTCAAGTTGTCACGTTCTTCGGTACGAATTGTATTCCGTAGAGTCCAATTAAAAGAAAAAGTTAAAGGGAAGAATAAATGGAATTGTAAACTCAGATAATGAGCTTAGTCTGAAACTCTGGGGATGTCTTACAGCTACTGCATTTCCCAAGTACTTGAATATGGCATCTTTATGGTCAAATTAAACAGGAATTAAAACGTATGCTTAATATGTTATGTTTAGTTTTAGAGGCTCAAAATAAAATCACATGAGTGGAAGTGGGGTTTACATTTGAGCCTGAAACCAAAATAAAAAATACAACTAACTCGGTTAAAATTCGAATTATGCATGTATAAAACAATAGTTGTAAAAAATTAAATTTGCAACATTATTGCTTCTGTAATATTTTTCAAACCGGCTCATAATAACAGAGATATTTCTAATTTTTGATTTCCTCTTCCCTTTCAACACCCTCCCCTTTTTCCTTGTCCACTTTCAGTCATTACCTACTAGAATCTTCAGTTTAAAATGTGTACTGTTAAATAACAAGTATTGTATTATTATTATTATTATAAAATAAAAATCATGTGACTTACAACGTGAAAACTCGTGTCACACTTAACATATTTGAATATATATCACATATATAGAAATATTCCAACCAAAACAAAATTTGGTATTTGTGCTTTGATTAAATCGCTCCACTATATATCAGATTATTGTTAGTGTTATATGAAAAGGAGTGGGGTTTTAAAGAAAGCTTAGAACTAAAAAACACGAGACCTCTAAAGTTTTTAGAGAAACCTCCTAACAGCCTTTGTTATTTGACGTGAAGTCACACATTCGTCAATATCTTCGTTAAAATTAGTTTTATCGATGAAATGGGAAGAAGAAATTGTGTTTAGGATATCGATTTCAGTCCTAAATGGTTATTGACATTTATTGAAGTCAAAGTTTTGACTTCCGAACGACAAAAACTTCATTCGTGTTCCATGAAAATGCCTGATTAGAACTGAAAAAGGTTTGGTATATGTATGTAGAGAATAAATTTTGTTAGAATATTTTATTCACTTTACTATAACTCTCAGGAGTGAGGGCTTACTTCGTTGTCATACCTTATATTCGCCAATATATTTTTTTAATATGGGGTTATTTATTGAGTTTAAACTGTGTTCAATCGTTTCTTATATTATTAAATTTCAAAATTTTGGTTTCCGACTTCCAGTTAGGATGGGATTGTGGAGTTCTTTATATAAACATCAGGGAGAAAAATATAGTCAGCAGGGGTTATTAATACTTTACTATCATCGACTGTAGTAGGGGTTTACTTGGATGTCAAAAAGTTCGTCCAATATCTTCGTTAATATTGGTTTAAACGGGGGGAAATGTTAAGAGCAATTCTGTTCAAAATGAATTCTTCATTATACGTTACATATATTTCTATATTTTAAAATAATGATTCCTGGCTTCGGGTCACAAAATAAAATTTATTAGTGTTCCATGAGAGTGGGTCAATTAGGTTGTGATATTTTATATATATTTATTTAGGGAATGAATTTCGTAGTCATGCGTTATGATATATTATTAGTAGGAATGGTGGTTTACTCGGAATAATCCTAATGAATTTCCACGGGAAACAAGTGTTATTCCAATCCGCAACGATAGGCAACACAGCTAACTAATTAAAACTGACTTATTCTCATAATGGAAAATGCCTTAACAACAGGATTTTATCATATTATTTCTTTGAATAATGCAACCATTTTTATTTACGGGGAACTCGATTTTTTTTGACGTCATGAGCGATAGAAAGTTCGTCAATATTCGACCACTAGCCATCTCATGCTTCACGAGTAAAATAATATAACTACAACTTCACACGATGGATTTACTCGTGGGGTGAGCTTTGTTAACCAAATCTTTATATTTCTACGGGAAATCGTTACTACTTCAATTCATTTGATTTCCACTTTTTACTTCTCGGGTATTTCAATTGGATGACTACGGTTATTATACATGTTAGTCATTTCTGTTACGTGATGAAAATAGAGGGATGATATTTTCTTACTTTGCTCACTCTTTATATTTACATGGGAATATAAAGAACATACCTCCATCCCCACTCATTTCCTATTAACAATAAGCTTGTATAATATGATGTTGTTTTTTCCAAGCTTAAACTTGAAATATAAATACTACATTCGATATTTAACGCCATTGTTTCGATTTACACTATAGATTATGATAGGTAACTGCTGAAATCGGGCCAGCAAAGGAGAGGTGGGTGTTTAGAAGGGGGGAAGAATTATTATTTGTCGGATCAAATCAATATTACAGAACCAATCTTTTTGCTAATTTAATTTTCTAAATATATTGTTTCATACACGTGATGATCCTATCCTCGAAAATAAACCGAGTTCTTTGTGTTATTTTGATTTGAAGCTTTAGTAAGTCCACTCTACTACTAATCTACTACCTGTAGATAACCCATCCCAATTAGCCTAAGTTGCAAAAAGTGGACGTTAATAAATAATAATAATAACTACTAATCCGATTTTCACTTTAAGTACCTCAGCCACTAAATATCTCGTGTGTATCTTACAATGTGATTCCTATTTACAAAATTTTCTTACTACGAGATGAATATGTGGCCAACGTGGGAAATCTGTTTAGTTTGCGTGGCTGGCGACTTTAAATTTTAAACCTCAACTTTATACCTAAAGAAATCTGCTAGAAATTTGGAATCACCTATTTTCTCCGAACCTGCCTTTGACACTAAAAGGCGAAATATTTATGCGTTTCGATAAGGCAAATGTCTGCGATACTGGTCATTCGCCGGAATGATGATATTTACAATCTAGTGAACACGAAGTCGATATAAAACTAACTAATGTTATTGTTGGGCCAGTTTATATTTCCGCCCATTCCAAACACTATTTTGCAATGTAAGGCAATTAAAGCCCTTAAATAAAGACATATACTGCTCTGTCATCATGTCACTGGTTTTATCACAGTGCCTTTGTTAAGAAAGTTGACGACTTGTATTTAACAGGTGTTACAGAGTGGCCAATAGGTCGTGCGGGTATAGTATTTATTTGCCCCGTTACTCTTTATCTTGATTAATGTAGATTCATTCGCTTATATTTTTAGGAGATTTCCCTCAAGGGAAATGAGCTATTGAGGTTGTACTCATGACGGAATTTTCGAAATTTTTCTTCAAATGTCCATCGATCCTACCTAGGAGATGACGAAAATGAGGTCCGTTCAAAACTATATATATATATATATATATATATATATATATATATATATATATGTATGTATATATATATATATTTGTCTGTTACCACCTCTCTAGCGGGGGGACTTTTTGTTGCATCGTAAACAAACTCGATATTTAGTCGTTGTATGTAAAAAGATAGATCAAGTTCGTTAACGGCTTAAATCGGACCAGTTGGAGGGGGGGGGGGTTAGAAGGGAGGATTCGAAAATTCGAAATATCTCTGTTACTATACGTCGGATCGAAACATTTTACAGAATCAATCTTATTGAAAATTAAATTTACTATAAATATTGTTATATACATTTTTCCTCTATCTTGAATATTAACCGAGATATTTGCATTTTTATTAAATCTCGGCGCCTAACGGTCCAGAGTTACTTTCCCGCCATAAGCTAGTTCGGCCGTTTCCTTGACTGGCTCGGCTTTCTTGAAATTTCTCTATTGTAAAACTTCACGTGGGAAATCTGCTTAGCTTACGCAGCCCCTGCGTGACGGACTTTTCATATATTTATATTTGTCATTCATTATTCATATATTTGTCAGTAAACGCTCTAATGGTCGCAATTTTTGTTTGATTGTTAAAATAAGTCGATATTTAATAATTCTATGTAATAAGAAAAATCAAGTTCGTTAATGGTTGAAATCGGTCCAGTGGGTGAGGGGAGGGGGTTTATTGGATGGAATTCCGAAAATTTGTAATATCTCCGTTATTATGAGTCAGATCAAAAATTTTTACATAACCAATCTTTTTTTGCGAACTTATTTTTCTATGACTGTCGTTCTATACATATTTTATGTATCATGAATATTAATGGAGATATTTCGATTTTTTAGTTATCAAACCCCATTGCTACTCAAGAAATATTGACAATAAGCTGTTAAATCCTGAAGCACTGTATTTGAAGCTTATGTACCAAATATTGTCTTCAAGAGACCTTTATTATGGAGGTACATGCAAATTCGTTGAGTGATGATGTCATCAATTATGATTTCACATCTGACTCGAAATGTTTGTTTGATGTTTACCATACCCCATATTTAAGCGTTTCAGCCAACTCTAAAGATCATATTTGTTAATGGAGGAAATGGGACCTGGAATTGTGGGGTGTAGAGGGGGGGGATTCAAAAATTCAAACTATCTCCGTTATTATGAGTCAGATTGTAAAATTTTATAGAACCAATCTTGTTAAAGTACTGATGTTTTAAAGTTGTTGTTCTATGCATTTATTTTGTAGCTCAAGTTTTAAGCGAGTAAACCCTCAACCCCCCCCCCTCACCTTATACACATTGTTTTTTTTTTTTTTTTTGTTTTTTTTGGTTTTTTTTTTTTACTTATAAATAGAGAATATGTGGTGAAATGGGATCACAGGGGCGTTATAGCAGCTCTATAGAAATCTGCTTGGTTTGCGCAGCCCCCTGCGTGTCGAAATTTTTAGTTTATAATGTTGTATCATTTATAGCTTTCAATAGATTATATATATGGTGAGATTTGTGTATTTTAAGAAATATTAAAATTAATTGTTCTTTAAAATCTTCTATTAAATCATGTTTGCGTATAAACAGTTGTTCATATCTATACATTTGCCTATTTCAATTTATTCTGTTGTTTACAATGAATATTAAAATATCACTCAATACAAATAAATAAAATCATTTATGTTTCTGTACTCTTGATTCTGGATTCGAAACTGGGAATTGTACATTTAATTTATTAATTTTTGCAATTTTTCCGAGTTTGGGCTTTCCTGTTGCCCGGAGCTGACTCAGGATTGTTAGAAAAATTAACGGTTTTTTGAATTCAAAGTCAGCTATTTTCTTTATATAATGCCTTACACTATTAAAAGGAATTTGTCATTTTATCATTTTGACCTCTCAGGGCATATGCGAGTTAGTATGTTAGTAGATTAATGATTACTTCAAGGGATGCTGATGAAATTGTGATTATGTTCTCGATGCTGCTCTGGTGCTCTCCCGCTTTCTCCCTCCATCCTGTTCTCCCCCTGGATGCTCCTTCCTTTACTCACTCATGTTGTTAAAAGGGATGTGAGAAAGAAACTAATATTGCTGCCACTAATGAGAGGCTCTACTCTCTCCGCTGCTACTCACTCTACTGTTCTGATCCTGTTTCTTATCTTTGCTCTTTGAACCCAAGGATGTCTTCTCAGGTAGTGTTTACACAAGTAGCCTATAGATTACAGCACTCTTCAGAGGGCATCCTTGGTTGGACTAGTTGATAACAGATGGGGCTGGTGAATTAATGTAGTTTTATTACCGCTTCAATTTTTAAATTGAACAGAGTTCTTTTCAATTAAGATGCGTTTGTGCATCAAATGCCTCTGATTCAGGCACATTTGCCACTTGATCTAGTACAATCATTTTATTATTCTTATTATTTTGTGTTTTCAATTTGAAATATTGTGAACTTCATTCCCCTATAGCTACATTCTTAAACTGAAGTATATACTATATGCACTTTTTATATTTTTATTATATAGTAACGGAGATAGATATTGATGAACTTGTGTTTTGACATCTACTTAAACCCCATGTTCCCATTTTGATATTTAGTTTCTTATGTAGTCTGTTTTATAGCTTAAAAATATTTGAAATATTTTGAATATTGATATGTTTTGGTCATTGAAATATTTCAAGCCTTTGTTAGCGATTTATTAAGAAACAGACAATCTGATTTAAGATAAGATTTACTTTTTTCTTGGTTCCTCTATTGAATTTTACTTTTATAGACTGTAGAGTAAGACATACTTATTTTATTTGAACCGAATACTTTATCTGTTTTACTTAAAACAAGTTGATCCGATAATTTCACATAAATTAAATATCTATTAGCTAATTTAAGAAAATAAATAATTATTATTATTATTATTATTTATTAACGTCCACTTTTTGCAACGCAGGCTAATTGGGACGGGCTACCCTGAGCCCCAAAGAAAATAAATAATTAAAACACGAACTTTTAATGTTTAAAGCATTTAATAAAGCACTCAGCCGAATTTTGTATTTTTGATACTTCACTTGGAGTTTCCTGTTGAATTCTTCAATCAGGTGCAGTGAAAGTAAGGATCATCTCTGTAGGTGCGAAGAATAAATAACGAGGTATGAAAACCTCGGAGAAATTTATTCAAAGTAGATATCTCCTAGATCTTGGATGTTTCTCTTGGCGTTATCTATCGATCCCCTAATTGCTTGTACCTTGGAGGAAATTTGAATTTATATCGCTGCTGGGAAGAAGGAAATCTACTTATCCTCTGCTTCCTTGGGGATAGCCTTATTGCTTTCCTGTGGTAGAACTTCTCCCACAAACAGCTTTTACTCCGACATATATTAACTTTCTCCAAAACCGAAATTAATTTAGGGAGAACTGCAAACCGCAAATCTAATGTCGCTTGTGTTACTAGTTTACATTTAATTCCTATTTACTTTAATTACTTATGGCGATTCCCTTAAGCACTTGAACTCGGAGAAAGTCACCATTCTTCCTGGACAATTAAATGACATTTCTCATCTCTATGGAATACCTAAGGTTGTGACCAATATTATCTTGTCACTTCACAGTTCTTACTCTCTTCTTCTCTGTGTGGAGGCATCCTGTTTACCGGAACTTAAAATATAAATAATCTTGGTCTGTGGGGATAATTTTATCAGTGCGTTTCGAATTTGATTATATTAATAAAAAATGATCTGTCTTAATACCTTTAATAATTTTAGTAGATACCATTAAGGAAAATCAATCAGCTATTGAATTGAGGTTATACTCTTGACGCGATTTTTGAAAAAAAAATTCTCATATGTAGATCGATCCTATCTAGGAGATGACGAAAATGGGGTCCGTTCTAAGTTTTTTTTTAGTTGCTTGAGATAGTTTTGGTATATTTGATGTTGGGCGTTACGTCGAAAATACCCCAGTTTCCACTTGGACTTTTAAATTTAAAAAAACAACAGAAAAATAAATATCATAAATCAATTATTTCTTACAATCAAGTTTGCATAAACCTTTTATAATTATAATAAAATTCTTCAAGGTCCCCTTGAAAAATACTCAGTATAAAACTTCACACACACAGTCACTATTGAATGATGGGGTTGACTTAAACTCAACCTTTTTAATACGTTGAAAAATAAACAGATTTTCAACTGATTTGTTTATATTCATTCCATTTGCTGTGAAAAACAAATAGAAACATCTCTGAAAATGTCAAATCGGTAATATTCTTTGCCTTTGGTTTGAACAAAATAAACCAGTACCGTGTGGCTCAATCGTCTGAGCTCCTTACAATTCCAATCCTTCTAATTTTCTGTTTTTCTATTTCATTATGAATATAGCTTAAGCTCAAGCTTATTGGTACAAAAATAGAATCTTGAAAAAGAAAAGAATTTTGCAAGAAAACCTTACGTGAATAACATTTTATCAGAAACAAGTTATAAAAAACTATATAAGTACCCCATTAAAAATCCTGTGATTGAGTTTCAAAATTATGAATAATTGCTGGGAGGGAGGACTCATTAAATTATATTTGTTGACGACGTATAAAAATATTTTCTTAACTATTTTCAAACATCATGTTAAGAGTAGTGCCTCAAGCTGAGTGCTCAGTAGTTATATGAGGTATAAATATCGCTGATGGTTTACCTAGAAGCAAATTATTGTTGGAGTTGCTGTAGATAGAAACTTGTTTGACTGTGTTCGCTTTGTAGTGAAGCTCCACCCAACTCCTGATGGATATAGGCTTGCTTGCATAGTGATTGGCTCCCATATACCTCTATGAATACCTAACTTCATTTCCTAATTACTTCAGTCTCCGTCCTATTGAGTTACCTAAGTGACTCGTAGATGGAATAATTCAACATGATGTTCCTCTATTTGTATATTATTTATTAGTGAGTTCCTACATGCTCCTGTTCCTCTTTGAATATATTTCATTCAGAAGTATTGGAAACAAAACATAAATGCATTTGCCGCCTTTGTAACTTGGGTTTTTTAAATAATAATAAACGCATGGTTTCATTTATTATCTGCCTGTCTCTTAACTACGATTCCTTCCACCCTTCCAAGCATGGAGCAATTTGATACTGCATTATTGAGTGGTAACACTACAAAAGTAATTATTTCAAAATTTTGATTGAAATTAATTAATAATTTGTCATATCTAAAGGCTGTAATCTTATAATATTATTATATATTCAAACCTAGTACATGTCTCTTTGACTTCATTTATTTAACTTTACCCGTTTATTTGTTATTATTTTAATTTACAATTAATAAAGTTATTTAAAATTTTCTGGCTCTAGACATTAAAATATTCTTTTAACATTTTTATACTTAAGAACTATATTTTCATTGTGCTTGGCCTTTGATCACTGACCATATTTCTATCATCAAGTTAACAATTTTATTGCGGGTGACAATGGTGTTGATGAATAGTATCAATTTTAATGCGAGATAATATTTTGCGATTCTGTTCGATCAAATACAAGCAGTTTTGGAGACACTTGATAAAATTTTTAACTAGGTGGCAGAAATATACGTCAGTGATCCAAGGCCAGGCACAATGAAAATATAGTTCTAAATTATAAAACTGTTAAAAGAATATTTTTATGTCTTTAGCTAGAAAATTTTAAATATCTTCATTAATTGTAAAATAAAATAATAACAAATAAACCGGCAAAGTTAAATAAAACTGTTTAAAAATATTATTAAAATATCTACGTTATTATTGAGCATTGTTATATACTTTTGTATTCAATTATTAATATATTTATTGTATAATATTAAGTATTTCCTTATACCAATTACATATTTTGACAGAAAGCATTCGAATTTTTTTTAAATATATGGAAACCCCTAACAATGAAATGCCAATAATTAAAAAAAAAAAAAACGAGAAAAAAAGTATCTTTCGTGCGAGATTCGATCTCAAGATTTCCGGTGACAAACAGAAAGCACTATCAACAGAGCCATGGGAGCTCCTTGAACAACCTCCTGACGTTTAACAAATTTAAACAGTTTTTTTTTTTTAGACGAAGTGGGTTTCTCGCTTAAACAGAATTGATTTTTCATTAGGTACTAAACACTAAAAGATTTTCGTTCACATCGTTGGGGGGAGGGAGGCCGTGCACTCCCCTTCTAAGTGAGGAAAATTGCTAAGTTTAAACAGCACCACCTTTACGACAGACGTTTTGAGTTTACTTTATACTCGTCCGAAGTATTAAGTATATAGAAAAAAAAAAATTGTAAACATATTTAATAATGGTTATCGTATTATAAAATACTGATATATAGTCCAACGTATTTGGTCAAATTCATTTTTTTTCACATTAGAAACTCAAATTATACCGTTTAGCAATTGGTGATAGATGTTATTTTTTAAAACAAATAACATATGTACCCAACTATATCAAATTAATAAATAACCTTACTGTATTCTGTTTCAGACGATTTTTTCCAGCAAGCTGTAAGGTAAGAACCATTCTGTATCTCTTTTTTTCTTTTTAGACCAATATTTGGGTTTCCGGTATTTTTCATTATTACATTTTCGATATTCTAAAGCGAATAATTACATAGATGGAATAGTTTGGTTTGTCACCCAAACCCAATTTCGCCTCACAATAATTAAAAAGCCCGGCACGCAGCGGCTGTTCTATTCAGATTTTCTATGAAGTAAACTGGAATTGAAATACACGATTGTGGTGATTAGTTTGTATGTGTAGTAGTAATACACGATTAGATTAGATTAGACTCAATTGCTTAAAGTGAAATTCAGATGACTGTAGAATTTACTTGATGACTGATTACTAAAAATGCAAATATCTTATTTGATATTTAAGATTCATAAAAATGAATAGAATAAGATTTATTAAAAAGTAATGTAGCCTAGAACGCAAATTTCTAAATGTTGATGTCACCATCTAACATATTTGGAAAAATCTGACGTAGTAAAAGTGCAGTGAAAAGAATATTTAATGTTTAAGCTTGGAATAACTCGTTTCATGACATGTCGGCAATTAGAAAAGATCGTTTGGTTTACGGAAAGCTAAATATAAAAAAATACAAATTAGCGATTGGCTAATATTTATGAGACAAAATGTGTAAACACCTTTGTAGGAAATTAAATTTTCAATAAGGATGGTTATATACAATTTTTCAAAGAATAACCATCTCTTTAGTTTAGTTTCAAGGTTTGTGTTATGTGTGTTAACATAGACATTCCCTTTTTTTTATATGGGCCTAAGTTATTGTCATAAATATAGATTAAGTTGAAGCTCATAAAGGAATAAGCTTGTTTGATGTCTTGCTTTCAGAAGAAGCTTATTGTTTCAGAAATATTCTTTTCTGTAAAGCCGACACAACTGTTGTTCCTCCGAACAAACACAACTTCACTGATCAAAGGCCGGCCGAGTTTGGATTGTTCTCTTCAGCCTTTGTGCCGCGCAACTAGTAATATGACGCTTTTTCACCAAGTTGTAAAACGTGTTTCCTTTGGGGAACTGGGTGCTATCGTTTGTTGTTGCTACTTGTCACACTGCCTTTAGGAACCATTTATCATCTGCTTCATTAATTTTACTTATTAGGTTTTGTTGATGCAACTCTGAGCCGGTGACCTTTTTAGAGCATGTGATGCAAAAAGAACACAGTTTTTATCGTTTTTGTTGTAGTTACTGAAATGTTTAGTGACTTTTATATACAGTGGAGCATCGATTATCCGAACGTCAATTATCCGAACGTTCGATTATCGGAACCAGTTTTTTTTTTTTTTTTTTTTTTTTTTTATGTGTAATTTTAATTATACTGAACATTTAATTTACTTATTGGTATGTTATAATTATTGTTACTTCGAATAAAATTAAACTAAAATAAAATTATTTTTCTCAGAACGTCTATAACGGAAGCCATCATTAATTATTTCTCAGAAACTGATTCCTAACATATTTGTATCTGGTTCAATGTGTGTTCAATGAAATTAGACGGGTGAATACGCATTGATTTACTTAGAACTGTATACACTACCTATAATTTGTTCATTGCATTAGATTCTGTGAAACCCTTTCCGTTCATATAACTGGTTGTGGATAGCTTAATTTCAGTTTCAAACCGTTCTTTGTGAGGTGTACATTGTATTTGTATTATACATGTAGCTCAAATTCGACTACTTATATGTATAAGTATATACATATGTATGTATATATGTATTTCATAACACTCGTTTCTTCACTATGCTCATACATACTATGTTTAAATAAATAAACAAACTTGTTTTTTTTACGAAGTTATTTTAGATCTTCCTTTTCCTTATTATTTATAAGAAAATAAATAAACACAAAATAAATAAAAATTTTGATTATCCGAACCACCTCTGACAACATTAATCGACGCTCTACTGTATATAATTTTTCTTTTTGTTTCCAGTGAATTTATTCTATATACTTTTTTCTTTTTGTTTTCAGTGAGTTTATTCTATATGCGTTTTCTTTTTGTTTTCATTGAATTTATTCTATATATTATTTCTTTTTGATTTCAGTGAATTTTTTCGATATATTTTTTTCTTTTGGTTTTCAGTGAATTTATTCTGTATGTGATTTCTTTTTGTTTTCTGTAAATTTATTCTATATAGTTTTTCTTTTCGTTTTCTATGAATTTATTCTATATATTTTTTTCTTTTTGTTTTCTGTAAATTTATTCTATATACTTTTTCTTTTCGTTTTCTATGAATTTATTCTATATATTTTTTTCTTTTTGTTTTCTGTAAATTTATTCTATATAGTTTTTCTTTTCTTTTTCTATGAATTTATTCTATATAGTTTTTCTTTTCGTTTTCTATGAATTTATTCTATATAGTTTTTCTTTTCGTTTTCTATGAATTTATTCTATATAGTTTTTCTTTTCGTTTTCTATGAATTTATTCTATATAGTTTTTCTTTTCGTTTTCTGTAAATTTATTCTATATACTTTTTCTTTTCGTTTTCTATGAATTTATTCTATATATTTTTTTCTTTTTGTTTTCTGTAAATTTATTCTATATACTTTTTCTTTTCGTTTTCTATGAATTTATTCTATATATTTTTTTCTTTTTGTTTTCTGTAAATTTATTCTATATAGTTTTTCTTTTCGTTTTCTATGAATTTATTCTATATAGTTTTTCTTTTCGTTTTCTATGAATTTATTCTATATAGTTTTTCTTTTCGTTTTCTATGAATTTATTCTATATAGTTTTTCTTTTCGTTTTCTATGAATTTATTCTATATAGTTTTTCTTTTCGTTTTCTATGAATTTATTCTATATAGTTTTTCTTTTCGTTTTCCGTGAATTTATTCAATATATTTTTTCTTTTTGTTTTCTGTGAATTTTATGAATTATTATACGGTCTTGGTGCTACTTTGCTATGGTTGAAATAATTAAATCTCTCTCTCTCTCTCTCGCTCTCTCTCTCTCTCTCGCTCTCTCTCTCTTTCTCTCTCTCCCTCCCTCCCTCTCTCAACAACATGATTTTTACTACACTAAGATGATTGATTAATGATTCTCATAGTGTGTTTAGCACTGTGAACACGAGGATAGCTCTGAAAGGGGCTGTCTTGTAATGTCAAAACTGACACTTCTTGTGTTGGTGGTATTTAAGGTAGGGGGTTAATGTAACTCGTTGCTTAACACAGGAGCCTATATCACCTAAACAACTTCACCTAGTAAGTACGAGATATATTGTGGCTATGGATGGGCTGTGGCAGTTCACGAGGAGACCTATATTTCCCCCAGGGGAAATTAGCCTTTGAGGCACTCCTTGTGACGTTAAATTTTAAAAACATTTTTCAAATGTCCGCCAATTCTACATTCGAGTAGCAATGAATGTTGTTCACTTACTTACACGGCGGTACAGTCCTTGAGGGACCTCGGTTTCTGCTACCGCCATTTATGCTTTCGAAAAAGAAAATATCCTTGTAATCTTCGTGAATTGTAGTAAATGAGTGCAAAAAACAACGTCACTCTGAATTTACAAATTTATACACTCGTTCACACACTCACACGCGCACGCACGCACTAACACACACACTCACGCATATCCCGGTATGTTCTCCTTTAAGACTTATACGCATCGTTGCCAGGGACAACCTTTTTCTTACTTCCTCCTTATGTACCAGCCCTCTGTTGGGCAGCCTGACACCTTATTGACATGAAGGGGAAGAAAAATAAAAACTTAATTATGCCCATTACTATGCTTCAGAACTATTAACAGTCTTATTTATTTTTATATTTTGGAGCTTCGCAACAAGGGCGATATTACTCGAAACAAAAACAAACCATAAACATAAATTAAAATTAGAAAAAAAAGTAGCATAATAGAAATACAACAAAAACATATAACACACCAACGAACAAAAGAACAAGAAATAGTAAACGTCGAAGTACAACAAAAGACAAAAATATACACCAAGAAAGAATTACAAAATACCAAAATAGAAAAAAACAAAGATACTTTACAATAATAACTATCACTACATTCTAAACAAACTACGAAAAAATAGGAAACGAAACAATATATAAAATGATTTACAAATAAATATTATAATTGGTTAAAATAAATTTAAAATATTACATTCATTACTGAACTAATTAAATATTAACATAGTCAGATGCAGTACTGCAACGCAATAAAAATATGATAAAAAATAACAAATACTAATTTGTATGTGAAAATTAAAAATAATACTTATAGCCAAAAATATTGCAAAAACAAAAATGTATATCAAATTATAAAAACGAGATCAATTGTTCAGATTTTTCAATAGTATAGTCTTTAAATGTTCGAGAATGTTTGCTCTTTTTAGCAGATTTCCCTTAAGGGGCTATTGAGTTTGTACTCATGACGGAATTTTTTGTCTGTAGGTCGTGTAAATCGTATGGTATCTCTAAGTAATTTCGCTGTTTGCACTCAGTGTATGCTTAACTCTTATGTTTTACGTTAAGATTACATATCTCTTTTTTTTTCTTATGAAATTAATTGTTTATTTAGCCCTCCAAAATTTTTCAAATGATTGGGATAAAAACTGTTTGTTTTGTATAATAAACAAAAAGAAGAAATGATAGTTACGGTAAGTGTGAATCCCATAACCATTTACGTAAAAATTTGAATTTTAAAAGGAAAAAGTAAACCCCTCTGCTAAATATTGTGGATCATTTGTGTAAAAAGCTCCGTGTGGGATCGTTTCCAGCCATCAGCTAATAGCCCAAATGGGAACACCCGATGACCTCCCATACAATCCCTCTGATAACTTTCCTTATTTTCCAGGTTACGTGCAGCTTTTCATTTACAGAATGGATGGCAGGGAATTCCATAATGGCTACAAAAATGAACCCCCATTCTCTCTTGGAAATTATCTTCTGCGTATTGCTCTATTTTTTTTTTAAGAATCCATGACCATAAAAAAGACATAAAATGTAATTATAACGAAACAAAATGGTGAATCCTATACGCTATTAAAGGTTCAGCTGTTTGCACTAAAAATGTAATAATTATTATGTGATGTGCACCGAAGGTTATTGTTGATAAGATACCTGTGTTATATCAGAAATCTCTCATTGAGTATTCATATTTCAGCAACCCTTTCTGGAAATGAGCTGTTGAGGTTGTACTCATCACGCGATTTTCATACAAGTCCTTCAAATGTCTTGATCCTACCCTGAAAAACTATGTCTTATATGACTGAATTTCGTTTGATTATGACTAGCTGCCACTAAATTGCTTTAAAACCTTGAGGGGTTGTCAAATTTTAGAGTTTTCAATTTGTTTCTTATTAACCCAAATATTTAGTCTAAATTTATTGCCACAAGTATTACCATCATTAATATGGTAACATGTAAATACTTTTCCAAAAGATTTTTTTTTTTTATTAATACGAATTTCCCATGATCCTCTGTTGTTAGATGTGCACTGTTGTTCTTATATTATTTTTGATCATTTGTAGGGGAAAAGTCCCCTGTGCTACCAATTTTTATTGCAGACTTCGGGCCGTTAACTTTATAATTGTAGAAATACCACTGAAATTTTCATCAGCCCTAGTTCAGGCCAATTGGTGATTTTAATAACAAACTAAACGATCATTCCATGTCAGCTCGCCAGACTACTACTATACGTCAGATCGAAAAATTGTATAGAACCAATCTTATTGCAAATTAAATGTACTGTAAATATTGTTATATACATTTATTCTCTATCTTGAATATTAACCGAGATATTTGCGTTTTTCAGTTTTCAGCCCTCAGTGAACCCCCACTCCTACTCTGGTCACATTAACAATAAGCTGTTATATCATAAACCAAATTATTTGAAGCTTAAATACTGAGTATTGTTTTCAAGAGATCTTTAATATGTGAGATACATGCAAATGTTCTGGTGACCACCCCGTCATAAGTTCTTGGACTACTAAAATTTGATTGATTGAGATAAAAACTATCCTGCTTCATTATAAATTACAGTACTAGATTTAATAAATAGTTTTCAATGAAATTAATACGTTATATTCTGATATATTTCAGTAATTGTTTTTCTTTCCGGTGAGAGGTTGGCAGATCTGTTTCTTTACATTTCAGACGCTTCATCCTACCATGGTTATTAAAATTGGCTGAAAGATTTGTTATTACCGTTTGTATTTATTTACTTAATATTCCCGGTGGTGCTGTGTTAGCGGTATGCAAATTTATCTATAGTTAAACTTCACGAGGAAAATCTGATTAGTTTACGCAGCCCCTGCCCAACGGAATTTTTAACCTACTGGAAAGACTGAAACTGATTTTATCTCTACTGCTACTGGCTGATTTCATGGAGAAGTGATTATTGTTGCCATTTCAAAATCATTGCATGGTAACACTTGTAATAATAACATAATTAAGTAACGCTAATGAAGTAACACTTGTAACAATATTTAAATTTTAATTATTTCTAGTTTATGATTTAAAAATGACATCATTCTTAACCTCTGTTCATAATTTTTTAACTGGTACTTATGGTATTTTTTCATTTCCTTAAAATCGAAAGTACTGGGTAAACGAATTTTGTATTTCACTCACGAGATTGAAAATCTTTGGCTCAAATTAAAAGTAGTGCATGTGCGGGGGACCATTTATATTATGTATTTATTAACATGATTTTCCCATTTTAGGAAGGATTTGTATTGCACTTAATTTGCGAAGAGACTAGATGGCGTTTCGTACTATTAATTGGTACCATCTCAGTGTTTCTTTCTTTGGTGACTCCCCCCCCCCTTTCTTATTTTTTAATATTATAGCAAGACTTATATGAGCCTATGAAAATTCATATGGAGTTATACCTAAACAGTTTTGGACTGATAAAGGTTGAATTTCCTATATATAGATATATATATATATATATATATATATATATATATATATATATATATATATAATTGTAACCTCTGTCTGTACATTGATTTTTTTTCGCGAAATTTCACGATAACTTTTCGTTTCACGTGTCATAGACACCATATCTGCATTTTGTTTCTTTCGTGTATGTTTGTTTGTTTGTTTGTTACCTTTTCACGCATAAACGGCTGAACCGAATTGTATGAAACTTGGTTTGTATATTACTACTAACCCAACTTAGACTTTAGGCTATATTAATTTTCTCTGAGACGAACAGGAGTGGGGGTTATAAGGGAAACCTGAAATTAAAAATAGCGATATTTCGTTTTCTATTGGGTTTTCGGCAAATATGCACATAACAAAAGTTGTTTATTTTGTTATTTGGAGTAACTTTTTTTATATACACTTTTGTCGTATACCTAAGTATAAATGAGTTATACATTAAAACTTTAGCGGGCACTAATGGCTGAACCGAACTTAACAAAACTCGGTATGTCAATTAGCATTAATTCTTCCATGATTATAAGTTATATTAAAATTTTTAGGTTCGAACGGGAGGGGGGTTATATGGGAGGCCTGAAATAAAAATTCACCATATTTACATGTATAAGTGACGGGAAATTTAAAAATATCGAAGACTGTGAAGCCTTATCGAAAAAATAATTCTATTATTAGCAAATCCACGGCAAAGACGGGTATCAATCCTAAACACTGGGACGGGTAAATGTCAAAATATTGTGCAATGTAAAGCCGGCTAAAATACCATCACCATTCAGCCTCAAATGAATTCCCGGGCGAAGCCGGGTATCTGAGCTAGTATATATATATATATATATATATATATATATATATATATATATATATATATATATATATATATGCCGTATAACG
Source organism: Riptortus pedestris (assembly GCA_019009955.1). Taxonomy (NCBI): domain Eukaryota; kingdom Metazoa; phylum Arthropoda; class Insecta; order Hemiptera; family Alydidae; genus Riptortus; species Riptortus pedestris. The sequence continues at coordinate 28,084,314 of CM032228.1, forward strand.
ACATTGTTTAATTTTATTAAGGTATGTGTGGCACCCCCTACACATTCTGGATGCCCTAGAGAAGCTTCTAAACCTTTGGCATTTAACCGGCCTTGGGAATTTATATATGAACGTAATTAGAAGTTGGGGTGTGAAGTTGCTTAGAAATAGGGCGTTCCTCTTCCATTTAATAGGACTCTAGTTAATAAGGATTCCGTCCATTCGCTGTGGTTAGAATTCTACTCAAAGTATTCTGAGATGCTAATGCTTCTATATTTCCTAGTAAATTCGCCCTCAGTTGGTAAATGATATAGTTGGGGCGTAGTGTTAAACATGAAGCAGGGAAAATTATAATGCCTTTAAGTACTTTGAAATCTTTTAACTTTTTTTTTTTATATATTATATTACAGTCTGCATATAAATGCATTTGGTAATGTGAATGAACAATACAATCGTCCTCCATCACTCTTGACAGAAGCTACACCCCTTCACCACAATGAGAGGAGCAGCCTCTCCCTGCCTGGCAAGGAAGTCAAGAGCTAAGGAGGAATGGCACTTGATAAGGAAATAGCCACTGCTATCACTTCACTTTACACTTCTATAGGAGATCTCTGGGCCATTGTCTCTTGTCGAGGGGAATATGGATGAGTGGTACTGGAAAGGGCTAGGACTTCTGGATATCCTGCTGTGGAATTTTCTGAATCTTAAGGGAATAAGGTCCTTTACAAATGGGATATTAAGATCTTTATGGAGGGTGTGATTTGTAACATAATATGGAGCATCTACTATGGTGCGCAGGACTTAGGATTGGAAAGTCTGGATGCGTCTGATGTTCGAAGGTTTTGCTGTACCCCACACTTCTATTGCGTATGTCCATATTGGTTTAAGTAGTAACTTGTATATTGTTAGTTTGTTTTCGGTAGACAAGTGAGATCTTCTAGTTATCAGTCCGTAAAGTTGTCCGAATCGTCTGTTAAGTTCCTTTTTAATTATTGTGTGGGTTTTTCAAGTAAGTTTTGTGTCCAAATGTAATCCAAGGTAGCGTACACAATCTGCTGGTGGTAAAGGAATATTGCTGAAGTGCACAGGAGGACAAGAACTTCGCCGGAGGAAAAAGTGATATGGTGAGGTTTGCTTTCGTTGATCTTTATGCGCCAAGCATTGCACCATTTTTCGATCTCGGTTAAGTGGAATTGGAGATTGCAATCTTTTAGTAGAATAATGGAGTTTGGATACTCGTTCAGAGGTTTATCCGCAAGCACAGCAGGATTTATGATGTTCTTTTGTGTGACCGAAAATACTTTACTGAAATAAGTAGAATGATTTAGTGGGATCTGCAATATTACTCTGATTAAAAATGGTTATCATGACCTCATACCTTTTTTAAATATTAATGTGGCTTTCTGAATTGCTATACACATCCTTTACTATTTCTTGCCTTTCTAAGGTGATCCTTGTATAAAGGTATTATGTCTTTGTTTTAAAATAAATTAATTTTTAGTCTCTTATTTTGTATAATGTTTAGTGTTAATATAAGAATTTTTATGTTGTCATATAAACATTGGGTTGGTTCCGCCGTATATAAAACTGTTGTGAATTCGGTCTGTGGAGACCGTCATTACTCGCTGATCGCCGGGTACACTAGCACAACATTCACCAGGCCTGAAATGACGTGGCTTCCAATGTGCTTAACGATTGTAGTCGATGAATGACTACATTGAGAATATATTGAGCACATAAGGAAATGTAATTAAGCTCATCAAGTTCGGCCGTATTTGGATACATATCACAATGGATTCTTCTAAGAAGGAATATATTGTTGCGAAAACTAAATACATGAAAAATTAAACAGCAATAGTCTCGTATTTGGGAAGTTCGGAGGAGATCAAACGGTACCGCCATATGGTCCCGCTCGTCCTAGTCCCTACCAGTCCAAATCGAGAAGAGTACAGACAATTCTCCTTTGATGTCGCCGCTCCTCTATAAAAGCGTAGCTTGGCCCTATAGTTAGTTTGTTGTCAGCTGTCTTCAAGTGATCATCAGTGCGACAGTGCGACTTAGTTGCAGTGCGGTAAAGTGTTTTATGTGAAGAACAGTGTTGTGCCGTGACTCTGTAAAGAACAGTATAGTGCCGTGTTCAAGATAGTGTAGTTCCGTTAACTTCGCTAAGTAAAGGACAGTGCAGTGCTGTGTTTTTGTGAACTTCAGTGACCGTGAGTGAATTATTGGACTGTGAACAGTGAAGCTATCAGTGCACACTGTGAGTAGTAATTAAAAATAATTAACTAAGTGTGTATTCCATTCTTAAATTAATTTTGTATTAATAAAAACTGTGAAGCTTGTGTGTATTTAATTTTGCAATCCAAAAGAACTCTCATAAACAATGTTTATTACTGATTTTGTAATAAACGTATCAATATGTTATGAAGTACGGCCAAGTATTGAGTGTGTGGGGATGTTGCACTAGAACAGGTCACTTATGAGTGATGGAGAAGAGGAATCTGTGACGACGTTCATAGTCGGTCTTAATAGAATGCGAAAATTGAATAATTTGTTCATGAATGAGTTAGTTTAGTAGTTAGCGTTACTAATTAATTCATAATCACTCCAGGCCGCTGTAATCGCTTTCATCAGGCGTGCCTCTCAGCCGATATCTCCTCGGCACTACTATCATATTTTGTTAGGGCGTTTATTTTCTATGAATTTTTAGAAGTTTATTCATTTTAGAATCAAGGATGTTATGGTTTATTCCCCATCGGGTAAGTATCCTTTTCCAGTAATTTACTAAGCCCTTCATTGATTGAGCCAACCTTTTATATAAAAATAGTATTAAAATGTTTTCCTGCCGTATTAGTTAGAGACTTATAAATATATAAAGCTTTTTGTTGACCTTCCCAGTTGATCCGGATAAAGTTCAAAGCGTATTAATGTAATTTAGAAAAAACATTGTTAATTTGCAACTTTTTTATAAAAAATATGTTTAATTGATATAAAACCAAAATGCTCGCTGTGATTCATGTATTATTATTTACTAAGATTAACGTAAAAGAGTTTCAATAGCTTGGAAAAAGTGAAATTTCAATACTTCACACTTTGATTAAAATGTTTGAATGTATATTGTACCCTTTGCTAAGTGGTAAGCTCGTGTTCCTGAAGAAAAACAGTTGCCAATAAAAGAAAGAAAAGATTGCAAAAAAAATTTCTAACACAGAAAGCTGCAATCTCAGCCCCGTTTTAAGAATACTAATAATAGAATAATTGTAAAACAAAAAAGGGGATTTCAGTAGATTTTTCTTAAGGTAATTCAGGTATTGAATTTGTACTCAAGACGTTATTTTCAAAACATTTCTCCAAAATGTCCATCGATCCTATGAAAGAGGTTTTATATATATATATATATATATATATATATATATATATATATATATATATATATATATATATACACACAATTAGCCTTTAGCAAATCCCCATTTATAACCATCTGAGTTTTACTTTAAGCAACTCAGGTATTTAATAGTAACAATCTCCAGAGTACATCTCAATGTTTGTTTACATACGCTACTTAATGCAGGAGAAATACAGATTAGATGGTGAGACTAGCGACTCTTATCTCAGCACATGGGAAATGTACTTAGTTTTTGGAGGCTGACTTATCCAAATTGTAGCTACCGGCAGAAATCGAAAGTGAAATTATTGGCCGGTAAATTTATATACATTTATTTGAATCATTTGCTTTCGCATCAGCCAGGATTTTCATGAAAAAGCACTGGTCTTATCCCATGCTGTACACAAAATTTGAATTCATGGTTCTTCAATTATACATGACCCTCTACTCCTTTTAGGGAAGTTACAGAACAAGCTCAAGAGGCAAGAAATAAAAAATTTAAATACATGGAGTTCACACATGAAAAAACAACTACTCATTTCATGAGTAATTTATAGGCGCCTCCAGGTCCTTTCTGTGTAGAAAAAAAATCTTTTCACTATAGACCTGGTGTCCGAGAATGTTTAGTTAGTTTATCTTATCGAGAAAAGAATAATCAGGTGGTTCTGAGTCAGCTTGTCATTAATAACTGTATGAAAATATACATATTATAAATAAATATTAATTAATACTTTTTTCAATTTTATTATTAAATAAAATTGAAAAAAGTATTAATTTTAATTTCCTTAAAAAGTATTAATATTAATTTCCTTTGCCCATGCGAGTTCGATTCTCGTCTGGGCAAAGGAAATTATTTAGTGACGAAATTCATTAAATAACATCCTAAAATCCCACCCTGGCTAGAAAAGGGTGGAAACCTGTACATAACCCGTCCCAATTAGCCTGAGTTGCAAAAAGTGGACGTTAATAAATAATAATAATATTATTAAATAAAATAAATAATAATATTCGTCTTCTCCTAAACGAGTGACAAACTTCATTTCTATTTGTAAAGAGTCCTAATAAGAGATATTTCGTGATATTTTAGTACATTGAAACAACTAAAAATGTGGCTTATTTATGGGAATTCGTTTTTGATTTTCGAATGACGGTTAGAATTTTTTTTAAAAAACACATTGAAGCTTACTTCAATGCGTGACAATTTTTCAATTTATTCTTAGTTTTTAGCACAAACTTTACAAAAATATAATTTACCAATTTTAGCATATATGTCGGAATGCCACCAGGCAAATAATCATGCACATATGTGCATACATATGACGTATGCATTTGTGTTCATGCAAATAATCATATTACAAGTGTACATTACATGTACATTTGAACATTTAAATAATCATTGGTGGGGGTTCAGGGTGACCACTTGAATGTCACATAGTAAACCTAGAGTTTTGAGTTCGATTCCCGCCTTGTGCAATAGGAGTTTATTTAGTGACGGAATTCACTAAATAAAATCCTTTGTCCCATCCGGTCTAGAAAAAGGTAGTAACCTGTAGATAACCCGTCCCAATTAGCCTTAGTTGCAAAAAGTGGACGTTAATAAACAATGTAATTTAACTTAATCATAGGTCTTCCTACATTCGTGTGAAGTTTTACTAATATTTCTCGTACCAAAATAGCGGTAATCACAAACCATGTTAACTATGCTTCTCGACTATTAATTACTTTGTAGTAAATCGTAGATATTTAATTTGTAATGGATATAAATGTTGGCTTTAAGAGTGAATAATTAAGAAAATGTACTACAAACAAAATTTTAAATTGCAGAGAAAGCAGTAACTTTTATCGTTAAAGCGACTATAAAGATTATGCATTTAAATTTTTGAGGAAAACTTTATCCATTATATAAAGTTTATGGACAAGACGGCCTCTCTAGACCTACCAGAAATTCAGCACTTATTCGTATTATGAGTCTGAATTATTATCCAAGTTTTGACATAAAGAGTTGTCTTGTATAAACGTAATTTATGGGTTCATATGAGATACAACCTTTCTTTTAGAATGTGATGGTTTAGTTTACTTTGTTTCAGGTGAGTGGGCTTCCTGTAGTAAATCACTAATGTGTTTCCAGTTTTGGTGGGATTCCACTCGAGCGTGACAAGACACGTCATGTGACGTGGCGTATGTCGTCAGTCCCGGGGTCGATGTTTCAACAGCTGTTGTTCATTCTTGTTTGCTTTACATTTGCTGCTTTATATGTTTATGACAAAACCCTATTAAACATAAATACTCTGATGATGATACGCTACATCGAAAGCACTCTGTTGCTTTAATTAATCATTACTAAGGAAGTGTGGACATTTTTCATCTACTTGCAATCTAATTTATAAATTTGCCACATCTCTAAGCCGCCACTTCTTGTCTGATTACAGTCATTTACATACTTGATCTTTAGTTTCTCATTAGACGTTAACAAAATATTAAATTTTGTTTCGATGAAGCTAAAATTGACTGCACTGTGGGATTGAGTCGTGGGTGCATATTCTACCAGTAAGTTGAGAGTAAAAGTAGATACGGGTTCGATACCCATATTAGAGAGACATTTAGTTCTCTAACAGAATCAGCTGGTCTAGTAGGAATGGTCTACTGAGTTGATCAGTTTCACTAAGAACTTTGAATCTTCTAAATCTTGTGTATAGGCGACTCCTAGTGTTCTCACTGCTAATTCTAGGTCGTCCTTGGTTAACAAGGATTTTAGTATAGTTGATTATTCACTGAAAAAAAAAAAGCATGAAATTTCTTACATTTGGCAAGGAATACATGTACACATACATATATTATTTTGATTTATTACCTCAGTAAATTAACCCTACAGAGGTGAAGATTATTTTTTATCTGCCCCTTACAATATAGTACATTACATGCATTTGCTATTTAATAACCAATAGCTTATATATCTTTTTTTGGTATATATAAAAATAAATGTAACTGTAAGAAATTAATAAACTTATTGTTGTGCAATCAGTTTACCCGTACTAGTTATTCCAAGAACCTATTTTATGTTATCAAATTTACTAAGTGACTCATTGCATTTTTAGAATAAAATTTTATTCTCAACAAGCCATTGGTTGGTTATTTTCACCAATGACTCTGTAAAACGAAACCTTTTGTCTGTTCGTGGTTTATATTCATGTATGAGATGGGTGTACGATTGTTCAGTTGTAAAATCGTAAGGCCATAATGTTGTTTGTCAGTTTAAATCTTAGTTCTTAGCCTTTAACTGACTCTTGTTCTGTTAGTATTGAATTGTGTAAACGCCTTTTATTTATTCTTATCCAATTTTGTTGTCTCTCTATCTCTCTCTCTCTCTCTCTCTCTCTCTCTCTCACACACACACACACACACACACACACACACACACACAAACACACACGTGCACACGGAAATGTATCTGTTGTTCCGCCGCTTATTTTTCTTCTATTAGTTTAATATTACTGACGTGCCTTTCGAATCCCAATTCTTTTTCGGCATATGAGAGGATCCTAATATACAAGAGGGAAGCAGAGGAGTCAACTTAAACATGAGGTCTTCCCCTTCCCTTTGTATTGTAACTTCTTTCAGCCTAGACCAAGTATATAAATCTTTGCACTTTATGAGGCTGCTATTTGGTGTCTAGCTAGAGCTCTAGGTGTTAGACTGAAGGCACGCTATAATGCAGAAGAAGGGACCCTCCCTGTCCCCTAATAGTTACTATTTTAGGGCTGGCACCCTTCTCTCCCTTTATAAGAGCAGCTGCCGACGACAGCCCTTTCTCCTGTCTAGGGGCCTCATTATACCCAACAGCCAAACCCAATATTCTCTTTATTTCCCTACAGTCACTGATTCTAACTTTGATGGACTCGTTATCTAACGTTTTATGAAATTAGACCCATTTGTTTGTGCAATAATTATATTGAAATACAATATTTTCGATATTATTATAATGATACTTAGTATCATAAACTTTTTATATTTTTGTTTAGTGGATTTCTTCCCTTTCAGAGTTTATCTAGCAGCAGAAACAAAAAGAGGGACCAGTGTTGACCTCATTAATTTAAATATCTTTTTTTCACCTTCTAAATAAATTCTGTGATGATGGTTCTCTCGTGCTGGAATCTGACACTCTGACACCGACTATAATGTATTTCTCTTATAATAAGTAACAGTAAACAGGAACTTAAATATAAACTGGACTTAATTACCTACTTAAAGTTAAAATCGGCTGAGTAGAAATAAGGGGGGTTGTAAAACGCTGAAACAAGAGGAAATAAAAATAACATATAATTATCTTGCCGTGATTATTTAATTCCCATAAAACATTTATCATAAACAAATATTTCATTGAACAAAATCAGTTCAATTCCCTTCGGACTGAATTAAGAACAAGCTCTGAAATCTAAATGACAATATTAAAATAATTCATACTAACAACGAAATCGTTGACTACCATATTTAGCGAAAATGGTACTTTATTTCCTTACTTGCAAATATTTACGCTATATTAAAGAAAGAATTATATATCATTAATTAAATTTAAAAAAAATAGAATATATGAGCAAGAAGTATCTTCTATTTATGTATGACTGACGATGACCTTCACTATTCTATAGTCCTTTTCATCTTTTATCTGATTAAGAACATGCACTTAGTTGTATTGTTGCTTGTTTTTTTTTTTTTTAAAAAAAAAAAAAAACCTATTGTTCATTAATGTCCAATTTATACAAACAGTGTGTAATTTTCATTATTGGACAATTTTCTCAGGAGTAATTATTTTATTTTTTACCTAAATAGTCTCTTCTTTTACATTCGAAGTTCAATTTCCCCTGTTTACTGTTTACCATTTTCGACGTAAAAATGTCGACTAAAGAGAGCCTTCAATCTTCCCTCCGGCCGCAGTATATTGGTCATTAAAAGCCATCTATGAAAATTGAGTTCGGCACTAGCCCTTATTAATGGTGTTACGTTCAATCACAGGTATGAACTACAGTTCTTTAAGGGGTTGGACCTAATCAAGGTGGTTCAATATGCTTTTAGCAGATTTTTCCTTAAGGGAAATCAGCTATTGAGGTCGTACTCATGACGCGATTTTCGAAAATTTTCTTCAAATGTCCATCGATCCTACCCAGGAGATGACGAAAATGAGGTCCGTTCAAAATTATATATATATATATATATATATATATATATATATATATATATATATATATATATATATATATGTAGCCGTCGCAATATTTGTTTGATCGTTACCAAACTCCGTATTTCAAATGTTTTATGTAAAAAGACAGATCAAGTTCGATAATGGCTGAAATCGGACCAGTGGGTGAGGGGGTTTAGAAGGGGGATTTTCAAAATTTAAAATATCTCCGATACTGTACGTCGGATCGAAAAATAGTATAGAGCCAATATTATTGCAAATTAAAAGATCTATAAATGTTGTTATGTACATGTTTTTATTATCTTTAATATGAACCGAGATATTTGCGTTTTTTTAGTTTTCGACCTTCAGTAAACCCCCACTCTTGCTCATGTCATATCAACAATAAGCTGTTATAACAAATATTGTTTTCATTGAACTTTTACGTCATGAGATAAATGCAAATACGGTACGCAAGTAGGAAATCTGCTTAGTTAACGCAGCCCCTGCGTGACGGACGAATGTTGTGTCCCTTTGCCTTCGAAAACCGTCTTAATTATGTTGCTTGGCAACTCACCATGCAACTTAATTTGTTCTTCAAATTTCTACATAATCGTGAACTACCGCAGTTAAATTTGTAATTAACCTTCGCCTTCGCCGCATCGTGTCATGCTTTCTTCATAACTTCGTGTAGGTACTGTTCATTAAAGATTCTATGCACAGCTGGGGCGCGCCATCTACCTTACATGGGTCTAGTAGTGTTCGCGACGTCATCAGCATGTCATTTTTTAACTCTATGTTTTATAAATGGCGCCACTCAGGCTTACGAAGGCTGCCTCCTTACTGTATAGGTCAGTCCAAGAATACGACCAAAAGCTGTAGTGAATATTATGGCTTATCATAATGCCCTTCTTGTGATCCTCATGTTTTCCTTCGGTATTACATACTGTTATATTAAGTGTGATTATTTATTTATTGGAGCCTCACAGGATTGGTGACGTTGCTCAAAATAGAAGCTTCATGACATAAAACAAACACAGAATATAACAAATCAAAAAAAAAACTGACAAAATTAAACAAAATCAGAAATGGAACACAAAACAGAAAAGGAAAACAAAAAAGAAAGGAACACAAAAAAACACACACAAAACATAAAAGAATCACAAAGCAGAGAGAAAACAAAAAACAGAGATGGAACCAAAACAGAATCGGGAATGAAATAGAACATAAAAGACGGGATTAATAACAAAAGCAAAAAGTCCGTCACGCAAGGCTGCGTAAACTAAGCAGATTTCCCACGTGAAGATATAAATCTGCCCAATAACAACTGTTGTAGTAAGGTATCTCTAAATCTATTTAATAGAGACGAGTAGTTATGGAAACGGCCGCCAGAGCTCTCGGCGGAACGTCCCGAACATAGCCGACCCTTGCCGATCATACACAGAATACAAATGCAAATATCTCGGTTAATATTCAAGATAGAGAATAAATGTATAGAACAATAAGTATAGTAAATTTAATTTGCAATAAGATTGTTTGAATAAGATTTTTCTATCCGACGCATAATAACGGAGATATTTCGAATTTTCAAATATCCCCCCTCTAAACCCCCCCCCCTACTGGTCCGATTTCAGTCATTAACGAACTTGATCTTTCTTTATACATAAAACGATTAAATTTCGAGTTTGATAATGATCAAACAAAAATTGCGACCGCTAGAGCGTTAACAGACAAATATATATATATATATATATATATATATATATATATATATATATATATATATATATATATATATATATATATATATAATTTTGAACGGACCTCATTTTCGTCATCTCCTGGGTAGGATCGATGGACATTTGAAGACGTTTTTCGAAACTCGCGTCATGAGTACGACCTCAATAACTCATTTTCCTTAAGGGAAAACTGCTAAAACGGAACTGGAACTCAAAAAAGTCCGTCACGCAGGGGCTGCGTAAACTAAGCAGATTTCCCACGTGAAGTTATCCAATAGAGAAATATCCATACGAGAGCCGAACAGTTACGGCCGAACTAGCCTTTGGTGGGAAACTCACTCGTCAGTTACTGGCCCACATTTAATAAAAATACAAATATCTCGGTTAATATTCAAGATAGAGAATAAATGTATACAACAATATTTATAGTAAATTTAATTTGCAATAAGATTGGCTCTATACAACGTTTGGATCCGACGTACGGTAACGGATATATTTCGAATTTTCGAAAGTCCCCCCCCTCCCACTGGTCCGATTTCAGCCATTAACGAATTTGATCTTTCTTTTTGCATAGGCACACGAACACATCCAACTCGCTCGCGCAGATGTAAAAGGAAATTATTAAAATTAAGTGTGATTAGTGATAACTTAATCCTCCTATCGATTTGCCTATACGCTTAGGTGGCATGTTTAAATATACTCCATGTCCTTGTCAAAATCCTCTTTATAAACATCCTTCTATATTTTTGTTTTGCCCATTCATGAAAGGACAGCTGATGCAGTAAATTATGCAATATGTATTCAATAATAATTGACTGTGTTTGACTGCAGTAATATCGTCACATGTCCACTGGAGAGTGAGTAGATGACAGCGGGGTTGTTTGCCTATACTGTTAGCTTCAAATCCACAGTATCTGTTTCCTATACTCCGTTCCATGTCGAGCTGGCACTTAGATTCTGTGCGCTGTTGCCAAATCTTTACATCTGCCCATACTACACATAAATATCGAATCCACGTTTTTCGGCGGGAAAAATTATATAATGTGCAGAATTTAATTCTCTATACGCCTACATTGAAAATAAAAAATAAAAGCTAAATCTCGAGTCGCAAAAAATTATTTAATGAAAAAATTTTACTCAAACTTTTTAATGGAAATTATTCTTTATCACATCATTGTGACCTTATTTTTTGAAATATTGCTTTGAAATTTGGTATGAAGTCCCCAGACCTTACGTATTTTCGACAAATAGAAGAAAAAAAATTTAACAATTAATAAATACAACAAGGAGGGGTGGTCTGCCAGGCGTGTCCCGCTTTCGGCCCATCGCATCCGCGCGCTCCCTCGCATTCAAAAATCAATTACTCCTGATTTATTCAACCCAGAATAGTCGGACACATCTTAAAATTAAATTTAAACTCTCCTTTTAATAAGGGATGCGTCCAATTTTAATAGGCTGCAATAGAACGAAATTTCCTCGCAGGCTACTTTTCAAAAATTGAATTTGTAATTTTCTGTTTTCATTTCGCAAAAAAGTAGGGAAGGAATACCATTGAAATTTGTTTTTCTTTTATTTGTCGAAAATACGTAAGGTCTAGTGACTTCATACCAAATTTGAAAGCAATATCTCAAATAATAAGGTCACAGTGATGTGATAAAGAGTAATTTCCATTAAACATTTTAAGTAAACTTTTTTTTATTTAATAATTTTTTGCGACTCGAGATTTAGCTTTTATTTTTAATTTTTAATGTAGACGTATAGAGAATTAAATTCTGCACATTATGGAATTTTTCCCGATCAGATTAGACAAAGTAGAGATATAGCGGCAACGTCGTACGGAGGGAAAAGGACAGAGAGATGTAGTGCGCCATGTGTACGAGAGAGACAAAGCATCCCACTCAAAACACCTTGTGCCAGTTCGACATGGAACGGACTATAGATGGGCTGGAGACAGCTTGTATTGTTGTTAGTTTTTGAAACTTTCTGTATTGATCACTTGCCATATTACTTTGAACTTATTTAGAGTTAGTTTGTTTTCATCCAGATGGATTCTTTCCATGATATGTTCTGTCCGTTTCAGTGTCAACATCTTATCGTTTTTTGCTCTTCTTCATAGACATTTCATTTTGATACTTTGAAAAACCCCATCCCCGTGCTCTTAAAGTTAATAAAGCTAGTAATTTAAGTCGTAGGGACTCTTTGATAATACCTTATTTGGCGTTAATAAGAATTAACGCCAAATAAGGTTGTTTTCAATGTGTGATATCTCTGGAATGCCCTAATAAAATATGATTTCTTGGTCTCATATTTTAGGAAATTTAACACGATATAAATGTTGATATCCAATTGGCTTTTCGTTGTACTATTGATTAACTTTCCCACTTGCATGTTCCCATAATAATATTTCCTCAGAAAAATTCTTTGGTCATATACTACTTCTGATGTCACGCTTTCAAAATTTTAAAAATGATTTGACTTAAAAGAAGAACTAATTATAGGAACTTTAAAGACCCAACTGTTACACATTAAAAAAAAACATAATTTACAGCATACTAGAGGCCACATTTCTTTCTTTCTAATATATATCGTTTTGTTTATATTTTTGATGAGTTGATACTTGTTTTATTATCTTCTGTTTGTTATTTAGTTTAATTTAATAATTAATTGGATCTCCATAATCCATGACTTAATTGACACATTATTGTTTTTATTTCTTCTTTTCCCTCCTGGGAGGATTTAGTTCAATTTACTTTAAATGAGAAAAACGTCGCTTTTGTGGAGTTCGTTTATATAAATAAATGATGGCATGTTCAAATTGAATAAATTCAATTCTTTTCTTTCTCTGTTTTTCTATCCAAACAACATGGAATTGACAGTGTACACTTTTAATTCTAAATTCTTGAGTTTTTCATCAAATAGGTTGTGAAATCAAATCAGAAAAGACATTCCCATTTCTCCAAAAAAAAATCATGGAAAATTACTAATGACATAATAGGAAGGAATAGATGAATACTAACGCCTACTATATGGTTAGGGTCAACTTGATATGCTCGTGGAAGGTTCAGGTTTTAGCAGATTTCCCTCAAGGGAAATCAGCTAATAGTTATATTCGTGACGCGATTTTCGAAAAATTTCCTCAAATCTCCATGGATATTTATATACACGCACACATATGTATTTGTCTGAAGGTTCTCGCGGTCGCAACTTTTATTTGATCCATACGAAATTCCATATTTAACCGTTTTATGTAAAAAGAAATATCACGTTCGTTAATAGCAGAAATCGGACCCGGACCAGTGGGAGGTTGGGGGGGGGGGGGTCGGAAATTTCAAATATCACCTTTACTCTAAGTCGAAAAGAAAAATTGTACATAGCGAACCTTATTGCAAACTAAATTACTTATAACTGTTGTTACATACATTCTTTCGCTGCTTCAAAGAAACCCCTCTTCTTTGTCATCGCGCGTTATGAAAAAGCCATGTGTTCAAAAAATCGTTTCTAGATGGCATACATGCAGATATGTTCTGGTGCCCCCTCCAATGTTTTGTTTGTGGATTACTAAAATTAGAGCAATTGAGATAAATATTATTCTGCTTCATTATAATTTGCAGCATTTGATATAGTAAAATAGTTTTCTATAATATTAAAATATACTTTAGTAATTGTTTTTCATTCCTGCCACGAATATTATTATTTTTCAGCTCCGATAGGTTGGCTGACCAGTTTGATTACAATTCAAACGCTTACCGTTTGTTGGTTATTAAAATTTAAGTTGACTGAATTATTTCTCATTGTCATTTGTATTTGTTCACTTAATATGCTTCATGGTGGTGTGGTACTAGTGTAGAAGTATGTAGATGCATCTATTGTAAAACTTACCGTGGGAAGTCTGCTTAGTTTACGCTGCCCCTGATTTTTTTCACTCCCGCCAGATAAACTATAGCCGTAGAGTTGTAATAAGTGCTACAAAAGGCCTGGGAGGCAGTATATCGATTCGCAGACCTAGATTTGAAGCCCTGAATGAAGCTGGTCTCCGCTCCTTCACACAATATACTTCGTTAGTGTCTCTTCCATAATTGTCTTCCCAATTATCTCTATAGACTAGCATTTATAAATAGAAACTCTACCTCTCCCTCGCTCTTTTCTGTAGTCGCTCTCATTTTCCAGAATGCTTTTTCTCCCTCCTAAAATGTCTTTATTCACATTTCGAGAAGAACGAAAACGGATAAAACTGCTTTTATGGGGTGGATTTGTGTTATTTTCACCAACCAACTCCCCTTATTTTTGGCTTAGTCGTATAACACCACTAACTAGGTAATTGTAATTGAGTTTTAAATAACTATAAAATGGTTAAAAGTTGAAATTGATTTATTTGATCCTATTGCTTGGCAATAACAATTAAGTACTCCAAGCTTATATGTTATTTTTAAAAAGTCCGTCACGCAGGGGCTGCGTAAACTAAGCAGATTTCCCACGTGAAGTTTTACAATAGAGAAATTTCACGAGAGTCGAAGAGATACGGAAACGGCCGAACTAGCTTTTGGCGGCAACTCACGACTAGAACCGAAATTAGCCGATCTCATCTCGTCCGCACACACATAATAAAAATACAAATATCTTGGTTAATATACAAGATAGAGAATAAATGTATATAACAAAATTTATAGTACATTTATTTTGTAATAATAATTGTTCTATAAACTTTCTCGATCCGACGTATAGTAACGGAGATATTTTGAATTTTCAAAATTTTCCCCATAAACTCCCCATGGCCCGATTTCAGCCATTAACGATCTTGATCTTTCTTTTTACATAAAACGACTAAAAATCAAGTTTGGTAACAAGCAAACAATAATTGCGACCAGTAGCAGACAAATATATATATATATACAATTTTGGACGAACCTCATTTTCGTCGTCTAAGTAGAGATCGATGGACATTTGAAGAAAAATTTAGAAAATCCCGTCATGAGTACGACCTCAATAACTGATTTACTTTAAGTGAAATCTGCCAAAAGTAAAAATAGATTTATTTTATCCTATTGCTTGACAATAACAATTAAGTACTCCAAACTTATATGTTATTTTAAAAAGTTTAGCCTAACCAACAGAAAATAAATGAGGAATAAAAATTTTAATTAGCTGAATCAGATTCAGATCTCTGTAAAATATAATATCATTTTTGAAAGTGATTAAGAACTATTTGAAAAATATTATTGTAAAACTCTCAATTATTTGTGGAAATAAACAATCCTCAATTATTCGCCTAGCTTTAAGTAACTTAAATGTTATCTGTTCTGTAGAATATTTGACTATTAGTATATGTTGGCCTATTTATTTAAAACTTCTTTTCACTGGGTCCATCCGACTGCTAGTCCTTCATTTCTTTATAAAAGAAGAAAGAACATAAATTCTAGAATATAAAGGCCACACATTTCCATACAATAGTGAGAAACTCAGAAATGTTCTAAGAAAAAATCTTTTATCAATGCAAACCATTCTATCTGCATTGGAAAAAATAAAACTGCCAATGATGCACTGTGCTGAGGGTTAAATGGAAATGGACTACATTGAATGAACCATTCAATTTTAATTTGTCTTTAATTATATTCATGAGAACTTAATTGGCTATTTTAAAAGTGTAAAAAAATTCTTCTGTCACAGTCATACAAATATTTCATTCATTTATTTAAATGAGGCAATTAAAATGGAAGGAATTCGAAACATTCCCTAAGAATTACCATCGTCTTTCATTAACGGACAAGGGATACAACAACGGTATTTCTTCGCCATCAAACCATCCTATCTCAATGAACCATTGCTTGGAACGGATACATAATTCTTTCAAATCAAATTATTATATCTTGTTATTTTATAAGCAGATTCCTCTTAGAGAATATCAGATATTGAGCATGACGGGATTTTCGAAAATTATCTTTAAATGTCCATCGATCTTACCTAGGAGATGACGAAAACGAGGTCCGTTCAATATTATTATTATTAGAAGCGTATTTTCGCAATATTGGAAAGCGTTAAGCACTTTGACTCAATTATTGATGTTTCTCTTATTTCGCTAGTATTCCTTCATTCTGTTGGAGAATGTCAATTTTCTTTCTTCGGACCATTTAAGTCTGTAGAGGTTTGGTCTTGCTTGCTCTGGTTTGACTTCACATTTGTTTATTTTGGTGCGGAAGGATTTTCTGTCTGATGTGTCGGTTATGTTGGCATTTCGCATGTCTTTTTGTACTTCTTTTAACCGTGGTGTTGTGCCTTTGAGTGATGATTTGTAGTTTAGTATCCTTTTGGTTAGTCGGGTATCTTATAGTCTATCTATGTGAACGAAGAATTTCATTCGTCTTTTTCTAATGTCGACTTCGATGTTTGAGTATTTTTCAGTTATCTCGATTGATTGCAGTCAGTAGCCATCAGGAGTGAGTCTTGTGCCGAGTATTTTCCGAATAATGTATCTTTCTTCAAGTGTATATTTTTTGTTGAGTGTGTGTTTCGTTAGCGCAGAGGGTTGCCGGTTTGATGACGGTGTTGCAGTGTCGAATTTTGGCTTGTCGTCACGTGCATTTTTTATTGTAGAGGTTTTGGATTAGTCCGAGTGCTTTCTTTGTTTTCTGGGGGCGGTTTTGTTGCGAGATTGTTTCGGATCCAGCTGGTTCGATGAATTCTCCCAGGTATTTGAAGTTTGGGACTTTTTTGATCATACCGTATTTTGTTTGCATGTTATTGCCTTTGTTATTTATACATTTATTACATCTATTTATTAATTTTTCCAAACCCCCTAAATAATAATTTTCTTCTTTGGATTCAAAATGAGCATCAATAGCCTGTTTGAGTTCAATGTCGTCTACAAATCTTCTTCCCCTTAGGTCCTTTTTGAGGTTTGGGAACAGAAAGTAGTCACTGGGAGCCAGATCCGGGCTGTAGGGTGGATGGCCGATCAAAGCCCAAGGTGCCAAGCGTAGCCATCACTTTACGAGAGGTGTCCACGGGAGCATTGTCATGAAGCAGCATGATTCCTCGGCTCAGCTTCCCCCTCCTCTTCTCCTTGATTGATTCTCTAAGACGGGTCAGAACATTACAATAGTACTCTCCCGTGATTGTTTCACCTTTGTCTTTGTAATCAATCAACAGGATTCCTTCTGAATCCCAAAAAATGGTGGATCATAGTGGTGGACCCAGGTCTTCTCCCCAGTCACTATTCGTGTCAAAAGATTCATGGGATTTGAACCACAAAGCGACAAAAATTCTTTGCAGTAATCGATTCTCACTTTTCTTTGAGCTGACGAGAGGTTTCTGGGAACCCATCTTGCACTAACCTTTGACATGCCGAGGTGGGTGTGTAGAATGTTTAGCACGTTAGTTTCCGATACACCAACCATCCTCGCGATCTGCTTCTTCTTTAGACGGCCATCATTGAGCACCAAGTCCTCTATGCGGTTGATGATGTCTGGGGTGGTTGCTTCCATAGGCCTTCCTGGTCGCGAGTCGTCTTCTAAGATTTCTCTCCCCATTTTGAATAAACTACACCAATATTTCACAGTACTATAGCTAGGGGACAAGTCCCCATACACGTTCCTAAGGCGTTCAAAAATTTCTGAAGGCCTTATGCCTTATTTGACTAAGTATTTCATTACAGCTCTGTACTCAATGTTGCTCATTTTAAAGACAAGTGCAAACTGATGAAAATAAAAGTATTATATATATTAGACAAGTGATAGTAGGATTATAAAAATTTGTGTGAGTATTACTATGGATTATGTAAACATGACAAGCTCAAAGTCCTTTATCTTAATTCCCTACTTCATAGTCATGCTGGGAACTTTTTGACCTCCCCTCGTATACACACACACACACACACACACACACACACACATATATATACATGCTTGACTGTTTCGGCCCTCTGTCGCAATTTTGGTCTTATCGTTATCATATTCGATACGTTAACGTTTCATGTAGAACTAAAGATGTTAGTTGGACCCGAGGGAAGGGGTAATTCCGAAAATATCTTCGATATATGTCTGATAGAAAAATTGTATGGAGGCAATCTTATTCCAAATTTAATTGCCTTTCAATGTTGTCATACGAGTATAAGTATTTTCCCTATCATAATGATTGAGTCGGATTGAAAAATGTAGAACAAATTGTTAAATTACACAGGTCTACAAAAATAATCTTTCTGAAATTTGATTTGATGATTTTGGCCAATCTTTATGTTTTTTGATGTGCTGAAGCCGAACATGAGGTCAGTTTTTTTCTATCACGTAAGGAAATTGTTCAATCTCAAGTAAGGGCAGAGGTACTACCATTAAAAGAAAACAGAATTGGCGAATAAGAGTTTTCATTTATTTCCATGATCTTTTATTTATTTCAATGTTGTTTACTGTACAAAATACATAAATGTGTAGAAATAACAGCTTCAGAATTAACAGTGGCATATTTAGTTATTATTTTTAAGAAAACGTTTTTTTTTTTCTCTTACAAATTTCTCCGTGTTCGTTTCTGGGTGTAGGACTCTTCAGATGATTCACGCTGCAGCATCCAACAATAGTCAGCCATCATGTTTACGTTCCATTTGCCCTGATACCTACGTTCCATTTCCTTGATGTCCTGATGGATCCTTTCCCCTTGTCCCTTCACTTACTTCCCCTAAGTTTTCCGGAAAATAGTCCACATGCGAATGTAAGAAGTGTACCTTCAAACTCATGTTGCAACCTTGTAATTGAAATGTCTTCAACATGCGTTCCACATCATTGGGATAGCAAATCTGAAAGATTGTAACTCTGCTTTGTACCATAAGCGAAGTTTTTCTACGCAGCTATGACATACTTTGTGAGGAGCCCACACTTTATCTTGATCTCCTATTCTCAAGCCAAAATATGCATAATATACATTTTTGACAAAACCTGTTATATTTCGTTGGTATTTCTTAACTGTGTACTCACCACAGATAAAACAGAAGTAGTCTGGACTGGTAATACAACGACGATGAGACATTTTGTCAAAATGCACTTTCAAACCTTAAAATACGTTCGTAATCACTTTGACACAACTAAGAGACCTCAGTGAATGTGTTCACTTCAGTTGATACTACTGAACTGAGAGAATGAACAGAAATTTAGCTACAAGTTCCTGATACAACAAGTTCAATCTCGTTTAGCTTTAGACGGTGACTACTGAGACCAAACAAGTACGTTCCTGTCTGAACAGGTCGTGCCTAGACACCCTCAGGCCTACAACATCTACTAAGGGAGTCATTGCGTACACCACCTAGTGAAAGATGTGTGTTTATAAAAAGAGAAATCGTTTGGAAAAAAAAAAAAAAAACCTACTTCTTACCAAATTTATATGTATAGCAGGTATATTATGTTCTATGGATTCGAAAAAAATCTGTACGTGATAGAGAAAAACGGACTTCATTTTCGGTTTCAGCACACCAAAAACATAAAGATTAGCTAAAATTATCTAATCAAATTTTTGGTTGTAGACCTGTGTTATTGATGCTCTACAATTGCTGCCGTTTGCATTTTCTCTGAACTCAAATATTAAGTGAATTATTCGCCCGTTATTTTTTTAAACCTCCAATACACCCCAACTTCTATTCATCCAATTTTGACTTAGAAATACAGAATATATGATGAGATGACGTTATTAGTGTCATATCAGCACGTAGGAAATCTGCTAGGTTTACGCAGCTCCTGCGTCACGGCATTTTGAAAGCTCAAAATGAGCTCTTTAAAAGATATAATAAACACCCATTTTTGGCATTGTTATTTGATTGAGAAATAGCAAGGATTAC
Source organism: Riptortus pedestris (assembly GCA_019009955.1). Lineage (NCBI taxonomy): Eukaryota > Metazoa > Arthropoda > Insecta > Hemiptera > Alydidae > Riptortus > Riptortus pedestris. The sequence goes on from CM032228.1 coordinate 28,104,404, forward strand.
TGTTTGTGAGTGCATCTTTTCGAATTTTCTCCTATCTTGTGTTCTAGATCTGTCGGCCATTTCAGTTTATGTATTTTCTCTGGGCCATTCTTTCGTGGTAACTATGATCCTAATTATCGAAGAAACCTTGTTTGTTAAAATAGCTGAACTGGGAGAAGTTACTAAATGAGAATGTGCTAATCAAGGAAATACACAAAGTTGAATAACATAAGGTAAAAACCATAAATAACATTGCTTTGGCTTGTATAAACTAAATATAGACTTGTCCAAGAGGCCTTTCTGTACTTCGCATTTTAGTTGACGTATTAATATTTTTAGAATGGCAATCCCGTCCTATTCATCCTTGAGTCGTTTAAAGGTTTTGGTTTGTCCTCATCCCACTGACACGAGATTAGGTAATATTTCCTTTGAACTTTCCTCTAAATCATATGTGATCAACAACCAGATTTGGTCCGGCCCCGCGGGACATTTTGAAAAACCCAATTAAACAAAAATATTACACTACTTACTCAAAATGATGGGAGATTTGTGCGTTTGGCAGTATGTACTTATAAATTCGAACAGTTCTTTTCAATGATGAAAGTTAATAAATCAAAACATCTTACAGGAATGACTGACGATAATTTGGAAAATTTTTTACGTCTTTGTAACAATGGAATTAATACATACATCAATGGATTCGTTTCCCAAATTTAAGCTCGTGTCTCATTGATTTCGGTGTCGCTATTTAATTTTCGTTGTTTGTTATAATTCCAAATTTTGTGATTTAATTATAATGTTGTACGTATTTTGTTTTCATTTCATTTTGTTTTTTTAATAAATTTTATTATAATTACATTGTCGTATAATTTCTTGTCTGATATTTATCGTTAAAAATGATGAACACTACTTTAAAATGAACTGCTTTTAAAAGCGGCCCACGAACGTTTGTGCACACTAAAGTTTGGCCCACAGCATGTCAAAGGTTGCCCATATCTTCTCTAAATCATCAAACACTCATTTTTCTCCTTATTCATTATTCTTTCGTCTGTTTACTCCGAATTTGCCAAGGTTGTAACTTCTAGATATTTAGGTTTCTATCTATTGAGGTCGTACTCATGACGCGATTTTAGAAATTTTTCTTCAAATGTCCATCGATCCATAATATGACTAAAATGAGGTACTTACAACACTGTATATATATATATATATATATATATATATATATATATATATATATATATACACACACATATTCGAAATGTCTCCGTTACCATAAGTCGGATCGAACAATTGTATAGAACCAATCTTATTGCAAATTATATGTACTATAAATATTGTTATATAAATTTATTCACTATCTTGAATATTAACCGAGATATTCGCATTTTTCAGTTTTCAACCATCACCAAACCTCTATTTCCACTCATGTAACATAAACAATACTCTGCTACATAATAAATCACATTATTCGAAGTTTAAATACCAAAAATTGTTTTTAAGAGACCTTTATTATACAAAATACATGCAAATATGTCATGGTCCCCCCCCCCCGTCTTAAGGTTTATGACTACTAAAATTTGATTGATTGAGATAACAATTATTCTGACTCATTATTAATTACAGTACTTGATATAGTAAATAGTTCTCAATAAAATTAATATTTTATATTCTGATATATTTCACTAATTGTTTTTTCTTTTCGGCGTGTGGCGGGCAGAGCCGCTGTTTACATTTCTAACCTAACGCTTCCTGTCGGCAGGTTATTGAAATTGGATGAAACATTTCTTATTTCCGTTTATACTTATTCATGGTGGTGTTGTGTACCAGTATGTAGATTTATCTATTACTAAACTTCACGATAGAAATCTGCTTAGTTTACGCAGCCCCTGCGTGACTGACATTTTGTACACCCCACAGTTTTTTTGCAGTTTCTTTTATTTATTCTTTTATCAACCACCTTTTGAGTTATTAGGGAACGTGACCTGTTAACATTATTATTGATTTACTTATTCTAGAGTTAAATCAGTAATTTTTGTTATTTTTTTCCTCCACATCTGCCTCGTGGGTGAGACTTGAGTGCAAGACTAAAGGGTGTTAATAAAACCCTACAAATCCTGTTTCTATAAGAGATAGAGAGAGAGGTAGACAAGATGGAAGGTAGGGCTTAACTGATGTACTTAGCTGTGAGGGGTAAGGGCCGGAGTAGACTAACTTGTACCGTCAACTTTCCTTTTAGGCTGTTATCAGCTGGAGCCAGTGGGACACTCTCTCAGCTGATTCTAGGAATCACTCTACCCCAAAACAATTTAGACCAAATTTTAATCTGTATCTCACCGATGACTATTTTGTTAGGACAGTTTTGTGTTTAGAACTCGGGATAGTTATTGTTTTACACACATATACACCCGTTTAATGTAATACCAAGTGACATGATCAATGCATCGAAAGAAAAGTCCGTCACCCAGGGCCTGCGTAAACTAAGCAGATTTTCCATGTGCTGGTATAACATGCTTATGACATATTCCCTATTTATATTTAAATATACGATGAGTAGAAGAGGGGAGTTACTGAAATGTAGTTCTGGAACTAAATCTCCTGGGTGTGAAGATGGCATTTGACAAAATGGAATTAGCGTTATGCATGAAAATCTGCTCAACAACGCGGCTGAGCAAACATCAGTTAATAATAAACATCGGTAGGAAATAACCCCCTACAAATGAAACACAAGGCAAATATATGTATTACACATAAGCTCATAATATATAGGGCATATATATATATATATATATATATATATATATATATATAGTATATAGATTATATACTATTATAAGTTACACAGGAATGCTTAACCAAAGTCCTCTCCATTCATAAGTAGGATTAGAAATCAACATGGACAAGACCTATGTAATACGGTACCAATTCGACGCCCCAAAACCTAACAATCCTGCCAAGGATGATGTGGTTTTTTTAAGTCTGACGATCTTTTTCAAAAGTAAAACAAATTAAAAATGATAATGCCTATGGAAATCGAGTGGAAGAAAAAAGTGTTCGATAAATTCATTCTTAAAATATTAGGAAGCCAAATTTGGACCTAGAAAAGAGCAATAGAAAAAAGGATTTAAATCTGGCAACATAGTACGGAAAGAAGCAAGGCAGGTGTCAAAACAGTGCAACGAATAGAATAAATTGAAAATCCCACCCTCCAATACCGCGGATACAATTGCCTTGATGTAAAGGGAAATATTCTAAAAGAGTTTGTTTTATTAATACATTTTATAGCACTGGTTTACTTGCAGTTAAACGATTGGGAACATTTTAGGTTTCATTTGGTTACATAAGGTGTAAATAACATATATTCCTGTTAATATTTTTGATTAAAACCCGTGTAATCGTTTTCATGTTTACCCATATATATCCCCCCCCCCCCAATCTTTTATATTTGATATATTTCAATTAACTTTCCTGAAATTAAAAAGATTGAATGCACCAATCAATTTTTATCAACATCAGCGTACTTCGTTGTGAGCGAAATGCATAATAATTGGGCTTATTAGTATTTGTCGTTCCCTTTTTATCTTATTTATACAATATGGTCGAATTGCTGGCTCCAGAATTCTCATTCCCATATAGATTAAATAATTAAACTTCATTTTCACTGGTTTATGTTATTTTCTGCTTAAGTCAGCAAATAAGTAATTAATACTTATTAGCACCTACATAATAATAAAATAAATTCTTCAATGGAGATTCGAAATCATTGATAAATTGGCAGTTATCATGGGATTTATAATTGAAGGATGAAAGAAATGGGAAAATCCCCTATTAAATATTTATTTGGAAACCTGACTTACGTCCATTCAGCTCAGATTTGTACTCGGGCAGCCTGTCTCTCTAAAGCCCTGTCTCGGAATGAGGATGCCTCGTTAACGATACGAAAGTTAGGTTTACATATCATTTTTAGCAGATTTTCCATAGGGGAAATCAGCCATTGAACTCATGAAATGTCCTCAAATGTCTTTCTATTCTACCCAGGAGATGACGAAAATTAGGTCCGTTCGGAACTATGTGTGTACATATATACATATAAAGTCTTTTTTTTTTTTTTTTTTTTTTGCCAATATTTAATGATTTATGTAAAACTAAAGATCAAGTTCTTTATTGGTTTAATTAATTGAACCAATAGGAAGGGGAATTTCGAAATATCTCCGTTATTATGATTTGAATGGAAAAATTGATCTTATTGCTACTTTAATGTCCAATGCAAATGTCATAAATGTTGACCGATATACGTTTTCTCTATCTTGAATATTAAGGATTTTTTTAGTTAGTTAGTCTTCAGTAAACTCCTACTCATGTTATTTTAACAAAATAAGCTGTTATGCCATGAGCTACTTTATTTGAAGGTTAAATGACAAATACTCTTTCCATTGACCTTTTACTATGGGAGGTTCATGCAAATAGGTTGTGCTGACGTCATCAATTAAGATATTACTTTCGGAAATATTACTCTAAACATTTTTATTTAATTCTTTCATTCGACATAAATCTTATCGTCGTTAATGGCTGAAATCAGACCAGGAACGGGGAGGAGGGGCTGATAACGTTAAAACAAAAAGTCAATCATTTTGGGCCTGCCTAAACTACATTTGGGAGGGGATTAGAATATCTGAATATTTGGAAAAGTGGAGTTGGATACGTCAGGCTTGGCTGTAACTCCGTGTGACTAGAGTCGTGCTTTCTGTCTCGGCCAGTCTAGGATATGTGTGAAGTTCCTTGACATTCTCATCAAAGGAATACTTGTAAACCCAAGGTAGCCACAAGACCTCTTACATCACATACCCTTACTAGTTGATGAATATTCCACTACCCACAACAAGGCTTGCACCATGGGACAATATATTGCAAACTGAAAGTATCTTCTTTGAAGTAAATGGGTGTAATGTGATTTTTTAGCTGCATTATTTTGCAAGGCATCATTGTGCTCGTTTCTAAGTTAAGACGATTAGAAAAATAAGTAAAGTAAATATTGTTGGACTGTGGCATTAGTAGTTGTATATTCTGAAAACTTGTTTGAAACAATCACTCGCAGGAAAATATATATTAATGTTGAAATTATGGCATACATTTTGAATTTTTCCTGTTATAATTGTGAAATTAAATATTCTAATATCCATTTAAAAAAAGAAGGAAATGTTGATATTCCCTTCCGATATAAATTTTTATTTACTATTTTGTTTTATTATTTACTTTTTACGAAATTTTTGTTTGCTCAATAAAAAATAATAAATATTATTCATAAAAATGTTTGTATTCTCTGCTGCATAAATAATATACCGTTGTACCTCAGGTTAGTCATTTGATTTAAGGCTGAGGCTTTGAGCTTGTAAACCGCAGGTCATGGTTTCGATGCCCTTGTGAGCAATAGGAATTTATTTACCAAAGAACTTTCTAGTTAAAATCTTTAGCACATATTGGACCTTAATAAAAAAAACATGTTCTCCGTTTACTCATTATTGGTTCGATTTTAGTCAAGGCCTTGCCTAAAAGACCTTTGAGGTCCTAGAAATGATTGATTGGAAATAAACTGTTTTTTTACCCTTATTTTTATTTGATTGAAAAGTAAACTAATTTATAGGTCAAATGTGGTCACGACCGTTTGCCAATTGTTTTTTTTACAATTTCAAGTAATCTTTCATATATTTAGGAAGTCTTTGCAAGGTTTTATGTATTTTTAATATTATATATTTTATTAACTGTTTCACTGTTATTTTTGGGCGTAATATAAAGTTTTGAAACTTTCAAGTATGCATCAGTTAGGAAAGCTGACCTCTTTCTCAGTGAGTTCTGGCTCTTTGTTTATAAGTTTTCCTTTGTAACCGATCGGTAAATAATAGATTTCCCCTCCAAACTTTTCTCATCTGTTCTCTTTAGCTCAGTTATAAATATGATCTCTTTTGTACACTGCTCATTCTTTCATGAAAGTTATCTTTGTGTATTTGTTGACGTCTTAAATATAGTTCCTTTTGTCTTTGATTGTGGATTCTTTTGGCTACACCACTAACAACGCTTATTTCCATTAATGAGTTCTAGGAAATTATTAAATATTGACATTAAGTTGTTAATTACTGACTATCGAGGGTGTGGTCTCGGATAGGCTGAATAGAAATCGTAAAACGTGCTATAGAAATGCATTTATATGATTGTTCACTTTTGTTGTTTGATTTCAAATTTAGAGTCATATTTATTTTGGTTCTGTTGGTAATTTTATAGAGTTCTCTTGAATTACATATTTCCGCATTAGTTTATGAAATACTACCATGATGATATCCACCATGTTGCATTTAACCCTTCCCCTTCCTGCAATGATGCCATGACTTGGGTATTTACTACTAGTGGTCAGCCGGCTGTGACTACTGCCTCGATGAATGCAGAGAATTCATCCACTTCCGAATACCAGAGGCCCATTGTCTGGGTCGGAGGCCAGTAATGGTTTCTCTTATCGTCGACTCATTCTGGATGAAGGCATCATCTATGATATCCCGCTTTTGAACATTTAACTGAATTAAATGGTTTCTAATCTACGTTGATACAACTAGTAATCCTTGTTTTAGCAGATTTCCCTGAGGGTCTGGATCATGGCGTGATTTTCAAAAAATTTCTTCAAATGTCCATCGATCCTAACTGGGAGATGACGAAATTATTTCAGAAACGGAACATTTTCTTGAAAAATGCTGTGACAAAGAAGTTGTAGTCAACGAAATTATCTTTAAAACAAGTCTACGGCAGAAGGGTAGTTAGTTTTCTGAAATTAGAAAAAGGTTTAATTCAAAAAATATTCCCCAGAGAAATATTATTTCTTCAAATAATATAAATACATATATATTCGTCTGTTTCCGATTTAGCGGTCGCAATTATTATTTTATCGTAACCAAACTCGGTATATAAACGTTTTATGTAAAAAGAAAGATAGATTTCGTTAAAGGTTGATATCGGACAGGGGGAGGTGGGGATTTAGAGTGGCGGAATTTCGAAATATCTTCGTTATTATAAGTCGGATCGGAAAAGTTTATAGAAGCACTATTATTGAAAATTTAATAGTCTATAAATGTTGTTATATAAATATTTTCTCTATCATGAATATTAACCAAGATATTTGGATGTTATAGTTTTCAGCCTTGAGTAAACCCCCACTCCTACTCATGCCATATTAACAATAAGCTTTTAGCAGATTTCCCTTAAAAGAAATCAGCTATAGAGGTTGTACTCATGACGGAATTTTCGAAATTATTCTTGAAAACTCCACCGATCCTACCTAGTAGATGACGAAAATGAGGTCCGTTCAAAACTGTATATATATATATATATATATATATATATATATATATATATATATATATATATATATATATATATTTGTCTGTTACCGCTCTAGCGGTCACAATTTTTGTTTGATCGTTACCAAACTCGATATTTAGTCGTTTTATGTAAATGAAAGACCAAGTTCGTTAACGGCTGAAATTGGACCAGTGGGAGGGGGGGGGGGTTAGAGGGGAGGATTTTCGAAAATTCGAAGTATCAACGTTACTATACGTCGGATCGAAAAATTGTACAGAATCAATCTTATGGAAATTAAATTTACTATAAATATTGTTATATACATTTATTCTCTATCTTTGAATATTAACCGAGATAGTTGCATTTTTATTAAATCTGGGCGGCTAACGGACTTTCCGTGACTTTCCCGCCAAAAGCTAGTTCGGCCGTTTCCGTAACTGCTCGGCTCTCATAGACAGATTTCTCTATTGTATAACTTCAAGTGAGAAATCTGCTTAGTTTTCGCAGTCCCTGCGTGACGGACTTTTTTTGTTTTACTATCAAATGTGATTTAAATTTCTTCCTTAAAATAGCCACAGAGATAAATATGACTATGTATAAAGCCCAGCTAATGAGTCGTTGACCACTACACTCTGCCCCTCTTCGCCCCATCCCTTCAAATAAAAAAGAAGACTTTTTTAATAATATCAACGCCCTTAATATTAAAGATGAAACTATAGAATATTTATTGGGTAAAAAAATGTATAATAAGATTGGTTCCATCACATTTCTTTATCCATTCCACATTTTTTTACTCATTGTACTAGATATTAAGAATTTTTGATCCCTCCTCTAAACCCAACTTTTCAGTCATTAACGAAGTTCAACAGAAGCAATAAAATTAAATGTAAACATGTGACATGTCTTTGCCTGGTATCAGTGAAATAATATTTAGTGTGCCATCCCCAGTTTGAAACCACTCACCTCAAGTAAAGCCGTCTTGAACATTTGCCATCAGAAGGGTAGGGGGCCTTTCAATATAACGACTGAAATTGATCTGCGAAAAAGTCACAGTGACAAATTTGGAACACGATAGGTATGACGTCGTGATTCATGCAAATAAAACTGTATATTCAAACCGTTCTCAAGATTCACTGTACATTTCTTTTATAATAATGTGCGATTAAAGAGATATAAGTAGCCTTGGTCTTCCATACTTCCTGATTTTAGTATTTGCTTACTTTATGTGATTATTATCTGATGTGTCCAAATACCAATCCAAGAAAGATACAACTAAGCTACCGGAAATGGTGTCTGTGTGCGTGTGTGTGTGTCACATTGAAATATTGTATAAAATCAATCTTATTAAACTATTAATGCTCTACAGTTGTTGTACAGCCAGCTACTAAAAAATGAATGAAATGGAAATTCAGCGCCACTAGTAGTGAGATTGAGAGGAAGAACCTATGAGTTGGTCTGTGTGCTAGGCTGAAAATCTGCACAGGCATGCCCAAGCCAAGCCACAATGGAACTTGCTTAGGCACTCCAGAGTTAATGTAACAGATGGTATTATCATTCTACTGCACATCCTTATTCACAGCTGTTCCGCCCAGTTAATTTTCAACCCTTTACCAAGGTGGTCTGGTACCTCGTATCCAACTCAACTGTCATCATAGCATTTACAACCGCTGTTTTACCCGTCTTATATACAAGGCTCCGATGTGTTTGGGAAAAGATGTTCTTTTAATCGTCTCTTTAATTAACTTATTAATCCCTCCCCCCTATCTTAGAGCTGTTACACTCAGTCTTTTAAGCGGACTTCCTTAATTATGGGATGCTGAGATGGCTTATTGTTTTCTTTAGGTATTAATTTCAATTGCTCGGTTCTTAGGGTATCGAGGCAACATGTTATCCTTCATATCTTCATTCTAGTATTCACTGATTGTAAATACAAAGGAGATTAAAGGGTATATTTATATATTGTTGCGAAAACTAAGTACATGTAAAATTAAACATAGTTAATAACATATTTAAGAAAAACGGAGAAGATGAAAAGTTCCGACCGATGGAAGGTCTAGACTAAGCGACACTAACCCATTCTTGGCGTTCTCTTTTGATGTCTCCGCTTGTCTATAAAAGCGGTCCAGCTCGACCCATGTTTTAGTTTGATCTCAGCTCTCTGCATGTGAATAACAGTGCGTTCAGTGCTGCTTACAGTTCTATTTGCAGTGCGGTAAAGTGTTTTATGTGAAGGACAGTGCTGTGCCGTGTTTCTGTAAAGAACAGAGCAGTGTTGTTATTTTTGTGAAGATCAGTCAGTGATCTTGAGTGAGTTATTGGACTGTGCAATAAGAAGAACAGTGAAGCTATCAGTACATACTGTGAGTAGTAGTTAAGAATAATTAACCAAGTGTGTAGTGCATTGTTAAATAAATTGTGCAGTGTTAAAAACTCTGAAGCTTTTGTGTGTATAATTTTGCAATCCAAAAGAACTGTAATAAACAACGTTTACTAGTCTTGTAATAAACGTAATATATATGTAATCTGCCCATAGTGAAGGATTTATTTGAGTACGATTGCTGGGAGTAGGGCACTAATTTTGCTGAAACGCGAGATTGGCGGCAATTTTTTATGAAATTCAGGACCTACTTCAGGTGTTTTTATTTAGTTGAAAATTGGACAAATAGGAAGCAAAATGTCCCATTCATTCATTTATGTTATTGAACGTGAATAAATATATGTATATATACACACAAAGTTCTCTTACACAAGAAGAATATAGGATTATTTTTGTTTTATTGTGGGTGAGGTTATACTTTTGGCAGTATAATAGTAAGTGTTGATGGAACAGGGAGCTATGGTGAGGATGATGAATGCCTTCCATTATATAATAATGGAAGCGGCTGGTGATTATTTAATGCATTTCAGAATGGAGGTTTTCCTTGGGCAATCTATATCGAGCCCAACCTAGTCCTCTCAGAGATCCACCGTGCTAATATTATAGCTCCCAGCTCGAATGCCGTAAATCGAGGCCACAAAAATTGATTATTTCAATAGCACTTGCGTTGTACTATACCACTTAAGAGTTTGTTGATAAAAGCGTCTAGAGTTATGGCGAGTGATCTCCAAGGGCAAACCCGAGTTTTACCAGTGCTCATTTCCTCGGTTCATTGGTCCAAGGAAAAATATCGAATTTGAAAACTTACAAGAGAAGGAGCAAACGTATCATTGGATTCTGTAAAGCCAATTGAAAACTTACAAGAGAAGGACCAAACGCATCATTGGATTCTCTATAGCCAGTTGAAAACTTACAAGAGAAGGACCAAACGCATCATTGGATTCTCTATAGCCAGTTGAAAACTTACAAGAGAAGGACCAAACGCATCATTGGAGTCTCCAAAGCCAGTTGAAAACTTACAAGAGAAGGACCAAACGCATCATTGCATTCTCTATAGCCAGTTGAAAACTTACAAGAGAAGGACCAAACGCATCATTGGATTCTGTAAAGCCAAAATATTATGTCTGTAGCAGATTATGGTTAAAGGCGTTCCAGAGGTTCGAAACTGAGAACTGCAATTTTGTTTCACTGTTTCCTGGATAGATATTCTATCTAGAAAGCACGGATCTTCTATCTGCAATCCCACTACAGTATAAGGGAGGGAGTCTGCTGAATTGACCGCTTGAGCCTCCCGCTGGTGATGCGTAAACCAAGATTTTCCACGGTCTGCAATGACATACTGATGCCGTAATCTGAAATTTGTTTTTCGATTTCTTTACTAATTAGAAGCCTATAAAGAGAGAATCAGTTTATTTTACAAAATTATATACAGTTTGTGGGACTGCTGAATTACATTGAGATGCTGAAGCACACAGCAACTGAAATAGGACAATATCACTACTAAGTAAAACAATACATATTGTAACTAGTCAGCTAAATAACTAAAATATTTTAACACGGTCAGCAACCCAAAAGGTGTATGTTACTAGATATAAATTAAAAACTTAGAGCTTGTAAATATCAGTTAGGCATGACATTAGTGGTTCAATTGCTGAAAAGTAAAACTCCCATGACTATGAGTAAGAATTAACTGAAGGCTGAGTCAAAAAATACAAAATACTCGCTCAGTATTCAAGTTAAAGAAAACATTTAATGACTAAAAATTGTAGGATATTAAATGATTATATAACATTATTCAATCCAACTCAACGTAAAGAAATATTTCGAGTTCTTATTTTACCCCACTCTAACCGCCCGCCCGACCCCCTTCTTGGTTCCATTAAAACTATTAACTTGATCTGTTGCATTATCGTTTAAATATCCGTGTATTGTATGATTCAAGTGAATATTGAGTAGCATATATACATTCCAGTTATACTGGCTTACACGATTTTCAGTTAGAAATTTATGGCATTCCTTACTTTGCCAAGTCCTTTATTTTGAGCAACCTTTTCAGGAGATACATGAATCTTATTGAAAACAAAACCTTGCTACTATCATTTTCCTCCTTTCCCTCATTTAAAGTGCTGCTGAGAAGGGAGATGGCAGCTGAGAGCTCCACATGAAGGTTCTGGTTACTAAAGGTTATCTGATCCTTGTTTGTGGAAGGGGGTTAATCTTTTTCTGCCGTATAGAGGAGCTAGGGGTTGGCCTATCCTACGCCTCGCTAAGTCAACAGCCTAATCCACCCCTATCCGGCGGGATTACTCTCTCATCCGAGAACTCTACTTCCAATCCTTTCCACTCTCACTTCAAGTCCCCATACCACGATCACAAAGCCCGTCACGCAAGAGATGCGTAAACTAAGCAGATTTCCCCCGTGCTGGTATTACACACGACTAATCTCATCCCGCCAATATATTCTCTATTTTTAAGTAAAAATCCTATTCATTGAAGTGGGGGTTTAAAGAAGGCTGGAAAAAAAAAAAATACTATTATTATTTATTCATGGACACCACATCGAAGGTGATTTGCCCTTTCACAAGTAACAACAGGTAACAATAACAAATACCTTATCAACAAGTAACAATAGTAAATACCTTAACAACAAGTAACAATAACAAACACCTTAACAACAAGTAACAATAACAAATACCTTAACAACAAGTAACAATAACAAACACCTTAACAACAAGTAACAATAACAAATACCTTAACAACAAGTAACAATAACAAATACCTTAACAACAAGTAATAATAACAAATAACTTAGCAATAATGCCAAAAAAAAAAAAAAAAGTATAGTTGGTGGCTGTTTAATTAATAGTATAATTTTAAATTTTGTTGTACACCACAGACTTAATTTGCATGTTAAATGTCATATATTTCAATTTTGTGTAGGTATGAGAATATATTGTTAATGTGCGGGCTGGCTGGCTTCCGTCAATAGTTCTTGTAAGTCGTAGTGGAAGTCCTGTTGTTGTCGTTTTCGGCATTCTGTCAGTATATGTCTTATCGTCAAGGGAATGTTGCATGTTGAGCAAGTAGGTCGGTCAATTTTTGTCATTAAGTATGAGTGTGTTAGTTTAGTGCGTCCGATTCTAAGTCTCGAGAGAACTACTTCTTATCTCCTAGAGTTTCTGAAACTTGATGGCCACATGCAAATAGTGTTCTTAATAGTGCGTAGTTTGTTGTCAGTATTTGTGTTAGTCCAGTCGGTTTGCCATGTATCTAAGATGAGGTGTTTTGTTTGTCTTGAAATGTCTTCATGTAGTACATCTATTTGTACATAATCAAGTTTTCCAGCTGCTTTTTTGGCCTCTGAGTCCGCAGTCTCATAACTCTCTGAACGTATGAGTTGCTTTCTATAACAATTGTAGAACATTGATAGCTGAACAAAGTCAGTTCTAACTTATAGATAACTGAGATATTTCGAAATTCACCCTCTTACCTCTAATCCAGGTCCGATTTTAGCCAATGGCAAATATGATCTTTAGTGGAAACCAGTAAATATCTAGTGTGGTATCGATAAAATATACATTTTCGAGGTAAGAAAGTAAAACCTTATTGATGACGTCACCACAGCTTATTTAGCATAATACAGTGGTTATGTACTTAACGGCTTATTGTTAATATAGTATGAGAAGGATTGGGCGTTTACAGAAGGCTAGAGACTAAAACATGGAAATATCTCGATTAATATTCATGATAAAGAAAAAAAATGTATATAACAACATTCATAGGCAACAAATTTCTCAATAAGATTGGTACAATTTTTTCGATTCAATGTATAATTACGGAGTTATTTCAAAATATCTAAATTCCCCCTCTGAACACGCTCCCCCACATAGTGCTCACATACGTACACACTCACACTTTTATTTACACTTTCTGAGAAGAATATGTGAGTGTAGGTAAATAGATTATTTAATTAGTTCATTCTGTAACATACTTATACGTTGTTTTAAGATTTATTAAGGTGCTGGTAATGATTTCATTTAAATTAATAGTAGGTAACTTTTTTGTCTACGGCTCTCTATAACATCTCTTAATGTACTCCTAATGACATATATTCTCTCTCTCTCTCTCTCTCTCTCTCTCTCTCTCTCTCTCTCTCTCTCTCTCTCTCTCTCTCTCTCTCTCTCTATCTCTCTCTCTCTCTCTCTCTCTCTCCTCTCTCTCTCTCTCTCCTCTCTCTCTCTCTCTCTCTCTCTCTATCTATCTATCTCTCTCTCTCTCTCTCTCTCTCTCTCTCTCTCTCTCTCTCTCTCACTCTCACGCTGTCTGACTTCCTCTGGCTACACACGCACACAGACATATATACATTTCCTAGAGCATATTTAACCCTTAAATGAAATATATCGGAAGTTCGACAGACAAGACAAATATATCATATCGCCCTTCAATATATTATATATGTTAAACTTGATTTACTGTCTTTCCATTAGTTTCATAATGTTGTGCAGAAAGTCGTTAACACTTTATACTTTGATTATCGGCGCTAACTACTCCTGGGTGATAAGATTAGAGCTGGTATGCGGAAAGGTGGCAATAGAATGAGTAGGAGCTTCCTCTTGAAGTTATTTGTGCTATTGTCCGGGGCTCCTTCACCGATAGATAAACAAGTCTGCCCCGGGTTGTATGTAAACTGGGAGCTCAGCTCACGGATTTACGATAACGTTTTGAGGGCCATTTGTTATTTAAAAAAGAAAAAACGAAAAAAAAAAAAAACACAACGCCTCGTCGCGCAGGGGCTTGGTAAACTAAGCAAATTTCTCATGTGTTCTTATGACACACTACTGAACTCTTCTATTCTCTTTTTCTAAATAATATTCAGATGAGTAGAGAGTCCGATGGAGGTATATTGAAGTCTGAAGACAACAAAGTACGAATAACTTTCTTTATATTTGAGTGTCGTAGAAATGTATATAACAAGAATTGTATAATTTCAGTCACTAATAACGAGTTGCAGCGATTATGATAATTATATTTTTATCTATTGTACTTTTACATTTAATCATGTTGGGTTTGAATAAAAGACATCTGTGGCCTGTAATGCCACAACCGTTTGGAATGTATATTACAATTAACTCCTCTACAGACTCGAGCTTTTGTGGGGTGTAAAACCAATACTTTTCATTTCCTTGTTTACCTGATATGAATATTAAGGATTATATGGGGTTAAGTTAATCTTTAGCTCCCGCTGTCATTGCTCCGTCATTTGAAAATGACAGGAAGTTCCATATTTGATTTCTAGACCGCTAAGGTTTAAAATTGAACGGGGTATAGCAATTTTTTGGTTACGCTTACTGTGGTGAAATAGTTCTTCTCAGTGTACAAATTTGTATTATTAATTTTTTTTTTTTTTTTGCCTACTTCGATTATAGCTGATTTTTCTATTAAGGAAATTAGCTATTTAGGTTGTACTCTTGATGTAATTTTCGAAAATGTTTTTCAAATGTCCATCGATCTACTCTGAGATGGCTAAAAGGAAGCCAAATACAATATGTCAAGCACAGCTCCAGGGCTGTATAGTTACCACTCTAGCTGTAGTAATTGATCGTTTACAAACTTGAAAACATTGAAGTATTTTAAGTAAAACTAGAGTTCAAATTCGTTAACGGCTGAAGTCCAACTAAGAGATGGAAAAAAATAATAGTTCCAAATATCTCCGTTATAACTATTTAGATCCTAATATATTATATGTACAATTTTATTGAAAATTTAATGTCCAACAATTATTTTATTATACATGTTACCTGTAACTCTAATATTAACTGAGATATTCGCATTTTTAAGTTGACATCTTTTTGCAATCTCGTACCCTTTCAGACTCGTGTCATTTTGTGTTAGTTTATCACCAAACCACGAAACGACTTCTTCAAAGGTAAATATTAAATATTGTTGCGATCCGACCAGAAAGGAAACGGATGGGGGACCATCAAAAATTCAAAATATCTCCGCTGTAAAGAGATCTATATAATTTTTTCTCGCTTTCAAGCCAAATTATTTTTTTAGTTTTCAACCTTCTGCAAAACCCAAATAACTCTAATGTAATTTTCGCTAGCTAATAAACATTTCTATTTGATGTCACTTTGTTTGGTAAATGGCTTGGTATCTCTTGTGAACAAAGGGTCGTGGTTTATGATTTGTGCGGTAGGTTGTAGATAAACGAAACTAAAATTTAAGGAGTAACCGTTTATTCTTATACAGAAAATATACTAATCCCTGCGGTTTTCAGCTTGGATAGCTACTAATTATTATCTGAGACTACCAAGATTATTTCTTAAAAGAATCAATAAATTGTATGTCAAGATTTTTTTTTTTGCGATCATTAATTTTTAGCTTCATATTACACAGTTTATTCAACAAAGCTCTTTCCGAAAGACTACATTAGGCTTTTTGGATGTTCTTGGAAACGGCACATTTCATGTTTTCCAGTCATTTGTAGTGATGTTCTCCAGAAAATGTTGTCCTTTAAATTAAAGTTTTGTGGTTTTGAGCTCGTGTTTAAAGCCTGCTCCTGTAGTTGAGCGTTAAGAAAAAAAGTTAGTCAGCTGGTGGCGCCCAAAACAGAACCTCCTGCTCTAAATTCTAACGATAAAACAAGCTGACGAGAAACCTGCATCAGAGAAAGCTATAAAACCAACGGGTACACTTTTTTTGGTACAGACTAGTTTTTAGTCTCCTGGAAGGTAGTGACTCACGGATACCTCGCTCTGACTGCTCGCCAAGTTTGGACTTATTTGCATAACCTAAACACGTTGGCGTCCCTTGCCTACCTTTCTTCAGCCAACGTAAATTAGTCGGTGCTTTTTAGGTATGGAATAAATTTAAAAAAAAATATATAATAATTTCTGCGGTTTCTACTTTGTAAATGTTAACGTTCAACGTCAAAAATTAGAGAATAATTGTGAAATGATTTAGGGTATTTGCATATCCTCGGTGTATACTTATGGTGTCAGACTCAAACTTTGAGCTCTAAATCATTGATTTGGTGATCAATGGTCTCATGATTATTTTTAACGGTGGTGCCTCACGTCTAACAAAGAATAAACGGCCTGTATCATGTTTAAAAAATGGAAATTTAATTCAAAATTATATAACCAATCGAAAACTCAAGAAGCTTCTCTATAAAGAGAGAAGACATAGTTATTACACAGTTCGTGAAATGAACTGCTTACATGTTCATTTTAACTAACTCCACGATTATATTCTTGATTTAACTAATAAGCATATAAGTACGGACACCAGAAAAATATTTGCTGAGTCTTTCGTATGGAGTGTGCTGCTTTACGAGAGCGAAATTTGGACTCTTCACAAAATTGAAGAAAAAAAAAAGAAGAAAAAAAACAGCTTCTGAAATAACACAATGGTTGCACTACCAGGCGTAACATTTAGATCATGATGTAATTATATATGTGTGTGTGTTGCTAACGCCGTGGCGGGGGAACCGCGGACTGAGTTACTTGACGAAGGGGGGCAATGTAGATTCATCCAAATTTCACATCAAATGCCAAATTCGTATTTTTGGTCTTAGTTCTTTGAATTTGGTTATTTTGGTGGTTGGAAGATTGATTGGAGTCACATTCCTGGAATAGTTTCTAAGCCCAAGAAATTTATTGATAGTAATAATAAATAGAATACCTAAAGAAGCAATGGTATTTTAAGAAGTCACTCCTAGATACATGTTTTTATAATTGATTATTAGAAGATTTCACTCTTGGAAAATGAGGTATTGAGTTGTTGAATTTAGGATTACGTGGGTTAATAATACAAATTGCATCTGGGGGAGGTAACGGATTCAAAAAGTTCGTAAAATCATAACATATCTCGTGTGTGTGTGTGTATTCATTATTTAATTCAACTCCATGGTAATTAATATCAACTCATAATATTAATATCAAATGATAAACAGGATAATAATAGTTATTTATTATACAAGTGACGAAAGTAGATCATTTTACAACACGAGTGAAACGTTTACCCACACGAGCGAAGCGAGTGTGGTAATTTCACGAGAGTTGTAAATTCTACTTTCGTCACGAGTGTAATATTAAATTTGTTCTGTAATCGTGTTATACATGATCAGATCTAACCAGAATATGAACAAAATTAGGATGTTGTGAAGATTATGGTATGTTGTTGGTAGGTTATAAGCATGGTTGTGAAAGGTTATAAGCATAGTTATAAAACAACTAGTGATGATTGTGAAGTAGTGCAGTTATAAACAAGTGCAGGTTATAAACAAGGAAGGTAATTATTATTATATTTAAATTTTAAAATATATTGATTATTTCCACCAATAATTCATTCACATTTCAATTTATTTTGTTAAAATAAATTCTTACAATGTTAAGA